>CM062819.1:170701448-171901448 GCA_031772625.1 Pinus tabuliformis | reverse complement strand
GGAAATTTCTTTAGCCTATTCTACTTCATTTTGCTTTGGGATTTTTGGGTTCCTTGGTTTTTTAAGGTGGTCATTAGTCTTCTAAAAAGCTTGGTTTTGAAAACCAGATCTAAAAACATCTTGGATCTAAGTTTTCTTCCTCTCTTTTACAACTGCAATTTAGACCATGGCATTGATAGCCTTATATTTTTGTCTACATAATAGCCAGGGAGTGTTGATAGTCTCTCTGTTTCAATTAAGTCTTCTTTGACAGAGCATTGAAGACTCTTTTCCTTGGAAACTGAAGGGTTAAGCTTAGATATCTCAATATATTTTTGCATATCTTTGGGCCTTGTAGGGGTGTGTTTTAAATCCAAAACTTTGGGATTTTATCATTTCTTTTCTTACTGTGTTTGCATGTAAATTTGTAGACTTAGTTATTTTATTATGGTTTGAGCCTTCCTCTTGGGTTTTGATTATTTTCAAGAACAATGGTGTTCAGATACCTCTATGGAATCATTATACTGATAGCCCTACACTATTTTTTTCCTATAGCATGATTTCTTGATTGAAAACTAATTTTTCACATCTTAGTGCATTCTTGTGGATAGATATGGGATTTTTGGTTTTGGGTAGACTTTTCTTGGTTTCCTTTTGATTCTTTTGTTGCATTGTTTTGCAACTAGTTTTATCTTTTCATTGATAGGAGAAAAGTGTTGAATGACAAATAAGTGAGCGATATGTGCATGGTTTCATATTGAAAATAAAATATATATTCCTTACTCTAGGTGGGATTAATCGAAACTTAATATTTTGCATGTGCATATATTTGCATGGTCTCTTGGAATCACTCGAGTCATAACATCATCAAAATTTCATCTGTCACCCTTGAATTAATAAAAAACCATTAAAATTAATGCACTTAACAAATTTAATTCAATATTTTTCTCTTCCTTGGTAGTACACTAACATTAGATATGCTAGGGCCTTGGGATAGGGGAGTGAGGTTAACTTCCACAAGATCTTAAAACAAACATAGCATCTTGATATAGGGTGTGTAAATCCACTTTCTGTGGCACGGTCTGGGAAGACCTTCTAACATAAGGATTAAGCTCTATGCTACATTGGGACCTTCCAAGTGACCTCCCAACTCTATTTGGAACCAATGATGGTTATATCCAAGAAATACATCACACTCGTAGGGGTATCATTTAGGAGGCTTCAAGATCAATATGCTTCCCTTAAGTGTAGTTATATTTGATGAATGTCCCCCCAGGATGTGTTATTGTTTGTGGTGACCTTAGTGGCCTTTCTTATGATAATATCATGGGTGATAGTGAGGGAATTAGTCCTTGTTGTACGTAGGGAAAATTTCAGGTAGAATCACTTGGTTCTTCTAAGGGGTGCTCCACAACTTAGAATAGAACTTGGTTCTAGGTTGAATCATTACGCAGGTACCTATTATAATTGTCCCAACCATTTCCTCACCATTGACCTGTGAATTGATTAAGTGAGCTTCGATGGCGTTAGGATCCCTTTCCCACTCTTATTTTCTTGTTTTGTTGCTTTATGAGCCTTTTAGTGGGTTTTGTTTGTTCTTTGTATCTAGTGGCCTTAGAAATTTTTTGTACATGTTTTTTTCACCTTTGGTTGTCGTGGTGGATTCTCATTTGTGGCATTCTCATGGACTTGTGGTCCTTTCCCCTTACAAGGTAGGTCTATCTCCCTGTAGATGTAGACGTAGGTACATCATTGTCTCAGGTTACTCTGGGTTCTACTCAAAGGCTTGAACCTTTCACTCTTCGAGTGGTTGTCCATGATCTACCACCTCATCCCCAAACGTCTGAACCCATCTCCTTAGGTGGGGTGTTGACTTATCTAAATCTTTGCATAGTTCCTTACCCAATTCTTCCATGGATAACATTAATCATTCTGCATCAAAAACTATTTTTTCCATACCTTTAATGACTAATGGTCTTCAATATGTCACAACCACATCCATTCCTTTGACCACAGAGCATTTCCACACTACATCCTTGTATGACTCTTTCTCCTTATTTAGGCATAATCTTAATGGAATTATGCCACTTTCCACATCTAATATGGGCTCCTCCACATCAATGACTTTTAGATATCCATTCACATGGAGTGGAGGTTCTAGTTCCATGATTTCTAGTATACCTATGTCCAATGTTGTAGGTTCTAACTTTTTTTCAACATCTAGTTTCATGGGCCCCATAATGGGTTCTAGTATCTCATTGGGAAGTAAGACAATACCTAATAATGGATTTCATATGGTTAGAATCCTTTTAGTATAGCCATGTCATCATTTAGCAGCGTTGAGGGCATGTTCATTTCTAGTGGGTCAACTAATTCTTTTGGGAGTCAACCATTTGGAGGATCTATGTTCCAGAGTCATACATTTGATCCTTATAATTCCTTTATGGGGGAAAACAATGTTTACATGTATAATTCGTGGGTTCCTAATCCTATCAATAACCACTTTAGATATCCTTATGGTCCAGGAGCTCAACAACCTCTTGGGAAATCTTTTTCCACTAGGGTCATTTATCGTAGGGCCATTAACGAATCACAAGTTTACATGGACATTGGAGCTAACAATTTTGGCCAACCGACTCCTGTGAATAACCCTAATACTGGAAATACAATTATGGGCGGAGAACCTCCTCCACTTGGGTCGCAAGGGGCCGCAAACCACTCCCAAGCTTCATTCACATCTCCTTTCTTGGAAAATATAGCTTTGCTTGATCTTTCTAAGTTGATGAATGACCCCATACAACATTATATTGCATGGCCACCTGTTCTACATAAGATGCTAGTAGATATTCCAAAATTCGATGGAAAACTTGGAGAAGACCATGTGGCTCATATCACCACTTAACGTTTATGGTGTTTATCCAAATATTTAATGGATGATAATATTAAGTTGTGCCTTTTTCAGCGGACTTTCGCCAGCAGTGCTTCCAAGTGGTATATAGATCTAGAATTTGTCACTTATGATACTTTCCTGTCTTTGGCACAAACCTTTGTAAATCACTATTTATTACCTATTAGATATGAGGCTAGTACAAATATTCTCACCACCTTTCTTCAAGATAACTCCACACACAAATTATTTGGTATCGAGCTAATCAAGCTCTATAGCTCCTAAGACATGATAATCTATAATGGAATTAATAAGTGGCCAACCTCTATTCAGATGACTTGAATTCATGGTCTTGGTAGTAGTGTTGTGGATTATGTGATATCTAATATCCATGTTCTCAATCACATTGTAAATTTTGACATCCTAAATGAACACAAGCTTGATTCTAACCACAAACATTGAACTTTAACTATAAACCTTGACATTTGCACCAGCCACATGCAAGAGATCTATCAGATTCAAAGGCACAATCATTTTGACAGAAGTAAAATGGATCTCTTCTTAAAGGATTTAGAAAGGTATTTATATTTCTTAATGTATAATGGTAACATTGATCACATCTACTAAAATTTTACTACAATCCTTTCCGCTACCATTAACAAGTTCTCTACCAAGGTTTCTTATAAAAAATAATAATATAACTTCCAACCCCGTGTATGATAATAATAGTAAAATTGTAATACCCATATTTCATATCATATTATGAATGGAACTTGATGGATTGGCTCCTCTGTGGCAAGGGTAAGCCTAGCCATGGCCCTAAACTCCTACAGGAATTTGAAAGCTCCATTTGTTAGTTCAGTTGTCACATTCAAGTCATTCCAGGACTTATTTTCCATGACTGGTGTAGGGTCCATCATGTCTACAGGTTTCAGTTACCTCTATTGACTTGTGTTTTCTAGTGCAATATTTTTGGTTTTAAATTTAGCCACCACTGAAGTGCTTGATGCTACCGATTTCACTTCATTTCTCATGGTTTTAAAGTTCAACATTTCAATGGCGTCTATTGTCGATTTTTTGGATTTTACTGCCACAAGGGGTAGCTTGTGAATAGATTTTGAGTGATTTCAAACAAGTGTGATATTAGCTATGATGTTCAATTCATGCAAAATGAGTGCCCCAAACAAATCCATGAAGAAGGAAGAATCAATCCTTCTTTGGATCTAGGGATTTCTCCTTCAGTGAAAAATAATGTGGCAACATTTAAAGAAAAAGGGTTACAGGAAATTTTATTGGCTTGTGGCCAAGTTATGAAGTCATTAAAGAGTGGGTTTCTATCAACTAGGAAAATCATGAACCCTCGAACATTTTCTATTGTGAAAATGGGCATTACATTTTTTTTTAAATCAGGAACATAGAGACCAGATCTATAAATTGGGTCCTTATTTCACGGGTAGCATATGTTTGTTTCTCACTCACTGGTCTTCAGGGTTTAACCCCATGGTTGAAATATCCTCTACCCCTTTATGGATCAAATTTTCTTATCTCCCTCTTGTTTGATGGTGT
Source organism: Pinus tabuliformis (assembly GCA_031772625.1). Lineage (NCBI taxonomy): Eukaryota > Viridiplantae > Streptophyta > Pinopsida > Pinales > Pinaceae > Pinus > Pinus tabuliformis. The sequence continues at coordinate 171,897,016 of CM062819.1, read as the reverse complement.
GATAGGATTTTTAAGGATATAAGAGATCAACTAGAATGATTTATCAACAGTGATAAGGCTCATAAGAACAATCTTTCATATGCCAGAATTTGTGTGGAAATAGACTTCTCAAAATGCGTCCCTGAGGAAATTCATCTAAATATGGATGGTCGGTCTCACCTACAGCCTTTGGATTATGAACAAGTTCCTTCCAAGTGTAATATGTGTCAGGATTATGGAAACTTTATGAAAAAGTTGTCCAAAAGTTGCAGTTTTTGAGAACCCATCACCTCCTGCTAAAGAGGGCAAGAAGAAGATAAGAAAGGATTCACCCAAGTGAAAAGGAAACAAAAGAAGCAAGGAAATAAGAAGAAGTAGACTTGTATGGTTGAATCTTCACATCAACCCCTTTCTAGAAAAAACTTTTAAGTCTCGAATGCCCCTGAGGAAAAAGATGAGAATCTTGAGATCTAAAAGGATCCGTTAATTCCAAACCAAGTCTCTTCAAAGAAACATGAAGAATACCTAGACCTAAACTCTCCAAAGGTTCCTTCAGCATCAAAAGAAGAATAATTGGGTAAGGGCACTGAGAAGAATCACACACCCACCTCCTCTTCCCCTTCTTATTCATAAGTGATTAAAATTCAGCATTCCTCCCCACGTAACAAGAAGTAGGAAATATCACAGTAAAAATAAATCCACTCATGAGGACTCTCTTACACCTTATGTGTCGTCTACTATAAATTATTGGAAATGTTATGTTTCAACATTTATTGTGTAAGCAATTAGTTAGAATTTACTCCCACTCCCATGAAATGGTAGGAAGAAAAATTAGAAGGCTTAGTTTTGGAGCTTTTCCCTCCTTACTCTCATCAAGATGAGATTGATTTCTTAGTTTTATAATAAAATTTATATTAATTGAAGCTCTTCAAGGGGGTCACAAGAAGGAGAACTTATTGTAACTCATTTCCTAAATAATTATTGTTTATGAGCATAGATTTTAATATAAATCCTACTAATTTTTGTTAAAAAGAAAATGATTGTAAAATTGATAGAAAAACAATTAGAGATACTCCTAATCAAATTGTTAGGCTAGAAAAAATAAATATGCACAAAGATCTTATCAAAAGGAAGAAAACATCCTATATAAATAGGAGGAAAGAGCATCTTCTTCACCTTTTGGATGAAAATCCTTGTTCATAAAACAAAAGAAAATAATTTGATTCCCTTAAAGAACTAGGATACCTATTGATGTATGTACATAGATGGAGCACAAAGTTCGAGGAAGACTAGATCGAGGCTCCAGCACTAGGAACCCGTGCTAGCTTTCCTTATAAAGAAATGAATGGTTGAGAAGTGTGGTGTGCAGAAGAGGAAGAAATGTAGCAGTAGATAAGAGAAGCTCCAACACTAGGAGGAGAGGCAAGGGATGAGAGGCATGGGTTTCACATACCCACATTGTAAAATATGGCCAACTTAATGTATGCATATTTGAAGAGAAATTGTGTTTATATGCCTCTATGTGTGTATTTTCATCTGTTTGTCTATTATCACTGAAGTTATTTATCTGCACTTGTTAAGAATCAAAATATGTTGGCAATGTCTCATGGTGGTATGCCTTCATTGCGAATCTAGAGGTATTGAGAGAGGTCATGGTTGTGTGCTTTTATATCAAATTGATATGTGTTGGTTTAAATGTATTTTGCGGTTGACTATGTATTTACCTATACATATGAATTTGTAGCTTCATATGGATGTTGTAGTGGTTTATGGAATATTTAGAATGCGTGATTGTGATTTTGTAGGTGAGTATAGACACTATTGGCATATGCTAGTGTGTGTGAGAACTTTGAGAAAGCCAATATGTTTTTTTCCTGTCTGGAGTTAGTCCCTACGTTGTAGTTGGTTAACTGTGTGTTCTTACTTCTTTATGTTAAGAAATGTGATTGAAGCCTCCATCGTGGTGTGGTGTCCCTTTGTGTATTGGTTCTTGTTGAGTCAGCTTAAGGCCAGAGGAGGGAAGCATATATGCATTAGGGATATGACTGAGCACATGTGCCTTGTGATACGAAACCCGTGATGGAGTGGTTTCTATGCAATTGTGTGTGAGTGAGCGTTGTGAGAGAAAAGTAGAATACCTGTGTTAATACCTCTTTAACTGGTTCGACTGGTAAAGCATATGGTGAGGTTACCCATGTTCCTATGTAGGATTCTTGTAGTAAAGTCCATAGAAGAATTCTTGAAGTAGTGGTTGCATGTTTTCTGTTGGTTCTTGATATGTTGTTACAATAGAAAACCATAGGACCCGCTTTTCTAGTGTGTTGTCCAAAAACATGCAGATTTATTCCTACTTGGTAATTGTGAGTTATAGAGGTAAATCCGCATGAATAAGTGCATATGAGGCCATGTGTGATGTTAATGAGTGACTCACGGATGTGAAGAGTCAATTGGGAGAAAGGACGAGTTGTTTCGTCTTTCAGGAAGTTGAAAAGATTCTTTTTTGAAAGCGATATGAAAATATTTCGTAGCGCCTACAACAAGATAGTTTTTGGAAGATTGTTTCAACCTGTTGGTTGTTCCCTTAATGAGATGAAGCCCATGTGATTTGGGTGAGGTGTGAAAATGGATTGGAAGGCATGAGAGAGATATCTCATAGAATTTGTGAAGGAAGTCTCCAATCTAATTTTGACTGCACATTTTAAATATAATACTGAATTTATAGAATTGGATTCTACAACATAGGATTGTTCTTGTGGGAATTGTTTTGTCCTGGGGTATTGGGCGATAGGTGGGGAAACCTGAAATGTCCCCATCAAGTGGTATCAGAACTGGAAAAATACCTTTAGTTTGACAGCTCATAGTGAAGGATACTTTGATGTATTTTGAGGTAAGACCATGTAGCAGGAAATTAGGAAGTGATGTACGTAGGGATAGGCATATTTATAAATGTCATGAAAAAAGGAGTGTGAAGACATAATTGATCAAGTGTATCAATAAATTAAGGAGGTGCAAGGAGAAATAAGCTTGCTTGAAGAGGATTTAGTGGAAGAAGCATAAGATACCTTGGAAGAGGTAATGAAAAATTACAGGACAACTTGATAGTGAAAAGAGGTTGAAGAGAAGAGGAAACTTACAACAATAAGTGAGGTGATTGCAGGGAAGTGAAGAGCTTATATGCTCTTGAGAAAGAACAAGTCTATTTGTTGGAGAGAGGAATTGGTTCAGAATATAGATCCAAGAAAGATTGTGGAAGATGAGATCTTGTGATAGATATTCTAAACATTGAATGTGATGTTTTGGTCATTAAAAGAAATGTGTTTGCGTGACTGAATTGGTAGCATTTTTCATAGAAAGTAATCTATATCAAAGAAGATGAAGCAAGAAAATCACTTGGATGAAGAAGTGGTCACAGAACCTAATAGAAAAATCAAGAAGAGTGAGTGGTTGAAGATGAAACACTTGAAAACTTTGAAAGTGGAGGAGAAAGAGCACTCAAGAAGAGGTTCTAATGCAAAGAACCTAAATAACAGAAGAGAATAGAAGATACCAAGAGGATGACTTAGTATGGGTGACAAGTAGCAAATTTGTTACAGAGAAATGAAGGGCTAGTTGTAGCTCACTAGCAGACAAGGAGAGTCATGAGAGATAAATATGAATATGGCTCTTGTTAGTCATAGTAGGGCTTTAGAGGAAATTCACAAGAGGAAGAAAAAAAGTGCCAAAGAAATGAGTGATGAAGAAGAGATGGTTGAGTTGGGACATAACTCAATCATGTGAAAATTTGCTACAAGAAAGTCAAGATGAATAGAGCTATGATAAAAAAGAATAGTGTCGAATAGGGAGGTATGCAATACCGAAGAGATGACAACAACAAGAAGAATTATGCAACAAAATTTATGTGAAGATTGAAAAAAGAGGTAAAGGTATTTGTTTTTAGTTAATTGTGGATTGGTCTCTGATTGCAAGTAGTAGTGATGAATGTTACAATTGAGGATGCAAGGAAACTTGTGGTAGAGAGTGAAGAAGAACAACAAAGTTCTTAGATGAAGAAGGTGATTAAATTGCATGCAGGATCTAGAAGAGTAGAGCGTGATCATATGAAGATTCCAGAGGAATGAGTCAGAAGAAATATCTGGAGAAGACTAGGCACAGAAGGGATTAGTATGATATTTAGAAACAGGTTGATGGAGTCAGCTTGTTGCAATGGCTTTTGTGCATCTCACCGTGAGCAGGGAAAATCTCATAGAAGAAGAACATTCTAACTACTGAGAGTCATAGTAAAGGTTTAGAGAGAAGCCATAGAAAATCAAGTCGGTACAAACTTGATGAAGAAGTAATTAAAGTCAAATTATAGCTAAATATTATGAGAGGACTACTACATAAGGATGAGGAAGACCAAGGTTACAGATGAAACCTCTAGAAGAGAGTGACATGGAATTTGTTGTGGGTAAAGATGAGACAGAGATAAATGCTCAGTGGACGAAAATATCAAGGGAATTGAGTTGTAGTTATGGAAAGATAGCCTAAGGGTGATGAACACATGTGATGAAGCAGATGAATATTTGATGAGCAACCTTAAGGCAACAAATTTAAGCCAAGGACTGAGTTAGAAGATAAAATTGACAAAATGAAAGAAAGAAGGTATAGTTTGTTGGATGAAGAGACAACCTATGATGTGCTGGAAAGCTGGAAAATTCGGAATCAAGTAAAGTTTAGATTTCGCAGTGAAAGCGGTAAAAGAAGGTACAAATTGAGTTAAGGATCTGGTAAGAGATTTGTTTCATTTTTCATATTATAGTTGAGGAAGGTGAGGAGATTTGCAGCATCCTAGAGCAAGGAATGCTCGCATGGTTCCAAAGAAGAGAACTAGGAAGATTCCAAAATCCCGAACTCAGGAGAAAGTTTGGTGAGGTGTCATGTTTAAAGGTGGAAACTTGTTATTGCAGAGGCATGTTGCAACTCATGAGTTTAATTTGTCATGAGAAGACTATATGCATATGACCATAATTTCACATTTTTTTCATACCTTGGGAGTCTAATGCAGGTGCATAGATGGAGCACAAAGTTTGAGGAAGGCTAGACTGAGGCTTTCCACTGTGATGGGAGGTCACATGATGATTCTGGGAGATATTTCAAATGTTTTGATAGATATTTTCATTAGGATATGAGAGGAAATATTTCCTAATGTAAATGTAATTAATGTAGCCTCAGTTTCCCATATTTGTGAGAAGGGGAAATGAACTATCACTCGTGACTCTGGTTACCCATGTTAGCTTTCCTTATAAAGAAATGAGTGTTTGAGAAGTGTGGTGTGCAAAAGAGGCAGAAGTGCAACAGTAGATAGGAGAGCTCCAATGCTAGGAGGAGAGGCAGAGGATGAGAGGTCTGGGTTGCACATGCCCACATTGTAAAATATGGCCAACTTAATGTATGCAGATTTTGATTAATGAGAAATTGTGTTTATATGCCTCCATGCATGTATTTTCCTTTGTTTGTATATTATCATTGAAGTTTTTTATCTCCACTTGTTAAGAATCGAAATGTGTTGGAAATTTCTAATGGTGGTATGCCTTCATGTCGAATCTGGAGGTGTTGAGAGAGGTCATGGTTGTGTGATTTTATATAAAATTGATATGTTTTGGTTTAAATGTTTTTTTGAATTTACTATTTATTTACCTATATGTATGAAGTTATAGCTTCATATGGTTGTTGTGGTGGTTTCTAGAGTATTTAGAATGTGTGATTGCGAGTTTGTGGGTGAGTATAGACACTACTGGCATATGGCAGTGCATATGAGAACTTGTGAGCAGGATGAGATGTTGTTTTCCTACTTGGACTTAGTCCCTGCATTGTAGCTGGTTATGTGTGTGTTCATACTATGTCATGTTAAGAACCTGTGTGATTGAAGCCTCCATCATGGTGCAGTGTCCCTTTGTATATTGATTCTTGTCAGGCCAGCTTAAGGCTAGAGGAGGGAAGTGTCTATGTGTTCTGGATATGAATGAGTGTGTGTCTCTTGTGATGTGACACCCGTGATGGAGTGGTTGTTTTGCAACTGTGTGCGGATGAGTGTTATGAGAGAAAAGCAGAGTACCTGAGTTAATACCTCTTTAACTGATTTGACTAGTAAAGTGTATGGTAAGTTTACCCATGTTCCTGTGTGGGATTCTTGTAGTAAAGTCCATAAAAGAACTGTGGAAATAGTGACTACGTATTTTCTATCAGTGTATGATGTGTTTCTAGAAGAAAAAACCAAAGGACCTATTTTGTTAATGTGTTTTCCAAAGACCTTGTAGATTTATTCCTACTTGGTAATTATGAGTTAGAGAGGTAAATCCCCATGAAGAAGGGTGCATGAGGTCATGTGTGGTGTTAAGGAGAGACTCAGGGCCATATATATTCGAGTGGGAGAAAGTTCGAGTCATTTTGGCTTCTCGAAAGTTGAAAAGATAGTTTTCTAAAAACGTTATGAAAATATTTCACAGCTCGCTATGAAAATACTTCGTAGCACCTACAACAAAGACAATTTTTGGGTTGCGTATGAGGTTTTGAGAGCCTGTTTCGACATTCTAGTCATGCCCTTTATGATATGAAGCCCATGTGACTTGGGTGAGGTGTAAAAAGGGATTGGAAGGCATCATAGAGAGATATCATAGAATTTTTTGAGGAAGTCTCCAATCTGATTTTGACTATGCATTTTAAATATAATTCTGAATTTCCATAATTGGATTCTACAACATAGAATTGTGCTTGTGGGTGTTGTTTTGTCCTTGCATATTGGGAGACAGTTGGGGCAACCCGACATGTCCCCATCTTCTATTTTAAGAATCTTTATGATTCCCCTCACACCATGGGCACTATCATGAACGCTCCTATAGAGGAGGATATATTTTCTTTGGAATACATGGAGTTTGGGATTAAGCAACTAACCAATGAGAAAGTATGGATATTGAAGGCTACTAATATGAAATACTAAAAATGGGAAGATTTCTGCTCATCGCTCATATACACAAACTCCTAAATTAGCAATGAAACAAGGCTTCCCTAAGACTTGGACACAAAACCTTATTTTGCTTATCTTTAAAGTGGGGATAAAAAAAAATCCCTCTAAATACAAAACCATTATGATTAGTCACATATTATCCAAACTATATGGGCTCATTTTGGAAAATAAGATTAGCCTTCAGGTTGAAAGCCATGATAAAAGAGCTAAAGGGAAAGCTAAATTTAGGAGACATCACTCGACTATAAACCATATTGTTCCTCTTATGATCATTCCAGAGGAATGTGGCGATGATAAAACTAATATCTTTTCTTGTTTTGTCGAATTTAGAAAATATTTTGACACAGTTCCTCGAGATAAGCTATGGAAGAAACTAGAAGAGATAATGGTTCCTCTCAAGTTGAGGGTTGTTGTGACTAGGCTATATGAGAATTTCATTGCCAATATTAGGACCACAAAGGGTTGGTCATAAAAAATTAAATGCAATATGAAAGTTAAGAAAGGGTTTCCTCTATCCCCTAACCTTTTTGGCATTTACATTGATAAGCTAGAAGATTGTTTGGAAGTTGCAGGATGTGATGGCAGTAGGTTCACTGGTATGGTAATTACTCTTTTCCTTTATACTATTGATATTGTTCTTCTAACCAAGAGCCATGATGATCTTGATAAGAAGCTTATAATCCTTCAAGATTGTTTCTCTAAGATGGGTATGATTGTTAATACCAACAAGACTAACGTCATGATAATTAAATCCAAAAATATCAACTATGATAATTTCCTTTATGATAATAACTACTTAGAGAAAGTTTTTTAATACAAATATCTAGGTATTAACATACATCATCAGCCCAACTAGAATTATAGCAATGGGAAAAGGATAATTGGAGGCTAGAAAGCTTATTATGGGATTGAAAATAATTGTAAGTTGACAGATATTTGGCTATGGAGTTAAAAAATGCTCCTCTATAAGACTCTCGTCACCCCTGTTATTTAATATGGATGTGAGGTTTGGGGTTGCAGTATATCTAAAGAATCATGGAGGAAGATCGATCTGATCCACAAATAATGTATAACCTACTGCCTCAAGATTAAAGGAAATACTCCCTACCCTATGCTCTTGATTGAAGTTATCCTTTCCCCCATTGATAGTATGGCTATGATTGGGTATCTCATGTATAAGAAGAAGCTACACAACATGGAAGCCAAGAGGTTTCCAAAAATTGCTTCTAACTCTAGCCAAAACCCCACCTTCAACTCAAGCAAGGCTGGCATAAGGATGCCCAGTTTTCGCTAGACCATTGGGGGATAAAGGAGGGGATCATCTTGGAGAATAAATATAAAAATATTATTACTTCCAAATTTAAGGATAAGTTCTGGGATGATAAGTAGTTAGATGAAAAAACAAAGATAAGGTATTATAAGGAGGTGATCAACCCAATCTTCATAACTAGATTATTTTTCTATCTTGACCAATTCTAAGAAAAAATGAACATTTCCACAATAATAACTAATTCTCATGAGCTTCAAAGTGAAACTGAGAATTGGACTATTCCCAAAACACCTTAGGATGAAAACGTTTGTCATCTTTGAGATACCAAGAGGGTTGATAATGAAAATAACTTTCTCTTGGATTTCCCAACTCTTGCTCACATTCGTTCTAATTTTCAAAATATTTTCCACACTACCAACCTTCTAGACTTGTTAAGTCATGAAAACTATGGTGATCTAAGAATGTTTCTCTCCCTTCTTTTCGATCATAGAAATAAAATATTAAAGAACCTCAACTAATATCTTACTTTCTTAAGGTCTGATAGACCAAATTAGTCTTAATAGACATCAATCATCATCATATATTAAAAAATTATTAATAAACATACAAAAAATGTTTATATATATATATATATGAAAAACTAGTATAAATTGTTCTTTAAAAACCAATGTGAATTCATCTTAACTCTGTATTTATCAAATAGTGAGAAAAATCAGTCTTTTCAAAGTGTAAATTTTTACTCAAATTTTACAATTAAAAAAAATACATTTTGAAAATTTAATTTTTTAATTCCTCAAAATACTTAATAAATTTAAAATTAAAATAAATCTTTTAGTGAAAAAAATTATATTTTAATTGGTTACATATTACTTTCATATATTTTAATACAATACATATTAATTTCATAATTGATAAATAAATAAATAGATAAAAAGCGGTTTTTTTGGGCCTCTATTCAACTCATTGTTATCCTTGAGAGTTAAGTTGCTCATGATAAACGTAAAATAAAGCTTACAATATTCACTTTGATGATCTCCATAGTTATTTGAAATAATAATTCTATATTACGATTTATGTAGCCATCTTTCTATGCTCTTCACGTGATGGCATAATAATAATAATTACATATTACGATTTATGTAGCCATTATTCCTATTTATTTAAGCATCCCAGAGATCACGATGCCTCCATTATAAGGTCATCGATATGTCACGTGTTAGATCATGGTCGTAAGGAAAATTATAATTTAGTGGTATATTTACTTTATACACGTGCTTAAATTAAAAGCCAATTGAATTAAAAGCCAATTGAATTAACTTGATTGTGTTTTCCTATTTAATATTCATGAAAACTATTGTGGTAGTCAATATTTTAAGGAAATGAGCGTTCACGTGCTTGAATTAAAAGGCAATTGAATTAATTTGATTGTGTTTTCCTATTTAATATTCATGAAAACTATTGTGGTAGTCAATGCTCATTGTAGACCTTGATTTTAAGGAAATGAGCTCAGTTGGTTATAGGAAGAATGTTGGTTTAGGTATATATTCTTGATGTGTTTTTGGTGATTGATGAAGTTGTCTTGTTTGTTAGTATTTTCCTCATTTTTTGGGGATTCATTTATTCAATTCTAGTTGTTTGAATTAAAATGAACAACTAAGCTACATTATCAGCTTGAAGCAACATTTTCAATAATTAACGATTTCCCTTATAATTTACAAAAAGCCATGGTAACAAATATCCTTCATACAATGCTATTAGGTTGATACCATGCAATATTGAGGCATGATAGATTACAAATAATTTCAAACCTTTTACTATGTAGATAAAGTACAATGTTTGGTAATTTCACACAATTTTCTACATAGTGTTATAAGTTAGTTCAACTTTTATCTTTGATCATTGATTACCCGTAATAAAAGTTTCCATGTCATGACTACATATATCCCTTGCATGGAAAAACCTAGAATTTTGTTATGTTGTCATCTTCAATAGTTAATGTGTTGCATTGAAGCATTATGATTAAATGAGTTAATGTGTTGCATCGAAGCATTATGATAAAATGAGTAATGTGTTGCATTATGATAAAATGTTCTTCCTTGTTGTCTCAACAAGAGCATATCTTTTTGTGGTGTTTTCACAATTAGTTGTTAGCATCTTTAGATGCATTCTTTCTTTTCTTCTTTTAGGTTCTTTTTTATTATTGTGTGGTTTTCCTCAGCAGATATGCTCTTTTTTCAAAACAAGAGCAAAATATTTTGTTCTTTGAAATAGAAGAAATTATATTTCGTGCTTAGCCCTTCATCTATGCTCAATGGGAAATTCAAAACAAGTGAAAACTAACAAATAAGATCCACCTTAGTATGTCTTACATTATGCTACTTATTTTAATTTTTAGTTGTTTGAAATTGCCACAAAAGTAATAAAAAAAATCACCTTAGCATGTCTTACATTATGGTACTTATTTTAATTTTTATTGGCCTGAAGAGTAGAAATTTTCACCACAAAATACTTAACTTAGTTTTCATGAAAATTTCGCAATACTAGAAATGGTTACATATTTAGCACTTTGGCTATGCATGATGGAAAATTCAAAACTAAGAAAAACAGATATCTAGGTATGCGTTACTTATGGTACCACTTTTAATTTTCATTGTGTTTCAAACAACCCAGAGGAGTACTAGATTTTAGTAAAATATATTTGAGTTAGTCTTCGGGAACTTAATATATTTTGGAACTTTTTTAGATTGTCACACCCTTTTTTTATTAACCTTCAAACTTGGTATTCGAAATGAAGTTTATTTACAGTTCTAGGGATTGAGAAGGAAAAAGGTATCTCTTACCTTTCTTAATTTCTTTACTGCGAATATTGTTTGACTATATCATACCAATTTTTATTTATTTTGTTGAGGTTAGGTTTTTTTGTATCATTAGTTGCTAATGAGTAGATATTTGTGAAGCCATTTTCTAGAAAGTGTTAGGGAATTAATTAATTCACTAGAAATATTATAACTCTAAATATTGAGAGTGATAACATTATTTGAATTTGTATATATATGTTTGTGATTTTGCAAATGTTTTATGTATTTATGTTTGATATTTTGAATTCAAATTGTCTAAGCTTGTGTTTACTTGAATTGCATGTAACATTATTTGAATTTGTATATATATGTTTGTGATTTTGCAAATGTTTTATGTATTTATGTTTGATATTTTGAATTCAAATTGTGTAAGCTTGTGTTTACTTGAATTATATGTATATGTCACTTGTTTTGACGGTGTGTTTAGTTGAAGTGTGTGTTTGCTCGTTTGAAATTGCTTATATATGAGTGGTTTTGACAATGATTATTTTCTTTTGTATTTGGACACGAAATTGTATATTCTGTGTTTGCTTATTTAAACTTGTATTTTGTATGTTTATTTTATTGAAACTGCATATATACGTGAATGGTTGTATGAATGTTTATTTACAAATATCTGTATGTAATTTGAAATTGTAATCATGTGTTTGTTGTATTGAATTATGAATTTGAATGTGCATGTATAATGTAGATTTTAATTTGTATATTACGAAATTACTTTTATTTAAAGTTGCATAAGAATATTTTAGTGTTTTCTTTTATTGACATGAAATTGTATGTTGTGTGTTTAGTTGAATTTGTATATTGTATGTTTATTTATTTTAACTTGTACTTTGTATGTTTCTTGATTTGAAATTGGATATATGTGTGTGTGTGTTTATTTATTTTAACCAAATACAATTAAAAAATAAAAAGAAAAAATACAAATCTAATTATAATTAAAACTCATTATAATAAATAAACATTAAAATATTATACACTAAAAATATAAGACTTAATTAAATCTATATAAAATACACATGTTCAAGTTTATAATAAAATTCATGCCTAATACAAATCAACATAACAAACAAAAGCATTCATTAACAAAACACTTGGTAAACAAACTTAATCAATTTGAAATAAACAAAGATAAAATATACAATTTCAAATGCAACGGAATATAAAATTTAAACATATACATTCACAAACATTGACAAAGCCACCTACACATACAAACATTTGACAACATATTCTCGCATGTTTATCCAATTTTAGAAAACACCTAGAATACAAATTTAAATAAGCAAATATACAATTTTAAAATTTTAAATATCAAACACAAAATACAATTTCAAATACAAAAACACATAATATACAATTCCAAATAAGGAAACACATATCATACAATTTCAAGTCAATACAAAGACAAACACTCAAACATGCCATTGCAACATTAAATAAGCAAACGCACAATATACAAAGTAAAAACCTACACACTATTTACAGCTACAAAATTAATTACAATCACAATTCAATACAACAAACAAACACAATATTACAATTGTATGTTGTGTGTTTATTTGAATTTGTATATTGTATTTTTGTTTATTTTGACTAGTACATTGTATGTTTCTTTATTTGAAATTTGATATCTATGTCTGTGTGTGAAATTTAATTGTATTTTAACCAAATACAATTAAAAAAGAAAAAGAAAAAATACAAATTTCATTATAATTGAAACTCAATATAATAAATAAACATTAAAGTATTATGCAATAAAAATATAAGACTTAATTAAATCTATATAAAATACACAGGTTCAAGTTTACAATAAAACTCATGTCTAATATAAATGGGCATAACAAACACAATCATTCATTGACAAAACACTTAGTCAACATACTTAATCAATTTCAAATAAACAAAAATACAATATACAATTTCAAATGAAATGGAATATAAAATTTAAAGACATACATTTACAAACATTCACATTTACATATCTTTACTATCTCGTAAAATGCAAGTTGAATGCTAATCATGCCAGAGTCCAGTGATTCTTTGGAAACTCATGTAGCAAATGGGTGATTGGTGTGCCCTGCATGACAATGCTACCCTGCATTTATTAATAAGCTTTATCGTTGTATTGAACTCTTATATTTTGGTGAGTGGTTTGACTCTATTTATCAAGTATCTTTATTCTTTGTTCCACCTTATTGTAGAGCATTTCTTAATGTAGTCGTTGTTCAGCTTTTTGAATGCATGTGAAACTAAAGTTGCCATCTTGTTCCCTTCTATCCATTGTATAAGACTTGTGTTGAGTGCAGGTTTCAGTTGATCAAATAAAATCTGCAAATAAGTACACTGATGACACCATCTATGCTGGAGAAAAACTTATAATTCCTTGAGAGGGATATGGGAGCTCAGATTATATTTGAAAGTTTGAGATTATATTTGAAAGTTTGTAGTATAGGTTGTCATGGAATGTGTATGCAGTAATTTGCACAACAGCCTCAAGTCCCAAGTCTTGTTTAGATATAAGAGATCAGCCAGTCCAGTTTGAGTTTTGGATTGTTTATGGTAGGTTATCTATCACAAATTTTAAGGAAATATGTGATAAGCCAGTTGGAAATGTATTTGTTTTGTTTATACAGATTTCGTTTAGATTTGTTACTCAGGGGCATGATGTCATGTTCTAGAGATACCTTGTCCATGTATCTTTACTATCTCGTAAAATGCAAGTTGAATGCTAATCATGCCAGAGTCCAGTGATGCTTTGGAAACTCATGTAGCAAATGGGTGATTGGTGTGCCCTGCATGACAATGCTACCCTGCGTTTATCAATAAGATTTATCGTTGTATTGAACTCTTGTATTTGGTGCCTCCAGAATTATTAATTTCCAACCCTTATTGCGATGTGAATGATTAGTATTTGTCATTTGGTATGCATAACAAGCTTTAACTTCTTTTGATAATAAAAAATGCAGGCTGCATACTGGCATTTGCCTCTCAATTGGACTATTTAATGGTTATTTTCCACAAGTAAATAAACAATGTTCATTTCAGATGGCATTTTCTCTTTGAAACTGTGCCTCTGGACAACAGCCTACTAACTTAACTGAACATTCATAAAGCTCTGCCAAATCTTAGAAGTTCATGGCCTATTTTAAATTCTATCAAACTTATTCGAACTAACACAGTATTTACTTAAGCGGGGTCATTTCACACTGCTTAGTACAATAGAATGATCTTTCTTGAAATAGAATAAGTACTTCAAAAAAGTACCTATGAATTTTACTCATAGTTATTTGACTTTAACCTTAACAGAATCCTATGCCGAATCCCTATATGTCTTCTGGTACAATGTGTCCCTTGTTTTACCCAAAAAAAAAAAAAAAAAAAACAGCAAAAAGGGCATTGGCCTTACATAGCCCGACATTAGAAGCTCTGCTGGATTGTTTGAGAAAGAGAAGCCCTCGTAGCCCTTGTACGCGTACCCTGCAATTCTCGAATAATAAAACCCTGGGACAAACAGGATTGTTCCCAACAATGCAAACAACATACCTGAACAACAATAAATAGAAATCCCACAAAAATAAAATCAGATATAACCCTCAATCTTCAGCAGTAAGGCAACACCGATATAACAGGCCAAAAAATCCAAAAACAGATTTGAGAAATAGAAGAAAAATGAAATGCTTTATTTCCGGATAAAAATCATAGACAAACCATGGGTTCTGTCACCACCGATTTGCTGAGAGAACATGAAGAGGCCAATGGCAATGACGATGGTGCCGAGGATTAACAGTGCAACTGCCAATGATATTTCCTTTCTGGGGGGCTTGCTGGGTACTATAAACGTACCGCTGAAATCATTATTGTTTACATAAGCCATGGACATGGATGGAACAAATCAAACCTCTTCTATTCGGCCTTATTATGGCAAAAACGCCTCTCCAAATTGCTCTCCATCATATCTGTTCGTCCCAGAGATATTCAATATCTATATATAGCCACTATGATTGAACTTAGCTCCAAAAGTCGCTTTCTCTGCAAACATCTGCTTGTGACAAGGAGAGTAACGTGCATTAAAGCTTCTCCCAAACGCCTTGTCGGAAGCCTTACCTTGGAAGTTGATCCTTCATGCTTCAAACCTCATTAACTTAAAGCTACCGATGAAAATATCAGCATAATTTTGGCGGGGTAATAATGTTGTTTAATTACGCCGTAAGGCGTTTCTCCTCTTTGAAATGGGTAGGTCAAATTGACAGATCATTGAGTTGGAAGGTTTGTAATAGTCCTCATAGAGAGATATTTCAAATAATTTTTCAGTATTGTGCTTGAATATAATGAAAATGGATAGAGAAACACCTAGAGAAATCTTGGGGTAGAGTTGCTGCCTTTGCTTGTGACTTTCTGAATCTCAAAAAAATAATTTGTGATGAGTCATATTATGATTTACACTCAATATTAAATATAATATAAATATATAAGAGTAGCATGTGAGTGTTAGATTTATAAAGAATATTCTTTTTATTATTAATAAAAATATAGATAGTTAGTTTCATTTTAAAGTGTTATAAATGAGTTATAAATACAAGACTTAATAGGCTGTAAATATTTAAAGTGTTGTAAATATGAGTTATTAATTGTTTTTACTCAAAATCTGATAAATAAAAATTTAGTAATTTCTTTATAATGGAGTGACTTAAATTCATGTTTCTTTAGGTTGAAGGTAAAGCCACTAAAGTGCAAAAATTGTGATGCCAATAATTAGAGGGATTGTCATCATGGGGTGATAAGAAATTTAATATTCCAAGAAGAGGAGGTAGTAGTAGATTCTAAATAAATTAGCAATGCAACAACATAAATGTTTGCAACAAATTTAGAGAGATCCACCTTGTAGAATAATGCACACACTACATGGATAATGGATTTCCGCACTTTATGCCTTACGGCGTTTTCTTTGCAACATCTGATGCAAATGCTAGTAATAATTACATATTACGATTTATGTAGCCATTATTCCTATTTATTTAAGCATCCCAAAGATCACGATGCCTCCATTATAAGGTCATCGATATGTCACGTGTTAGATCATGGTCGTAAGAAAAATTATAATTTAGTTGTATATTTACTTTATTGGATTTACATATATTTGATAATCAAAAAATCATTAAATTTGTGTAAACTTAAATTATTATCTAATGATAAATTAAATTAGTGTAAATTTATTTTAATTATATGTTTTATTAAAAATCGTTAAGATTAAATTGAAAATGTAAAAATTAAAAAAAATAAAAAAAAAAAATATATATATATATATATATATATATATATATATATATATATATATATATATATATATATATATATATATATATTTATAAAGAAATTTTATTTTTTGTTTGGATCTTTATACTTAAAAATGTAGAATTAATATGTATTTAGGTTGGTTATTAAAAATATAGAATTAAGATGGATTTAGGTGGTTATAATTTTAAGGATTGAACCAAAAATATATTTTTAATTAACAAATATTCTCAAATCACTTATCAAAATAATTGTTCTTTTTCTAAAAATAATGGATGAATATCCTAGCAAAATTTGAAGAAGTTGATCATTAATTTTGTAATCTACAATTTTCCAATTTAAAAACTCACATTATGAATAACATATTTGACATGGCACATATCCTCTTGTAACCTCTCTTTCTAAAAATAATGGATGAATATCCAAGCAAAATTTGAGGAAGTTGATCATTAATTGTGTAATCTACAATTTTCCAATTTAAAAAGCAGCCTTAAGAATAACATATTTGACATGGCACATATCCTCTTGTAACCTTTCTTTCTATACATGAAATGTAAAATTAATTGTTGAGGAGATGTGCGGAATGTCACAACAAAACTAAGGCGGAAAAATTAAAGGGATATGTTTTAAGGAAGTGACTCAATTTCATAGGCATAAACATGTTTAACAACTCCTATCAAGTGAAACTTGTCTCCTCCCATAGTCTCTTCCAATTTCTATACCTATGTTTTGTCACATTTTCTATTTGGGTTTGGTATTTTGTCTTCTTTGTGCTGTGTACTAATACTAATTGGTTCTTTGCATGTTATTATGTTTTCTAATTTTATTGTTTTGAGGCTTCTGCGATCAGTGCTTTGTGTGTTGTTTTCTTCTGGAGTTCTCGCATCCATGATTGTTTGTATCAACGTTTTGAGCCATCCACTGTGGCTCATCATCAGGATAGATCAGTAATTGTGTAGGATAGATCTTCTTGGGTTTGAATAAATAGGGTTAAGAGATGCACAGGGAATGGAAGCCGACCTTGCCAGACTTGTTTTGTAATTTTTGGGTTTTGATTTAATTATATGCTATTTAATAAAATAAAATAAAATAATTTAAATTGAGTTTGAAATATTTAATTATGTAATTGAATTGTTTAATTATTAATTCTTATTTTTATGTCTATATCAGTGATAATTTAATTTTTAGTTTGGTATTCTTTGTCTTTTAGTTAAAATGTAAATTAATATTTTAATTTAATTTATTTATTTTAATGAGAATTTATGTAATGGGTTTTTAATTTATTCTTGTTTCTTTTTATTTTTGTTTCTTCTTGTTTTTATTTATTATGCTAACATGTTCATGCACTAATTTTTCCTTCTTTTTTTTCAATTTTAGCATCATAAAGAGACATAATCATGTTTAATAGTGTGCTCATATGTATATTTATGTAAAGAATAAAATTATAGATTTAGTATACCAAAAGATGGAAATACTATCACACTTTATAAAACTCAATGTACTTTAAGGAATAAAAAAGAACTATATTTTCAAACCAATGCAACATAAGAAGGAACATAATAACTTTAAACATAAATCAATGCACCTAAAGAACAAAATTAAGAAATCTTACCTCCTCTTGTTAATGACTCACAAAATTTTTTGTTTTCATATCTTTTAATATTCCTTCTATTTCATTTTTTTGGTTACACGGGAAGGGGGAAAAGAATTTACTAGACTCTTATCATTTCTTCCCTTTTTCTCATTAGCTATGGAATGGTTCCTAAGGATTTGATTGATGTCCTCATAATTCAGTTGATAGATATCCCAATCTAATAGGAGATTAAGTGTCTCCATGAGTTCTTCTTTGACTCCTCTCAACAAAACAATTTTGAGTGAGTCCTCATCCAGAGTGTAATTGTGTCCTCTGTTGTAACTGAGATGAAACATTTCCTCATAGTCTTACAAAGACTCATTTTCTTCTTGGATCATCCTAAAGATTTCATTTCTATTGTTTATAGCTCTATAACAATCTTTGTATTTGTCACTAAAATTTTTCTTCAATTGATCCTAGCTAGAGATGTTATTGCCTTATAATCTCATAAATCATATTAGGGTCACATACTTCAAATAGAGGAAAATGTTTAATCTCTTTTCATCAATTGTATAGTAATAGGTCCTACACAACATCAAACTTAATGAAAAGAGTAAGCAATCGACATAAATGAGGTAGCACGGAGGGAATGATGTTCATCATTTTTTCTTTTCCATTAGTTGTCATGATAAGAAATTCAAAAATATCATATGGTTCTTCTTCTTTGTCCACGGTTTATTAAGATGGAGCTCCCTTTCCTTCAGAGGAGTCCTTAAATTTTGTAGCTTATCTATATGAAAGTTTGTAAGGTCTTCTACTTATGGAGAGGAAGGCTCACAATGAAACTTTTGTGGTTTATTTTAGTTCTTAGTTCGAAGTGTGGTTTTGTGTATGAATCTTCATGAATTATCTCTAAGTTGAGGCATGTATGTTGTCTATTAATACTTTTAGTTTTGAAACAAAAACTAATGTAGTCAACTTGACGATAAATGAAGAAAATGCAAACTTTTATCGCCTCCCTAGCAATGACATTAAAAGGGTGATGGGCCACAAAATTACAACAATAATGCCATCCTCCTATTGCTCTTAAATTTAATTACCAACATAGGGCTTGTACAAACTTAAGAAGTAATGTGAAATATATATGTGAGAAACATTTCCTTGTACCGATGATGCATATACTAATGTCAATGATCCAAGAGAATGAGGGTGATGGTTTAGGTAAAGGGAATCAATCCATGCTTGTCTATTAAAAATATAACTATAAGGAAATCATTCAAATAAAATCCTACTTAATCGACCACAACTAATATAACATTGAAGAAATGTTACAAATAAGGAAGAGTGATGTCATCGAATTGCAAAAACATACATATCATTAATTTAAGTTGTAGAAAGAGAAATACCATTAACTTATGTTGCATAATTCAAAGTACAAGAAAATACAAAGATTCATAATCAAATTCAAGGAAGACTATCCAATCTATGATTTCCTTTCTATTAACCCTCATAGCCCAATGTCATTGATGGTGTTATAAGAAAACATGCATTGATATGGAGAAAAACTCCTAAATGAAAGAATCATGGTTGTTTTAAAACAATAATCATGGAGTCTACACGAAACTTTACTGTTGTTATAGGAAACTACCTAGTTAAGCAATGAAAGCTTAAAATGAGTATGAAATTGCTTTGTGCTCATGAAAATGATTTGAATAAATTTATAACAAAAGCATCAATAAACTATGTATTGAGTGAGCTAACTATCTATGGGATCTAGCTTTCCTACGAGCAAAAGAAACACATGAAAATATTAAAATCTAGACCAACAATTTATTAATAGTTAAACGAAACATGAAATCAAACTAAGGAAGTAAAATGTGTAGGGATTCTTGAAAGCCTTTGGGTGGGCCCTATCCAAGGAACTCAAGAACCCAAGAAAATCACCATAAATGAGATAAACAGGGACCTTGCATTATCATATTAAAACTAGATACATCCTTTAAAATTCAAGAATTATTCTTAGACAAAAATAATCTTGTATAGCATAAAAGAAAAACAAACTGATTGGAAAGAGCCTTCTTAGTTCAAAGCCTTCAATTTATATCATTAGTGGGGAATAGTACCCCTTGATTGGTGGGACTTTTTCCCTCCAAAAATCTTGAAATTGAGAGTGGTTTGTTTTGTTGAAATGTGGAAACAAGAATATTCCAATTTTAAGTTGTCCTTGAATTAAAATTGAGAATTAAAATTTGAATTTAGTCTCACCAGCTTCTTGAAAAATAATTAATTAATTCATTATGGATTAATTAGTTGGAGAAATTCAAGTTAGAAGTCTTTGTGAAGTCATGCAACAATTATCCCTTAAATTAAGGAGATAAGGTTGAGTTGTATTTGAGTTGTAATTAGTTAGCTCAGTTTACTGAGTTAAGTCTAGTTAGATTAGTTCCAAATTGTTTGAGGAACTAATTGTGAGTTCAGTCAGTTAATGCATGCATGCATCCAACTAGTGTAGTCCAGATAACTGAAGATTCTCTCATCATTAACTCATGCATGTATATTCTGAGAAAGACCCAATTGAGATTAAAGACAGGGACATTGTACTATTAGTTGCATAAATTTTCCTATAAGGAAAACTCATGCATGCAGAAGGAATTCATTCCTTAAGGATTGCGCAGTTTTACATGGTGTAAGATCAGTGTGAGTGATCAGTGTTACACATGGTAATAGTAGGATCACCCAGGAAAAATTGCACTAGGAAATAGGAGCTTGGAGGGTAGTGTGGAAGACTTATGAGAAGTCTATTTTGCCTGTGAGCATCTGTGAGGATTGTACTGAGAGCTGGCTAGTTGTGAGAGCTAAAGCTTTGTGTAATTATGAGATATTTCCAACTTGTATGATAATACAGA
Organism: Pinus tabuliformis; assembly: GCA_031772625.1. NCBI lineage: Eukaryota > Viridiplantae > Streptophyta > Pinopsida > Pinales > Pinaceae > Pinus > Pinus tabuliformis. Next base: position 171,876,132 of record CM062819.1, on the reverse strand, counting down.
TAGTGGGGTTTTTAGCTGAGGCTTTCCCCTGAGTATTCTTCTGTGTTTCATGTGCATTGATTCTTCTTCTGGTTATATGTGTTCTACTTGATCTTGCTCAAATCTATTAAGCTTCTTCAAGTTTGATTGTAGAAGTAGATTAAAGTATTTTGCTTTAGTTATGTTGCCTTATCAGGTTAATCTACAATCATAATTTCTACATGGTATCAGAGCAAAGGTTATCCGACTTGTGAACAGTATATTGAGTGTTGAAAATGGCAACAAGAAATGCTAAAAATAGAAATTTTATAAATAGCATTGCTATAAATAGCAGTTCGGGTACCAGTGTTGGACATCGCAACAAGGAATGAAAAATGGAAGTGCTAAAAATAGAATTTCTATAAATAGTATTTCGAGATGGATTCCAATTTTAGTTAGTCCCTGAACTAAAATTGAGAAGTAAAATTCGAATTTGATCTTAGAAGCTATTTGATTAACAATTAATTAATTCATCTTGAGTTAATTAGTTGGAGAAAATCAAACATGAAGTCTATGTGAAGACATACAACAGTTTCTCCATTGGTTGAGGAATTTATCCCTTAGTTAAGGAGATGAGGATGAGTTGTAGTTTGAGTTGTAATTAGTTAGCTTAGTTAACTGAGTTAAGTCCAGTTAGATTAGTTCCAATAGTTTGTGGAATTAATTGTGAGTTCAGTTAGTTAATGCTTGCATGCATGTAACTACTACTCTTCAGATAACTGAATATTCTCTCATAAATAACTCATGCATGTCAGTTCAGTCAGAGACCCAATTGAGATCAGAGGAAGGGACAGTGTACTATCAGTTGGAGGATTTTTCCTATATAGGAAACTCATCCATGCAGAAGGAATTATCTCCTTCTGGTTTTCATAGTTACTTTTGAGTTTAATGTGTTGTGTGAGAGGCAAATTCACAAAGGTGGCAACATTTGACCCCAGGAGAAAATGTGCAAGGAAATAGGAGGCTTGGAGGGCAGAGGAGAAGGTTTGTGAGAAGCCTTTGACTATCTATGAGCAGCAGAGGGATTTTAGTGAGAGATGGATAGCTCGTGAGTTGAAGCTTTGTGTGATCTGAACATATTTCCACTTGTATGATATTACAGAGATCGGTGTTTTAAGTTGAGGCTTTCCCCATAGTATTATTCTGTGTTCATGTGTGATTTCTTTCTCATTCTTAGTTATATGTGTTCTATTGATCTTGCTCATATTTGATTAAGCTTCCGCAAATTTTGTTGTAGAAGTAGATCTTGTATTTTTCTTTAGTATATTGCATAATTTGTTGATCTACAGTGGGAAATTCTACATGGTATCAGAGCAAAGGTGATCAAAGGAGAGAACAATATACAAGAAGGTAGAAGTTCGAAGTTTGAGGTTCCTAAATATAGAAATCAAGTTCTTATCACATCTCAACTTCACCAATGGCGTTCAACGGTTTAAGACTCGAGTATGCCCTTGATGGAAACTTGAATTATATAGCTTGGAAGGATCACATGGAAGCAATATTAGAGGATAACGGTCTAAAGGACTTCATTGATCAAGAATTCCCCAAGCCCGCAGTGGCTAATGCTACAGAATTGGCTGAATGGAAGAAATGTGTGGCTAGAGCAAGGAGAATCCTTCTGGAGGGAGTTTGATACCACATAGTCTTGAGTCTCCATGGGAAGGAGACACCATCTTCGATGTGGAAAACATTGAAAGATCTATATCAGAACAACAATGATCAGAGGAAGTTGGCGTTGAAAGACAGGCTTCGGAAAATCAAGTGTGAAAAGGGTGACACGATCTCTACATATCTGAACAACCTCACCACTTGCAAGGATGAGATTGGAAGTGTAGGGATCACGACATCTGATGATGACATGGTGATTCTTGCACTCCTCGGTCTTCCTAAGAGCTCGCATAGCTACCAAGACTCGGTTAATGGAAGAGAAAAACTGCCAGATTGGGAATGACTTTGGTCAGATCTGATGCAGGAGGAGATAAGAAGAAGCACCAGAGATGGTTCTTCATCCAAGGAGGATGAAGAAAATTGCACCTTAGCAAGTAAGGTGAAGAAAGGGAAGGAGAAGGATTCTCATCCCAAATTGAGTTCTTCCCATGTTGGGAAGAATTTTGACAAATCGAAAGTGCGATGCTTTCATTGTCATGAGGTGGCCCATTTTGCTACAAATTGTGCACTGAAAAAATCCAAGATTGTATCCAAGGAAGGATCTGAAGGTGAGGCATTGGCCTCACAGTTCGAGTTGGATTTCACCCTCTTCACATACATGGTTTCATCCATGGTGGGATGTGCTTGGTTTCTTAACAGTGGATCTACTTTCCACATGACCGATGACAAGAGTTTGTTCAGTACCTTGGAGGAGAAATATCTCCAGATACTCATAGCGATGGGTAATGATGAAAAGTATAGTGTCTCAGGTGTAGGCACGGTTGTTTTTCAGAGGGAGCATGGAGCTTGCATCAGCTTGATCGATGTCAAGTATGTACCAGGACTAAGGATAAATTTGGTGTCGATCGCAATGCTGGAAGACAAAGGCTATGATGTAGTCTTTAGTAAGGGAAAGGTTTTCCTTCGACACATCACCACAAGATAAGTGAAGAAGATCGGTTCACGAGTCAAGAACTTGTATGCTCTTGAGGTTCAAGATGCATGAAAAGCCTTGAGGAGCAAGGCAACTATTGGAGACTTGGTGGTTGAGAGGGAGAGTACACTACCTCCCAACATGCAGCGCCAGACAAAGTCTCAAACAATTTTGGAGGAGCCACGATTGGTGAAGTAGCTTCAGGAGGTTGTGGAGCAGCCACAACTGGGGAAGCCGAGAGGAGACAGAATAGAGGCATCCACTCATGCAGAGAACTCTAGTAGGGGGAAATTTCGAGCCAAGTGGGCAGAGGGATCACATGCATTCATACCTCCAGGTGAGATATGGGGCGATGTGAAGTGATAGTCTCATGAAGGCTAAAATAGGGGCAGGATCCTCGAGGTACCCAACATCTTGGATTAGACCTTTCTACAGGAGCCCCGACAAGGAGTAGCCAGACTGGCTGAGTGGGTAGAGATATATGTGGATGGAGTGGCAGAGAGAGCTACAATGCAGGAGTCCCAAGACTGTGCAAAGCTAACAAGCTGCAACAATGCGAGAGGCACAAGAGTGTTGCACCAGTGCAAGATGGCACAGAGAAGTGTGAAACGGTGTGATATGCATGGAGTGTTGCAGTAGCTCAGAGGTCAAAGAGGGAGCACTTGTTAGCGGCAGAGGGAGCTTCATCATCAGAGGGTGTTTCTAGCCCAATAGAGAGGTTAGTTGGGAGTTTTTTTTGTTTCTAGAGTTGCTAGAGCAATAACACTTGGGTGAAGTGTTGCATGTAGAACATTCCAAAGGTTCAGGATCAGGTTTGAGCTGAATGCCTTTCTTGTTGAGAGGGAGTGTTGAAAATGGCAACAAGAAATGCTAAAAATAGAAATGATATAAATAGAAGTTTGGGTACCAGTGTTGGACATAGCAACAAGGAATGAAAAATGGAAGTGCTAAAAATAGCATTTCTATAAATAGCATTTCAGGATGGATTCCAATTTTAGTTAGTCCCTGAACTAAAATTGAGAAGTAAAATTCAAATTTGATCTAAGCAACTATTTCATTATAATTAATTAATTCATCTTGAGTTAAGTAGTTGGAGAAAATCAAACATGAAGTCTATGTGAAGACATGCAACAATTTCTCCATTGATTGAGGAATTTATCCCTTAGTTAAGGAGATGAGGATGCATTGTATTTTGAGTTGTAATTAGTTAGCTCAGTTAACTGAGTTAAGTCCAGTTAGATTAGTTCCAACAGTTTGTGGAATTAATTGTGAGTTCAGTTAACTAATGCTTGCATGCATGTAACTGCTGCTCTTCAGATAACTGAATATTCTCTCATAAATAACTCATGCATGTTAGTTCAGTCAAAGATCTAGTTGAGATCAGAGGAAGGGACAATGTACTATCAGTTGGAGGATTTTTCCTATATAGGAAACTCGTCCATGCATAAGGAATTATCTCCTTCAGGTTTGTGCAGTTACTTTTGAGTTTAATGTGTTGTGTGAGAGGTAAATTCACACAAGTGGCAGCATTGGACCCCAGGAGAAACTGCGCAAGAAAATACGGGGCTTCGAGGACAGAGGAGAAGGTTTGTGAGAAGCCTTTGACTGTCTATGAGTAACAGAGGGATTGTACTGAGAGCTGGATAGCTCGTGAGCTGAAGCTTTGTGTAATCTGAACATATTTCCACTTGTATGATATTACAGAGATCGGGGTTTTAAGTTGAGGCTTTCCCTAGAGTATTCTTCTGTGTTCATGTGTGATTATTTTCTCATTCTCAATTATATGTGTTCTATTGATCTTTCTCATATTCGATTAAGCTTCCACAAAGTTTGTTGTAGAAGTAGATCTTGTATTTTGCTTTAGTATGTTACATAATCTGCTGATATATCGTGGGAAATTCTACACTGAGAAGAGAATTCGAAGTTTGAAGTTTGGGGTTGCAGCTACAAGAATTAATCTCATACTTCAGGTTGGTCAATGGCATTCTATGGCTTGAGACTCAAGTATGCCTTGGAAGGAAACTCAAATTACATAGCATGGAAAGATAGAATGGAAGTGGTATTAGAACACAATGGCTTGAAGGATTTCATTAATCAAGAAATCCCAAAGCTAGCTGCAGTTAATGCACAAGAATTGGCTGAGTGGAAGAAGTCTGTAGTGAAGGCGAGAGGGATAATCCTAGAGGGAGTTTGAGACCATATTGTCTTGAGTCTCCATGGGAAGGATACTCCATTTTCAATGTGGAAGACATTGAAGGATCTCTACCAGAACAGTAGCGACTAGAGGAAATTGGCACTCAAGGACAAGCTTCGGAAAATCAAGATGGAGAAGGGCAATATTATTTCCACATATCTGAACAAGCTCACCACCTGTAGAGATGAGCTTGGTAGTGTCGGAATAACTACTATCGATGATGATATGGTGAGCCTTGCTCTCCTCAGCCTTCCAAAGAGCTGGAATAGCTACCAAGACTTCGTGAATGGAAGGGAGAAATTTCCAGATTGGGAACGACTGTGGTCGAATCTCATGCAGGAGGAGATCAGGAGGAGCACACGAGATGGTTCTTCATCAAAGAATGATGATGAAGAAAATATGGAATTAGAAAGTAAGGCAAGGAAAGGGAAGGGGAAGGCTTCCCATTCCAAATCGAATTCTTCTCATGGAGGGAAGAAGGTTGACAAGTCTAAAGTGAGATGCTTTAATTGTCATGAGATGGGACATTATGCAACTAATTTCCCATCGAATAAGTCTAATAAGGGATCCTCAAAAGGATCGGAAGGTGAGGCATTAGCCTCTCAATTCAAAATGGACTTTACCCTCATTGCGTGCATGGTGTCATTGATGGCGATTTGTGTTTGGTATCTTGACAGTGGAGCCTCATTCCACATGACAGGCGATAAAAGTTTATTCAGTAACTTGGAGGAGAAAGACCTCAAGATGCGCATAGAGATGGGTGACGACGGAAAGTACAGTGTTTCAGGAGTAGGCACGGTTGCTTTTCAGAGGGAGCTTGGAGCTCCTCTCACCTTGACTACTATGAAGTATGTGGCTGGACTAAAGAAGAACTTGGTATCAGTCGCGATGTTGGAGGAAAAAGGCTACGACGCTGTATTCAGTAAAGGAAAGGCAGTCCTAAGACACATAGCCATTGGTCAAACCAAGGGATTCAGGTGAAGAATGTCTATAAACTAGAGGTACATGAATGTGAAGCATTGAGTTCGAAAGTAGAATTGGTGCAAAGCCAAGACATTGGTGAGTTATGGCATAGGTGGTTGGGCCATTTGCATCATGGGGCCTTGAAGATAATGCAACAAATCTCTACAGGACTTCCCAAAGGTAAGCTTGAGCAAGTTGACACATGCAAAGGTTATACCTTGGTAAAGTACGCCAAGTCTTCCTTTCATGACCGATACAGTCGAGCAGAAGCGATCTTAGGGCGAGTTCATACTGATTTGTGTGGACCATTCTCGAAGGCATCCACAACGAAGCAAAGGTATTATGTGATTTTCATTGATGATTTTTCTCGTAAATGCTGGATTTATTTCATGCAGAAGAAGGACCAAACCTTCTAAAAGTTTTGTGAGTTCAAAGCATTAGTTGAGAAAGAGTCACGGAATAAGATCAAGGTCTTGAGAAGTGACAATGGTGGAGAGTATGTCTCTCAAGAGTTTAAGGACTTCTGTGAAGCAGAAGGAATTAAATGAGAGCTGACGGCACCTCATAACACATAGCAGAATGGGGTGGCCAAGAGGAAGAACAGAACTATTATAGGGGCAGCACGGGCAATGCTGCATGACCAAGGCCTACCACTTCATTTGTGGGCTAAGGCATGCAACACAACAGTCTATTTGCAGAATAGAAGCCTGCATCACATACTTGGGATGAAGACACCAGAGGAAGATTTCTCCGGTAAGAGACCAGATGTGGGTTACTTCAGGATCTTTGGCTCGTCAGTATATTGCCATGTGACAAAGGATGCACAGAAGAAACTTAGCCAACAGCAGAATTGGGGATACTTGTGGGGTACACTGATACACCCCACAACTATCGGGTGTACTTGCCTACCATTCGAAGGACAGTGGTTTGCAAAGATCTTAAGTTTGATGAGCAGAAGTGTTTTGGGGAAAATTAGTATTTCTAAGAAATGCTAACCCTCTAGGTTTGGTAGCTAACCTAGAAACAACAGTTAAAAAAAATCACTATTTTTCCTATGAATGACAGATAAGAGAAAGATTATGAAGAGCCAACTTGTAACTTCCACTTGATTCCTCGCTTGATCTCTCTCTCCTTTGGCCGATCTCGTTACTCCTCCCCATACTTAACATGCTTGGAGAGTACCTGTGCAATTACAGAAACATAGACCCATCAAAGCATAATGATCCATAATTCATAAACATCACAGAATCGAAAGTATGATAAACATATGAATGCATTGAAATATTACACAATCATAGGGGAAAAATCTTGAAAAGCTTTATTAAGAGAAAGGGGTATTACAACCCATAAGTTCGATCCAGCACCATCCTCCCAGCTTCAAACCTTATTCACCTCATGAGCAGCAAGAAATTCCGACATTACAACAATACTTTGCCTCAATACTAAAACCATCAGCACTTCCTTATCACTCAGAAATATTCAGCCTCTAGATCTCTTGGATGAGGGATCCATTTATAGATGAGTGAAGGAGGTTGAGTCATCAATGATGATGATGAATGTCTTTCTATTTTTAGGAATTGGTTCCATAAAAGAGGGGAATAGGAGGTGGATGTTTCCTAATTCCTTTAGTCATCCTTGGGTGAACTCAGAGGGACAGGTGGCACTGGAGAAGCTTCTAGAGGTTTCCATGAGTAACTTATTCTTCAAACTCTCCCAGAATTTTATCTAAGCTCAACCATCACACCTTAAAGAGGGCATAAGTGCGATGAATAGCACTTGGACAGTGTGGTACCTGTTATGCATAGCACCCTAACACAGGGCTTCCTGCAATGACCTCTTTGAGGCACTTTTTGGATGAATTTTGTGATGGAACTTTTGGGGAATGAGGCATTCAAAGGACTAAGTTTATTTAGGGCATAAAACAACTATATTAGGGGTTGATAAACCCTAATATCATCGGCATATGAGTTGGGGTTTGATGTGCCCAAATAAGTCTGTAACAGTTGCCCCCTAAAGTATGAGGTCGTAAATATCTATGTCGAGTGAAATGCTTTATCATGAGGATCATAAGTTTCAAACTGGAAGGTGACCTGCATCAATTAAAATACAATACATCATGATAATATGATTTTCTCATGAACTAGCTGAGGGAGGCATTCCCATGCTCAGCTTATAAACTTTCATTACATGTACATAGATCAGATAGTCGTCTACAGATATAGACTTGTGATTCTATAGATATAGATTTGTGATCCATGATTAGGATGACCATCTGTGTAAAGCCTTTGTACATTTGATGCCTTTGTACTCCTGAATATATCGTAGCTCGAAAGGATGAAACTAGATCCGGGGTCTTCAATCTCGTTCAATCTTCACTTGATGTGCAAGTCTAGCCATGTGAATAGATGTTCTTAGTTCGAACATAGAGAGTCATCGTCCGATTACCAGCTAATGATGTAAGCTGTTCACAGACGCGAGAGGGATCGCCGATAATGATGATGATCCTCAAGGTACTAAAATACATTTTTCATGGTGTGAATAAATGATTCGATGTCGAACACCATGCAAAATATTTCGATTGAAGGCCATTGATTTCAACCTGTCGCTGGAAGAGAGAAACTTGCCATTGATGTATGCAAGATTCAAAGCACTGAAAGGGTGTTTTTAAGTCAACTTCTTGGATGATGAGCTAATGCTGACAAGAAGCAACTCGTAATAGGAGGGCCTTGATATATCCCATATCTACGACAAGAAATGAAGTAAATGATTTTTGGAGATGAAAACGAACTGACGACACAAGGTTCAGGAATGGAGGTCATGAAAATGAAGGTTTGTACTATTGCTACGGATGAAATTTTAACTAGATGACTTCTCTTGAACATATCAGCGACACTGAGATGAATAGGTAGCGTTGACCCAAAATATAAGTGATAGATGATGTGATAGACCAACTGTATGATAACCATCAAACAAAATGTCCCAACCCAGCTTAATCATGGAGATGAAGTGAAAGTGTCATGTTCAAGAGCGACTCGCTACCATAAGTTTTCAAGATTTTTCCCATTTTCCCCAGTCATTGCTGACCAGTACCTCTTTATTTTTTATCAAGCTTGAGGAGGATAACATATGCTTGTTCTATAATTCGCCCTTCAGGCAAACCCATCGCTATTTGATGTTTTAATGAGTCTAGCGACAGTGAAACTCGGTCTTGTCTAGATGGACAAGTTTGTCGCTATTATTTTAATGAGTTTAACGACAAAGATAACTCGGTCCTTTTCATGTTTAGAGAGTTTGAAAAGGGACGAAAAGAAAACTCCATAAGTTCTTTTTCGTAAAATAATCCCTCAGGTCCGAAAAAGGATAAAATAATACAAGAGAGATGTTGTTTCCAATACTTTAACGAGCTGGAAAAGACAAGTGCTCGACTATCTTTTCTTATTTAAAGAGTCTGAAAAGAGTTTAAAGAGGACTCTATGGTTTTCTTTTCATTTTTATATCAAAGCTCGAAAAGAGAATGAAAAGTTTGCTTGGTGGTCAAAGATGCTCAATTTTCCATTAGCACATCGGATTCTGTTTTCAGTCGTTCATCCTGCTCAAAACTCCATAAAAGATGATTAAAAATACATGTTCATGGATGAAAATTTAATAAAACCAACATCTACTTGATTTACATGTAAAAGTAAATATAAAAACAAGTTTTGACAATTCATTTTCACCATTTCATTTCTAACATTGAATTTTGGAGCTCTAAAGCAGTTTTTCCCCAAAACTTCACCAGCTGATTCTGAAAGATTTCGTGGATCATTTCTCATGTTGTCAGGACCAGGTAGGAGCTATCCTCATGCTCTTCCATTCTATTCCATTCTTTTTCAGTTTTGGGCAAAATTTCTTAGTTTTCCAGGCCTCTAGGGTTTAACTTTGTGTTTTTTAACCATCGCACCTTGTCCCTATCAAAAAATGTGATGCATTTCAGGCTCCTAACAAGTAACCTGCTATGCATAGCACTTTCTTCAAAGAGCAAGTGCGATGGGCACATAAAACTAAATTTAAACAGTTGCTTTTCCTTGAATTTTTAATTGATTTTTGCCCAAGTTGGATCCTAACTTATCTAATGATTGTGTTTCAAATATTCATTGGATCAAAATGGTCATTACATGGCGAGAATGAGAACACGGGGAGCAAGACATGACTGATTTAAATGACCAAGGCACATTTGATGCCTTAAAGAACTATGGGTTGCTAAAGTTCTGCCGCTTATCCAGCATGCAGCAACAGATGGAGTTGTTGTAGTATCTTGTTCATGCTTGGGATCCTATTGACCAGGTTTTTCATATCAGGGGTAAATCTATCCCTTTTACCATCGAGGATGTTTATTTTCTGACGGGTTTATCGAGGCGGGGTGCCTCTCTTTCACTATCAGGACTCACCAGGGGAGGTGAATCGGTGAGAGATTATATTCGTCAGTTCTGTCGGGAAGGATCTCAACCCAGTAGAGATGGAAAGATTCATATCCGAGATGTTATTGATCGACCTTTGAGAACTATCCTCTTTACCCTTGCTAGATTGGCTGGCAGTGTGGCTTTACATTTAGCAAACAGATCTTATATGCAGTATGCCTTGGAATGCTTGGAACCGAAGGTATTCAACTAGTGTGAGGCGATTCTTCCACTTATGAAAGATCAGTTGACCAAAGTGAAGGCTGGAAAGACCAAAAATTTTGGTTATGGGTCTATTTTGATTTCCTTTGCTTTGGAAAGAATCTCGCTCATGCAACCATAGAACATTTCTCTGGGAGTGCCTAGACCTAGAGAACCACAGATGCAGTGATGGGTAGACCTTATGGCTAGGCATGCTGGCCAGTCACTGATCTCATTTTCCTCCGCTTTCTTCGAGTGGTTCGACCATCAGGAGATGGCCTTCATGGAATATCCATATGTTGGGATGGATTTCCGTGGCGATCCAGATTTAGCATTGCCAGTTGGGGTGCAGTGGAGCGCTATTGGTAAATTGATTTGACCACACTTTTCTTTTTGAGTTTTCATTTTTTTTGTGTTTTTTGATTGTTACCAAGACTAAATAAACTCATATGTGTATGCAGATATTGGACCGGTTCGACCTGCGGTACGCCCACGGGAAGCAGATGCTCCAGTGGAGAGAGCTGTCGGGAGGGCAGTTCTTAGAGATTTGGACATAGCAAAGAGCTTGGCTCAGTTGCAGGATCATGTAGAGAGCTTAACCCTTGGTATTTCGGATGTCTGGATTGATGAGTTACGCATGAGACTGAAGTGTCGTACCACTGGTGTGCCAAGTCGTTGGATGAGGCTCCTGCGTATGATAGCTCAGGCGGTGACCTATTATCATCAGCATAACTAGTCTAGGATGTTTTTGGCATTCATTTTTGAGTTTCTGAGTCAGACAACCAATTTTGTCTTGGACACAAAATATTTGTAAAAACTTATATACAACTATCTATTTGACTTTTGGAGTTTTGTTATGGTTAAGTGATGAAATCCTGTGCAAATGATGATGTGATTTGAAAAATGCTTTCTTTACAAATGTTGCAAATGTCTATTTAACACATATTTTTCTATAGAGTCAGTCAATGTGTTTAAATTTCTAGAAATATGTTGATATTGAATGAATTCAAAATGTCTTTCCAAAATTTGAACTCTAAGGAACATGCGATGAATAGCTGGGTTTCAAACGGAATAGATGCCAATAAGCTGTAAAATGACAAGTTGTGATCTAGCCTAACAATGATTCGATGTATGCCATGTGAAATGGCATCAGAGAGGAGTTCAATCAATTCACTATACTCAATGATATTGTTTGTCAATCGACCAATAAATATCCCCGTAAAACTCACTAACTTGCTGCTTAGAGCGAAAATGGCCCATATTGCAGAAGATAAGTTCTACGTACTACGACTAGCTCCGTTGGCATACCCAACAAATGGTTCCGAAAAGTTTGACATATGCAACAAATTTGAAGTGGATTACCTAACCAAATCGAAACTATAAAAGAAAACTAACACACAAAAATGTAATCAAGGCATATGTACAGTGAGTTTTACTACACTTAATCAAGCATAGTAATGTTTAAGATACAACCCGTTTCGAGGTTGTGACAATGGAATCCCGTCATAATCGACTAACTCATAGGCTCCTTTTGTCAACACAAGTTTAACAATATAAGGGCCCATCCATAATGGTTCAAACTTTGCTACTCCTAATTTGTCAAAATCCTGATCGTAAAGCAAGACTAGGTCACCTTCTGAGAAGACACGAGACTTAAAATTTTTGTCATATTGTGCCTTGATGCATTTCTTATGTGCTTCGTTAGCTAATGCAGCATCACGATGGGTTTCATCCAGATGGATTAATTCCAAGAAACGTGCTTCTTCTTCAGAAGTATCAGGTAGCAGGTCAATTGTGAGCTTGAGGGATGAGATTTCACATTGAATTGGTAAGACTGCTTCCAAACCATACACCAATTGAAAAGGCGTAAATCCAGTCACATTTCTCACCGAGGTCCGATATGCCCACAGAGCTGAGTATAGGATTAAATGCCAATTCTGTTTATGGACTCCAATCATTCTTTGCAACATGCACTTAAGGATTTTGTTGATTGCCTCAACTTGTCCATTAGCTTGCGGATAATATGGAGTATAACTATCATGAGACAATCCTAATTTGGTAGTTAACTCAATCATCATGTGATTGCGAAAATGTGACCCATGATCTGTAACTATAGCTTGTGGCACACCGAACCTGGAAACCACATGGTTAAAAAAAAGAGAGTAGTCGTTTCGCCACTGTTGTTCAATGTAGGCATCACCTCGACCCATTTGGTAAAATAGTCAACAGCGACTATAATATACCCATGCCCCTCGGTCGAGGTGGGGTTACATGTCATAAAATCAATACCCCATTTTGCGAATCAGCCAACAATAATGACTGGATGCAGTGGTGCAGGTGATAATCTGGTTTCACAATCAAAAATCTGACAAGCATGGCACCTTCTGAAAGCAAGTATTAAATCTTTAAATATAGATGGCCAGAAGTAACCAACTCATAGGATTTTTTGTGCAGTTGCATAACCAGATAAATGCCCTCCACAAGCACCTGAATGGCATTCATTCAAAGCTTTCTTAGCCTCCTCATGTGAAGGCACCTACGTAAGATCATATCGACACCATGACGATAAAGTGTATCACCAACGATCAAATAATCTTTGGCTTGGTATCGAGTACGTTGTTGTTCAGAGCGATAGGTGTTAGGCCTAAAAGCTTGGGTCTAGAGATAGACCAATATATCCCCATACCATGGATCACTTGATGAAATAAAAAACAGAGACTCATCCAAGATTGATGCTTCTGATGTTAAATCATTGGAGGACGAGGGAAGGTCGAAAGTAGCTCAGCAAAGACAAGAGATTTCTTTCGTTTGGATTCGATGAACTCTAAATAAAAATCCTACAAGATAACTATCCATTTAGAATATTTGCCCCCCAGCAATTGGCGTGACAAGATGTATGTCATGGGGTTGCAATCTTATATAATGGTAGCTTTGCAAAGGAGGATGTAATGTCAAAATCTCCGCACAGCTTGAATAGCTACTAAGGCTAACTTTTCAATGTATGAATATTTACTTTCTGTATCATTAAGATTACGACTCAAATAATACATAGGATGTTAAATTCCATTTTCCTCTTGCACTAAAACCATACCAATGGTTGTATCTGCAGTGGCGAGATACATGTAAAAGTCTTTTTGATAGTTTTGGGCATACATTAATGATGCTTTAATCAAGGAATCTTTGAGAGCATCAAAATAAGCTTGGCAACTTGGTCCGAATGGAAGGGTACCCCTTTCTTCAATAGACGTGTATAACCTTTAGCTAATTCAGCGGAATTTGGAATGAACCTCCTCAGAAATTTTACCTTCCCTTGAAGTCTCTGAATTTGTAACAAATTTGAAGGTGGAGGCATGTCAAGAATTGCCTGAACCTTTATGGGATAGAGTCGAATTCCATCTTTCAAAACTACGAATGTGAGCAGATGACTAGAGCCAACACAAAACACACACTTGTGTGGATTGAGTCTTATTTTGTAGTTTCAACAATGTAAAAATATTGCTCTCAAATTGATGAGCCCCAATTTTTGGTTTAATTTGGGCTCATTTGGCCTACTTGTTTTTCTCAAACCATTCACTTTTTAATGCTTATGCATGCATTTCTTAGTTTATTAGTGTTGTTTGTAGGAAGAAGGGTAGACACTTTATCTACGTGACTAATGCATTATGATCTCAGGTTTTTGCATTAAAAGGGAGAAAATACCACGTGAAAAGGAGACAAGGAGACAAGGAGGTGGAGCTGCTGGTTTTTAGGAGAGGATGTCCACAGTCTTGGGACCCTCCTCGTGATTCCCACCATAGCTCCGAGCTCTAATCCATCTCCCCACCGAGCTTAGAAGCAGCCAGTTGTTCTACAAGAACAGCAGTTATAACTGTTCTACAGGAACAGCAATTATGACTGTCCTACAGGATCAACAAGTTAAACTTCAGTTGGACAGCCGAGCTCCTAAAATCAAGGACACTTGTTGGATGATCGTTTTTGTATAAGTATGGAGGCCGTAGCCTTTGATAGGTTGTTGAAACTCTCGCATTACTATTGTAATTTTTGAGCACATCTCGGTCTTTGTTCATTTTTGTAAGCCAATTTGGCATGACATCAGATTATGAATAAAGAAGGCAGATTTTGATCTAGTTCTGAGCTTTCTCAAGGAGCTATAGCTCTCAGGTTAGGGCCCAACCTGAGAGCAATAGATCTCCTCAGTGTTGTAATGTGTTTGCATTTCGTTCTAGCACTTTGAGTTTGTTTATTTCCACATGCAATTCGAATTCACAGTTTGGTAATTTAGTCGTTTTCATGAGCATAGATAGGACTAGTTTATGGTTGAATTGATTTCGGTTGTTTAGTTAGATTAGCAGGTTGATAATACATTGGAGCTCTAGAAAAAAAGGTTGAGAAAGTCTCCACTGCCATCTCCGTTTGGAGATTGGAGTGCAGCCTATACCAGCCACAAAAATACGCAGTTCTTCACTTTGTACATGCTGCAACATAGTCTCGTTTATGATAGATCTTTCCATGCACTTCACTCTTGCACCATACACCTTCATCACTGCTTCATGCACATTCCTCTACACGCTTTATCTTGTTGTTCATTGAGTTCAGGTAGCTTAGGTTAATGAATTTTCATCTTGGTGACAGTCATAAGCCATTTGTTTCATTTACACTGCTTTTCATCATTCTATTACCTCCTTCTTCATCTTGATCACGCATACAACCACATCCTCGACCTCTGTTCCACTCTGTTATCTCCCAAACTCCTCCACTCCTCACGTAACTCCATCCTTTAGACATTTCATTGTTATGACCTTTCATCCATCAACCCACTTTACACACTCGTTCTCCAACCTACTTCTCCACTCCTGTGATATCACCAGCCTTATTCCTACCTTACACATCTTCCCCTACCATTCCATCACTCCTCCATCACTTCAAACAGCCACGGTAGGTCATCCTGTAGCAATTTGTAGATTTCCTGTAGAAACCTCTGCGGTTCCTGTAGAATCCCCTGCAGACATTCTGTAGGAGGCCACTCACTCGGTTGCTAAGCCTCTGAACGTGAGGAACCTCTGTGGACTGATGCTAAGGATCTCTGGGGACCTCTCCTAGCCTCCCCAACCTTTCCCAAGATTCCCTTCCTTCCGCATCACATCTGCACAACCAAACCCTAATAAGCACAAAATCACAATCACTCCATCCACTTAAAGAAAAATACAAAAATATGTCTTTTAAGCTGCAAGTAGATTAGATTCATGCATTTTCACTTATTAGAAGTAATGGCACCATTGGTAGAAGTTTCCTTCACATTCTTTGCATCATAGAGGTTAGACTAGTTAAATTAGGGTTTCCTAGGGTTTCCATGTTTTGATTTGCTTTCAGTTCATTTTTGCCAAGTAGATTAGTCTTCTTTGAGCTAGCTTTCGTCCATCATTGATAAAGCTTCTTCTGTGAACCTATAGAAGTTGGCTTGAGCCCTAGCGGACTTGTGCCAGCTGACCAAGTGACAGCTGCGACAAGAGCTAGTACTTGTGCATACAGCACCGTCGCTTCCAAGTTTGTACGAACTACCGGGTTGATAAAATTAAGAGACAGGAAGCCCCAGTAGTTGTAGCATTATTTCTACAATACTGGAGCTCACCATATTTTTGGCGCCGTTTTCGGGGAAGCGTCAGAGTATTAGTAATTGTTGCTTTTCTTCTACTTTCTTACTCTTGCCTTCTGCTAGTAGTTTACTTCATTTCCATTCTGCAAAAGTAGTATAGACATTTCCTGCTTTCATAGCTTAGCATTTCCTGCTTTCATAGATTAGCATTTCCTGCTTTCATAGCTTAGCATTTCCTGCTTTCATAGACTAGCATTTCCTTTCTGCAATTTCGTTTGAGCAAAGTAGATTAGTTCTTTCCTGCTTTCAGTTAATTTTGCATCTTTCATAGTTAGTTGTAGATCAATCTGTCTCAGTTTTGTAGGTACCAAAAGAAAAGCAAAGCAAAAGCAAGCAAAAAGAAAAATAAATTCTTTTCCATTTCATGCCTCGTAGGAACCGAGATAGATCAGGAAAATTCCTACCAAACACCCCCACCACATCACTGAGTCACCCTTCTCTCTTCTTTGGTGACAGTGACCCAGAGGAACCTATAGGTGAACAACCTGAGATATCCAAAGACCCTATAGTAGAAGAAGAGTTAGAGACCAATCCATCTAAAGCTATGGCTGACAATAGAAGAGAAGATGAGAGAATAGAAGGTGCCTTCCCCATCCGAGAAACCAATGGAGAGATGAAAATGAAAAACATTAGCCCCTCCGCCTTACCTCACTTCCATGGGTTGACCACTGAATATCCAGATACCTTGCTGTTTGAGTTTGTTGTCCTTTGCAGAACCTATGACTATACTGAAGACGAGCAAAAGTTGAAACTTTTCCCTTCCACTCTCAAGGATGCAGCACTACGCTGGTTCATGGGTTTACCTGGGAATAGTATCACTACTTGGGCTCAGATGCAGCAAGCTTTCAACACCAAGTACCGGGATTACTGTAGGTCCAAGGAAACAAAGGGGGAAATCTTTTGGATGTCCATGGGAAATGATGAGTCCTTAGAGGATTATGAGGAGAGGTTCCAACTAAGCTATAAGCGGGCCAGGTGCAGACTTGACCCTGAATCCCTCAAGTTGGTCCTACTCCGAGGAGTCCCTGAAGACCTCTTAGATACCCTTCACATGTTAGCTGAGCGGGACATTTTCCAACTGCCTTATGAGGACATCAAGACTGTATTTAGAAACCACTCCAGGGCAGCTCGGAAACGAGGTAGAGGAAACCACCTCTCCACTTGTGTCCCTTTCTCCAAACATGAGCTTGCAAACCAATTAGAAGATCTTAAGAGTGAGGTGAGACAAACCATTGCCATGCAGCTTGATACATTCAGGATTCAGCAAAAGAAAGAAGAGGCTAAGAGAGCCTTGGCTGTCTTCTGTCCTAGGTGCACAAGGAGGCACCCTAAGAATGAATGTCCATTACATTCGGTTGAAGTCTGTTTCGTTTGTGAGGAGGACCATCCCACAAATCAGTGTCCAACCTTACCTAGGTTTAAAGCCATGTACCAAGGGACCGAAGCTCCCACAAAGCCTCTCTATTACCTCAACCAAAGGAGGCCACAAGGATCTAGACCTTATCAGCATGGGATGCAAGGGGCATCTCAAGCTTATTACAACCCCAACCAGTCAACTCCTATGCCTTCCTAGGGTCCCCCTGCTCATCCTTCATGGTCCATGCCTCCTCCATGGTCTTATCCACCTCAGTACCCCACTCAACCTACTTCTCATCCATATCACTCACATACCCAGCCACAGCCTCAATGGAATGCACCTCAGTCGGGGTGGAGGCCCCAATACAACACTCCTCCTGCCATTTTGCCTCCACCACCAGTTCAACCTCAACCATTACCTCCTGCTCCTCCAAGGCAACCTCAAATGCCTGCTCAACCGAACCCGAACCCCAACAATAGACAGGCCCAACAGGTATACACTGGGGAAACCTCATGCCCTACCTATGCTGTGGAGATCCAGGAGATCAATCTTAGATCTGGAAAGACTCTTCCAGATCGCCAGCCTCCTCCCCCAGAGGATGAGGAAGACAATCAGGAGAGTGAACCAAAGCCTATTCCACCCTTTCCTGAGAGACTATCAGCCACCACACAACCTAACCCAGAAGAAGATGAGCTTTTGGGTGAGCTCAAGCAGTTGTGTGTAAAAATCCCACTTCTCCAAGCCATCAAGGATGTGCCAATATATAACAAGCTGGTTAAGGAGAAGTGTTTCAAACACCCAGGCAGATGGAAGAAATATGCCTCAACTATCAATGTCATAGGACAACTGTCTGACCTTATGCTAGGACAAGTCATCTGCCCAAAGTACCTAGATCCTGGAAGTCCTGTAGTAGATGTTCACATCAATGGCACCATTATCCCCCACACCTTGATTGATTTGGGGGCGGCCATCAATGTGATGACTAGGGATACCATGCTTAAACTCAATCTACAGGGTTCCTTGAGGAAGACCTCGACAGTACTGCAATTAGCAGATCGCTCCACCATGACTCCCGAAGGGATTGTGGAGGATGTCATGGTCTCCATTGATTCTTGGGAATACCCTGCAGACTTCCTGGTTCTATAACCAAAGGCCAAGCTTACTGGATATCCTCTCATTTTGGGAAGGCCTTGGTTAGCTACTGCAGATGCTTACATAAGTTGTCGGGCAGGAAACATGACCATCAAAAATGGTCCCATGTCCAAGCAGCTAGTCCTATACCCTCCTGCCCAACCTTCTTTAGAGCATGATTTACCACTCTGGTTGGAAGAAGGAGAAGAAGACGAGGTGTACTCAGCACCTCTGTGTACCCTAGATACCACTAGAAGAAACCCCCCAACCGAGGATGACTTGATCTAGAACTTGATCCAAAACCCACCTTCCAGTGCACTACCCTTAGAGCAATCGGTGGAAGATGCCCAAGCTAGCACCTTAGTGGATATCTGTACAACCAACCCTGTCACTCCCAGAGTTAAGAATGTGGAGTTCGGCCCTGAGAAAGCATTGAAGATCAGCTCCTCCCTATCTCCTTCCCAGGAAAAGGAGCTGTGTAGTCTGTTGGCCAACCATCTAGATGCTTTTGCTTGGAGCTATAAGGAGATGAAAGGAGTCCATCCTTCGGTTTGTACCCATCATATATATATCAAAGAGGACTGCAAACTGGTTAGGCAACCGCAGAGGAGAATGAATCCTGCCCTTAAGGACATTGTCAAGGAAGAATTGCAAAAACTGTTGGATGCCGGATTCATCTACCCCATCTCAGATAGTGAATGGGTGTCCCCTCTAGTGTTGGTTCCCAAGAAGAATGGGAAGTGGAGAATATGTGTGGATTACCGTGAGCTGAACAAAGCTACCAAGAAAGACCACTTCCCTCTACCTTTCATAGATCAAGTGTTGGATGGACTGGCAGGAAAGAAGTTCTTCTCTTTCCTGGATGGGTTTAGCGGGTACAATCAAATCCAAATCAGCCCGGAAGACCAAGATAAGACCACCTTCACTTGTCCTTGGGGTAATTTTGCCTACCGAGTCCTTCCCTTTGGGCTATGCAATGCTCCTGCTACTTTCCAAAGAGTTGTCTTAAGCATCTTCTCGGAGCTGGTCCATGATGCAGTGGAAATCTACATGGATGACTTTACTCCATATGGGGCCAACTTCCAGGAAGCATTGTCCAACCTGGGGAAAGTCCTAACCAAATGCACCGAGATGAACCTGTCCCTCAGTCCTGAAAAATGTGAATTCCTGATGACTGAAGGGACCGCGCTAGGCCATACTATTTCTTCCCAAGGATTGCAGGTGGATCCTAACAAAATTGCTCTCATCAAGAGGGTTCCACCTCCTCAAAAGGTAAGGGATGTCCGGAGTTTCTTGGGATTAGCAGGATACTACCGGAGATTCATTAAAGATTTCAGCAAGCTAGCCTCGCCATTGTTTGGTTTTTTGGCAAAAGATGTGGAGTTTAAATGGACTGACGATTGTCAGAGGGCTTTAAATGAGTTGAAGGACAAGTTGGTGTCAGCCCCAATCCTGAGAGGTCCAAACTGGGCCCTACCTTTCCACATCCACACTGATGCCTTGAACAAAGCCATAGGTGCAGCTTTAGGACAAGTTGAGCAGAAACTTCCATATGCCATTTACTTTGTGAGCAAAAACTTGTCCAAAGCTGAGCTGAATTACACTGTAACCGAGAAGGAATTCTTGGTTGTGGTCCATGCATTGAACAAGTTCCGACATTATATTACTGGTTACCAGACCTTTGTACATACTGACCATGCTGCTATTAGATATTTGATGAATAAACCAGATGTGAATGCTCGTATTATTAGATGGTTACTTTTATTGCAGCAGTTTAATCTAATCATTGTTGATAAACCAGGTAGAGAAAATGTTGTTGCTGACTTTTTATCTAGATTGGATTTGTCTGCAGATGAAGATGGGACGGTGGATGACCAGATGCCTGATGAGCATCTGTTTGCTATCTCAGTACTCTCTCCATGGTTTTCTGATATAGCAAACTACCTTGTTTCAGCTCAGTTCCCTTCGCATCTCTCTTCAAAAGAGAAGAGCAGAATCATCAGAAAAAGTGCCTGATTTACTTGGATCGGGGGAAACCTGTTCAAGCTTGGCCCCGATCAGATCTTAAGGCGTTGTGTAAGGGAGGAGGAAGTCTTTGATATCCTCCTCACTTGTCATGATGGGCCTTGTGGAGGGCATTTTGCAGCAAAGAGAACTGCCTTCAAGATCCTGCAGGCAGGCTACTATTGGCCCACACTTCATCAAGATGTCAGAAGATATGTCAGTCAGTGTGACCAATGCCAAAGAATGGGGAAACCGACCCAAAGGGATGAGATGCCTCTCCAACCTCAAGTGACTCTTGAGACATTTGAGAAGTGGGGCATGGACTTTGTGGGTCCAATCAATCCCTCTTCGAGGCAAAGAGCCTACATCATTGTGTGTACTGACTACTTGACAAAGTGGGCAGAGACTAAAGCAATCAAAGCAGCAACAGAAGAGAAGGTGGTCGAGTTCTTAAGAGAGAACATCTTCTATAAGTTTGGCTATCCAAGAGAGCTGGTCACCGATCAAGGGAGCCAGTTCACCTCCAACCTGGTTGAAGATCTCCTAGCTCATCACAAGATCAAGCATAGGACTTCCACTCCCTATCATCCTCAAGCAAATGGGCAGGTGGAAGTCACCAATAGAGCATTAGAAGGGATCTTGACCAAAGTGGTGAGCAGTAGCAGAAAAGATTGGGCAGATCGCCTGGTTGAGGCCACATGGGCCTACAACACCACTTGGAAGACCACCACCGGTTTCACACCATATGAGCTGGTCTATGGGAAGAAAGCTTTGTTGTCCATTGAGTTTGAATACAACACCTTGAGGATGGCAGCTCAGCTGGACCTAGATCTCAGCCATGCACAACAAGAGAGGCTGCTGCAGCTGAATGGCCTGGACAAGCACCGCATGCAGGCCCTCCTTCACTCAGAAGTGGTTCAACTTCAGAGGAAGGTGTGGCATGACCAACATCTCCATGACAAGCAATTTCAGCCGGGAGATTGGGCTTTGTTGTATGATTCCAGATACAAAGATTTCAAGGGGAAGTTGAGAACCAGATGGTTAGGACCATATACAGTGGAGAAATGCCATGACAATGGATCTGTCCTCATTCGAACCATTGATGAGGAAGCCATTCCCATGCTTGTCAATGGGCATCGATTGAAGATCTACAGGAGACCTATCTCAAGACAAGAGTTTATCAAAACTATGGAGAAATCTGTATTGGTCATAGAGAAGGGTTCTGCCTCTGCCTCTGGCACACCCTGAAAGAAGATCTGAAAAAAAAAAAAAAAAAAAGATCCTTGGGTGAAAACCTCTCTGAGGCGCCCAAGGCAGGTAGTAGGGGTGAAAACCTCATTGAGGCGCTCCTATTGCTTTTTCAAAAAAAAAAAAAAAAAGAGAAAAGGTTGAAAAAGATCCTTGAGTGAAAACCTCTCTGAGGCGCTCAGGGCAGGTAGCAAGGGTGAAAACCTCTTTGGGGCGCCCCTGTTATCTTTCCAAAAAAAAAAAAAGAGAGAAAAAAGAAAAAGAAAAAATAATAAGCACAATATGAAAATTGCATGCAGGTTGCAGATGTTCTATGGAGGAGAAGAAGCCTCTCTACTCACAGCCAAGGGCCCTTATCATGCTGTCAAGGAACCTCATCAGTACCTCCTCCAAGAGCACCCATGTTTTTCAAGGTATGTGCAATTTTATCATGGTTTGAATCTTCTACAGGAAGCTGCTGTCTTTCTACAGGAAGGCGCAGTCTTTCTACAGGAGGGCGCAGTCTTTCTACAGGAAGGCGCGGATTTTCTACAGGAAAGTGCAGACTTTCTACAGGAAGGCCGAACTTTCTACAGGAAGCTCTGTGTTCTACAGGAAACTCCCTGTAGAAGTTTGGGACGGCCAAAAATTTGTTTCAAACGGAGATCTAGCGGCTGAGGAATGTGTAGGGTGCATGCATGCCACTGTTGGCACCTCTGAACATTGTTGTTACCTTGCTCCACCATCCTCGTTGCAATGCAACCAAGATCCCTACACCAGCAAACCAGATCAATGAGTTCTCGAGGTAAAGCCATTTGTCAAAGAAAAACAAGCACCGAGAGCTCATACCACATCCATGTCGAGCATCAGAAGCTCCGGGAGCGTGATCAGAAGATTTTATCCATCGTCGTGCAGCATGCACCCAAGGAGGCGAGACTGTTACAAGGCACCCCGCGGGAATCCTGTAACAGTCAACCCTGCATGAGTGGATACCATTCACAGCACCGCCCTATGCAAATAAAACACGGGTGCAGGCAACCAGATCGTCCACTCCATCGCCAGAATCCTGTAACCATGAGCCTCCGGGACTGTGTAAGCCGCATGCAGCAGGTAGATCTGCTCCCCGTCGTCCAAAAACCGAAAAATCGTGTGCAGCCGCGCGCAGGTAAGTGTCTCAACACTTCCTTCCACCAAATCGCATGAATATTACTTTGATTTGTTTCCATGGTGTAGAAATGAATGGTTGAGCGGCCGTATGGCCAGTTGACTGGCCACGTCGGCTAGTTATGGTATAGTCGGATGCTTTGGTGGCAGCCACGACAAAGAAAATACGGAGCACGCACGTGAGGATAGTCCCGTCAGCCGAGAAACGAGTTTAACCGAAAAGGGCGGCGGCAGATCTGTGGGAATGAATGCGGCAGCGACTGAATATGCAGGTGAATGATGGGTGACGTCGCCCAACGGTCCGGCGGGGACAGCTCACCCCCCGCGCCACGAGCTGCGCCGATTCAAAATCTAATCGGCTAGATTATGCGCATGTATTCATCAACCTCCACTTCAAAACTCGAGTGGCTCTTCTGATTTCCTCTAAATGTTGATACGCCAAGCTTTCGGCTACCAGAACGCCGGTGAAGCACATCTCGACCGCTGGCCAACTACAGTCCTCCCCGAAGTTTGCACACTGCTCCTACAGGAACAGTTTCTACAGGAACGCAGTCCTACAGGAAGCAGTCTCTACAGGAACGCAGTTCTACAGGAAGGTGAATTCCTCACGTAAGAAAAGGTGGCAGAAAAAGGTAACCCTGAAACTCCTTCCGCAATTGGCTTTCAAAGGTGGCAAGATCATTATTCACAGTCTAGTCATAAAAATATCGGATTGTTGTGCCTATACTATCGCTTCTACAGGATAGCAGTATAATTAGACTGTGTTTTGTGAATTGTATGCATGCTCTGCCTAAAATAGACCGAATTTCCTTTGCATTTGTCACCTTTAGTCAAAACCCCCGTGTTCATCATGCCGGGTGGGTTTATCAGGCGGGAACCCACAGATTCCACCAAATTAAGGAGAAACCCGGCAGTGGTAGAGCTCTTCACCAAAGCACAATGGATGCCTTTTTGTGATAAGCTGCAGGGCTACGATGATGAAGTAGCCGAGGAATTCTTGCAGGCTTTGAAGCCTAAATCCCAGACACTGGCCACAGTAAGCTCCAGAGGTCTAAGCCTCCAACTCACCCCAGAACATATCAGTCAGATCACAGAACTCCCCATGGGTCTGCCGTGGGATAAAGAAGAACGAAAGCAAAGCTAGCAAGCAAAGAAAGAATTCTTTCCACCTGAGGAAGAATTCTCGGAGGATAAAAACAGGGTGAGAAGAACGAGCTTATCACCACCTTGGAATGAAGTCAGTTTGCAAATCATGAAATATATTACTTGTGAAGGCCGGTTCAACATCGTGTATGCATATCACTTTCGGCTACTCACTGAGTTGAGGCACCGAATTGACCTTCCTGTAGCGCAAAAACTGAGCATCCCTCATTATCTCCTGCAGTGCCTAATGGAGTGTGCTACAAAGCTAAGAGAGGGCATACCTGATCAGATAGCCCACCATGGGTTAATAAAGCTGCTTGTGGAAGATGCATTGCACTCATATAAGGTCCCCCTCTCATGGGAATCCTTCTGCAATTTGACCAAAGATGGGGACATTAAAATTTTGATCGAAGATAGTGGCTCCTCCAGCAGTGAAGATAAGGAAGCAGTGGCTGAGGAAAAGAAGGACGAAGAAAAGGGTGGCACACCAATCCTGTCAGCAAGGGAAAAGAGGATAAAGAGCAGAATGGACAAAGCAGAGGTGGCCCACGTCAGCCCAAGTACCTCAACAGCACCTGCACCCAAAGCAAAAAGCAAAACTCAAGCAGGCAAGCGAGCGGAAGTGGAGACACCTGTGTCTACAGGAAAGCAAAAACAGGCTTCTATAGGAAGCCCAAAACCAAAAACAAAGGCTTCTACAGGAAGCCC
This sequence comes from Pinus tabuliformis, assembly GCA_031772625.1. NCBI lineage: Eukaryota > Viridiplantae > Streptophyta > Pinopsida > Pinales > Pinaceae > Pinus > Pinus tabuliformis. The sequence goes on along the minus strand of CM062819.1, from coordinate 171,851,352 downwards.
GAAGATCAGTGAGAAGCAGGCTTCTACATGAAGCCCAAGAGCAAAGACCAAGGCTTCTACAGGAAGCCCAAAAACGGAGACAAAGGCTTCTACAAGAAGCTCGAAAGTGCAGACACAAGCTTCTACAGGAAGCCCGAAAACAGAGACAAGGGCTTCTACAGGAAGCCCGAAATTGGAAAAAGGGGCTTCTACAAGAGGCCCGAAAGTCATTGAGAAAAAGCCTCCTACAGAGAGTCTGAAGACAGAGGAAGAATCTTCTATAGGAGGCCCGGAAGTGGGCAAAGCAGGGTCTTCCACAGGAAGCCCGAAATCTGGAAAGGGAGAAGCGCCACCCTCTGCAGAAAAGGCAAAACCACCAAAATCAGGGGAGGAAAAGCATGCTCTGGGCTCTAGTTCTCGGCCAAAGACGAGGAGCCAGGGAAAAGTTGCTCAAGGATGAGCAAATAGTTTAGCTGGGGGGTGATGATGAGCCCCAATTTTTGGTATAATTTGGGCTCATTTGGCCTACTTGTTTTGCTCAAACCATTCACTTTTTACTTCTTATGCATGCATTTCTTAGTTTATTCGTGTTGTTTGTAGGAAGAAGGGTAGACACTTTATCTACGTGACTAATGCATTATGATCTCAGGTTTTTGCATTAAAAGGGAGAAAAGACCACGTGAAAAGGAGACAAGGAGGCAAGGAGGTGGCCCTGCTGGTTTTTAGGAGAGGATGTCCACAGTCTTGGGACCCTCCTCGTGATTCCCACCATAGCTCCGAGCTCCAATCCATCTCCCCACCGAGCTTAGAAGCAGCCAGCTGTTCTACAGGAAAATCAGTTATAACTGTTCTATAGGAACAGCAATTATGACTGTCCTATAGGATCAGCAAGTTAAACTTCAGTTGGACAACCGAGCTCCTAAAATCAAGGACACTTGTTGGATGATCGTTTTTGTATAAGTATGGAGGCCGTAGCCTTTGATAGGTTGTTGAAACTCTCGCATTAATATTGTAATTTTTGAGCACAGCTCGGTCTTTGTTCCTTTTTGTAAGCCAATTTGGCATGACATCAGATTATGAATAAAGAAGGCAAATTTTGATCTAGTTCCGAGTTTTCTCAAGGAGCTATAGCTCTCAGGTTAGGGCCCAACCTGAGAGCAATAGATATCCTCAGTGTTGTAATGTGTTTGCATTTCGTTCCAGCACTTTGAGTTTGTTTATTTCCACATGCAATTTGAATTCACAGTTTGGTAATTTAGTCGTTTTCATGAGCATAGATAGGACTAGTTTATGGTTGAATTGATTTCGGTTGTTTAGTTAGATTAGCAGGTTGATAATACATTGGAGCTCCAGCAAAAAGGTTGATAAAGTCTCCACTGCCATCTTCGTTTGGAGATTGGAGTGCAGCCTATACCAGCCACAAAAATATGCAGTTCTTCACTTTGTACATGCTGCAACATAGTCTCGTTTATGATAGATCTTTCCATGCACTTCACTCTTGCACCATACACCTTCATCACTGCTTCATGCACATTCCTCTACACGCTTTATCTTGCTGTTCATTGAGTTCAGGTAGCTTAGGTTAATGAATTTTCATCTTGGTGACAGTCCTAATCCATTTGTTTCATTTACACTGCTTTTCATCATTCTATTACCTCCTTCTTCGTCTTGATCACGCATACAACCACATCCTCGACCTCTGTTCCGCTCTGTTATCTCCCAAACTCCTCCACTCCTCACGTAACTCCATCCTTTAGACATTTTGTTGTTATGACCTTTCATCCATCAACCCACTTTACACACTCGTTCTCCAACCTACTTCTCCACTCCTGAGCCATCACAAGCCTTATTACTACCTTACACATCTTCCCCTACCATTCCATCTCTCCTCCATCACTTCAAACACCCACGGTAGGTCATCCTGTAGCAATTTGTAGACTTCCTGTAGAAACCTCTGCGGTTCCTGTAGAATCCCCTGCAGACATCCTGTAGGAGGCCACTCACTCGGTTGTTGAGCCTCTGAACATGAGGAACCTCTGTGGACTGATGCTAAGGATCTCTGGGGACCTCTCCTAGCCTCCCCAACCTTTCCCAAGCTTCCCTTCCTTCCGCATCACATCTGCACAACCAAACCCTAATAAGCACAAAATCACAATCATTCCATCCACTTAAAGAAAAATACAAAAATATGTCTTTTAAGCTGCAAGTAGATTAGATTCATGCATTTTCACTTATTAAAAGTAATGGCACCATTGGTAGAAGTTTCCTTCACATTCTTTGCATCATAGAGGTTAGACTAGTTAAATTAGAGTTTTCTAGGGTTTCCATGTTTTCATTTGCTTTCAGTTCATTTTTGCCAAGTAGATTAGTCTTCTTTGAGCTAGCTTTCGTCCATCATTGATAAAGCTTCTTCTGTGAGCCTATAGAAGTTGGCTTGAGCCCTAGCGGACTTGTGCCAGCTGACCAAGTGACAGCTGCGACAAGAGCTAGTACTTGTGCATACAGCACCGTCGCTTCCAAGTTTGTACGAACTACCGGGTTGATAAAATTAAGAGAAAAGAAGCCCCAGGAGTTGTAGCATTATTGCTACAATACTAGAGCTCACCATCTTTTTGGCGCCGTTTCCGGGGAAGCGTCAGAGTATTAGTAATTGTTGCCTTTCTTCTACTTTCTTACTCTTGCCTTCTGCTAGTAGTTTACTTCATTTCCATTCTGCAAAATTAGTATAGACATTTCCTGCTTTCATAGCTTAGCATTTCCTGCTTTCATAGATTAGCATTTCCTGCTTTCATAGCTTAGCATTTCCTGCTTTCATAGACTAGCATTTCCTTTCTGCAATTTCGTTTGAGCAAAGTAGATTAGTTCTTTCCTGCTTTCAGTTAATTTTGCATCTTTCATAGTTAGTTGTAGATCAATCTGTCTCAGTTTTGCAGGTACCAAAAGAAAAGAAAAGCAAAAGCAAGCAAAAAGAAAAAGAAAGTATTTTCCATTTCATGCCTCGTAGGAACCGAGATAGATCAGGCAAATTCCTACCAAACACCCCCACCACATCACTGAGTCACCCTTCTCTCTTCTTTGGTGACAGTGACCCAGAGGAACCTATAGGTGAACAACCTGAGATATCCAAAGACCCTATAGTAGAAGAAGAGTTAGAGACCAATCCATCTGAAGCTATGGTTGACAATAGAAGAGAAGATGAGAGAATAGAAGGTGCCTTCCCCATCCGAGAAACCAATGGAGAGATGAAAATGAAAAACATTAGCCCCTCCGCCTTACCTCACTTCCATGGGTTGACCACTGAAGATCCAGATACCTTCCTGTTTGAGTTTGTTGTCCTTTGCAGAACCTATGACTATACTGAAGACGAGCAAAAGTTGAAACTTTTCCCTTCCACTCTCAAGGATGCAGCACTACACTGGTTCATGGGTTTACCTGGGAATAGTATCACTACTTGGGCTCAGATGCAGCAAGCTTTCAACACCAAGTACCGGGATTACTGTAGGTCCAAGGAAACAAAGGGGGAAATCTTTCGGATGTCCATGGGAAATGATGAGTCCTTAGAGGATTATGAGGAGAGGTTCCAACTAAGCTATAAGCGGGCTAGGTGCACACTTGACCCTGAATCCCTCAAGTTGGTCCTACTCCGAGGAGTCCCTGAAGACCTCTTAGATACCCTTCACATGTTAGCTCGGGGGGACATTTACCAACTGCCTTATGAGGACATCAAGACTGTATTTAGAAACCACTCCAGGGCAGCTCAGAAACGAGGTAGAGGAAACCACCTCTCCACTAGTGTCCCTTTCTCCAAACATGAGCTTGCAAACCAATTAGAAGATCTTAAGAGTGAGGTGAGACAAAACATTGCCATGCAGCTTGATACATTCAGGATTCAGCAAAAGAAAGAAGAGGCTGAGAGAGCCTTGGCTGTCTTCTGTCCTAGGTGCACAAGGAGGCACCCTAAGAACGAATGTCCATTACATTCGATTGAAGTGTGTTTCGTTTTTGAGGAGGACCATCCCACAAATCAGTGTCCAACCTTACCTGGGTTTAAAGCCATGTACCAAGGGACCGAAGCTCCCACAGAGCCTCTCTATTACCTCAACCAAAGGAGGCCACAAGGATCTAGACCTTATCAGCAGGGGATGCAAGGGGCATCTCAAGCTTATTACAACCCCAACCAGTCAACTCATATGCCTTCCTGGGGTCCCCCTGCTCATCCTTCATGGTCCATGCCTCCTCCATGGTCTTATCCACCTCAGTACCCCACTCAACCTACTTCTCATCCATATCACTCACATACCCAGCCACAACCTCAATGGAATGCACCTCAGTCGGGGTGGAGGCCCCAATACAACACTCCTCCTGCCTTTTTGCCTCCACCACCAGTTCAACCTCAACCATTACCTCCTGCTCCTCCAAGGCAACCTCAAATGCCTGCTCAACCAAACCCGAACCCCAACAATAGATAGGCCCAGCAGGTATACACTGGGGAAACCTCATGCCCTACCTATGCTGTGGAGATCCAGGAGATCAATCTTAGATCTGGAAAGACTCTTCCAGATCGCCAGCCTCCTCCCCCAGAGGATGAGGAAGACCATCAGGAGAGTGAACCAAAGCCTATTCCACCCTTTCCTGAGAGACTATCAGCCACCACACAACCTAACCCAGAAGAAGATGAGCTTTTGGGTGAGCTCAAGCAGTTGTGTGTAAAAATCCCACTTCTCCAAGCCATCAAGGATGTGCCAATATATAACAAGCTGGTTGAGGAGAAGTGTTTCAAACACCCAGGCAGACGGAAGAAAGATGCCTCAACTATCAATGTCATAGGACAACTGTCTGACCTTATGCTAGGACAAGTCATCTGCCCAAAGTACCTAGATCCTGGAAGTCCTGTAGTAGATGTTCACATCAATGGCACCATTATTTCCATAATCTTTATTCCTTCTTGATACCAAAACATCATTTTTTTTATTTGTGATAGACAACATAAGTACTTGGGATGTGGAAGCATTATCAGTGGCAACTAAATGTGTTTCTGGGTTCGGAAACGGATTAGTCAACACTGCTGAGGTATTCGAAGCTTTGAAAAGTTTAGAGACCTCAAATCAATTGGACAATCTTTTGTAAAATGCTCGTCATTACATATCATACATGGATAACGAGGTTTCCTAGCCAGAGTAGGGGATTCAGATGATTTTTCAGGAGTGGGATTCTCCTGTTTCTTCTTGTTATTCTTCCCCTTTTTCTTACCTCCTGGTTGCTTTGGATTTTTGCCTTTGTCAAATGACACGGCATTAATCTCTAAGGCAAGAGTGTTTTCGGATTGATTTTCATTTTGATTGGAAATAGCAAGGGTTTGTCCAAATGGTCCCCTTGTTGTTTGTATGCTCGAGGAACCGATCACACCGTCGCCGGTATGAGAGTCCCTACTCGATTTTGGAGGTGGTGGAACTGTGAACGTTGGTCTAGGTGCATCAAGAATTTTATCATAGAGCATTCCTGATTGTGTATAAATTAGATCCAAATATTGGGCACGAGTAATAACTTGCTCTTCTGTGACAACTCCTCCTTTTGCCACATCCTCAGTGATTGATGGCAGTAAGGACTTTATGAACCACTCGACTAAAATATGATCAGGAACATATGTCTTAACCATTTGACGATGACGCCGCCACTCATGAATATGATCTGATATATGAGTGGAGGTAGTCTGTTTAAATTTGGTCAAGAATTTTGTTCCAGTATTGAACCTGATAGTTAACTGGAAGTGGGTCAGAAAGGTAGTGGCTAGAATGGTGAAGTTATCAAAAGACGCTCTAGGTAATTCAATATACCATTTAGCAGCTGGACCAGTATGTGTTCTTTGGAAAAGACGAAGCCTGATCGAATCATCCTTCAAGGTGTTTGATGAACACCATAGATGAAAAGTCATTACATGATTCGATGGGTCTTCTCCTGGATTTCCATTAAACTTTGGAATGTCAGATGGCAATTTATTTGGAATCACCGGCCACCAAGGCACATATGCAATTGGATCATTAGTGAGTCAGTTTAAATCTGGTATTTCTAAAGTTGCTACAAATGGCAACTATCGATTCAGGTCAGGTGGAGCATACCCAGGATAAGATGGAATTGCTTGTGCAATAGGTCTTTGCATACCAGCATAGGGCATCTGCATCTGGTAACCTTGGTAAGGTTGTTGGACATAACCAGTATAAGGCAGTTGTTGATAACCAGTTTGGAAATGTGGTTGTCCATAACCTGCAAAGCCTTGTTGCCCAGATCCTTGGTAAGCTTGATATTGACCAAAACCAGTTTGAGCTTGTGAACCAAGTCCAAACTAGGGTTGGGACTACTGGAATTGAGGTTGTTGAAATTGTGATAGCCACGGTTGTTGAACCGACTGTTGCTGCCCAGTATTGAAAGATTGACCAAGTTGTGGATCAACTGTACCAGTGTACGCCTGGGTCATTCCGGATAAAGGTACACTAACCTAAGGTTGTTGTTGAGCTCTAGCAACAAGTGGTTGTTGTATAACAACTTGAGAAACTTAAGCCTGTTGACTTGAAACTTGAGGTTGCAAGGAAGAAGGATCAGTTTGTACCGATTGAGATACAACAGATTGAGCTTGTGACTGTGGCACAGTAGTAACAGCAGCTGTAGTAGTAATATGGGACACAGGTTGCATTGGTTGTGTCAGATACATAACTCTTGGTTGATCTGGCAGTACTGGTTTACATTGACAAACTCTAACTCCAGTTTGACCTTAATACTATGGGAAATTACCATATGGTTGTCCCCCGGAAAAAGGAGGAAACAATGAGTAAGCATATTGTTCTCCATATGGCAGCAATCCAGTGTTTAATGGATACACCAGTCTTTGATGAATATATTTCCCAAAATGATACTGATGTGCAGGATCATAGTGTTGTGTTCCCATGTGAGAAAAACCAGATTGAATTCCAGACAAGTTAATGGGTGTTGACCATGGTGCAGAAGCAACCCCTGAGTGGGTTCTAAATAATGATTGGTAACCAATCGGAATGGATGATTCACCGTATAGGTGTGACTCAGGTGTGGTAGAAAACATCGAAGGAGTGACAACAGAAGATTCTGCTGCAGTTGCATCAAATGACACAGTCTTGGATGTTGACGGTTGTTCAGACATAGTTAACTGGCCCAGAAGCTGTCCTAAAGATTCGACGGGAACTTGCGACAAAGCAGGATTAAATGAAGCAAAGTAATGAGGAGCGGCAGGATAAAGATTAATTCCAGCTCCAAAATGAAACAAGGTTCCAGATGTGGGATCCTCTACTATCTCCACTATGGCAATCAAACCAGGTGGAAGAGGTTTACCGTCAGGTTCGTAAAATATTTTTGGTGTTGAAGAAGGTGGAGTTTCTACAGTGACTGATATCGGAGGGGTGACAACTTCTAAATGATGAAATTCGAAGTCCAGACGTTCAGGTAATTGAACTACAGTCTCAAAGGGAGGTTTTTAAACAACTCCTGGTTCAGATGTAAGCTCGGTCCTAGATGGAATGGGTTCCGAACCAACTCTTGATGGAGTTGTTTCAAGTTCAAAAGTACTTCTTGGTTGAACAATTTCAAATTGAGGATCAATTTGTTGTTGGACAACCTTGGTTATTGTTACACTAGGATCAATACTAATGTCCTCAGGTAACTGTGAAACTTCCTCTTTAAAGATGGATGTACCAGAAATAATTGGAGTAACTGGAGTCCCTGAAGATGTTGAAACGAATGTTTCAAACAACTCAAATGAACTAGACTCAATTAAACGAGACCGCTTTGTCCGAATTGTTGTCACTTCAGGAGGCAAAGACAATTGACTCGCTAATCTCCATGAACAACGGGGTTTGGATTGACTTTCTTCCATGATTGCGAATTACTTTATCAACTGAAAACTCAACTAAGGGAAAAGGATGTTATTCATAGTCAATTAATTTTAACGACACTTGGACACAACTTTGCTTTTTCAGTTTTAAAGAGTTGAGAAAAAGAAAAATATGACTCTAGTCACCTTCGATTTTTAATGAGCCTGAAAGGACAAGTGCTAAGATGATCCTTTTACTTTTAGAGAGTCGAAAAGGAATGAAAGTGACTACTCTAGAGACTCTAGACAAGAGGGTTTACCAGACAAATCACAAAACTGCAATATACACCTTGGCGATAAATTAAAGAGAAATTACCAAGGACTTTACATACGATAGTCAATATTCTCAAATGCTGTGTTCAATGCATTGTGATTGGTAAGGTGGCAGACTCGGCTTCCTAGTGTTGGGTGTGGAGCCTGATTATCTTATGTATTCAAAGGTTTCAGCCAGATGTATACCCCAGGAAGACTGTACACCCCTCCACGCGGGGGGGGTGTGGGGGGGACTTGTCCCCCCTGCGAGGGTTCGGGGGGGGCGATCCCCCTCGGCTAGGGGGTTCGGGGACCAGCGGTCCCTCAGCGGGGGTTCGGGAGCAGCACCCCTGAAGCTAAAAATAGATGTAAAATTGCCTTGTAAAAGTCTAGTAATTTCTAGTCAATCTGGGCCATTCATTAGGTGGATGATCTGACGGTAGAAGTTATGTTTAATTTAGGGTTTTTTTCCCTAGAAGGCAACCCCTCACTATATATGAGGGAATTGTATTGCATCTAGATCACATATGTATTTTGAGTGAGGAAGAGAGAGGAGATTGAGAGCGAAGAGGGTGTTACAACAGATCTGTTGTAGGTTGTATCTCTTCAATTTGCTGGATAATATAATAAAAGAAGGACTGGTTGTTTCTCCGTGGATGTAGCCCAAACTGGGTGAACCACGTATATCTGTGTCTCTCTTGTTTTATGTGTTTATATTTCTGTAATATTTTATGTGTTCCATTGCTTCGTAATATATAATTTTCTAACAACTGGTATCGGAGCCGAAGGTCTATTTGGCTGATAAACTCGCAGGAGAGAAGGGTTCCTGGTTCGAGTGGGAGCAATGGCGGAAGATGGTAGGTTTAGGGTCGAAAAATTCAATGACCAAAACTACTAGTTGTGGAAGATGCAGATGGAAGATTATCTATATCAGAGAGATCTGTACCTACCATTGAGCGGAAAGACAAAGAAGCCGACGAGTATGACAGACACAGAATGGGATATTCTTGACAGAAAGGCACTTGGAACAATACGGCTGTGCCTAGCGGCGTCGGTAGCGTTTAATATTTCAAAGGAAATGACAACATAGGGTTTAATGTCGGCATTGGCCAAACTATATGAAAAACCCTGGGCCTCAAATAAGGTATTTCTTATGAAGCATTTCTTTAATCTGAAGATGTCAGAAGGTGGATCTGTTGCAGACCATTTAAATGATTTTAATACAGTTACAAGTCACTTAAGTTCTGTAGGGGTAAATTTTGATGATGAAGTTAGGGCTTTGTTATTTGTGTGTTCATTGCGAGAAAGTTGGAATGGTTTAGTTATGGCCATTAGTAACTCTGTCTCTGGATCTAGTACTTTAAATTTTGATGATGTTGTTGGTGCAATCCTTAGCGAGGAAATGCGACAGAAAAACTCCAGTGAGACATCAGGTAATGCTTTGACTGCAGAGACTAGGGGAAGAAAAATTGAAAGAGGAAAGAGCCCAAGATATTGCAGTAAGTCAAGAAAAGGCAGATCCAAGTCCAGATCGGGGATAGTGTGCTAGAAATGTGGGAAGAAAGGACACCTAAAGCAAGACTGCAAGTCTCAGAAGGGAAAAGAAGCAGACGCGCAGCAAGAAACTAATCATCAAGCGAATGTAACAGGTGATGTGTTGCAAGATGCTTTGATTCTTTCTTTAGAAAATATTATTGATGTCTGAGTGGTAGATTCAGGGGCCTCATTCCATGCCACACCTGATAAGAAACATTTTCATGATTATGTTCAAGGAGATTTAGAACAAGTTCGATTGGGTGATGATAAACCCTGTAAAATCATTGGAATGCGTACAATTTTCATAAAATAACAGAATGGAAATCAATGGCTATTGAAGGAGGTAAGGCATGTTCCAGATCTAAAGAAAAATCTAATTTCAACAGGGAAGTTGGGAGGTGAAGGTTGCGTAACTAATTTCACAGATAAAACCTGGAAGGTCACTAAAGGATCCCTGGTAATAGCGAAAGGAGAAAAGGTTGGTACATTGTACTTATGCAATAGTATTTCTAATTCTGTTAATGCTTTAACCTCTACAGGAGAAAATACGGCATTGTGGCATCATAGGCTCAGACACATGAGTGAGAAGGGGATGCAGATTATTCACTCAAGAAATTTTTTGCCGGGTTTGAAGCATGTTGATTTAAAATTTTTTGAAAATTGTGTTTATGGAAAACATAAGAGAGTCAGATTCCTTAGAGTTGGGAAAGAAAAGAAGAGCGAAAAATTAGAGCTTGTGCATATAGATGTATGGGGACCTGCTCAGGTATCATCTCTTGGTGGCTCTCATTATTATGTTACTTTTATTGATGATGCAACCAGAAAAACCTGGATTTATTGTATTCGAAATAAATCTGATGCATTTGATACTTTCAAGAAATGGAAAGCTTTGGTTGAAAACAAGACAAGAAAAAGGTTGAAGTGTCTCAGATCAGATAATGGAGGTGAATAGTGCAGCAAATAATTTGATAGGTATTGTTCAAAGAATGGAATTTGTAGAGAGAAGACAGTTCTAGGAACACCACAAGACAATGGTATGTCAGAAAGGATGAATAGGACAATCATGGAGCGTGCAAGATGCATGAGATTGCATGCAGGATTGCCTTTACAATTTTGGACAGATGCTGTAGACACTGTTGTTTATCTAATAAACAGAGGGCCTTCAAGTTCCTTGGATGGTGGTATTCCAGAGGAGGCATGGACAGGTAAAAAGGTAAACTACTCATTTTTAAAGACTTTTGGTTGTGAAGCCTTTGTCCACATTAATAATGAAATAGAACAAAGCTTGAGGCAAAATCAAAGAAATGTACCTTTATTTGATATGGTGTTAATGATTTTGGTTATCACTTATATGATTATGAAAATCACATAATCATTAGGAGCAGAGATGTAATATTCAACGAAAAGGTCTTGTATAAGAATTAGTTGCAGGAAAAGAAACAGGGAAAAGAAAATAGAGAATACACAGTGCTTGACGATATCAGAGGAAAAGTGATGGTGCCTGAAAATCATAATGATCAACAGTTAGAACAACAACCACAATAGCAACAAGAACCTAAAACACCTAAAATTGGTGTTAGAAGATCTACCAAGATAAGTGGACCCCATGAACGATACTCTCCTTCATTATATTATGTATTGTTGACTGATTCTGGTGAACCAGAATGTTATGAAGAATCAGTGCAGGTAGAAACCAGGAAGAAGTGGGAGCAAGCCATGAAAGAAGAGATGGACTCCTTAGCACATAACCAGACTTGGGACTTAGTAAGGTTGCCTACAGGTAAAACGACATTACATAATAAATGGGTTTACAAGTTGAAGTAAGAAGATGGAGGAAAACAGAGGCACAAATCTAGACTTGTGGTGAAGGGGTTTACACAGAAGAAAGGTATTGATTTTGATGAAATATTTTCTCCTGTTGTGAAAATGACTTCAATCAAAACTATTCTAAGTCTAGTAGCAACTGAAGATTTGCATCTTGAGCAGTTAGATGTAAAGACAACCTTTCTCCATGGGGATTTGGAGGAAGAAATATATATGCAGCATCCACAAGGATATGAGGTAAAATGGAAGGAGAAACTAGTGTGCAGGTTGAAGAAGAGCTTGTATGTCTTAAAACAGGCTCCAAGTCAGTGGTATCTAAAATTTGACAGGTTTATGTCTGAACAATGTTATACTAGATGTCACTCTGATCATTGTGTTTATCTCAAAAGGAAAAATGATGGCAACTATATTATATTGTTATTATATGTAGATGACATGCTTATTGCAGGTTCTAACATGTAGGAGATAAATGTGCTCAAAAGAAAATTGCCAAACTCATTTGCAATGAAGGATTTGGGTGCTACAAAACAAATCCTTGGTATGAGAATAACTAGAGACAGGAAGAATCACAAATTCACATTGTCTCAAAGTGAGTACATAGAAAAGGTGTTGAAAAGGTTTAATATGCAGAATACAAAACCAGTTAGTATACCTTTGGCTAGCCATTTCAAATTAAGTAAGGAGGTGTTTCCCATGACTCAGGAAGAAATGGCTCATATGTCTAAAGTTCCATATGCATCAGCAGTTGGAAGCTTAATGTATGCAATGGTCTGCACAAGGCCTGATATTGCACATGCAGTGGGAGTTGTAAGCAGGTACATGAACAATCCAGGAAAAGAACATTGGATGGCGGTGAAGTGGATTCTCAGGTATTTGAGAGGTACCACAAATCAAGCATTATGCTTTGATGGTTCAAACATTTCTCTATAGGGATATGTTGATGTAGATATGGCAGGTGACAGAGATAACATGAGGAGCACTATAGGATATGTATTTACTGTAGGTGGAACAACTGTCAGTTGGGTTTAAAAAATCCAAAGTGTTGTTTCACTTTCAAGAATAGAAGCAGAGTATGTTTCTGCTACAGAGGCTAGTAAAGAAATGATTTGGTTACAAAGGTTTTTGGATGAATTGGGTAAGAAGCAGGAGTTGGGCAGGTTATACAATGACAGCCAGAGTGCCATACATCTTGCAAAGAGCTCTGCATTTCATTCCAAGACTAAACATATACAACTCAAGTACCATTTCATACGGTCAGCATTGGAAGATGGACAGTTGAAGCTAGAAAAGATACACACTAGCCAGAATCCTGTAGATATGTTAACAAAAGTTGTAACCAGGGAGAAACTAGGAATCTGTGTAGTTTCAATTGGTCTTCAAGTATGATGAAGAAGATGAGAAACAACCAGGTCCAAAGTGGAGTCATTGTCTAGCAAATGAAGCAACAGTGGAGTTGTTATAATCAGTCTCCAAGTGGGAGATTTTTGGGTGTGGAGCCTGATTATCTTCTGTATTCAAAGGTTTCAGCTGGATCTATACCCCAAGAAGATTGTACACCCCTCCACGCGGGAGGGGCGGGGGGGATTTGGCCCCCCCGCGGGGGTTTGGGGGGGCTGATGTCCCCCAGCTGGGGGGTTTGGAAGCCAGTGGTCCACCGGCGAGGGTTCGGGGGCAGCGCCCGCGAAGCTAAAAATAGATGTAAAATTGCCTTGTTAAAGTCTAGTAATTTATAGTCAATCTGGGCCGTTCATTAGGCGGATGATCTGACAGTAGAAGTTATGTTTAATTTAGGGTTTTTTGCCCTAGAAGGAAACCCCTCACTATATATGAGGGAATTGTATTGTGTCTAGATCACATATGTATTCTGAGTGAGGAAGAGAGAGGAGATTGAGAACGAAGAGGGTGTTACAGTGGATCTACTGTAGGTTGTATATCTTCAGTTTGCTGGATAATATAATAAAAGAAGGACTGGATGTTTTCCGTGGATGTAGCCCAAACTGGGTGAACCATGTATATCTGTCTCTCTTGTTTTATGCGTTTTCTGTGTTTATATTTCTGTAATATTTTACGTGTTCCATTGCTCCGTAATATATAATTTTCTAACACCTAGGGATAAATGATTTAAGCCTATTGGGGTGTCCCACTATATACGCGACATTACAGGGAGCACAAGTCCGTACTAGCACTTACCATATCAAAGAAGAGGAATCACCCAACCTTCAGTGAAAATGACAACCACTAGGTTTAAAGACACTGGAACACGTCTCTAGCCTAGACCTCTAGATGTGTTGCGTTAAATTCCAAAGCGTTGTTAAGTTAATTGAGGTTCATTTTAAGTTGATCTTTCTTAAAAAAAAATCCTTTGGGGGTTCACTGGAAAATGTTTTCTAAAATTCGTAAAGATGCATCTAGAATGATAAGCAATCTTTTTGTTTATTTTCAACAATGAAAATCCTAACTACAAGGGATAGAGCATAGAAGTACTTTTGAGCAAACATCAAAGAGCACACACTAGTGCAATTCCCTAAGTCATTCTTTTGAGCACACAAACCAAAATTCTAAAATGCAAATGCATGTATTTGTTTTCAGCTTCCCTTAATGTGAATGAGACAACAAGGAAAACTAAATGCAGAAATGATTCAAAATGTTTCACACAAAATGGCAATTTTCGACAATTTTTCTTCAAAGAGAGAAAGGAGGATTAAATGACACTTTCAAGTTTGAAGAAATAAAAATTTTCGACACTTTGAATGGAATCAGATCAAATGCACAAAATAGTTTAATCGATTAGCTATGAAGGAGGATTTTTACAAAACTTTACTTTTTCGATGAAATTGAAGACTTTACAACACTTTTTCTATCAAAACGACAATCGATCAACACCACTTTTTGACAATGGATTGTAAATGACAAAACAAATACATAAAAACATTCACCAATACTAATCTAAATAGGGCTGAATTAAGTGATGAAAGTTGGTTTCAGTGATGAGGCATCATTCATGTTCAGCAAGCAATCAAACAAGGATGAAAACTGGTCAAAAACCTCAATTCCTAGATGGGAAATTTGAGCTTCAGTCAATCATCGCAGACTGTAGTGATAGGCAGTGTGATGCATAGCACTTTTTCCATTTGGGAACTTCTATGCATAGCAGATCATAGTTTAGGACAGTGTGATGGTCGCAGGGAGCGATTATGAAGTTGTTTTCGGCTCAAATTTGATTCAATTTTCAGTGGATTATGCTTGATTTCAATGAACAACAGCAAGTAAAGCATAGTGGAATGTTCTAAGAGGCTACTAAGCTACCAAAAAGGGAATTCTAGTCCCCATTGGAGTCGCCAATTCATTTACGGGAAAATTAGTATTTCTAAGAAATGCTAACCCTCTAGGTTTGGTAGCTAACCTAGAAACAACAGTTAAAACAATTCACTATTTTTCCTATGAATGACAGATAAGAGAAAGATTATGAAGAGTCAACCTATAACTTCCACTTGATTCCTCGCTTGATCTCTCTCTCTTTTGGCCGATCTCGTTACTCCTTCCCGTACTTAACACGCTTGGAGAGTACATGCGCAATTACAAAAACATAGACCCGTCAAAGCATACTGATTCATAATTCATAAACATCACATAATCAAAAGTATGATAAACATATGAACGCATTGAAAGATTACACAATCATATGGGAAAATCTTGAAAATATTTATTAATAGAAAGGAGGATTACAACCCATAAGTTCGACCCAGCACCATCCTCCCAACTTCAAACCTTATTCACCTCATGAGAAGCAAGAAATTTTGACATTACAACAATACTTTGCCTCAATACTAAAACCATTAGCACTTCCTTATCACTCAGAAATATTCAGCCTCAGATCTCTTGGATGAGGGATCCATTTAGATGAGTGAAGGAGGTTGAGTCATCAATGATGATGATGAATGCCTTTCTATTTTTAGGAATTGGTTCCATGAAAGAGGGGAATAGGAGGTGGATGTTTCCTAATTCCTTTAGTCCTCCTTGGGTGAACTAAGAGGGGTAGGTGGCACTGGAGAAGCTTCTATAGGTTTCCATGAGTAACTGATTCTTTAAACTCTCCCAGAATTTTGTCTAAGCTTGACCATCGCACCTTAAAGAGGGCCTAAGTGCGATGCATAGCACTTGGATAGTGTGGTACCTGCTATGCATAGCACCCTAACATAGGGCTTCCTGCAATGACCTCTTTGAGGCACTTTTTAGATGAATTTTGCGATGGAACTTTTGGGGAATGAGGCATTCAGAGGACTAAGTTTCTTTATGGCATAAAACAATTGTATTAGGGGTTGATAAACCCTAATATCATCAGCATGTGAGTTGGGGTTTGATGTGCCCAAATAAGTCTATAACAAGAAGGCGATGCGAGTTTCCCTTGAGAGGGAGCTCCAACTACAAGCTGTGGAGGAACTGTTGGTTCCTAAGGATGAGGAGCCTCAAATTGATGCGAAGCAGCCACATGCAGAGGATCCAATTAGAGTGGAGACGTCCACTCAAGTAGAGTCTTCCAGAGATGGATGGAAGAGCACAATAGAAGATGACAGATTGTTGTTGGATGCGAGAGAGAATCTGGGAGAACCCTCTTCTCAGTGTAGATAGAGGAGGTCACCTGAGAGGTATACTAGATACATGGCCCTTGTTGGCGAATGTGTTGAGACCGAGCCATATTCCTTTGAGGAAGCTGTGCAACAACCGATTTGGGTTGATGCTATGGTGTAGGAGTATGACTCCATAGTTCGTAACAATGTTTGGGACGTGGTTCCGAGACTGGAGAACAAGTCAGTTGTGAGTCCCCGTTGGCTTTACAAGGTAAAGCAAGCTGCTGATGGTAGTGTGGAGAAACATAAGGAAAGATTTATTGCCCGTGGTTTCTCACAGGTCGAGGGGATTGACTATGATGAGACTTTTTCTCCTACAACAAGGTACTCATCTATCAAATCGATGTTGGCACTATTAGCACAAATGGGTTGGAAGATCCATCAGATGGATGTGAAGACTAAATTCCTCAATGGAAATATTGAGGAAGAGGTGTACATAGAGCAGTCGGAAGGTTTTGATACCTTCGATCGTGAGCCACATGTGTGCCAACTCAAGAGAGCTTTGTACGAGCTGAAGCAAGCACCTCATGCTTGGTACACCAGGATCGACAACTACTTCACCGGTTTGGGCTTCAAAAAGAGTGAAGCGGATGCGAACCTATACCACATCATGGTGAAAGGTAAGCAATTGATCATTGTGCTTCATGTTGATGATCTCATATTGACAGGTGATGATCATTTGATCATGAATTCAGGATGAAAGACATGGGACTTATGCATTATTTCCTGGGCATGGAAGTGTGGCAGAAGGATGGGGAATTGTTTGTGTCTCAGGGCAAGTATGCCAGTGAGATATTCAAAAGATTCCACATGGAGAAGTGCAAGCCCATGCATATTCATCTAGTAGGGAACTGGAGGAAGGAGGATGCTACTTTAGGAGAAGTAGTAGAGGCTACTGTGTACAGGCAACTTGTGGGTTCACTGATGTACTTAGTGAACACACGACCAGATTTGTGCTATGCTGTGAACCAGCTGAGTCAAGCTATGGTTCAGCCTACCAAGATGTTTTGGAAGGCGGCAAAGCATGTATTGAGATACCTCATAGGCACATCTCAGTATGGATTATGGTACAGACGGATAGAGGGAGTGAAGCTACAGGGCTTCACTGATGCAGATTGGGTAGGGAGTCCATCAGATCAGAAGAGCACATCAAGAGGGATTTTCAACCTTGGGTCAGCTACAGTTTCTTGGTATAGAAGGAAACAGAGGTCAGTTGCACTCAGCTCGGCAGAGGTTGAATACATGGTTGTAAGTCAAGCAGCGTGTGAGGCCATCTCGATGCGGAAAATTCTAGTTGGTTTGTTTGATCAGAGGATGGATCCAACTGTGATCTATTATGACAATCAAAGTTGTATCAAACTCTCTGAGAATCCAGTATTTCATGATAGGTCCAAGCACATCGATATCCAGTATCATCATCTCAGAGATTGTGTAGCAAGGAGGATCATGTTACTGCAATATATTTCGACAGAGGATCAAGATGCAGACATTTTGACAAAGGCATTGTCAAAGTGTAAATTCAAGTGCCATGGAGACAGGATCGGGGCGGCAGATAATCCCTTTCTTGTTGAGAGGGAGTGTTGAAATGTGGCAACAAGAATATTCCAATTTTAATTTGTCCTTGAATTAAAATTGAGAATTAAAATTCGAATTTGGTCTCACCAGCTGCTTGAAAAATAATTAATTAATTCATTATGGATTAATTAGTTAGAGAAATTCAAGAGTTATCCCTTAATTAAGGAGATAAGGTTGAATTGTAATTAGTTAGCTTAGTTTACAGAGTCAAGTCCAATTAGATTAGTTCCAAACTGTTTGAGGAACTAATTGCGAGTTCAATCAATTAATGCATGCATGCATCCAACTAGTGTACTCTAGATAACTGAAGATTCTCTCATCATTAACTCATGCATGTCTATTCGGAGAAAGACCCAGTTGAGATTAAAGACAGGGACATTGTACTATCAATTGAATAAATTTTCCTATAAGGAAAACTCATGCATGCAGAAGGAATTCATTCCTTGAGGTTTTCGCAGTTTTATAGGGTGTGAGATTAGTGTGAATGATTAGTGTTACACATGGTAATAGTAGGATCACCCAGGAAAAACTGCACTAGGAAATAGGAGCTTGGAGGGTAGTGTGGAGAACTTATGAGAATTCTATTTTGCCTGTGAGCATCTGTGAGGATTGTACTGAGAGCTAGCAAGCTGTTTGAGCTAAAGCTTTGTGTAATTCTGAGATATTTCCAACTTCTTTGATAATACAGATAATGGGGTTTTTAGCTAAGGCTTTCCCCTAAGTATTCTTTTGTGTTTCATGTGCATTGATTCTTCTTCTGGTTATATGTGTTCCGCTTGATCTTGCTCAAATCTATTAAGCTTTCGCAAATTTGACTACAGAAGTAGATTAAAGTATTTTGCTTTAGTTATATTGCATTACCAGGTTAATCTACAGTCATAATTTCTACATGTTTCATAAGATCAATTACACGAGTAGACTCAAGTTGCCACTGCTAACATGGTTTAGATGTAGCATTAGTTTTCATGCTAATAGTTTGGGGAACAAGGTCCCTATCTTCTTGCAAAATTGTTAGTGAAAGATTCCTTGGATTAACCTATCAAATCAATGTACTCTAATGTTAAAATACCACAAAACATGAAAATGATCACAATACTTAACTAACATACATAACTTCAATGTTTGCATGTAAAACATCAACGATGTATTTCAATAATCTCAAAAAAGCATTTTTTTGGGTGGAAAGAGGCTTGTAGATGGTTCTTAAAAATATTTGTTACCAAGGCCCATCACATCCTTTGGATTTATCCATAATGTTTTCCTTAGAAAAAATGTTATCAAACTACATGTTATGGCTTATTACATTTGTCTACAAATATTCAATAACATATGTCATGGCCTATAAGAAGAGTATCATTAGGATGAAGATTTTTCATTAGCTTATAAGACACACCATCATCAAATTCACCCTTAAATTGAACCAACATGGTGTAGAATTTCAGAAACCATGAGTTTATTTGAACTAGTATGCCAATAAATCCTCTCAATATTACTATTACGATGTTCAATGATGACATTTGCAACATTTCTACCATGATAGTTTCCAATAGTATGTTATTAGAAATAAAATTTATAGAAAAAGACACCACATCTATCCTTTTTTGGTTCTCAGTTACCTCCAAGGGTGCTATGAGTGTCATGACTAGGTTAGTGGTGCATTGAGAATGAGCTTAGATGTGTAACTAAGGTCATGAAATAAAAACAAGGGCCTTGTACCATAAATGATGCTTCTCAATAGCAATCGCCATGAAAAGAAACCAATTCACAAAACATTCCTTCTCTTAGTGTCTTTCAACTATGAATCTTTATGTTTGGACAATGATGAAGGAAGTGTAACATGGACATTGGGAATTTAACAAATCCTCTTGGGATCAAGTGTCATGAAAGATGAATTGAAACACCAAATAACACCCTTCGTTGTGATCCTTCGTTTCTAAGTGGGATATCATTATTATTAATTGATTTTGTTATTAAGGTCTCCAACCACAACACATATGCTCTGAGTGAGATTCTTTACCCTAAGTGGTGTTTCTAGTGTCGTTAAGTTTTTTGTATGAAGGGAATGGGTCTAGGTCCTTACTATGTTTGAGAGAGGAAAATAGGTCCTAATCTGTTAAAAGAAAGTTACAGTGATAAGATTCTAGTTTGAAATATGTCAAGATGATGGATTTTTGCATAGATTTCATTATATATATAAAATAGCGTATGCGCATTAATATTATGCACTTCTTAAAAAAATCAAAATAAGTGTGATTGTTTCATTTCCTCTGTGTATTTGACTTTTCTCTTTTAAATTCAAATTGAAAAAATTAATAATTTAGGCCACATAAACAAAAATATACTCATTTTCCAACTACTTATTCCTATCAGAATTTTTGAACAAGTCTTTAAAAATGGTGTATATATTCATGATTGGTGAAACTATGCACTATTAATTTAAAGATATATATAATTAACATTAAAGCTTACGTAAATATAATGGTGCACAAAAGAGTCTTATTATCTACGATTATGCAAATTTGTTTTAAGAAATTCCTTCAACTTGATACTAAACTAGCATCTTAATAAAGATATAAATTATGTTTTAGAGAAAAAATAGTCTTGTAAATTATTGTAAATTATTCCTATGTAGAGGAACAAGGTCCTTTATGTGGGGGGAGAACAATTGTAAATTATTCTTGTATAGAGGAAAAAGGTCATTTATATGGGGAGGGCATTGAACAATTATGCAGAGGAAACACACTACATTAATACTATGACTCGGCGAGAACAAATATGCACAAAATATACACTCTTGTTGTGTTAAATATTCTAAACTAAAAAAACCCTAATTTTGCCAACAAAATGAGCGTGGAAAAAAATAGAAATATGCCCACAATTTTTTGAAAACACATTTCAATACTCCTTTTCCCTCAAATGCCATAATTTATATTTACAGTTATTTTCACTCGAGATATGTGCTCCAGCTCCCTTATTATCAATTATGATTTATCCTATTAAGACTATTATACGCATTATAAACATTTCTCTTTATGTTATCACATTGGTCATCTGATCTATAATTTTAGATATTACGAACCATAAGCTTAATTAGGCCGATAGGTCTTCCTTTGAAAGGGACTTTCGTAGTCTCTTTGTTCTTCATGCAGACACGTGGCATCGGATTCCGAATGGCAGAACAGGGAGTTTTTCAGTCTCGTGCTGACAGGTGGCGTCAGAATAGAGCCGGGAGTTTTTCAGTCTCGTGCTGACAGGTGGCGTCAGAAAAGAGCCGGGAGTTTTTCAGTCTCGTGCTGACAGGTGGCGTCAGAATAGAGCCGGGAGTTTTTCAGTCTCGTGCTGACAGGTGGCGTCAGAATAGAGCGGGACAGCTCTGCTAGGGAGTGGCGTCAAAATAGAGCGGGACAGTTCTGCGAGGGAGTGGCGTCGTGTATTCATGGATATTTATGTTCTGCGAGGGACTGGCGGCGTCGTGTTAACTTCCTGCAGTTATCTTCCGCAGCTTATGCGCTCTTAAGTTCCAGTAGTAACTGTTCTGCGGTTCCTTCTTGCATCAAACTACCGGCAGCGTTCAGAAATAAAAATACAAATTATTGTGGTTCTAACGATTTGCACAGCACCGCCAAGCTTCAACTTCACTGCAGATCTTGCTTTCGTCTGTCTCTGTGTTAAGGTATGTGCTGCATGTTTTGTATTTGTTGAACATTTGAAGATGGTAAAGCAGAATTAGGATATATACATCAATGCAGTAGTTTAATCAGCTGTCAGTTACTATGTAGGCCGAATTCCCTAATAGAGCAGAATTGGGATATATGTGTAAGCTAAATTCCCTTTGATGATAGAGTAGAAATGGGATATATGTATTTCACTGTCTCGGTTGAATTCTCTTCGCTTTTCTGTACTGCTCTGCTTCCATGAATTTACCAGTATGCTATTAAACCTATGTCAACCCTGCATTAGCAACTTATTTTTACCCACTGAGCAAACCACCATCGTTAACAATTTAGTTTTACCCAACGTCCAAACCAGTGCCATTACAAGGAATTACTTTGTTGTCCTGATGCATGCGTACAAGGTAGGACTGTAGTTTCGCGATGCTCTGTAAAGGCCCCAGTAAAGATGCACTTCTTTTGCTGATGAGTCAAATTATGGCTGCATTGCCCCCATCAGCAAAAGACGTGCATCAGCTCATACAAAGCGTGTTATCACACTGTAAGGTAAATGATATTCATAAAATATACCCAGATGAGAGTGTTCTCAATTCGCCATAATGGGTGTATTAAGCATAGTTGATCAATTCGCCTCAGCAGTCTTTGCTGAGGTTAAGTGTTCAATTTGAACTACTTGTGCGATTATTGTGTTGGCAAGCTTCAACTTCACTGCAGATCTTGCTTTCGTCTGTCTCTGTGTTAAGGTATGTGCTGCATGTTTTGTATTTGTTGAACATTTGAAAATGGTAGAGCAGAATTAGGATATATACATCAATGCAGTAGTTTAATCGGCTGTCAGTTACTATGTAGGCCGAATTCCCTAATAGAGCAGAATTGGGATATATGTGTAGGCTGAATTCCCTTTGATGATAGAGCAGAATTGGGATATATGTATTTCACTGTCTCGGTTGAATTCTCTTCGCTTTTCTGTACTGCTCTGCTTCCATGAATTTACCAGTATGCTATTAAACCTATGTCAACCCTGCATTAGCAACTTATTTTTACCCACTGAGCAAACCACCATCGTTAACAATATAGTTTTACCCAACGTCCAAACCAGTGCCGTTACAAGGAATTACTTTGTTGTCCTGATGCATGCCTACAAGGTAGGATTGTAGTTTCGCGATGCTCTGGAAAGGCCCCAGTAAAGATGCACTTCTTTTGCTGATGAGTCAAATTATCGCTGCATTGCCCCCATCAGCAAAAGACGTGCATCAGCTCATACAAAGCGTGTTATCACAAAAGCTCTTGTAAATCATCACATCCATTATTACAAATATACATTTTGTCCTATATGGATTTCTTTCCTTTCTCGTATTTTTATTGGATGTTTATATGATTATCGAACAATTTAGTCCATAATAGAATGGGGGATATGTTATAAAAAGAATTCCAATTAATTCCCAAGTCCTAATTCAAGAGGTTCAATAAGTTCTTGTAACTCCCTTATGAGGTGTCACAATGATGGGCATCAATTAGAGAAAGTCAAAAGATTCATCTAAGTTGTATTATATGAGTCAAGGGAGAGATTGTCACTTGGGAAAGAGAGACCCAGTGCTTAGGCTCTCATTGCAATGCATTGTAATTGTCCAAGTTGTAAATAAAGATTCTATTTTCCCTGCATCTCTCTCTCACACGCTTATTTTCTTGCAGCCATTTGTAAAAATATTTGAATTATCATCGATGTGTATTTCAATATTGGTTTTCTTCACACCTACAACTTCTCTTTGCATGGATTTAAATGGCAGATTTGCAGGTCTATTCTTCCCCGCTTCTCCTTCCTCCTCAGCTAAAGCCTTTCAGGATCTTAGCCCACCTCAATCAGGACCATATTTGTTTGTGGATAAAACCAGCATCCTTATCTTGCATGCTGTAGTTCTAATTTCAGCAGAACGAGGGTGCCCTAGATTACGATAATATCATACATTTAATTATTATTTGTGGAGAATTTTATTTTGGATGAAAAATAGTAAACACGTGAATAAAAAAGGGATTAATCAACTTGAGAGGTGTTCCCTCCAGTCCATAATTTCTGCTAGAGGCTTTCATGTTGATTGACTCTCTCTTCCATCCTCATTCCTTCCTTCTATCTTCTTCCATCCCTCAGATTTCGAATGTAGGAGCTCGGATTCATGGTGGAAAGAATTGTTTTACTTTCACTTTCTTTGGAGATTTGTCTTTTAGAAGTGAAATGCAAAAAAGAGTTCAGTCTATGATTTTTTTGATCTTCTATGACTTCTTGTAATTGATTTCAGTCGATGTAAGTATCACCTTGACTTTGCCATTGGCATCTTTGGTTAATACAAATTTCAGTTGGTGTTGGTGGCTCAGTTCTTTATTACTGTGGATTGATATAAAGATTCTTTTGCATTTCATAGGCCTTTAAGATCTTGATAGTCAGTTTTCTGAGATCATTGTCAGCAAGGATTTAGAGCAACTCACTGCCTTATTAAATCTTTTCTTCTTCCTTTCCTTCTTCTATCACTCACATTTGTTTCGAGTTGACTCCATATGCTGTGAATTAAACACCTTGGGACCAAGTTCTATAAACAAATTCCATTTATTTATTTACTGGTTTAAAAGTATTTCTGTTGTTTGAAGAGCAATATCAACTCAGATGTCCAAGATGCATTGCACATCTGAATGTTTACTTAGCTGATTTGACAAGCGCTGACACAGAATTTTGATATAGGGTTCCAGATCAGTGAAGTCAGATTTTAGTTATTTCATTGCATAAATTGGATATCTCAGCTCTGATTTGGCAGGGAACAGCCCCCGGCGCCCCCCTTCACCCTTCCTCCCTCCCTGGCAAATCAGTATAATTGATTCCGAAGAGAATGGACTTGTGTTGGGGATGGCCTCGTCATTTCTTGTTGTTTACTTGAGGTCTTTCGAGAGAGGAATTGCCTCGGGTGACAACACCCCCGATATCATAAAATCACTCAAAGTACGGTGTGGCTTTTTACTGCCTTTGCTATCTTCATTTTCTGACCTGTATTTAGTGGTTCGCCATAAAATTGTTATCCCCCTCCAAAACCCTCTTGAACTATTTGCTAGAAAAGCTAAATCTCATCCAATTTTGGTGAATGAATCCTTCCATTTCTTATATGCTGCATTTTAGACTCATGAAGTATGTGGATGTCCGTTTTTTCAAGTTGTGATACAGAGGAAGTTATGCACATTACATAATGTACTCTTTCTTCTCCTTGTGAGGGATTTTTGTCGCGTCTGTTTATTGTTTTTTATTAGTAGTGATAAAAATTGTCATTGCCCATTGCTAAATCATAGAACAGTCTTCTGCTCTTTCTTCTCTCTGCTGTTCCATTGTTCCAATGATGTGCACTTTTTTTTATCATTATAACGAATTTATATCTTACTATTTCGCTTCATGTATATCTTATATCTCACCTACTCTTTCTTATCATTGTAAGGAAGTTATTTCTTACCATAATTTATACCATTTTCTTGTTTCGCTTCTTGTATCATATTTTGTTATAATTCATTCTTATTAGAAGAGGCACAAGTCGTGATAGGGAGGAAGCTATGCACATGTAATTTGCCAAGGGACTTTCTGGTGCTTAGTAGGGTTATACAGATTTGTGAGTCTGCCCTGTATCTCTTCAGCCACTGATACCAAGTTGAACACCACTCACTACATAACGAAGTTTCACATAGATTTCTTGCTATTACATTTAATTTCATATGATTTTATACTCATTTGGAATCGTTTAATTTATTTCGAATATTCAAACAAAATCGTCAAACATATTCATTGTCACTTACAGTGTTTCCTTTTTGGATGGCAACAGGTATGAATACATGCTACCTACGACGGTTGTACGAGTGTTGTGAAGAAATCCAGCAACAAGAACTTACATTACAAGATATGCAGATAAGGATCCTGCCACAACAATCCATGCCACTTTACCGTTTGCGCCGAGCAATTACATTGTTAAAGAATATAAGGAAACTACTTAAGATTACAATTCACATCCATGAAAGGGATGCACATCGGCAGATGCGACATCAACTGCAGGAACAACTCGCACAACATGGCACCACAATAAACACTAACTGGTGTTGCCGATGCCATGGCCCATCATGCATATATGATTAGCGGCTCATTCTCATTTACATCTCTACATAATAGAATACTTTTCTTGTACATATGTTTAGAAGCCAACGAATACTTTCATTGTATATATCTTTACTTATATCTGGCATGTTTAGTTATATCTTAATAGAACTGTTCTCTGTTGTATGAACAAAGAGTATTCAAGTACGTGGTCCACTGCTCTTTGTTTTGGGTTTTATGATTCAACCAACAACTTTTTTTATAAAGAAACACGTTTCCATTACCGATCCCATGTTGACTGTTATGGGCTATCTATAAAGTTCCTGCTATTGGCAGAAAAACAACTGTTTTAGAAAGCCCATAAAGCTTCTTCATTCATCTCCTGGAAATACAATATGTTCTTCTAACTGTATAGTTGATTTTATTTATCTTCCGTTGGTTTCCATAACACAAAGGACTTACTGATCCAGATGAAGCAACAACTTTCTGAGTTCTCTCTGTTTTAGTGAGTCGTTTGATTTGGTCATGGGTCCTGATTATTAGACTACCTGTACATATGTTCTGTTCATTTATACTCTCAAATACTTGTACATACCTGCGGGATATCTCTCTGGACCATGCGATTATTATGGGGATCTGCTCTTCATTAAAGAGCTCCTAACTATTCTTCCTGCAATTTGTAGTGACATTCATTTAATGGAAACCATTATTTTGATTAAGAGATCTTTGATCATTGAGATGAAATGTTGTTGTTTCATTACATAATGCAAAATTTCTACATATTTGATTATTAAGACATAATGAAACCATTTCATTCCATAATGAATTTTTCTATTGTATATCATCCTGAACAAGGCATTATTCTTGGCTGTAACTATACGCAATCCCTGCCTGTACTTGCAGGATTCAAATGTTGTTAAGTTTTAACATTAATGTTAATTTTATATGTTTCATCTGGGACTGAGATATATTCAATCAATTAGTTTTGAGTATTTGCTTTCTAGATTGTTACCGTGACAAATCTAGGGTAATCCCTGACAAATTATGCTTGAAGCTATAATTGTGGAGCCATTGAGTGCAGAATTGATGCGTAGATCCTGTAGAAAGAGAGATCTGAACTGTGCAGGGCGATTGAAGTAGGCAAAGTGTCCAGGTTACGAATGTAGCGGCGAAGAGTGGCCAACAATGGGGTGGCACTAAAACTACTTATGTGATAGATACGGAAGAAGAAACTCATCACAATTTCAAAAGTATTCATATTTTCCATTTAAAATGTAAATTCTTCTGATTCCTTTTTCAAGAAAACAGTGGGAATTTATAGATTGTGTTTCTTTGTTTACATTAATGATAAAAGATCCAGACGAAATTCCCTGAAGGCTTGTTCTTTTTCAGGGTTTGAGTGAAAAATGTCGCTGCGTATGTATCCTACTTATGGAAAAGGGTATAAACAGTTTTGGGGCAGCAAAGATTGCTCCAGAGAAAATTCCAAGAAACTGAAATCATTTTAATTGAATTTGAAATTGTGGAGTGTAGAAGGAAAAATATCTGGAGACACAGATTATGTGAGGAAGCAAACACAAAGATGGTCTAAAACTATTGTTAGAATTGGATATCAAAGAAACCTGTTAACCTACTGCGAATGAGTGATGCATAAGCAGTGTTATGTGGGGGCAATTGGTGTGTGACCAATGTTCTGTGTGAACTGGCGATCATTGAGAGTTGTTATCTGGAGACACAGATTAAAGTATAACTGAAAATTTTGGTTGAGACTATTTCCATTTTTGGAAAGCCAAATTGTAAAATGCCCTTTAAAGGAAGGATGTGTAGGGATTGCAGAAATTTCCAGAATCAAATTCTTGATGTAAATTTTTAAAAATTCACCTTATATTAAAGGTTTCTAATTTTTTTGAGAGTGCTCTTTCTTCTTTTTAAACCCCTTAAAGGTGGGGTGGGGATGTAAGATATATATTTTATTTGTAGAAATTCAGACAAGTAAATAGAGCATTTAAAATATTTGCACTGTTTTGCCTCTTAAAATGCTTGAAAATGAAAGTTTGAATTGTATCTTGGACAGAGCATATATTAATAAGTGCTAAAAGCTTGCTTTGAGGGCCAGAGAAATACATATTGTTTTGAATGGTGGGTTTGCCAAAATGGAATCTAAAACCACTATATTTGAGGACTTAAGTATGTAAAACAAAATACTTTGAAAAATACAATACATGAATTTAAAATCGGTTTCAAAATCTTAATAATGTTAATGTTTTAGTTCTACTGTCAACTAGTAATGTAAGTGATTTGTTTTAACATTTGCAAATCACAAATTTCTCCACTTTTCATTTACCATGTACAACATTGTAATTTACTTTTTATTTAGAAAAAAACCGTGCTGCCAATAATCTATTGAACCTATTGAGCTTTAAGTATGAACGCGTTCTACACTTACTATATTAATATGAATGGTTTGGTTTCGGTTTTGTTCTTCTAATATCAAATGTACTGGTACAGGATGGTCAACGTGGTTATTGCCTTCGTCACTACTTATCTTTATATATGCTTGACTATCTATAGAACTTTCTTCCTTTCACTAATCCTATCGGCCTCTCTTTGTACCTTTTGGGACAATTGCTAGTAATATAATTCCAATATCTTATACGGGTATAATGTGACTTTAGTTTCTATGTTTTTGCTTCGACATAGTCATTATTCTGATAAACTCATTATCGTATCATTTTGTAGTGCAGTTGTCTATAATGAGATTTTTTGGAAGTTTTTCCGGTGGGTTTTTTCGGTCAAAATCAGGCAGTAATTTATTGGAATCGCAAGTTTGATAGCTAGTTTCTGCACAATCAAAGCGTCCCAGGGGTTTTTCAGGGCGCTGAATCCAAATATGCAATTAAAAAACCATTTTAAATAATACAAATCAAGATTTAACCTCAATTTTTTCCGCCGGATTCCGTCACCGGAATCTCCAAAAAGTCGCATTATAGACAACTCCGTTTGTATTAGCGTTGCAAGATAATATGAGGAAGATTATCTTAATAATCAAATAACGAAGAAATAATAAGCATTCTAATATATGAAATACAATTAATTAGTTGATTATTATTGGCCACCCTTATCCCGATTGCAGATTCACTTAACATACTTACGTGGCTGTTTGGACCCACCTTTCCGTCTCCGTTAATAGAGACAGAGGTTGATATTCATTATCGGAATTGTTTATCTCGGAAAACTTTTGCATGCAAAGACTTGTGTTATGTTTGACATCTGTCGTTGTCTCAGCGCCGTCTACCGGACAACTCGAGGCATGGAATTAAATTCAAAAGTACATGGCCACAACACCCACCAATGCCAGCTTGGGCAATGGAATAAATCCATAACAAAATGATTAACGCATTGAAAATTTCCTAAAAATAAAAATAAATGCACAACAAAATGATTAACGCATTGAAAATTCCTTAAAAATAAATTAAATTGTTAGCTCATTCACCGCATTGTGTGCAAGTCAATTAATTTGTTTTTAATTATTACATTTCTATTAAAATTTAAATAACTATTAATATTAAATATTTTTTTTGGTAGGTAAGCCCTCACGGGGATTTGAACCAGTGATCCACGGCGAGTGCCTTAACAATGCTCCCATTCACCGTTATCCCCAGTGACCCACCGCGAGTGCATTAACAATGCACCCATTATCCCCAGTAACCCACCATGAATGTCTTAACAATGCACCCATTCACCGTCAATCCAAAGCCCCGTGGGCTTCCATTAATATTAAATATTGATTTATAGAAAATTGGTAATTAAAAATAAAATTATAAATACTAATATTATTTACCAATGTAATTGTTATTATTTACCAATGTAATTGTTATTAATATTATAATTATTTTAGAAATTTTATTTTAATAATTTTATATTTTCAAAATTTATTAAAAACTATTAATTGAAGAGGTAATATTATTTTTTATAAAATTTATATATATATTTTTAATTTTTTATAATAATAATAATAATAATATCCATTTTTAAGGTCACAGCCAAGCCAGACACCAAATTGGTGTATGAGACCCCCTTGTTTGTGGGACAAGGGACCCACCTCCGCGCAGCAATTTGACTGCTAAGTCTACGAAGACATACATACTCTACCCCCCTTTGGTTTTGAACCTGTGACCTCTTAGGAGGAAACACATGCTCTTAACCATTAGGCCCACTCAAGCTGTATTTTAGTGTTGTGTTGAACAATATTTTACATTTAGGGAAATGTGTAATTAATTTTCCTTTTAAAATACAGTAAAATATTTTCCAAATAAAAAACGATGTTAATCGTAATTAAAAACAAAAATAAATATATTTATTTGGTTGTGGTTAGTTTTAATTAAAAGCATGATTGCCAAATGCTTCTTATTTCAACTTAAGGTGGATGAGGTTCTTTTGATTTTTTTTTTTAATTGAGGGCCTAGATTGATTCCCGAGGAAATGTGCTCAACCTCTGCTTAGACTTAATGCCTATCAATTTGAGATTATTCCAATTTTAGTAAGTTCCTCCATGATAAATTTCTCATTATTATTTATAACATTCATTTACATATAAGCAAATTTTATTTAGCAAAATGGTCCATTACTTTTAGTAAATTTAAAAATTTATATTTGTGCCATGGCTCCCCACCCACCAATTTTCTGGGGATTTGAGATTTATTCCAATTCTAATAAGTTCGTCCATGTAAGTTCCCCATTATTATTTATGACATTAATTTATAATTCTTTTTTAATTTTAATTTAAAGTTGACCCATAACCATTTTATACATGTTTAATCGGAGTCATCTAATGAGGTGGAGGAATTGCTCGGACGACCAAAAGTGGGAGGTGGAGGAATTGCTCAGAAGGCCAAAAGTGGCCGGAATCCAGGCAAAAAAATTTCAAAAAATCTTGTAGAGGCACTATTTGAATCGTGTTTTTGATGGTGGAAATGGATTCAGCACCATCAAAAACCTTTAGGACACCTAAAATTTTGAAGTTTAACAATTATAACTTGGATTTACAAAAATCCTTGCCCGATTTTCTCTAAATATGACCGGAATTTCCATAACTAATATGACCGGAATTTCCATAACTTTCCAGGCAACTCCTCCACCTCGTTAGACTACGAGTGTTTAATCAGGTACATGTGTGCTTGTTCAGTTTGTGTCGATATTACAACTCAGAAGATGTGGTAAGAATATTTCACTCTCTCTCAACCATAAATAAAATATTCCAATGTTCATGTGAAATAACATAATTTTCTATCAACTTTAAAAAAATGATAAAAGTGAAAAAAATAAAATATAAATATAAATGAAATATTTTCTAAATAAAAAAAATAATTTTAACTATAATTAAAAACAAAAATGAATATACCTATTTGATTACTTTAAATTACATTACAACTTAGAAGATATAAAAATATTTCACTCTCACACTCAACTATAAATAAAATATTTAGATGTTAATGTGAAATAATAAAATTTTATATCAATTTTAAAAATTAAAATAATTAAAAGTATAGAAAATAAATATATTTCACAAAAGTAAAAAAAAAAAAACAATTATTTCTTAACAAGAATTCCTAATAAAAATAATAAAAGGGAGGTGTGCAATTCTTTCAATTCTTTATAAAAAATTAATATATGGCATTTAAAAAATATTAATAATAATTAAAAAATAGATTATAAATAAAATATTTCAACTATTTTGGCTCTAATATAAAATAAATGTAAATATGGGAAAACCTCTTTTAGATTTGAACATTTGACTTCCA
This sequence comes from Pinus tabuliformis, assembly GCA_031772625.1. Classification (NCBI taxonomy): domain Eukaryota; kingdom Viridiplantae; phylum Streptophyta; class Pinopsida; order Pinales; family Pinaceae; genus Pinus; species Pinus tabuliformis. Next base: position 171,820,078 of record CM062819.1, on the reverse strand, counting down.
AAAAAAAACAAATGTGCGTAACCATTAGTTAAATTTGTATTATTTCAAAAAATGTAATATACTTAAGATATGTCATTAGATTTATGATGATAATTTAATAAATAAGTATTATGTAAAAAAGTCATATGACAATTATTATGTAATATAACCATTAATATGTAATATTGATTAGTTATAGAACAATTATTGCATGATATTTATTTAGTGCATTATATAATATTTCTTATAATAGACTTTAGGTATACTACATAAACCTTCTTCAAATTTAAGAAGATTACAACAGAGCTACTGATGCAATGAAATAACCAACTCCACATCCAATGTATGAACAAAAAGGAAATAATCCTACAGTAAAAATGTAGCAGAAAGCGGCATCAAGAGAAAGCCGCAACAATAAAAAATGATAAGGGTCAAAAATTAGGAGGCCCAACTCAAAAATGGATCAGGAGAAGAGTTAGTAAGTGATCTATCTCAAGCAAAGAAGAGAGACGGAGATGAATTTTTGGAAGTGGATCGAGGCCGGCGAGGTAGAACATCCACTTTTGGAAAAAAAAATTAGCTTCCTTGTTGTGCTCACAATAGATGTGAGAGAAGGAAATCTGAAGGAATGAGTGAGATAGAGTTTTGATCCGCTATTGCTAGGAGAGAAGATTCAAATTTTGAAGTTTACATCAGTTGTTGGCCCATTCGATAATAACTTTAGAGTCCCCAAAGATGGCAATGCTTGTCAATCCAATACATGAAGCAAAATAGAGAGTGCCCCATAAGGCGAGAAGCTTGGCCCTAGCATTTGAACCCTTTCCACCAAACCAAAGGAATCTGAAGAGGTGATCAGGTTCTAGATAAATGATCATTCTACAACCACATGACCCAAAGGAACTAGCTCCATCAAAGAACCCAACTCGAAAGGAAGACCGAAGATAAAAGGAGGAGCGAGAGGGGCGAGGAGAAGGGAAGGGCTCACGAGAAAATTCTTTAAAGTAGCCCATGATCAAAGAGTTGGTTATGTAGACAAAAGGCTGGGAGGAATCAAATATTAGTGCATTACTTGCTCTCCATATGACCCATGAGATAAAAAATGGAAGGGTCCTGAGGGATTTATGCACAACAAACCAATGTTGGAGGTAGTTAGGGATGTGATCCCAGATCGGGACAACTACAGATTCCAGGAGACTGAGGAATTCAAATATATATTTGTAAAACAGAAAGACGAAACTGACTTAAATGAATTGTTCTGTGTTCCTTTTAACATACATAAAATTGTCCAGAGTGAGAATCCATCCCACTAGAGTGTGTTAAAGCGAAATGGAACCATATATTTCTTCGCCATTTTTTAATAGTTGATTCTATTCTAATTTAATTATAATTGGTTTTATTTTTATAAAATGGAAACCCTTATCTCGATTGCAGGTTCTCTGAACCTGCATACATTCCTGCTCGGGCCCACCATTTATGTCACTCTTTGGATAGACGAACGTTGGTGTTATTACGAGAATTATTTATTGTCATAAAAATTTTACAACAAATAACTCCATTTAATGCAGAGTTCAAGACATGGAATTTGGACTATCCATGGGTCTTGTGTAGATACACAAATCCAAGATGGAGCAAATTAGGTTGGAGTAAGTTATTCCGCCAACATTAACAAAGTGGAAACCCTATTAAAATGTAAAAACATGGTTTAAGTTTCTATGAAATGGGAATCTCAATGCATATGATACTGTCCACTCAGAAAAATAACTATATATATATATATATAATCTTAATGGTATGAAGGAAAGTCATGTAAATTATATATATATATATATATATATATATATATATATATAGGATTAAAGAAGTTATAAGCTTGGTGAGTATGAAATATTGACTTCCAATATGTGATTAAGATGTTGTAGAATTCATAACCATAATAATAATAGTTGTAACAATTTTTAAGTTTTACTTTATATATATATATATATATATATATATATATAATTGATTTGCGATTTTTTTATATATTAATATATTATTATGTTATAAATTAAAATAATTATTTGTTCTTAGATATAGAGAAATGAATATCTATTTTAATATTTGAATTTTAAATCATTTAATTATAATTTTTTAATAATATATAATTAATTATTATTTATAATTGTCTAAAAAATGAATAATTCAATCAATTTTATTTTATAAAGGTTATTTTGGAATATATATATATATATATATAAGCACTCACAAGGGATTTGAACCACTGACCTATCTCAAGGAGTTCCTTAACAGTGCACCCATTCACCGTCAATCCAAAGACCCATGGGCAACAGACTTTAAATATTTTCATTATAACTATTCACTTATATAAAAAAAATTGAAAATTTGTTTAAATAAATTATAAATATTATGTAATTATTTCTAGTTAATAATTAAATTATATGTTTTTAGTTTCTCCAAATTTTAGGATTTAAAAATTAGTTAAATTTATTATAAATTAATGATAACTATTATTAAAATAATAATCTATACATAAATTAATAGTAATATGAAATTTTAAAAAATAAAAGATTAATTATAGAGTTTTTGAATTATTAAATATATAATGATGATGACTATGATGATTAATGCCCACTAGGGCTTATATAGTCTATCAGACCTTAAGAAAGTAATAGATTAAATATGATTCTTTAACGTTTTATTTACATGCTCAAAAAGAAGTGAGAGAAGGGTTCCCAAATCACCATATATTTTATGAGTTAAAATGTTAAGAAGGTTGTTAAAGGACAATAACTCTAGTGGTAGCTAGCGGGTTTAATTCCCCGTCCATCTGAGTTCTATTATTTGAAGACATGTTAGATTGTGTGGAAAAAAATTGAATAAGTTGAAATGTGTGACTAGTAATTCCTATAAGCTTGAATGGGATTGAATGTGAGTATAAGGTGGACAATCTAAGAGAAAATGTTTTAATGTGACTATAAGATGGACAATCTAAGAGAAAGTGATTTTTACTATAAGATGGACAATCTAAGAGAAAGTGTTTTAATGTGAGTACAAGATTCAACCCTCTTAGGCTTGGTGGCAAACTCTTTCATGTGAGTATAAGATGGAAAATCTAAGAGAAATTGTTTTTTATCTTCAACCCTCCTATTATTGGTGACAAAATCTTTCATCCCAAGGTGTTTTGATAATTCACCAATTCTTGCACAAGTGACAAACTCTTTCATCCCATGGTGTTTTGAGAATTCACCAATGCCTAATTTCACTATGAAGCTCATGAGAATTAGTTCTAATCTTGGAAATGTTCATTTTCATCTTAACACTAGTCAAGACATAGAAATAATTTTGGTTTTCCAGATGGGGGTTGATCACCTCCTTATAATATTGCACTTTCCTTTTTTCCTTCCAATTCTTTATTTTCCCACAATTTCTCTTTAAATTTGGAAGCAATATTATTTTTGATATTATCTTAATTCTGCAAGATGATCTCCTCTTTATTCCCCAATGGTCTAGCCAAGACTGGGCATCTTTATGCCACCCTCACTTCAGTCAAAGGTGGAGGTTTTGGCTAAAGTTAGAAGCAATTTTAGGAAACCCATTTGCATCCATATTGTATAACTTCTTCTTATATATAAGATACCTAGTGATTAAATAAAATATTGAAACAAAATTAAAAGAGGAAAATACATTATTTATAAAGTGAACGACTACCCTTTTATTGATCTCTTGTGATACATTTTCACTTGGTAATGTTCTTTTAATATTTTCCAATGATTATGATTTATATGTTTTCGTGATACATTTGGTAAAGTATAATTGGTAATGTTTTTGTGTTTTATTTTTATTTTCATTTAATTAATAATATTTTTAAATGCGATTTATTCTATTTCTATTTTTATTTAATTGGTAATGTCTTTATCTGATATTTGTTAAGATATAATTTAGTGTAATGGTTTTAACAACATTTTAAAGTTAGAGAATTGCATATTCCACAATTCAAGAATGGTTAAAATGAATTCAAATATTCTATAACAAGTTCAAAAAAGTAAGACATGCAATAAGTTAATATGTAAGAAGTTAATGTTTTCATATAAAATTTTTGGGAAACATTTTACATTAATCTTTATTGTGATTTATATATTTTATATAAATATTAATTACGCCGTAAGGCGTTTCCTCTGAGATCCATCCCCCTTTTTGCCTACGTGTCCTCCTCTGACGCCGTACGATGAGATGTTAGACGATTGCAAACACCAGAACCGTCGATCAAAAATGTCACTCAGGCGGTCCGGGTAATGAAGAGCACGGAGTGCCAATCGCCATTCCAGAGGTAGGGTTTCTCCACTGGTGTGGGATGGCCATGGACTCTTCGAGTTCTCCAGGCGGGATAAAGAATGGGACGGGCTAAACTCCAAGGAAATCCCCGCTTGGGCTGTGAATTCTGGTTCGATTTCTGCCCAGTTAGGTCCTCTCTGAATTGGGTCTGCGATTTACCAATCCTGCATTCGTGTTGCGAACTCCGATCCTGTTTCTGCGAAATTGAGTTTGTTTTCTGAAGTGGGTTTGTAGGAGAAAGGATTCTTGAAAATGGGGTGCCTGGGATGCCGTTCCAATAATCTTGTGGCATAAGGACGGTTCTTCACATACATGTCAAGGATCCTCTGCTCATCTAATTTGATCACATGAACGGGATTAGGAATAGGGTTGTAAAGTGGCATTGTACTTAGAAAATTAAATACTGTGGCGAAGCTTGATCCTAGCTTCTTAGCTGTAAGTGAATAACGGTGGCAGTGAGTATCAGAAGGTCCATATTCTTCTGTGTCTTATCAGTGATAATATTGAGTATGATCTGACACTAAGAAACTCCATGATCTCATGTTCCAGAAGGAAAAACCTTGCCAAATGCTTTAATCTTCTTTTTGGAATTTCCACGCGCTATCTGTGATTAAATCTATTAGGGTATAAGCAAATACTTTTAAGGATTTGTAAAACAACCCATATTTCTTACAAATTCAAGTTTGAACTTCTATGGGTTTGTAGTATGTCTTAGAATCGCGGGACACTGGTTATATGAAAAATAAAAGTAACTTACCTTCAACTCTGGGTTCTGCAGAGGATCTATATAAGGTTTCGTCATTCTCTCAAGGTTGGCGTGCAGAAGAGAAGGTGCCCTTTTTCAGAGACATGATGAAACTAGCGTTCAATGCAAACATGTTTCGAAGATATTGGACTTTAGGGGTTTTAGGGGTCTGACATTTTTGTAGATTGATGTCAAGCGATCTGCATGCCTTCCATACATATGCCAAGTCTGTTCCAGTAAGGCCCAGCTGGATGTTTTCATCAGCTCAATCTTTGGCTTCAACTGCAGATCAACATTAAGAAAAAGAACAGCTGGGTACACAACGATCACGCTTGCCAGATCTCCAGTGAATCCTGGGTCTCTGAAGAGCTCAACCGCATGGTGGGTTGTTTTGGTTGATCTAATATGAACATAGGTGCCCTGATTCTCATGACCGCTGATAGTTAAAGGCAGTCAATAAGTGTATCCTTGCTCAGAACGAGATCCACCAAAACAGCCCAGCAAGCGGTTCAGTGCTTCAACGACTCGTGCCCTGCTGAAAGTTGAGCCACAATATGTAGAAAGTATAGGATCTGTCTGCACAAAGTGTGTATAGACACAACATTAGGATCTAACAACAGTTGAAATAAGAAAAGGGGATATGATTACATTATTAATTTTAAAAATTCCTTGTCAGGATTTTGGAAATGGGTTTGTGATCAAATGTTAAGTTGATGCCTTTCCTAACCACAGCTCTCAGAATCCATTCTGAACTGAGCAGACAGAAATGAAATGAAATGAAATCAATCTCCAGTATGAGTAATAATAGGATGAATGCCTAGGGTATCCCTTCCATAAAAGATAAACAGAGACCCGCTGATGTTGCTTTTATGCCTGGACCGAATTTTTCTATCTAAATCTGAATTGAAGTTTTGAGTTGCATATCAACTGGTCGCTCTTTTGCCCCATGTGATAAGCATACTATTCTCTGTGTTTTTTAGTTACAGGTAGTTTCGGAGGGTGAACAAGGTTTCCAGTAGTTTAAATAGGTGACTCTGATTTTGAAACGTTAAACCTTTAAGAACTCATGGTCGGTACAAAAGCATTATGCAAATACAATACCTGGTGCAAGATACTCAGTCCAAAATCAGACACCTTCAGATTGGCTTTCCCATCCAGGAGTAGATTTTGAGGTTGCTCACCAAATTCGAAACCAATTTAACATTAAATCGTATCTTAGCACAGAGCATTATCAACTAAAATTACATAAGCTCTCATTGGGTTCATATACAAAGAGCAATTTTCAAGTCAAACTGCATACCTTGAGGTCTCTGTGGTATACATTTCTACCATGACAATAATCTACAGCATCTATAAGCTGATGAAAATATTTCCTGGCCTCTTCTTCAGTGATTTTCTGAAGATAAGCCTGTACAAAAGCCAGCAAATCATAATGAGATTTTTGATCTCCATATTAACCATAATATTATTTCTATAAGGTGGTCAAGTTTATGTATCTCAACTTTCCTAAAAGTGTAGTCTAAATGTTCTAATTTTAGAACTTTTACTGGAACAATTTCCAGTTAGATTTTGGCGGAAATCTATTCAGAAAATTGTTGGAATTGTAGATTTGAATTTTCCAGTTAGATTTTGGCGGAAATCTATTCAGAAAATTGTTGAAATTGTAGATTTGAATTTTTGAATTTGTGCAATTTGAATGTTCCAGAGATTTTTCATGTTGCTGAATCCATTTATTTATTCCAAAATGTAATTTAGACTCATCTTTTCTGAAATTCATATGATAACAATAAACAACTATGTCTAACAACACTGTCAGTTGACAAAATAGAGAAATATTTATGTCATAGAAATAATTCCAAGATGCACAAATTTGTTGAGTCTTTGCAATTTGAGTGTTCAAGGAGTTTTCAGGGTGTTGAATATATTTATGCATTCAAAAATGTAATTTAAGCAACAAAAAATTGTGATATCACCAACAATTATATAGCTGGATTCCAAAAATGGTTGACAGAATAGTCCAAGATAGAACATTTAAACTTATCATCTCTAAAATGCCATATGATAACAATAAACAACTATGTTTAACAGCACTGTCACTCAGTTGACAAAATAGAGAGGTATTTATGTCATAGAAATAACTCTAAAATGCAGAGGGTTTAGGCAAATCTGACTCAGGGATGGGCAATTTAGATGGGCATAATGTGAAAGGCATGTTGTCGAATACTGCTAGTGAGAACTCTTTTCAAATTCTTTGCACAAAGAGAGGGAAAGGCTGAGCAACCAGCATAATCACACCACAACCAAACTATGTTAGTAAAAGACACCACTCACTCACAGAAATTACATTACTTATGTACAAACAAAAACGATCAGTGAACTTTGTTGGTCTGAAATTAGTTGCAGCACACAAAATGAGAGGACCTCGGCCATGATAACAACTCACAATTTTGTCAGACAGGTCACCCCCCTGTTACATATTCCATGACTAGATAAACCTTCTTCTTGCTGGCTATAACCTGCATTTTACCATTAAAACCAATGATCAGAATCTCAATTTGCACCCCATGTCATTATTCCATAAGTATTATATTTATCCTCAATAATGAATTCCAGAGAATTCAAAAGTTTGTTTTCTTGTTCAACCAACGTTTAGAAAGGACCTGTTTAGAAAAGTTTTTGTTTGGAAAAATTTGCTATTCCATGGAGTCATTTCAATTTTATAGTATCGGAATATCAATCCACATGCAGAACATGGTCTTACCCAACATGAAATGGGGGTATACCTCAGTACTAAAGGAGCCCAACGGCAGGGGTCGGGACCTAGATTTGTTTCACATCCTGTTAAATTTTTAACACAGAAACAAAAACAGCATGGGCCCTAATGCCAAAGGATAATTCTGGCAATGTGACACTATATTCTCCATCTGCTGCACAATATCCAGCTTATAAGAATCCCCTACGACACACTTAAACAAACCCAAATTTCATAAAGGGCAGTACGAAAAGAAAAAGCAGCATGTCTTGCAGTAATCGAATCACAGACAAGGTACTTGGTACTTACTTTTCTTCTCTGATCTTGCTGCATAGTTCTTTGTCTCTGTTCACTTTTAGATCCACGCTGTATTCTTATGTCCTGATACAAGGCCAATGCCTCAACTATCTGCAAACCTTCTCGAACCGTGATTGCTTTTGTTTGCATAGATTGAAGTAGAATATTTAACCGGACTAGCTTGATGATAATGTTTTTAAATTCTCTCTGGATTTCATTCTTTTCTTTCTCTTCATAGTCCGCTTTTTCTTTCTATGTAGTTTTCGATCTTTAACCCTGCTCTATTCTGTTCTTTCTATGTAGTTTCTTTCATCGTGAATGATACTAAGTTTATGTTTCTTGAATTAAAATAGTTGAATTAAAGAAACCTCCATTACTCTCAAAGAAAAACCCAGTCCATTCATCTCAATTTTATTATTCCATTTCCCTTCTGGTTTCCTCGGCTCTACAGTTTCTTCTTAATTCATTTCAGCCTATAATCTCATTGAATTAAAATTATTTGCTCGGTCTGTTTCATTGTTTTATGTTGCATTGTATGAAGCAGAGCAACACAAACCTCCTTGGGCTTTAATTACAATTACAATTCTATTTCCTCTGAGCAAATATTCCTCTCCAAAGTATTCAGGGGATCCGTTCCAGTGTTTTATGTTGCATCCTGTGAAGCAGAGCCATACAATTACAATTACAGTTCTATTTCCTCTGAGCTTTACTCTCAAAACACACCCCAATCTTGTAATATTCCTGAGTATTTCGTAAGTTTCCAAGTATCAACTATGGAATTTTATACTTCGTAAGTTTCCAAGTATCAACTGTGGAATTTTATACTCCGCAAATTTCAACTAGATATTCCTAACTATTTAGAAAATAATAGCGAGTGATTTGAAAAGAGGAGTTCTCAATAATAAGTAGGTATAGAAGAAATTATGAGTCAATTTCGGTAACAATAATGAATAATTCTTCACATCCAAAATTTAAGTATAAATCAAATCTTTTGGCATACTGATTTTTCTTTGATGTTTTTTGTAGTGTGTTTTCAGGATTTTGATTCTATAGATTATACTATTTCTTAATTTTTAATTGTCTTTCAAATAGAAGTAATTTAGAATATTTATAAATTAATAAAATAGTAAACATTGCTCTAGAAGTAATTTAGAATATTTATAAATTAATAAAATAGTAAACATTGTTCTTGGAGCTGGACTAGGAGAAGAAAATACAGAAATTGGAGAATTCCATAAATACATAGAAGAATAATTCGATTTTATTTAATAATTATTTTTTTCCAACCTTCTAATAACTAGAATGTCAAACCACAACAAGAATAAGGTATAGGGTATTTTCAATTAATATTTTCAGTATTTTATGTTAAATATGTCAAATCCACCTACCTTTATTTTCTCATAGATGTAATTTGTATCCATCCTCTAAGCTCTGCTCTTCATGGAAACCTAATCCTTTCATTTCAGTTTTAGTTATGTTAATATATTTAACACTGTAATGATTTAGTTTTATGAGAGTGGTTTTTACTGATTTTTTTTAGTTGGGCTTAATTTATTATTGTAATTTTATTGTTCCAATTTGTATTTCACTCCTTTCAGATTATTACATTTATTCATTGATTTAGTTTATCTCTGTGAAAATTTGTGGTTTTATTTAAATTGGTTTCTTACTTTTACATTTATATGTCTGTGAATTTTCTTTCTTAATTAAAAATATAGTTGACTTAACCTATGCCTCTGAGAATCAGTTTTGGATGGGCCCTCCAACTATATTTTTTAATTTTACAAATATATTTTTCATTTAGAAATATATTTTTTATTTGTCTTATAAGATATGGTACATTTAAATTTTTAGATTATTGGATTTCTCTAAATGAATTTCAATTATATTTTTATATTTTAGAAATGTGTTTTTCATATAGGAATATGGTTTTAATTTATATCTTGTAACTGATGTTACATCTTCTTTTTACATTAGTATTGTGGTTAAATTCAATGTATTTTAAATTGTATATTCATACATTTAATTTATTTTAACTAAATTTTGTTATATTTGAATTCTTATTAATGGTGTTTAATTTAATTTGTTTTTGAATGATTTCTTTATTAATGTTGTTTAGTTAGATTTAATTTTTCAAATGATTTTCAAATTAAATATTTAATATGTTATTTAAGTTGTGCACTATATTTATTAATGGTACAATGATGTATGATATATTTTTTTAATTAAAATAATATAATGTACAAAGGAAAATGTTTGAATTTATATAATATAAAGTGATAACGCTCTTAAATTTAAATATTTATGATAAAATTAAATTGTAATGTAAATATTCTTTAAGATTGCTTTTGAATATATATTTTATTAATCACACTCACTCACACACTCACACTCATATATATTCTTTTCTTACGAGACCAAGAATCAACTTCTTATATTTCTTCACTTCTTATGTTAAATCTATTGTTTACTGCAACTTTGTGATTGATATCAAGTAGGGGATAGATCTTTGAATGGAATGTTCATAGATTTATTAGTTCATTTTTTTGCATTTCAATAATGGGTTCGAGTATGGAACAAAAATAATGGGTTCCAGTATGTAAAAAAGAATGAAATGATGTTCTTTTGGTGAATTGGCATCACTAACTGGAGAACTCGATGAAGTCATTGGGATTTGTTCTTTGCTCTGAGCCTCATTTTGCAGCTTTGGCATTTTTGCAATCGTGCTTACATTGCCAATGAGAGATTTGACGCCCCCCCGATTGTCTCACTAAGTTTTCCATTCGTTCCAAGGGCTGACAGTCAGAGAAAAAAACAACTTGCTTGAAAGCATAAAGTGTTTTTCATATATTTAACATTATGTATATTATAGAAGTAAAAGATGAATCTTTTATCATATTGTTCAAGTTCCTTTGGAGACGATGCTTAATAGTAAGTGGGTATTATGGTATACATTTTTATTTGCTAGGACACCCACATTAGTCTAGGATTTTATAACATAAGAAAACCTTTAAATCCCTGCAAAACCTTCCTCGTGAGGATTAGCTTGTGTGGATTATATTGGGTTTTTTCCCCGCATAGACTATTACTTTGCATAGCACTGTGCAGCTTATGTTGGTTACTCACGCAGCAATGTTAAAATATAGATACTTTGCCTTGGCCCACTCTGTTTTGTCATTGGGTGATTCAACTTTCAGCGTTGAAGGACATTTCTGGACATTTTTTGTATTTCTTCATCTCCGGCAACAACCTTAATCTCCTTTCCAAGTTTTTGCTTCATTTCTATTCCATCCATGGACCATGCTAGAGAATCCTCTTCCATCAATTGTACATTAGCCACTGAGCAGCTACATAGTCTTATAAATTTGATTCAAAATTATTTCCCGATTGAAATGATTTAGTTATAAATATGCTTTCTTGATAATTTAAACTTTATTCCTTTGTGTTAAACTAATGCAAAGTGGTGCCATCGTGACTGTCTTGTTTCTAGTGAACAGACTCTAGAAAATCTTAGTTAAAAACTTCAATAGCTTTGCTTATGTCTGTCAGAATTCTGGAATAGTCATATCCCTGTATTGATATTATATTCCACTTGGCTTTTTTTTTGTCATCCACACATTAAGAAAGTGGAAAACAAATACATGCATGTACATTTACATTTAGAATGCATGCGGAAATTGATTTAGGACTTAGCGTGTTCTCTCTGCTCTATGTTGAAACAATTTCACTTCTCTTTCCTTAGTAGCTAGGATTTTCACTACAAAAAGAAAGTAAACGTCTGTTTATCATCTTAGATCGCATATTTAGGAATTGTATATGTACATCACGTGATCAACCTTAAAGGCAAACTTCTTAAGAAAGATCAACTGTAAAATACATTTCAATAAACATAAAAACGCTTTGGAACCTAACGCACACCATTTAGAAGTCTAGGCTAGAGACGTATTCCAGCATCGTAAAGCCTGGTAACTATCACTTTCATCGTAGGTTGGGTGATTCCTCCTCTTTGAAACGACAAGTGCCAGTACGGACTTATGCTCCCACGTACCGTCGAGTATATATTGGGAGACCACAGTAGGCTATATCCTTTATCCTTAGGAAGCCGTGTCTGCCGCCCTATCAATCGCACATCGAGATTTTCGTGCAAAGAATGATAAACTTCCACCTAAATGCCCATGCTCCATTTGTCTTGAATCATATCCTGGAATACATATCCGCAATTCCAACCACATGTATTGCTGCTCCAGATGTGTCTCTGAAACAAAGGGTCATCGCTTCTCATTATCAAACAAAATGGACCCTGGTCCTCAACCAGCTACCCTTACATCTCTTTCACAGATAGAAGAAATGCTCATTGCTAGGGTTAACCCTATACTTCAAGTAACACATGCACATGGTGGCCAGTATAAATACAGTGGCCACACAATTTGTTTTCCTCAAGACATTACAAAAATCGCAAACATGTTGCCACGACGTGTTGAACACTTGGACATCCTAATTGTCACGCGTCATAGTAATGACCATAAGGCTTATGATTTCATTGTCAGTAGACATCGCATTCTCGCTGCATTAGAATACAAATTGGTGAATGACCCATACTATAAGAATGTTCGTATTGATACCAACGCACTGGCATCCTTACGAGCAATCCCCACCGATGTCTCCTCCTCCCTTCACCATTCCAATACTACAGAAACCACTGTCTTCCTTCCACTTGAACCACCCCATGAGCTCACCAAAGATTTCACAGACCCATCTGTAGACCAAACATCATCGTTCGTCCCAATCATACCTGATAGAAATACAGAAATCCAAGAAATCCGCCGTTATTTACATGCTTACAACCACCAATCTGATACTACAGTTGAGTGGCCAACAATTGGTTTATTGCCAGTCAATGAATACAACACAGAAGGTCTACTCTCTATGGCTTTCCCTGCCCTTTTCCCGACAGGAGCTGCAATGCCGAATCAGCCAAGAATGAAAGCAGTGCGGCTACATGAATATGCACTTCATCTCATACATTGCTACGATAACAGATTTGGAAAGCACCCACGCTTTCGTTATTACATATATAATCTCATGATGCGGCATCGCAGTCAAGCAACAACATTGATTTTTGTGAAAAAGAACGTCACAGATAACTTTCCAATATCTATTCAAGATCTGAACATCCGCTTAGAACAATTTCCAGATGAGCAGTTGGGAGAGCAAGTCATGCGATTCGGTAGCTCTTTACGTGGAACAAGGTCATATTGGCACAAGGCTAAAAATGAACTAACGGACATGATATCTCAACTCGGTTGCCCAACGTTCTTCTTCACATTGAGTGCAGCTGATACAAAATGGCCTGATCTTCATTCAATCATGCCCAGATGTCTTCCTTCTGATATTGCAAAACAACAAAAGTGGAGAAATGATAACATTATCTCTAACCCACATTTAACATCACTATATATGCACCATAGATTCACAGCATTTCGTGAGATTATCTTAGAGAAACACTTGAATACAAAAGATTACTGGTATAGGTATGCATTCTACCGCATTTTTTTTTTCTCCAAGAAATCTAAACAACATTCCTCACCTATTGCAAAATTATCTTACAAAAACGCATACTTGATAGGTATGAATGGCAACATAGGGGATCTGTGCACATCCATGGTTTCCATTGGATAGAAAATGCACCTGATATGGAAAACCTCAACTGGGAAGACACAGAAGCAGTTGATATTACAAGGCAGTTCTTCGACAAATATATTTCCGCTTGGAACCCTCGTGCTCCTTCGACTCAAATGCTTGGACAAATCCCAAAGACCCTTGTCTATTGTCCACACCGCAAATCTTCAGAACCAATCTTTTTAGTGACTATGAACAGCTTGTCAATTGTGTTGAACATCACACACAATGCTCAGAAAGCACGTGCCTAAGAAAAAATGGATCCACACTCCAATGTCTTTATAAAGTACCGTGGGAATTACATCCAAAATCGGCCTTATTCATTGATTCCAATGGCAAAAAAACATAGACACTTGCTCGCAACAACGATCGACTCAATAGCCATAACCCTACCATCCTATCTATTTGGCGTGCAAATGTTGACTGCCAACCAGTACTCTCCATACACGTTGTACAAAAATATATCGCCAAATATGCATCCAAAGCAGAAAAAAATCTGAAAGCTTCCACCACATGCTACGTAGAATTTTCCTTGCCTCACCCACTGCTGACCCAACAACATCCGCATTTCAAAAATTTCTTACAGAAACCCTTGTTGATCATGACATTGGAGCACAGGAAACCTGCCATATGCTGCAAAAATTTCCATTAACATTATGTAGTCGACCATTCATTTCTTTAAATGTAAACCAAAATCTGTCACAAATGATATCTCAACTATAGATGAAACCAATCCAACAGACACCATGGAAATAAATGAATGGGAATTACTTTCCCAATTACACCCTACAAATGAGCTTCTCATAAATGACCTTGACATGCTTGGTCTTTGTGGCTTTGATGACACCCATAACTGGAATCATACCACTATCCCATTGGATCTACAAAATAATGCAATACAATTCATTGAGAATAGCCGCTCCATCCACCGCATTCTTCAAACAAATCAACATATCTTGGCGACCCTTACTACATTATCTCCAATGCAAAGAAAAGCTCTAAATATTATTTCTAGTCATTTTGCTAGGAAGGATTATTTACCCGCTCTCAGAATGATAATTCAAGGCACTACTGGTACGGGAAAATCCCTCCTTATTAATTGCATCAAAGATATGCTCATAGGCCTAGCAAGCTCGGAGCCTTCACCGATCATGCTCCTCGCCCATACAAGGGTTGCTACCTTCAACATACAAGCATCGACAATCCATTCTGCTTTGCACCTTCCTCTAAAGGATCTTATGCCCTTAGAAGGTAATGCTCTTGCAAAATTCCAAGAAGAACTCGGGCATATAAGATACATACTAATCGATGAAATGAGCTTCATTGGGCCAAAGCTTCTCAGCCATATTGATGAACGTCTTCGGGAAGCATTTCCCCACCAAAGAAACACTCCTTTTGGTGGTTGTTCCATAATATTGGTTGGTGATCTCGGTCAGCTACCACCCGTCAAAGACATACCTCTATATGTAGGGACGAGCCACGGAAGCGCACTGTGGAACACCTTCACCGCAATCATCACATTAGACACAATATTTCGTCAACAAGGCGATGACATCACACAGGTTACTTTCAGGAACATTCTCCAGAACATTAGAGATGCAAATCCAACAATCGACGACTACAACGTACTCATGTCACGCACAGATTCCTTTTTATCAGAAGAAGAAATATGTTCATTCCAGGATTCCATGCATCTATTTCCAACAAATGCTCAAACAATGGTCCATAATAAGCAAATGATGAAATCTCTAAACACTCTTATCACAAGATCCATTGCTGAAGATGACAACACATATTTCAGTATTTCCTCTGAAGACGAGCAACTTGAGCGAATTGTATTACTATGCAATGGAGAAAAAGTTATGTTAACTTCCAACCTTTGGGTTTCAACCGAACTTGTTAATGGTTCCCTCGGAGAAATTGTAACCATCTTTTACAAAGAATCAACTACACCACCACAAATTCGAACATTTGTTGTCGTAGATTTTCCCAAATACATTGGGCCTCCTTGGGATGAAAGAAACCCCACTCACTTGCCTATTCCAGCAGTAAAAAGAAATGGACGTGCACAAATTCCACTGAAGATGGCTTGGGCTTTAACCATACATAAATCTCAAGGTATGACACTTCCAAAAGAAACAATTGACATTGGAAAAATAGAACGTCAAGGTCTCACATTCACAGCTATTTCAAGAGTGCCTTCTCTACAAGATCTCTGGATTAACCCCGCATTCAGTTTCGATTGTTACAGTAAAATCAAGGACAACAAAAACATTGCTCGCAGAAAACACGTAGAAGACATTCTTCATTCAATGCCGCCTCCAGATAATCTGCTCCAACCCATACTTTGACATCAACAAAAGGTTTCCTCCATTTATTTACCTCATTCTATTTCATAACATACTTTTCATATCTTTCAACAACAACCAACTTTATTCAATATTAGTAAATAAGCAAATATTAGAATGTCTTTATATTATCTATACATCTCATTCTAACATTTTCTTTCTTTTGCAACAGGCCACATGGGCTCAGAAATAACATACCTTCACAGCTGCAAGTAGCCTGGCAAGCAAAAAAACTGCATCTCCAGCTACGTATTAACCTCCAAAGGTGTTCATTCTGCCATTATTCACCATGCATCTTCCACTAACAATATATAAATCCCCATAGCAAAGGTAGCTTCATTTCCATTCATTCCAGATTCATTTTAACACAACTCACCTGCAAAGTATTACTAATAAATTTCCGCCGCTGGTTTACATATTGCTAATTCTAACAAAATATACATTTTGTAGGTCCATTGCTGCTTCTTCACACCTTCGCTACCTCCACCATGTTTTCATACACCTTCAAATATGGAATGACAAGCACAATGTACTTTACGCTATTATATTCCTTCTCGAACCTCTTTTGTTACAATTCATTGTTTGTATTTTCCATTTCAAACTTAAAAAAGAATGCTTCAAGATCAAATACCGTTTTCATGGTTTGTGTCATCACAACTATTTGTGTTTTTCATTTCAAACTTAAAAAAGGATGTTACAATACACTATTTGTATTTTCCATTTCACACTTAAAACAGGATGTTTCAACATCAAATACCATTTTGATATTTTATGTCCTCACAACTATTTGTGTTTTCCATTTCAAACTTAAAAAGGGATGTTTCAAGATCAATACCATTTTGATAGTTTATGTCCTCACAACCAGTCCATTGTCAATGGGTTTTAACATATTTTGTTGACAAAATCAATTGATTTTAATTAATATAATACATGTTTTCAATATATCTTCATACTAATTTAATTTCCCATTTCAATAATGATTTCTTAAATAGCCCTTTCCAAATCAACATGATTGCCCGGTTGTTGTTCGCATGGATTCATTCATTTATCTTCACCTTTAACTCCACAATTTTTACCAACTACAAACAAAGGTCTCTAAACAAGTTCAATGCATATTTATGGCTACTTGCATTCCATTTCAACGGTTTTTGGCATGGATTCCTCAAATTAAAACTCGAAATCATCGACCCTTGCTTTCACAAAAAGCCCGCATAAGCCTATTCACATTTCAATATTCTTCCACACACTATGCCTTACGGCGTTTCCTTTGCAACATTAGGTGCAAATGCTAGTTTTACTATTGTGGACTAAGTTATGATGAGGATAATTTGGTTAATATTGGTAAATGTGTATAACCATTCAAAAAACAAAAGTAAATTGAAATTATGTGACTTCATGAATATGAGTAACTTTATGTGAATATAAATGTTTATTATTAAATTCTAGACACAATGAGGTTTATATAGTTAATTAAGGGAGGATAAAGGAATTTGGAACCTTATTTAGTGCTACAAGGGCAATGGAATATAGATACAACCAATAAATAGTTGTAATGTGTGGGAAAATAAATTTTAGTATTTATTTTATGTATTATTTGTCTTTAATACTTGTCCTCATAATAGAATCTTTTGATACGATTAATGAGAGTAACAACTTGGCAATCATGGCCAATATTAACAACTATATTCTAACAATTATTTCCTTATATTAAAATATTATTTATTCATTGAAATCTAATTGTTATATTATAATGACTAAATTTTTTCTCTTCATCTATTTAACTCGATGCCAATATCTGGTTCTTCATCTTGTCCTGGTGATGAACCACACTTGATGGTTCGAAATGCGCCGAAAAAACTCTAATGATGTGATTTTTACCGAAACTTTTTTTACTTTTCATGATCATGGCAGAGTTTGAAAATGCAATTCCAGTTAATGTGAATGATGGGTTGAAATATAAAATGGATTCAAGATGGTTGTTGATCCTAAATCCTTATTAATGGTTATTGGATTTTCTTTCTTTGAGGATGTTGCATTTTGAAGATAAGAAGAATAGAGATAAAAGCCTAACCATGGACATTAAGAAAAGGACATCAAAGATGAAGTAACATACAATCACATAATATGTTAAACTGATCGATGTAACATGCGGTAGTAAAAAAGACACTAGTCATTCAAGCAATATGTGGAGATGATTAGTAAATTATCGTAGATATTCCATTGGAAGAATTCATCATAATAGATCTGATAAATATTGAATTTTTTTACTGTGAATATTAATTCTTTTTAGATCTCAGATTCTTTATCTATTGTTTGTATGCTTAAATACAAATTAGCTTAAATTCAAGAAATATAGAGTGAAAAAAAAATACACACACTAACCAAAATAAGCACAATTTTTCCCTTGGGAAACCCTTATGGGAGAAACCTGGCTAGAAGGTGAGGTTGCTTTGATCTATATTCTCTAGTATCGAAAAATGTGTAGATACAAAGAAAGAGGTACTCTCTATAGAGTTACCTAAGACCTGTGGCTTATAAAGTTGCTAAAAAATCTTAAGCCCTTTTTTATTCTCTCTAACATCCCACTCCCAATTTCTTTGCTCAAACATGGAAGATAATATAATAACATGAAATGTAACCCCTACTCCTCCTAGTGGCCTAGTATTTAACATAACCAATAGCTAATTATATGAAAGGTATGACTCCCTCAACCCTCAACTAGAGTTACGATTTTGGACCTTCTACAGTCTTTCTTAAATTCCACACATGGATAGCCCCATATACATGAGTAACGAGGATTAACGTGGAATTGACTTGTACCATGGTGGTTAGTATGGTATATAAACTTACGAGAGGCATAAAATTTGCATAAAAAATTCAAGTACCAGATGGTATCACACAAACGATAATTTTTTTTTACCACAAACAAAATCGTTTAATGCCTCTAGAAGAATTCATACATAAATTTTTCAATTAGGACCCATTGATAAAAAAGACCGTACAAGTTGATTCATTTAATTCTTCCACTTTGAAAGAATTTAGATAGATGAAGAACACTTCTGAAACAAGAGAAATTATAAATCAGAAATAGTATCGCAATTCCCTAAATTACATATGAATGAAGTCAAAATTGGAACAAACTTACCCCTCAAAGAATACGAACCTATGAGAAGATAGAAAAATAAGTATAAGGAAATGGGGTTTTAAGAAATGAATGATGATAACCTATTGTAGTGCTTATAACCATGACAAATCTAGAGTGATGAGATAAACGTAAAAGAGTAATATATAGATATATAAAGAAAAATATATGGAAGTTTCTCAAACAAGTGTAACAAATCAACCAAAACATGATGGAGGCTTTTGTAATTAGGGAATAGTCATGATGAAATAACTTAGCACTTTATTTTTATATTGTAAATAAGCATGTGGCAAGTGGTTGTGGAATCACATATGTGATAAAAGAAAGAAACTATGTAAACTAATGAGAAAACACTTAGCATGAAGTGTATGAAGGAATGTTGTGAGAAATTCTATAATGAGAGTTTGAGAAGGACTACACACAATTGAAAAAACTAGTGAGAATCAACTAAGGGCACTTGCACAAGAATGATTAACCCAGAAGTCGAAATGGGGCTATCATGAGGAACACATGCACACAATAATGTGTGCTTGTTCTTACGAGTTCACACATGTTCCCAGTTGTCTAGGCTCCGTAAGGCCCAAGCTACCAACTAGGACCCCAACGAGGCTACCTTCTTAGAATTGCTCAAAAGTGTGTGTGCATTATTAGGAAATATACTTATGCAATTTGAAAAACTTAGTTTTATGCACTATGAAAACCTTAGCTTTGTGGAATTTGAAAACCCTACCAATGTGGAATGTGGAAACTCCAATATAGTGAGTTCAAATTGGAGTGCATAGTTAGAAAATGTGAGTAAACGCACCATATTAACCATGCATCACAAGTTGGCGATGTTTTATTGAAGTGAAATTTGAAGACCTTACTTCTGTGCAATTTGAAAACACTACTTTTATGGAATTTAAAAACCATCTTATTGTGGAATTTGATGGAATGGAATCATATGGATGTAATTGTTGTTTATACCATTATGACTAATTTATTTCCAACACTCTCTATCTCTCTAATTCCGTTTACACATTTTCTACTCTCTCTCTCTCTATTTATATTTCCCTCCCTCTCAATTTCTAACAAGCACTTCATTGACTCTCATTGAAGAAATTTTATGAGCTTTCTTATCATTGGGATCTCTAACCAATAGAAAATATGACCGACAAGAACTATGACCATAGTAACTATGACAGACAATAACTATGAACTTGAGATATTTAACCCTTAGGAACTATGACGCATAGTAACTATGACCTTGATAACTTTGACCCTCATGAACTATGAACTCAGAAATAATTCCTTTGTTGTTCATAGTTCCCTTGTCAATTAGGAGCAATGACTTTATTTTACAAGAATCATGACCATAAGAATTATGATGTGAGAGCTTTGACTATGAAATTAAACTATTATCTTTGTTTTTCACTCATAGTTCTAGGGAATAATTCCTTTAATAGTTAGGAATCTTGACTCACAAGAACTATAATCAATGTTTATTAGTCGTAATTATAGGGAATTTCTTGATCAATGAACTATTATGACCAACGACCTATAATCATTTTATTCATTCATTGATCAAATTTCTTGCCATCTAGAGTCATTGTGGTAATAGTTCTCATTGATTATACTTACTATGGGTTACAGTTCCTATTGGGTATGGTTTTTCTTGAATTGATTCCAGAATCTATCTTTTCAATGTATCCATTATTTAACGATGAGCAGTGGGAGAAGGATGAGAACTATCCACCAAGATGAAGATTCCTTAAGACTATGTTATCTAGATGTATGCATGTATAATATTGATATTATTAACACTTTTCCAACCTCCTCTTCCTCCCATATTTTGGTCATCCATTTTTTTTCAACCCCTTATTGTGAAGTAATCTTCGTTAGGATCACTGGTACAATTTTCAAATGGTTGATTAAGTGATATGGTGAGTTGGCAAGGTAGTTTAAATATTAAATGTGATGGGGCATTTTGTTTGAGTTTCAAATTTAAATTCAAAATCTAAAAGTTGCAGTATACCACCTCCCATTTTTCTTCAAGACTATTTCAAAAACACTTTGCTTAGTTCGAATCGATGCAGAGAAATGGAAGAAAGTATAGCCATGACATAATAAAGAGGCTCCATAATGGACATTTCATTGTAGTATATGTTATGTGCCTTTTTCTCACTGTAAGAAGCAGTCTTGAAATAACATCTTGAACATTCTATTGTCTCTACATTTTCTACTCATGATCTTCTCTGACAACAATTTTACATGGGGTATTTGAGACGATTAGTCTTTCATTAGAAGTTTGCACTAATCTTTGTACTCTCCAGTTATCAATCTTGAATATCAAATGACCTCAAGTTTGGATAACTAATTATGGCATCTAATTACCTATTTTCTCATTCTTTTCCAAGTTCCAACAAATAAGTGTATTCAAATGTTTCGCATTGCAATCAGTAGGTTGATTGTTGAGTTACTACTTCCAAAAAGTATCCATTTGAAGTGATTTTAGCCAACTTGCAAAACTATAATGATAAAATTTTCTAATGAAGAAAGGCAAATGTTTGCAGCACATTTGCACATGAAGCAAATGAAATCTCTATGTACACAACTAGAATCTCCAATGTCGTCACACCACTGGTGATACAGACAGATGCTTCGTCAATTCCTTTGAGACACAAATTATTTGACATGGGAAAGAATGTGTGTCCCAAAGAGACCCTAAGTGAGGAACCAACATGGAAATCCAAAGTAGACGAAATCTACATCCTATCATATGGGTCATTAGTATAATATAATCAATGGAATCCATCTCCATGACTAGGGCCCCACACATAGAGAAATATAGAATCGTAGGGAAAAATTAAAAAGAAAATCTTATATCCTTATTAAATACTTAATTGATAAGTTATCTTTATTTTGTAAGAAATTTATTAAATTATTTAAATTTATATGTTTTTTTTTTTCTTTCTTAATTATTTTACTTTTAATCGTATATTTTCAACAAGAAAATGTGTTGGTATCTAAGTTTTATACTAATTTGAATTACTATAATATTTTTTATAAATTTTAAACTCATCAATTAAAACAATTATACTTCACTATTTTAAATACCAATCAGGTTGAAGAGTTTGTAATTACCAAACAACATCTTTACATTCCTATCACCACATAGAACCTTGCCATACAACAATGTATTAACAATTTTTTATTTTTTATTTTTTATTTTTATTTATTTTTATGTCTTGTTCTTGAAGTCAAACTAACAAAAATAAATTGAATATTATAAAATTACTTGGCATATTACGATTAAAAATCCATAAATATTTTACCCTCCTTTAATAGTTAAACTATTTTCCATACAACAATATATTACCAATTTTTTTTTAAATGTTCTTTTGAATTTATGTCTTTTTTTCTAAAGTCAAACTAACAAAAATAAATTGAGTATTATAAAGTGACTTGACATATTTCAATTAAAAATCCATAAATATTTTACCCTCCTTTAATAGTTAAACTATTTTCCCATTTATCTTATTTATTGAAAAGCCTTGTCTAATATATTCTTATAACTAGATATAATGTAAATATTATAAGTAAACATATTGGGAAGCTAAACAAATTTAACTAAGCATATTCTTATGACTACTTATAATGTAATAGGATCTTTAAAAAAAAATTAATTTCAAAGGACAATTTCAAAATAATATAATTGACAGATAAAAAATAAATAAATTATTTAATATAGGAAATATGCATCTTGGTTTTGTCCATTAAAAAATAAAAATCCCTTGTTTTATTTACCCGCCTAAAGGTCTTACAAATTTCAAAACCACCTAAAAGTCTTACAAATTTCAAGAAAAGGAGAACTTTTGCATTTTGGATTCATTCATTTTATTCATTCATTGATTAAAGCTAGATTGTGTTTTATTCATTCAGTAGTCATAGTTCTTGCCATCAAAGCAAATGAATAGTTTTTTTATTGCATATTTAATGTGTCAAAAATATTACTTTGAAGTTCTGGAATCAAATTTAAGTTAGTTTTGGTAGAAATGAATAATTTTTGTTATTGCATATTTAATTTGTCAAAAATATGACTTTGAAGTTCTTGAATCAAGGAGTTTAGGTTCTTACTTACATGAGGTCAATTTTTATAGAAATCCCTAAAACATCTAGTATATTAAAGTATTCTCCCTCGACGAAAAAAATTTAGACACTATTTGAACCAACAATTTCAAAAAAATGTTGCCAACTAAATAGAGAAATTCCTACAACCAACATAAGAACATGAGGTGAATGGAAACTTATAGTGTACATTTGATCTTGAAAGTGATTTAGTAAATTTTCAATGGATTGTGAATAATTTACACATTTGTATTTGGCTCCAGAATTCATCAATATCCTGCTTGTATTCATGACTAGCTCTTGTTCTTAGGATTATAGTAGTCAACGAGTCTAATTTAAAACTTATTGGGAAACCGACATGAACTTATTTTTTTTGGAAATTAAGGCTAATTTTATAGATTAAGTGTAATATACTCATACACAAGATAGTTTATCTCAAACAACAACTTAATATAATGATACAAATGATATGTAAATGCATCAGAGTGCATCTTTTCCTACCAAGAATGTTTGTTGGACTTGCACATCATGAAAGATTTATATTTGAAATTGAATCTAGCAGCCTTAATTTGGTACTCGATTGGAATTAGTCAATCGAACTTGAGAATATTTTATCTATTTAGCTACATCGGATTCACCAAAGTGATATTCTGTGATATGATAATCCATTACAGGCTCTGACCTCCAAAACCTCTTTTAGTAACCGTATCAACTTGGTTTGGTTCTGCTCGAATTAATCCTTCAACGCTACTGCTGTGTATCCTACAAAGTAACATCAATTAAAAGAAAACAGAATCAAGTAAATTAGTGTTTTATTTTCAATATAAGCTTTGATTTTAAAATGGTTGAGATCATAATATGTTATTGGAGGGGATTTTAGTGGCATTGTGAAGGGAGTTTACATAGCCTTAATGCCTACATTTGATCTCAAATCATATCCATGCCCCCCACTCAAGAAAGAGCACCTGCAACTTGTTTTGGTTCTGCTCGAATTAATCCTTCAACGCTACTGCTGTGTATCCTACAAAGTAACATCAATTAAAAGAAAACAGAATCACGTAAATTAGTGTTTTATTCTCAATATAAACTTTGATTTTAAAATGGTTTGTTATAGACATTTTTGTGCCTTACAGCATGAAGCATGAAATGTCCATAATCTAAGGGATCCAAAGTCCCTAAAACATGTTGTTCCTACCCCTAGAGGAACAAGGTCAGCAAACCACAGCACTGAATAAAAGTTCTCCACCTGAAAACACTCAAAAACAAGGCAATTCTGGATCATGTCAACTGCTCCACTGAGCATCTGCGCTGAATTTCAACTGCTCCACTGTCTACCTGCGCTGAATGTCAACTGCAAAGAAGGCTACCTGCGCTAGGCGAATTGGGACATGTGGCACAGTCATTCCTCAAGGTGTCAATGCCCAGGAAGCTTCTAAAATGACACTTGGATCAGGGAATTCGACTGGTGATGAGTAAGAGGTTCTAGATCTCCAAGTGGAAGCAAGAACCTCCAAGTGGACTCAAGAACTGAAGAATAACTGAAGTGAGAGAGGACACTAGTCAGCTTCATGCCAGCCTCAAGCTGACTCATCCTTTCTCCAAAACTCCTATATATAGATCTCTCTCATGAGGTCTAGGGAGGCTGGAATCTTGTGAATGTAAAGAATTGTTGTTGGTTTGAGTTTAGAACTATTGGGTGATTTGCTTTGAAGGAGATGAAGAGGAGATTTCTTTCTGCTGGGAAGGTGATGCTGGATTGGGCCTCTTATGGTTGTATCACTTCCTGAACTTTACTTCTTCCATTAATAAAGCATTTGAGCTTCTTCTATATGCATGTGTCTCAATGGTGTATTGTTATACTTGTGTATTTGGTTTATTCTAATCCGTGAATCAATTATGAATGTATGCTTCTTGTAGTTTCCCTCTCTTGCCATTTTGCAGGATCTTGGTGTAGCTAGGCTAGTGAAAGAGCAAGGAGCTGGGAGCAAGCAGCAAGGAGAGAGGATTGGATCAATCATTAGCGGAAGACATCGGTTAGTGGATCTCTTTCTCCCCTCTTTTACATCTCATAAAGAAGTAATCTCAAATAGCTTTGCTTTGATTGTTGCTGAGGTACTATCACCCTTAGAGTGGGATAGGGTCATTCCGTATTGGATTTCCCAACAACAAATTGGCGACTCCACTGGGGATCGTATCTTGTTGGTTGTTTGTGTTTTTGCTATTCATTTCCTAAACACAGGGAGTACCGAATCGAACTACATTTGGATCTTTCAAATGCAAAGTAGAAGGCAGCTACTCTAGCTTAGTTTCTGGGCATGTTTATGATTTGAAGAGCTGATCCACAAGGACTCTGAATAGCTCTTAGTGATAGCGTTTCATCCTCCTTTTCACCCTTTAGTGTGTACTTGATTGATAGCTTTTATTTGGCCAAAAACTGTTGATTTTTTAGCAATCTGTAACCCGGAAACTGAGAAAAATGAGAGTTTCTCTCTTCATTGCAGGCACGGTGAAGGCAGTCTGTATTTCATCGCAGGTCCCGAAGGGGCTACCTGCTCTGAATGTCAAACTGACAGCGTACTACCTGCGCTGAACCAGTTAGGCCTTGTGCAACTGGGGTTCCCTGCTTTCTGTTGCCCTGTTTTCATCCCTGTTTTTGCAGCCTGTTATCAGTCAATGTACCTATCTGAAACGACCTTTCTTTGCCACTATTCCGCCTCGGTTGTATAAAGAAACTATATTTTTCCTTTGTGTATTTCTTACGTCATTTGCAGTTTCCCATAACGAAAGTGAACTAGTCTTGTTGTGGCCTCTTAAATCTAGACCTGTGATAAAGTGTCGTTCTGATCTTAAGAGTTAGTTTGTTTGTTGTTCATAGCTGATTGAGCTTTTGCTTTCGTCATATGGTTTGAATTTATGGATTTATAGTGTCGAAACAAGTAAATCTTAAGGTTTCTTTTGATTTTGGACAAAAGCTTGTTTGCTTTCACTTGAAATTCAATTCAAAGTTATACAACAGCTTTCTTTTTGTAGTACATCAACATTAAGAAAGAGAAAAGAAATACCTGCATTGTGCATTTTGCATTTGATAAGTTTGCATGTTGATTTAGGAAAACGTGCATTAGTGTGTGCTCTATAATCTGTGTGAAAAGATGATGTCTTTCTTTTCCCTCAGTAGTTAGGATTTTCATAAGTTGAAAAGATTGAAAACGCTTGCTTCTCATCTTTAGACTGCATTTAGGAGTTGTACCATACATCTCGTGGTGATCCATAAAGGCAAACTACTAAACAAGATCAACCTTAAAATAAATTGAATTTACATAACAACGCTTTGAAACATAACGCAAACACATAGAGGTCTAAGCTAGAGATGTGTTCCGGCGTCGTTAAATGTGATATCTTAGCGTTGAGTGGTTGGGTGATTCCTCCACGGTGAAGCGATAAGTATCAATACGGACTTGTGCTCCCACGTACCGTCGCGTATATATTGGGAGACCCCTATAGGAACAAAGCCTTTATCCATAGGAAGCCGTGTCGGCCGCCCTACTGATCGCAATGCAGTGAACACAGCATTCACGAAGATCGACCACCCGTACCGTAAAACGTATTCCGTGGTTTTGCGAAATGTTTGGCACACCCTCTGCCTAGAACTCCAGAGTAGTTTCTTTTGGCCTTTTTCAAACTCTATAACTGAAAAAGTCCATCCGAGCATTTGTCACTTCAGGCTCGTTAAAACATCGAAGGAGACTAGAGTCATCTTTAGCTTTTTCTCAACTCTTAAAAAGTGAAAAAGCAAGTTGTGTCTAAAGCATCGTTATAAAATTTATTTTAAACGGAACATAATCACCTCCTATTCCTGTGTTGATCTGTAGGTTGAGAACATGGAACGCACCAACCAAGGAATTCCACATGATGGAAATCCTAGTCCTTTCTCCTCTTGGGGAGAAGTTGGTGCGCCCCACATGGCCACATTGTCGCTTCCAGGACTGACAATTGGCCTGCCGATTTGGCTATTCTCAACCAATGTAGTTTAGAACACCATGATTCCTGAACAGTCGAGTCAACAGTTAGATCAGTCTAGAGCTGCCCACCAGCCTTCTACTTCCTATAACTCTTCCTCCAATCCTTCATCTTCGCAAGGTAGAGCCGGCAAAAGCCAAGCTCCCATGGAGAAGAAGGAGCCTAAGGCGACTGGGGGCAAGCAAAAGACATCTGACAAAAATCCACACACAGCACAGACCGGGCCTAAATCGCCATGTGTCATATGTAGAGGAGACCACTTCCATAGAGATTGTCCCTGTATTCCCTGGATACTAAGGGACTGGTCCCCTCGTTTGCACAGTTCG
Organism: Pinus tabuliformis; assembly: GCA_031772625.1. Classification (NCBI taxonomy): domain Eukaryota; kingdom Viridiplantae; phylum Streptophyta; class Pinopsida; order Pinales; family Pinaceae; genus Pinus; species Pinus tabuliformis. The sequence continues at coordinate 171,792,354 of CM062819.1, read as the reverse complement.
GGAGCATCAACCTCTGATAGCCATGTTGAATGCTTACCGTCAACCAGCAAAAGTGAAGGTTCAAGACAAAGAGGGGGAGCAAGATCCCCCTGCAGACTGTGTGAAGGCGATCACGCCATCCACCGTTGTCCCTTCTTAGACGAAGCGAAGAGAGTTTTGGAAGATCGCTCGGTTTCACCGTTGAGACTTCCTCCTGGATACAAAAAACTCGTGCCAAGTCCTTCGTTGGTTGAGAATACAGCTGGCCCGCTCAAGTGGTCAGCTGGAGCGTCAGTCATTGAAAATGAACCTACTGAATCCAGACTGGACGAAAGTCCAAAGGTCGAAACGGCAGTTGACCCGGTTCTCCCCTCAGAAGTTTCATCTTCAAATGACACTGTCACTGAAGATTCATTTTTAAATGACACCCTCACTGAAGAGAATAAGGATGACACCATCCAGATTCTTTTCATCAACACAGAATCTGACGAGCATCAGGGCAATGCACCCATTCCTTTATCGCAGGAAGGAACATCGTCAGGGTCATATCCGGCCATGTATTTGGTCCCACCACCAAGCAACCTGGTTGTGTCCTTTGATTGGAACCAACTAGGCAGACCCCGGTTGCCAGCCAGTATACCATTCAGAATCATGGTCCAAATATACAGAATGGTAATAGCTGGCACTATGATTGATGAAGGGGCATCTGTGAGTATCCTTTCCTCTGTTGCTTGGAAAGCACTGGGTTCCCCGGCGCTTTTTCCTGAGATAAGAAATCTCTCGGGTTTCGATAAAGGAACCAGTCGACCATTAGGGATCCTCCCCAATGTGCCTGTTACATTGAAAGGGAAGACCGTTCAAATGAACGTGATGGTCGTTCAAGAACCCTTGGATTATAACCTACTCCTTGGACGAGACTATATATATTGCATGGGATCAATAGTCTCCTCACTCTTTAGAGTAATGTGTTTTCCACACGAAGGAAGAATGGTCAAGCTCGTAGACCAACTTTCATTTCCGGGATCATGCATCGCAAATAGTCACGTACCAACCCTGAATGGTCTATTCAATTAAGAAATGTCTCCACCCCCAGTCCTCCTTCCCGATGAGTGCGAGTGATTCGGAAAGATGGGACTGGAACCCAGGGGGCATGCATCTTGGTCTGCGTTGGGCAGAGAAAACCCTGGGTATAAGGTAGAATTTCCGCGGGAGAATATGACTAGTCCGTACCCCGTCCGTGGAATTGAAGAGGGGTTGTTCTGGAATAAGATTCTTTTGTCAAAGTTACGTGTTTGACAAAGGTCATTCACCCTTGTCTATTTCGGTAGGCATTGCCGAGGAAGTGTCTTGTTTGAAAGATTAACGAGACAATCTTTGGGTAACCAGAAAGAGGTAAGCCTCCCTTAATAACACAAATGTTTTGTCTTTGAGTAGTGTTCTTCTCTTGTCGCAAGTAGCTGCTCTCTTGTCGCAAGTAATTGTTCTCTTGCGATCTTGCGAAAGATATGTTAAAAGTTGGGCTGACGAGAAGACAAGTATCGCATAAGACCCGTTAAAAATAACGAGAATACAAGTATCGTTAACATTAGACTAGCAAGACGACAAGTAGCTGTGAACACCCAAAGAAAATCAGAGGTGGGAGAGAGGAGGGGCAACCTTGAAATTGTATTTTATACCTGGGGGCATGCAAACCTTTTGGAGTGCAAGCTAAGAGCGGTTATTTATCTGTTTTTGGGATTAGCCGTTTCCAAACTTGCATAAAGAAAGGATATGGAGTAAAGCTTAGTGAAGATGAAACTCCTTAAAAAATAGAGATCTCACAGGGGACATTTCTTATCTTATGACTGGTAATTCGAGTAGTTTTAGCATAAAGTTCATGCTCGTTAAAAAATAAACGCAAGATTCGAGCAGTTTTAGCATAAAGTTCATGCTCGTTAAAAAATAAACGCAAGATCCGAGCAGTTTTAACGCGGTCTTCATGCTCGTTAAAAAATAAATAAAAGCAGTGAGCAATGTTTCCTCCAGAGTTTAAGCTCATTTTTAAATAAAAAATGAACCTATCCCGGTAAATAACCGCTGTGATCGTAAATTTATCAGCCATAAAAAGCCTTGGTCGTGTTTTGCACCTGCCACGTCCACTTTCATTTGGCCGATCGTTCACCTCCATATGATTGTTTACCCTTTTTGAGGAACAGCTGCAAAGAGTGATTTCACCTAGCCATCCTTGTGACACTGTCGTGATTGGAAAATTCCAACCTGTACCTGGAATCAGTTGCTATATTTGTTTATCACTCGTTCCTCAAAAGACGAGTCTTCTTTAATCTCTTTTCAACTGACTCGTAAAATATGAAAAGTTTGCCGAGTTTTGGCCTTCCAGCTCGTTAAAGTGACCGGAAGAGCTATCCCTCCTCTAGATTTTAATCTTTTTGGACCTGAGGGATTATTGCACAAAAAGGTCAAGCGCTTGTTTTATTCGGCTCATTAAAGTTATCGAAAACTCATCCCTTATGTATTGTTTTATACTTTTTCGGACTTAAGGGATTTGATGACGAAAAAGGAATTTTGGAGTTAACTTTATGTACCTTTTCAGACTCTCTAAAAATGAAAAGGACCGAGTTTTCCTTGTCGTTAGACTCGTTGAAATGATTAAATAGCGACAAACTTGTCTTTAGACGAGAACGAGTTTCCCTATCGCTAAGCTCGTTAAAACATAGCGATGGGCTTGCCCGAAGGGCAAGTTATAGAACAAGCATATGTTATCCTCCTCAAGCTTGACAAAAATAAAGAGGTACTGGTCAGAAATGACTGGGGAAAAATTGGGAGAACCTCAAAGCTTTAATGGTAGCAAGTCGCTCTTGAACATGACACTTTTCCTCCGTACCACATCGGGTTGGGTTGTTTCATTCACCGGTCTCAACACCATGGTCTCGCGAAACCATCCACATTTGGGGTAATTCTACCGATCCATCGCATCAGTGTCATTATATGTTCAAGAGATGTTGTTCAGAAAGAGTCAACCGTGTCCCATCCACTACCATACATCATCTTTCATCCTTTCATGACCGCCACCCTGAATCATATTTCACAGATTGTTTTCACCTCCATTAAAATCATTAGCTCCGTTCCGTGTCACTGATGTGGGATTCATTAAGGCCCTCCTTTGACGGATCGCTTCTTGTCGACTTCAGCTCATTATCCAAGAAGTTGATCTAGGAACAACCCCCTTCAGTACTTTGAAGCTTGCATGCCTCAATGGCAAGTTTCTCACTTCCGGCGACAGGTATACATCAATGACCTTCGACCAGAAGATTTTGCGTGGTGTTCGACGCCAAGTCCTATATTCACACCACGTGAATTGTACTGCAGTACCTTGAGGGTCATTATCATTATCGGTGATTCCTCTCGCGCTTGTTAACGGTTTACATCATTGACCGGTAATCAAGTGATGTCTTTCCATGTTCGACTTCAGCGCAATTCTCACATGGATCGACTTGTACTTAGAGTGAAGATCGAACGAGTTTGAAGACCCCGGATCTAGTTTCATCCGTCTGGGTTGCGATATATATTCAGGAAATATAAAGACATTTGACGTGTACATCATTACAGTAGATGATCATCCTACTCAAAGGAATAATAATTTCAGCAGAGAATTATCAGTCTACCAGCAGACGATCGTCTGTTCTATGTACCAAAATGAATTTATAAAGCTGAGCATGGGAATGCCCGCCTCAGCTAGATCATGAAAACAATATGAAAAATAATGTATTGTATTGTATCTTATTACAGGTCACCTCTCAGCGATTGAATGAACTTCGGATCCTCCTGATAAAGCATTTCACCCAATAAACGACCTCATACTTTAGGGGGCAACTGTTATAGACATTTTTGTGCCTTACAACATGAAGCATGAAATGTCCATAATCTAAGGGATCCAAAGTCCCTAAAACATGTTGTTCCTACCCCTAGAGGAACAAGGTCAGCAAACCACAGCACTGAATAAAAGTTCTCCACCTGAAAACACTCAAAAACAAGGCAATTCTGGATCATGTCAACTGCTCCACTGAGCATTTGCGCTGAATGTCAACTGCTCCACTGTCTACCTGCGCTGAATGTCAACTGCAAAGAAGGCTACCTGCGCTGGGCGAATTGGGACATGTGGCACAGTCATTCCTCAAGGTGTCAATGCCCAGGAAGCTTCCAAAATGACACTTGGATCAGGGAATTCGACTGGTGATGAGTAAGAGGTTCTAGATCTCCAAGTGGAAGCAAGAACCTCCAAGTGGACTCAAGAACTGAAGAATAACTGAAGTGAGAGAGGACACTAGTCAGCTTCATGCCAGCCTCAAGCTGACTCATCCTTTCTCCAAAACTCCTATATATAGATCTCTCTCATGAGGTCTAGGGAGGCTGGAATCTTGTGAATGTAAAGAATTGTTGTTGGTTTGAGTTTAGAACTATTGGGTGATTTTATTTGAAGGAGGTGAAGAGGAGATTTCTTTCTGCTGGGAAGGTGATGCTGGATTGGGCCTCTTATGGTTGTATCACTTCTTGAACTTTACTTCTTCCATTAATAAAGCATTTGAGGTTCTTCTATATGCATGTGTCTCAATGGTGTATTGTTATACTTGTGTATTTGGTTTATTCTAATCCTTGAATCAATTATGAATGTATGCTTCTTGTAGTTTCCCTCTCTTGCCATTTTGCAGGATCTTGGTGTAGCTGGGCCAGTGAAAGAGCAAGGAGCTGGGAGCAAGCAGCAAGGAGAGAGGATTGGATCAATCATTAGCGGAAGACATTGGTTAGTGGATCTCTTTCTCCCCTCTTTTACATCTCATAAAGAAGTAATCTCAAATAGCTTTGCTTTGATTGTTGCTGGGTACTATCACCCTTAGAGTGGGATAGGGTCATTCCGTATTGGATACTTTTCCCAACAACAGGTTGAGATCATAATATGTTATTGGAGGGGATTTTAGTGGCATTGTGAAGGGAGCTTACATAGCCTGAATGCCTACATTTGATTTCAAATCATATCCACGCCCCCTACTTGAGAAAGAGCACCCACAACCGCAACCTTCAGATGGAGAAGAGGTCTCACCATAAAGAGCCTTTGCTTATGTCCATTATGAAATTACCTTGGATGTTGTTACAGTGGGGATGGTGCCGAGGCCAGTGCGGGAAAGGCTCAAAATTAAGTAGAGAGGCATCTATTACCTATTCAACAACCTGCAGAAATTCAACGCTCAATTTTTTAATTCGAAAGCCCAAGCGACAAAGCATTTGAATTTTGAAATCCTTTGGTGTGGAGGTAACATTGAATGAATTTAAGCTCATGTCTTATCCACCCCCTGTATTCGTTTATGGGAGTCAGCTGTCAGAGGCGCCGGAAATCAGTGAATTGTGAAGTGTCAGAATATTGAAAGTATTAACGGGATTGGTAACGAAGACGGATGGGCCCACTGGCCACATCAACCAGCTTGAGCAATCTGCAATTGAGATAAGCTCGACGATTATTATTATGCAAAAGCACTCAAATTCAAATAATGATTTAAAAAAAATGCATAGTGAATTTAATGGATTTTCATGGGAAGCTTTGCTTGTGTGGAATTTTCATTGTGCAAAAAGCTCGGGAAAAGTAAGTAATGATTTAAAAAAATGCATAGCGAATTTAATAGACTTTCATGGGAAGCTTTGCTTGTGTGGAACTTTCATTGTGCAGATCGGCAAAAGTAAAGCTTTGCTCTGCACGTCATTAGAATAGCTGTGTGGAATGCTTCAATAGTATATATCTCTCTACTCTTCGCACATATCCACAAAGAACAGTGGAAACACAGTGAAAAATAAGGGAGAATTTGGTGGAAAGGTGAAAAAACAAGTGGTTTTAGCGCGCTCTGATATAATTAGTCAGAGTTTGATTTTTTGAGTGTTTTTTTTTTTAATAAGAGTCTTGACTGGCCTTTGAAATTTCGGGGATCAAACTCATAATGTTTAATTGCACCAGGGGCAGTGGAGCGTTGCATCTACGCGATGGCTTTGCACCAGGGGCAGTGGAGCGTTGCATCTACGGGATGGCTTTGAAGAGGGAGTATCTGTATAATTTGATTTTTGTTGGAGATATTAATCTCAACTACTGCATTAAACACTCTGACAGCAACCATATTTGTCAGAAGTATTTTTTGTAGGTTGTGTCTTTGTTTGAAGATAGAAGAACTAAAGCCAGAGAGTATCACGCAAACCATTTCAAAAAGCAACAAAAAATTTAATACATTTAATGTATTTTGGTCAATAGATATGAGCAAGCATTCATTATGCGACTATAGCCAACACGAGGAAAGAGAGAGTGTCTCTGAGGAGAAAATGATGGAGAAAATTTTGGTGAGTCCATGAAAACAACTCATTGTGTGTTATTACCTTTGTTTTACTTGGTAAATGAGCCGCAGTGTCATGTAAATGTATTTTTTATGATTTAGAATTCAATCCAAAGTTTTTAATGTATTGCTCCAACCTTACCTTGTTTTACTCTCTATTTTTTCCATGAGTGAATTCTGTAATTTTTAAGTCTATGTAAGAGCAGTGCGAAATCAGCCTCACGAAGAGTCATAAAACTGCCTGAAATCAACTTCGCAAATAGTCAGCGCGAAAGTCATACCCCTCTATGCAGGTAATTTTTTTTTATCAATTTTGCAGGTTTGTTCCCACACTTGACTTCACGTGGTAATATGGGTAACTCGTATTTTGTTTATTATGTGTATAATTTGTGATAGTATTTAGTTGGTTTATGAAGCTTGGGTTATGTTGGATTTAGTTAAGTTATATGTGCAAATTTAGGGGAGCGTAGATAATTCGCATATTTAATAGAAATAATTTGCGTATTCGATATAGATAATTCACATATTGCATTAGAAATGGCTTGTCTTGGAATCATTACGTGCAAAATCCGAAAGGCCGGATGCAAAATTTTGACGTGTTTGTCGAAATTTTGTTTGAGGAAAAAATCTCCCTCGAGCCTCTAAAATAAAACTAAATTACAAAAAAAAATAATAGAACAAAAATTACAATAGCTAAAGTTAAATTTAAAAAAATAAATAAAACTAACACTAAAGTAAAACAGAGTAACTCATTACCTGAGCACATGGCTAATTAATGATAAGTCAAAGTCTTGGGCTATCTTATGGTGTGTGCTTTATGCGCCTAAGCTGCCACTATTGCTTTCTTTCTAATTTGGTAACACCCATAGCAAATTGCAGTTTGAGCGGAATGCATTCATCTACATGTCTCCTACTAATTGCTACAACCTATTCTCAACATTTGAGCAAAAATTGGCGTCCCCCCGATTTTTGGATGTCTAGAATTCAAGGTTGACCACCGTGCTTTACCTTGAAGCAAGATACGATTCGATTATAGGCATAATTCAAGCACATATGGTTAGCATGTGTCCCTAAAGTCTAGAACCTAGAAAATGCGAAACAATTTCAAATTCCTATCATTAATTGGTTGTGTTAGTAATATGACAAGGTTGTGTTGTTATATAGCGAGTTATATGGGAAGTTCTCCCGCACATACTTAACTGCCTAGTTACCAAATTCGGCCGAATTGGCCACCAAAATACGAATTCTTGGTCATTCGATTCGGTTACGTATTAATACGCCAATTTCAGTTCGGTACGGTAAAACTGAGTTGGATTTGATGGGGATCGGTGAGGTCCGGTGAACACGGAACCATTCTACTATAAAAAAAAGAAGGTGAACAGGGCACCCACCCAAGTCACCCTTCATTTACCTACGCATGGTGGGCGGGCGACCTCACCCAAGTCCCCTTTTCCACCTCTGCGTTTGTCTTCGCATGACAGGCGGGCGCTCACCCGAGCCACCCAAGAACCCGTGCCAACCAAGTGCCTGGCGCCTTTACCCGTGCATCGCGCCTTCGCCATCCTTCCAAGAACTTGTGCTACCGTTTGGAGCTGCCCAAGGTTGGGCGCATAAGATCTGCGCCTTCACCTTTCGCTGTGGCTCTTTTACCTCTTCGCACTTCTTACATTGAAGACTTGTTGAATGCTTGAGCGATTGTCCAAATGCTCCAACAACGCACTCAATATATATGCATTGCTGTGTGTGATGCCATCACTCAGTCGACCCTTGTTTACCTTCAACCAACACCTTTTCCTTGGTTCTTCATATGGTCGGCTTACCCGCCAACGCCCTCAACCAATACTTCATCACTGTCGACTTAGTTCATGAACGCCCACGCTGTTTATCATTTAAATATGCTTGCCCTCCACTTCTCATGCGCATTATAATCATGTTCTCTCGTGCACTTGGTTGTAGAGCTCGCAATTTGCCTTTTCCACCTTCGCTCGTTCATAACCAAGCTTGGTCGCACATCGGGTGGGCGTGCCAAGGACCGTAGGTCCTTACATCCTCCTCCACCTAAAGTCGTTGTCGTCCCCGACAACATGCTATACTAGTAGCCATCCACCAAGATCAAGACATTTACATCCGAATAGTCTTATCCATGATGTCAACTCCTCCACATACTGCAAACATCCCTGCAACATATGTAGAACCATATCTCCATCATGTGTCGTCCCTCCGTAGTCTGCCTGCCAAGATACTCCACCTGATACGGACATATGTCTGCACACTGGTACCCCTCATGACTTGAACTAGTTGGGTAGCTAATCCAACCATACGTCCAAACCATAAGAATGCACATCCTTATGCCCTCATCAGTCTTTCCCTGACTTCTGCTACACCTCAGACTCATCAAAGTCTGCTCAACATCCCATGCTCAGGTCCATGGAATCTCCATCCCATCTACAGCATGTTCAGCCCCTGGTCTTGTTGCACAAGAGTGTACAACCTCCCCACTGGCTCATACATCTCCATGTCACAACAACATCTACACAACATTCTTTGCTTCGGCACTCCCCATAGAATGTCCATGAATGACACCTCTACACATGCTCCCGCATAATGTCCCTGCATAACTGTCATGCTCCATGTTTCCAACCTAATGTCCATGACTCTAGCTGTCCATGATGTCCAACCCATGTAGACTCCATCCCAACATCTGGTCATCTGCATCCAAGTCTGCAATCTAACATAAAGAAGCCTCCTCCCAAGGCCCCTTGCTAAGTTGGTGTAGCCCCCCCCCCCCCAAACAAGGTCCCTACAAAAACCTTTCTTCAAGGTTGTCTATAGAGAAAGGAGGGCCAGGAAGTTTCCTCCCTGACTCTCATCCACCCATGTATCAGATTGATTTTGTGTCCTCAAGTATCTGTGCACGGCCTCAACCTCCTCACATGTACATCCAAGCTTCCTAAGCTTGGCCTTTGTCAACTGAAAGTCATATATGCCCATAGCATACCTGCAAAAATCCACTATACTAGCCGGATCTCTACCTTCATAATCCTCTCCAACCACTGCTTCTAAAGTAGTACTTGGACTCCCTTCTTTCGCAACTCCATTGTGAAGATCATCAGTAGAAGATGTCTCTGTCAAGTGCTTCAAGGTTCGTGAGATTGATCTCCCACTTACTTCATTCTTCCTCGCTTTTGCAACGAAGTCAATCAACTTCCCTTCCTTCGTTGTTTGAGTCATACTTCCAAGTCCTCTTTGCTCCACATCCTCATGCTTCACATTCAGATCTTTGGGATACAAAGTCATAGAATTCATCCTCGGTCTATACCCCAAGCAACTCCTTCTAGTCATGGGAACCAACATAGTTCTTCCTCTAGCTGTGATCAAGATAATGTCCCAGTCCACCATAGATATGGCTTATGCAAGCTTCATGAAATCTTTCCCCAGCACCATAGAATGATCATCCATGTCCACGATCCTCAAGTCCAACTTTCCAAACCACGATCCCACACTCACCTGAGTGTTCTCCATCACACCAGTAATCGCTTTCATGGTAGAGTTGACTGCTTTGAAAGCACTCCATTCCCTCTCCATCTTTGCTTTCTTCCCAAAAGACTTTGCTACTTTCCTGCTTAAGAAGTTATGAGTAGCCCCTGTATCCACCAAAGCTGCAAATCTCTTGCCCTTCATGGTCACCTGCACAAAACGCAGCTTCAAGGCATCACCTCCTTCTGTCGGCTTAATCTTGTGTCTCACATCAACAACCTTCCTCAAGAATTCGACCTTAAAAGTGTCAATTGGCTTGTGCTCCAACTTGACATTCCTCCTAAGCTACTTTGCTTCCTTGCTTGGCTCTTCTAAGCAACTCGATCCTGGCTCAGCTTGACTCCCTTCAAGCTTGTCCTCCATCGCATTCTGCTCAAGTGCACCAACCAAGTGTCCATTGACTACTTCCATAGAACTAAGCTTCCGAAAATCCTCTGGATGTCACGGTAGTGAGTTCCCAACTTTTCAATGTAGTCAAGCTCTTCCTACTCAATTACAATGATCTTCTTTCCAAGAAGACTCTTCCTTATCTCTTCCTCAATTTGCTTGACTTCGGCTTCCACCATGGCACTTTTCTTCCTTAACCGGGCTCTTTCATCCAAGAGCTCTTGATGATCATGACCACTCCGTCGAATCTCCTCATCAAGTTCCTTGAGTTCACCATCTATCGTACTTCCGTATTGGCTTTTAAGCTCTCCAAGTTCCTTCCTTACTTCCGAACAGCCTTCCCGAATCTTCATGATCTCAGCCTTCATCGAAACCCAGTTAGAACTCCATCGACCCATCTGTTCCAATACTTTGTACCGGAAGATTTCACCTACATCATGGCTAAATTCACCTGTCGTAGGTTCATCCACCATCTTTGCCTTTCAGACTTCTCCAAGTTCCCTGCAAAACATGAACCAACTCTTGTTCCACTTGTATGTGAAACCAATTTCCTTCACCTGCAAGTACCTGTCACCAATTATCAAGTTTCTGAGTGTGTATACACTTTATTCACCCAGCTTCCTACAAGACTCCTCTAAGTCTTTAGACTAGCTCTGATACCAACTGTCACACCCCCAGGCCAGCGGTAGTCTTTAAACCGCTCTTGGCGAGGTCGACACCACCGAACACTTTCTTTTCACCAATACTTATGTTCATGGACTACGCCTAACCATATGTCCTACTTAGTTTGTGTTTCTAAACCAAGTAATTATTATGTTTCCTTTATACCAATGAACACCCATACACATTCATTATCATCAACAATTATACAAGAGAACACAATTGCACAGTATAAAGGGAGGGGCAACTCCCTGAACAATGAGTCTGCTCGAATAATATATTATACAATCTTTCAATGTTACAAGTATACTTGGGAAACACCAAGTTTCATACTTGGCCAAAATTACAACTTCTCACACCACCATGTGATAACCAAGATTCTTTGCCCAAGTCGGGCGGGCGCGCCGTCACACGAGCTGCCTTCCGCACTTCACAACCAAACCTTGTGCACGATGGGCGGGCGACCTCACCCAAGTCACCCTTCGTTTACCTCCGCATGGTGGGTGGGCGACCTCACCCAAGTCCCCTTCTCCACCTCTGCGTTTGTCTTCACACGACGGGCGGGCGCTCACCCGAGCCACCCAAGAACCCGTGCCAACCAAGCGCCTGGCACCTTTACCCGTGCATCGCGCCTTCGCCTTCCTTCCAAGAACTCGTGCTACCATTTGGAGCTACCCAAGGTTGGGCGCATAATATAGACGCCTTCACCTTTTGCTGCGGCTCTTTTACCTCTTTGCACTTCTTGCATTGAAGACTTGTTGAACGCTTGAGCGATTGTCCAAATGCTCCAACAACGCACTCAATATATATGCATTGCTGTGTGTCATGCCATCACTCGGCCGACCCTTGTTTGCCTTCAACCGATGCCTTTTCCTTGGTTCTTCATACGGTCAGCTTACCCGCCAACGCCCTCAACCAATACTTCATCATCGTTGACTTATTTCATGAACACCCACGTTGTTCATCATATAAATATGCTTGCCCTCCACTTCTCATGCGCATTATAATCATGTTCTCTTATGCACTTGGTTGTAGAGCTCGCACTTTGTCTTTTCCACTTTCACTCGTTCATAACCAAGCTCGGTCGCACATCGGGTGGGTGTGCCAAGGACCGCAGGTCCTTACATCCTCCTCCACCTGAAGTCGATGTCGTCCCCGACAACATGCCATCCTGGTAGCCATCCACCAAGATCAAGACATTTATATCCAAATAGTGTTATCCATGATGTCAACTCCTCCACATACTGCAAACATCCCTGCAACATATGTAGAACCATATCTCCATCATGTTTCATCCCTCCATACTTTGCCTTCCAAGATACTCCACCTGATACGGACATCTATCTGCAGACTGGTACCCATCATGACTCGAACTAGTTGGGTAGCTAATCTAACCATACATCCCAACCACAAGAATTCACATCCTTATGCCATCATCAGTCTTTCCCTGACTTCTGCTACACCTTGGACTCATCAAAGTCTGCTCAACATCCCGTGCTCAGGTCCATGGAATCTCCATCCCATCTGCAACATGTTCAACCCCTGGTCTTGTTGCACAAGAGTGTACAACCTCCCCATTGGCTCATACATCTCCATGTCACAACAACATCTACACAACATTCTTTGCTTCAGCACTCCCCATAGAATGTCCATGAATGACACCTCTACACATGCTCCCGCATAATTTCCCTACATAACTGTCATGCTCCATGTTTCCAACCTGATGTCCATGACTCTAGCTGTCCATGATGTCCAACCCATGTAGACTCCATCCCAAAATCTGGTCATCTGCATCCAAGTCTGCAATCTATCATAAAGAAGCCTCCTCCCAAGGCCCCTTGCTAAGTTGGTGTAGGCCCCCCCAAACAAAGTCCCTACAAAAACCTTTCTTCAAGGTTGTCTATAGAGAAAGGAGGGCCAGGAAGTTTCCTCCCTGACTCTCATCTACCCATGTATCAGATTGATGTTGTGTCTTCAAGTATTTGTGCACAACCTCAACCTCCTCACATGTACATCCAAGCTTCCTAAGCGTGTCCTTTGTCAACTGAAAGTCATATATGCCCATAGCATACCTGCAAAAATCCACTATACCAGCAGGATCTCTACCTTCATAATCCTCTCCAACCACTGCTTCTGAAGTAGTACTTGGACTCCCTTCTTTCGCAACTCCGTTGTGAAGATCATCAGTAAAAGATGTCTATGTCAAGTGCTTCAAGGTTCGTGAGATCGATCTCCCACTTACTTCATTCTTCCTCGCTTTTGCAACAAATTCAATCAACTTCCCTTCCTTCGTTGTTTGAGTCATACTTCCAAGTCCTCTTTGCTCCACATCCTCATGCTTCACATTCAGATCTTTGGGATTCAAAGTCATAGAATTCATCCTCGGTCTATACCCCAAGGAACTCCTTCTATTCATCGGAACCAACATAGTTCTTCCATTAGCTGTGATCAAGAGAATGTCTCCGTCCACCATTGGTATGGCTTGTGCAAGCTTCATGAAATCTTGCCCCATCACCATAGAATGATCATCCATGTCCACGGTCCTCATGTCCAACTTTCCAAACCATGATCCCACTCTCACCTGAGTGTTCTCCATCACACCAGTAACAACTTTCATGGTAGAGTTGATTGCTTTGAAAGCACTCCATTCCCTCTCCATCTTTTCTTTCTTCCCAAAAGACTTTGCTGCTTTCCTGCTTAAGAAACTATGAGTAGCCCCTGTATCCACCAAAGCTACAAATCTCTTGCCCTTGACGGTCACCTGCACAAAACTCAGCTTCAAGGCATCACCTCCTTCTGTCGGCTTTATCTTGTGTCTCACATCAGCAACCTTCCTCAAGAATTTGGCCTTAGAAGTGTCAATTGGCTTGTGCTCCAACTTGACATTCCTCCTAAGGTACTTTGCTTCCTTGCTTGGCTCTTCTAAGCAACTCAATCCTGGCTCATCTTGACTCCCTTCAAGCTTGTCCTCCATCGCATTCTGCTCAAGTGCACCAACCAAGTGTCCATTGACTACTTCCATAGAACTAAGCTTCCGAACATCCTCTGGATTGTCACGGTAGTGAGTTCCCAACTTGTCAATGTAGTCAAGCTCTTCCTACTCAATTACAACGATCTTCTTTCCAAGAAGACTCTTCTTTATCTCTTCCTCAATTTGCTTGACTTCGGCTTCCACCATGGCACTTTTCTTCCTTTACCGGGCTCTTTCATCCAAGAGCTCTTGAAGACCAAGACCACTCTGTCAAATCTCCTCATCAAGTTCCTTGAGTTCACCATCTATCGTACTTCTGCATTGCCTTTTAAGTTCTTCAAGTTCCTTCCTTACTTCTGAACAACCTTCCTGAATCTTCATGTTCTTAGCCTTCATCGAAACCCAGTTAGAACTCCATCGATCCATTTGTTCCAATACTTTGTACCGGAAGACTTCACCTGCATCATTGCTAGATTCACCTGTCGTATGTTCATCCACCATCTTTGCCTTTCATCCTTCTCCAAGTTCCTTGCAAAACATGAACTAGCTCTTGTTCCACTTGTATGTGAAACCAATTTCCTTCACTTGCAAGTATGTGTGACCAACTGTCAAGTTTCCGAGTGTGTATACACTTGCTTCACCCAGCTTCCTGCAAGACTCCTCCAAGTCTTTAGACTAGCTCTGATACCAACTTTCACTCCCCCAGGCCGGTGGTAGTCTTTAAACTGCTCTTGGCGAGGTGCGGCACCACCGGACACTTTCTTTTCACCAATACTTATGTTCATGGACTACACCTAACCATATGTCCTACTTAGTTTGTGTTTCTCAACCAAGTAATTATTATGTTTCCTTTATACCATTGAACACCCATACACATTCATTATCATCAGCAATTATACAAGAGAACACAATTGCACAGTATAAAGGGAGGGGCAACTCCCTGAACAATGAGTCTGCTCAAATAATATATTATATAATATTTCAATGTTACAAAGCTTTACAAGTATACTTGGGAAACACCAAGTTTCATACTTAGCCAAAATTACAACTTCTCACACCTTCGTGTGATAACAAAGATTCTTTGCCCAAGTCGGGCGAGCGCGCCCTCACACGAGCTGTCGTCCGCACTTCACAGCCAAACCTTGTGTAGGATGGGCGGGTGACCTCACCCAAGTCACCCTTCGTTTACCTCCGCATGGCGGGCGGGCAACCTCGCCCAAGTCTCTTTCTCCACCTCTTCGTTTGTCTTCGCACAATGGGCGAGTCCTCACCCGAGCCACCCAAGAACCCGTACCAACCAAGCGCCCGACGCCTTTACCCATGCATCATGCCTTCACCTTCCTTCCAAGAACTCGTGCTACTGTTTGGAGCTGCCCAAGGTTGGGTGCATAATATAGACGCCTTCACCTTTCGCTGCGGCTCTTTTACCTCTTAGCACTTCTTGCATTGAAGACTTGTTGAACGATTGAGCGATTGTCCAAATGCTCCAACAACGCACTCAATATATATGCATTGCTATGTGTCATGCCATCACTCGTCCGACCCTTGTTTACCTTCAACCGACGCCTTTTCCTTGGTTCTTCATATGGTCGGCTTACCCGCCAATGCCCTCAACCAATACTTCATCACCGTCGGCTTATTTCATGAACGCCCACGTTGTTCATCATATAAATATGCTTGCCCTCCACTTCTCATGCGCATTATAATCAAGTTCTCTCGTGCACTTGGTCGTAGAGCTCGCACTTTTCCTTTTCCACCTTCGCTCGTTGATAACCAAGCTCGGTCGCACATCGGGTGGGTGTGCCAAGGACCGCAGGTCCTTACATCCTCCTCCACCTGAAGGCGTTTTCGTCCCCGACAACATGCCATCCTGGTAGCCATCCACCAAGATCAAGACATTTATATCCAAACAGTCTTATCCATGATGTCAACTCCTCCACGTACTGCAAACATCCCTGCAACATATGTAGAACCATATCTCCATCATGTGTCGTCCCTCCGTAGCCTGCCTGCCAAAATACTCCACCTGATACCGACATCTATCTGCAGACTGGTACCTCTCATGACTAGAACTAGTTGGGTAGCTAATCCAACCATACGTCCAAACCACAAGAATGCACATCCTTATGCCATCATCAGTCTTTCCCTGACTTCTGCTACACCTCGGACTCATCAAAGTCTGCTCAACATCCTATGCTCAGGTCCATGGAATCTCCATCCCATCTGCAGCATGTTCAACCCCTGGCCTTGTTGCACAAGAGTGTACAACCTCCTCACTGGCTCATACATCTCCATATCACAACAACATCTACACAACATTATTTCCTTCGGCACTCCCCATAGAATGTCCATGAATGACACCTCTACACATGCTCCCGCATAATGTCCCTGCATAACTGTCATGCTCCATGTTTCCAACCTGATGTCGTGACTCTAGTTGTCCATGATGTCCAACCCATGTAGACTCCATCCCAACATCTGGTCATCTGCATCCAAGTCCGAAATCTATCCTAAAGAAGCCTCCTCCCAAGGCCCCTTGCTAAGTTGGTGTAGCCCCCCCCCCCCAAACAAGGTCCCTACAAAAGCCTTTCTTCAAGGTTGTCTATAGAGAAAGGAGGGCCAGGAAGTTTCCTCCCTGACTCTCATCCACCCATGTATCAGATTGATGTTGTGTCCTCAAGTATCTGTGCACAACCTCAACCTCCTCACATGTACATCCAAGCTTCCTAAGCTTTTCCTTTGTCAACTGAAAGTCATATATGCCCATAGCATATCTGCAAAAATCCACTATATCAGCAGGATCTCTACCTTCATAATCCTCTCCAACCACTGCTTCTGAAGTAGTACTTGGACTCTCTTCTTTTGCAACTCCATTGTGAAGATCATCAGTAGAAGATGTCTCTGTCAAGTGCTTCAAGGTTCATGAGATCGATCTCCCACTTACTTCATTCTTCCTCGCTCTTGCAACGAAGTCAATCAACTTCCCTTCCTTCGTTGTTTGAGTCATACTTCCAAGTCCTCTTTGCTCCACATCCTCATGCTTCACATTCAGATCTTTGGGATACAAAGTCATAGAATTCATCCTCGGTCTATACCCCAAGCAACTCCTTCTATTCATCAGAACCAACATAGTTCTTCCTCCAGCTGTGATCAAGAGAATGTCCCGGTCCACCATTGGTATGGCTGGTGCAAACTTCATGAAATCTTGCCCTAGCACCATAGGATGATCATCCAGGTGGATATTGGTGGCCACCTGCCAAGTCCACCTGGACCCCCACCATTGTCTTTCTCAGCATTTTCAGTTTCCTTAATTGTAGCACAACTTACTATTTTTAGCACTTTTTCGGGTCCTGAACTTCCGGAGCCGTTTTGAGGCCCTAAACAACGTTTTTTGGGGAATTCGGGGGCAACACGAGTCCATGGAATGGACTGGTGTTGCCCATTCCAATAGTGATAGTGCTCGAATAGATCTTTCTAATGAGCTATTGTACGCGTCAAACGGAGATCATATGCCAAAGTTACGACCCCGGGAAGTTGATGTACCAACTTACCCCCAAAACGGGGCCCACAGTTTGGCGTTTCATCTCCTAGGGTTAGGGTTTGGAATGTTAAGGGTTTTTCCATTGTTTCTCAACAATAAATAGGCCTTCGAGCCTCATTGTAACACAGTTCAGAGGCATGTAGCCATCACATCTCTTCTCAGAGATAAGCTACCATCGCCCTAGCTAGTTTATTGCCATTTCTGTTTGTAAGCATATTTCAGTATTTTCCATTAATGAAATGAAGTATTATTTCCGCTGCATCTTTGTGTATATGGTTATCTCTGTAATTTGTTGCGTTCCTGTTTAAATCCGGATCAGTGGTATCAGAGCGGTCTGCTTTTTCTCTGTTTTTCTTTGCATGTCCCCAACAAGGTCGGGATATAAGGAGTTAGGGCTTGAACTGGTGGAACCTTTGCAAGACCAGCCTCGCAAATCCCGACGGCCTCCCATGGCGGACGAGAAGAAAGACGAGGGGGCAGGAGATCCCATCAAAATCTTGCTCGAAGAAGCGCTCGAGCGACAACGGAACGCGATGATGGACAGCTTTGTGCAGATCCTTCAGCGGCTACCCAGAAGCGGCGCATCGGCTTCCAGCAGCTCCTCTGGAAACGCCACACCCTTTAAGGTACAAGTTAATTTTGAAATCCCCATATTCGAGGGTCAGATAGACGCCGATGCCGTAGATAAATGGTTAAATCTGCTAGAGGGTTATTTTTCTGTTCATGAATTTTCGAGTCGGGAAAAGATTGTTTTTGCTCTTCTCAAAGCAGCCCCCCACGTCAAGGACTGGTGGGAAACCTACTGCGAGCAGAAGGATGAAAGTACTGGCTCACTATTTTCAGCCGCACCCACCTGGGATTCGTTCCGGGATGCCATCAAGGAGCAGTACTACCCTGTCGGAAGCTATGAGGATGAATACATAAAGTGGACCACGCTGCGGCAGGGAAGGGACCAAGACGTGCCGGAGTTCACCAATCTTTTCCATACCCTTCGCACAAAGTTGGGTATCAAGGATTCGGAGCAACATTTGATACTCAAATACCGTGGCTGCCTGCACAAGTACATCCAGGAAGAAATACAGTTCCTAAACATCCCCTCGCTCGGCGCAGCATACCGGTATGCCGTCAAGGTCGAGCAGAAGTTTAAACAAAAGAAGCGAGACTTTGGATCTGCGAATCCAAAGCAGGGGAAAGGTGCCCCTAAACCACAGAACAAAGGACAAAGCCAAGGCGGGACAGCCCAAGACAACCAGCCGAAGCTGCAAGCAAAGAGCAATGCCGCGAAGCCGAGAAAGGACACTGGAAAATGGTGCGAGTTCCATAAGAGCTCCACTCACAACACAAGTGAGTGTCGGGCCAAGCAGTCACTGGTGGCTGAGCTAAAGGTTTCAGAATCAGATGCATGTTCCGACTCTGAGTCAGAACCCGATAAGGGGTATGAAAAAGGGAAGCAGATCATTGATGCGGATCCCAGCGCCACTGTTGCTACCGCAAAGATCCAGAAAAATGAACCCGAAGATCCAGAGGAGGAGGAGCGTCTCTTCCACTCCCAGATGTGGGTAAAGGGCTCCCCGATACAGTTCATTGTTGATAGCGGGAGTCAAAAGAACCTCATTTCGGCAGAGGTCGTGAAGCGGTTGGGCTTACCGACCACAGCACATCCACAACCATACACCATTGGGTGGCTTCACCAAGGGCGAGATCTTCGCGTGAGCCAGCAGTGTCGCCTTCCATACAACATCAAGCCCTTCACGGATGAGGTATTGTGTGACATTGCTCCCCTTGAAGTTTGTGATGTATTACTAGGACAACCATACTTGTGGAAGCGACATGCTGTGTATGAATCAAGGCCCCGTGCTGTTATTATTACATTGGGAAATAAGTTGTTCAGGATACCAGAGGTAGCACCACCTGCCGCCATCTCTTTGATTACTGCAAAACAATGCAGTAAGATCATTTCCAAAACCAGGAAATTTGTTTTCCTGATGATACGCCCTCAAGGGAAGAAGAAGACAGTGGCCGCGGCCTCCAAACGGGGTCCCTCTGCACGGCAGCTACAGATGGACAAGATTGTGGAGGAGTACGAAGACATCTTCACCTCCCCAGCAGGGGTTCCTCTGCACTGTCAAGTCAAGCACTCCATCGATCTGACCCCAGGTGCGCCGCTACCCAATGGACCAATTTATCGGCGCTCCGTTCTGGAGAACAATGAAATCAAGAGGCAGATTCAGGAGCTCCTGCAGAAAGGTCACATCCGTCCGAGTTCTTCGCCCTGTGGGAGCCCGATAGTGTTGGTACAGAAGAAGGATGGGACGTGGAGACTCTGTATTGACTATCGGGCGCTGAACAAGATCACTGTCCGTAATAGGTACCCGATCCCGCGGATTGATGACCTCCTAGACCAACTAAAGGGGGCGAAATATTTCAGCAAGATCGATCTGAAGTCAGGATATCACCAGGTACCAATTGAACCCTCAGATGTGTGGAAGACTGCCTTCAAATCCAAGGAGGGCCTCTTCGAATGGTTGGTCATGCCTTTCGGATTGACGAATGCTCCTGCAACCTTTATGAGGCTAATGGATGACATCTTGCGGCCATTCACCAACTCCTTTGTAGTAGTATACTTGGATGACATTCTGATCTTCAGCCAGAGTTGGGAAGAGCACCTCCACCACATCCGACAGGTTCTCCAAACACTGCGGCAACACAAGCTATGTGCCAATTTGGAGAAATGCACTTTTGGCATGACCGAGGTTCAGTATCTGGGATACATCATTGATGAACAGGGGGTGCATGTCGATCCAGCCAAGGTCCAAGTCATTCGGGATTGGCCCTCTCCAACCACTCTAACAGAGCTCCGCAGCTTTCTAGGTCTTGCCAACTTCTACCGCAGGTTTGTGTTGGGATTTTCTCATATTTCTTGGCCTTGAGTCAAGTCACCAAGGGCGGGGCGAAAGCAAAATTCTTTTGGTCTGAATCTCAACAGAAGGCATTCAGGGAGTTGAAGGATCGCCTCTGCACGGCACCAGTGCTCGCGTTACCAGATTTACAACAACCATTTGAGGTCGAGACAGATGCCTCTGACTATGCTATTGGGGCAGTCCTTACTCAACATGGACATCCAGTGGCATATCACAGTGAAACACTTTCAGACACAGTCCGGAAGTACCCCACTTATGATAAAGAGATGTATTCCATTGTACAGGCCTGCCGACAATGGAAGCATTACATTTTGGGGAAGGAAACGGTCATCCACACAGACCACCGACCTCTGCAGTTCATACAGACCCAAGGGAAATTGCAGAATGATCGCCATCAGAAGTGGTCTACATACCTGCAACAGTTTCACTTGAATATCAAGTATAAAAAGGGCAGCACCAATAATGTTGCAGATTGCCTCAGTCGACCACCGATCATGGCGCTAACCACCGTGCTCAACTCTTGCGGGCACGAGACTTCTGATTGGCCACTTCTCTACAAAAGCGACCCAGAATTCGGCCACACATACCAGACACTCTTGGAGGGTCGGCAGGTTGCAGATTTTCACCTCCAGGATGCCCTATTATGCCACCTCGGTCACCTTTGTGTTCCTTCAAGCGAGCGTGCCAAGATGATTTGGGAAGCACACTACAGTCGGGCTGCTGGGCATTTCGGGGTCGAGAAAACAGTGGCAGTACTGCAAAACTATTTCTATTGGCCGAATCTTCGACAGGATGTTGGGAAGTACATCCGATCATGTACTGCCTGTGCCATTGCCAAACCGACCATTAAGAAGCAAGGCCTCTATACCCCGTTGCCTACCCCTAGTCGACCTTGGGAATCCATCTCCATGGATTACATGTCAGGCCTTCCTTCCACTAAGCATGGAAATGACTGTGTTTTTGTGGTCGTCGACAAGTTCTCAAAGATGGCCATTATGATGGCCTGCAAGAAGAATATCACAGCAGAAGCCACTGCTAAACTCTTCTTTGAACGAGTGTGGGTGCACTTTGGGATCCCACAGTCTATCATCTCAGATCGGGACAGTCGGTTTCTCAGCACCTTTTGGTCCAGTCTCTGGTCAATGCTGGACACCAAACTCACGAAGTCCACAGCCTTCCATCCTCAAACTGATGGCCAGACAGAGGTTGTCAATAGGATGATTGTGCACATTCTGCGCATGTATAACTCAAAGCATCCACGCACATGGGACGAGAGCCTCCCCTACGTTCAGCACAGCTACAACCGAGCTCTTCACAGCTCCACTGGCCATAGCCCTTTTCAGGTGGGTTTGGGATTCCAGCCACTATGCCCCATTGATGTGGCCATGCCACTTGCAGCTACTCACATGAATTCAGCTCATGTCCAGTCCGAAACAGATAAGGCCACCAGCTTCATTGAGCGCATCCAACATATTCGCCAGCAGGTCCATGACATTCTTGAGAAATCAAATGCCAAGTACAAGCAGCGACATGATCAACATTGGGTGCCACACAAGTTTCAGGTGGGCGACAAAGTCTGGTTGCATTTGCAAAAGGAACGCCTTACTGGAGCCTATCGGAAATTGAGACCACTCCGATATGGTCCTTACACCATTACTAAGGCTATGGGAGACAATGCATTTGAGCTCAGCATTCCCCCATTCCTTGGCCTGCACCCAGTATTTAATGTGGACCGCCTTTGGCCATACTTTCCACCATTGCTAGACACATCCGACATTGCAGAACAGCTCAAACCCACAGAATTAAATCCAGATTGCATGGAACAAGCTGCAACTGATCGGATCATGGACACACAGATCAAGAACACTCGCCAACAGAATATCCAACTGTATCGAGTTGTCAAAGCGGGCCAACTCCTTCAGCAGGGCAAGTGGCTCACCAGGGAACAAGTTCAGCAGAAGTTTCCTCATCTCATGGAGGAGCTCAACGCAATGGGGACCATTGCTTCCTAAGGGGGGAGGAATGATCCAGGTGGATATTGGTGGCCACCTGCCAAGTCCACCTGGACCCCCACCATTGTCTTTCTCAGCATTTTCAGTTTCCTTAATTGTAGCACAACTTACTATTTTTAGCAGTTTTTCGGGTCCTGAACTTCCGGAGCCGTTTTGAGGCCCTAAACGACGTTTTTTGGGGAATCCGAGGGCAACACCAGTCCATCCCGTTCCAACAATGATAGTGCTCGAATAGATCTTTCTAATGAGCTATTGTACGCGTCAAACGGAGATCATATGCCAAAGTTACGACCCCGGGAAGTTGATGTACCAACTTACCCCCAAACGGGGCCCACAGTTTGGCGTTTCATCTCCTAGGGTTAGGTTTTGGAATGTTAAGGGTTTTTCCATTGTTTCTCAACAATAAATAGGCCTTCGAGCCTCATTGTAACACAGTTCAGAGGCATGTAGCCATCACATCTCTTCTCAGAGATAAGCTATCATCGCCCTAGCTAGTTTATTGCCATTTTTGTTTGTAAGCATATTTCAGTATTTTCCATTAATGAAATGAAGTATTATTTCCGCTGCATCTTTGTGTATATGGTTATCTCTGTAATTTGTTGCATTCCTGCTTAAATCCGGATCAATACCCCAAGCAACTCCTTCTATTCATCAGAACCAGCATAGTTCTTCCTCCAGCTGTGATCAAGAGAATGTCCCGGTCCACCATTGGTATGGCTTGTGCAAACTTCATGAAATCTTGCCCTAGCACCATAGAATGATCATCCATGTCCACGATCCTCAAGTCCAACTTTCCAAACCACGATCCCACTCTCACCTGAGTGTTCTCCATCACACCAGTAATAGCTTTCATGGTAGAGTTGACTGCTTTGAAAGCACTCCATTCCCTCTCCATCTTTGCTTTCTTCCCAAAAGACTTTGCTACTTTTCTGCTTAAGAAGCTATGAGTAGCTCCTGTATCCACCAAAGCTGCAAATCTCTTGCCCTTCACAGTCACCTGCAGAAAACTTAGCTTCAAGGCATCACCTCCTTCTGTCGGCTTTATCTTGTGTCTCACATCAGCAACCTTCCTCAAGAATTCGGCCTCAGAAGTGTTAATTAGCTTGTGCTCCAACTTGACATTCCTCCTAAGCTACTTTGCTTCCTTGCTTGGCTCATTTAAGCAACTCGATCCTGGCTCAGCTTGACTCCCTTCAAGCTTGTCCTCCATTGCATTCTACTCAAGTGCACCAACCAAGTGTCCATTGACTACTTCCATAGAACTAAGCTTCCGAACATCCTCTGGATTGTCACGGTAGTGAGTTCCCAGTCTGTCAATGTAGTCGAGCTCTTCCTACTCAATTAAAATGATCTTCTTTCCAAGAAGACTCTTCTTTATCTCTTCCTCAATTTTCTTGACTTCGGCTTCCACCATGGAACTTTTCTTGCTTAACAGGGCTCTTTCATCCAAGAGCTCTTGAAGACCAAGACCACTCTGTCAGATCTCCTCATCAAGTTCCTTGAGTTCACCAGCTATCATACATCCGCATTGGCTTTTAAGTTCTTCAAGTTCCTTCCTTAGTTCTGAACAACCTTCCCGAATCTTCATGTTCTCAGCCTTCATCGAAACCCAATTAGAACTCCATTGACCCATCTGTTCCAATACTTTGTACCGGAAGACTTCACCTGCATCATGGCTAGATTCACCTGTCATAGGTTCATCCACCATCTTTGCCTTTCAGCCTTCTCCAAGTTCCATGCAAAACATGAACCCGATTTTGTTCCACTTGTATGTGAAACCAATTTCCTTCACTTGCAAGTACATGTCACCAATTGTCAAGTTTCCGAGTGTGTATACACTTGCTTCACCCAGCTTCCTGCAAGACTCCTCCAAGTCTTCAAACTAGCTCTGATACCAACTGTCATGCCCCTAGGCCGGCGGTAGTCTTTCAACCGCTCTTGGCGAGGTGCAGCACCACCGAACACTTTCTTTTCACCAATACTTATGTTCATGGACTACGCCTAACCATATGTCCTACTTAGTTTGTGTTTCTCAACCAAGTAATTATTATGTTTCCTTTATACCAATGAACACCCATACACATTCATTATCATCAGCGATTATACAAGAGAACACAATTGCACAGTATAAAGGGAGGGGCAACTCCCTGAACAATGAGTCTGCTCGAATAATATATTATACAATATTTCAATGTTACAAAGCTTTACAAGTATACTTGGGAAACACCAAGTTTCATACTTAGCCAAAATTACAACTTCTCACACCTTCGTGTGATAACCAAGATTCTTTGCCCAAGTCAGGCGGGCGCGCCCTCACACGAGCTGCCTTCCGCACTTCACAACCGAACCTTGTGCACGATGGGCGGGCGACCTCACACAAGTCACCCTTCGTTTACCTCCGCACGGTGGACGGGCGACCTCACCCAAGTCCCCTTCTCCACCTCTGCATTTGTCTTCGCACGACGAGTGGGTGCTCACCCGAGCCACCCAAGAACCCGTGCCAACCAAGCGCCCGACGCCTTTACCCGTGAACCGCGCCTTTGCCTTCCTTCCAAGAACTCGTGCTACCGTTTGGAGCTGCCCAAGGTTGGGCGCATAAGACCTGCGCCTTCACCTTTCGCTGCGGCTCTTTTACCTCTTCGCACTTCTTGCGTTGAAGACTTGTTGAACGCTTGAGCGATTGTCCAAATGCTCCAACAACGCACTCAATATATATGCATTACTGTGTGTTGTGCCATCACTTGGCTGACCCTTGTTTACCTTCAACCGACGCCTTTTCCTTGGTTCTTCATACGGTCGACTTACCCGCCAACGCCCTCAACCAATACTTCATCACCGTCAGCTTATTTCATGAACGCCCACGCTGTTCATCATATAAATATGCTCGCCCTCCACTTCTCATGCACATTATAATCATGTTCTCTCGTGCACTTGGTCGTAGAGCTCGCACTTCGCCTTTTCCACCTTCGCTCGTTCATAACCAAGCTCGGTCGCACATTGGGTGGGCGTGTCAAGGACCGCAGGTCCTTACACCTGGGTTCTCAAATGTGAACATTGCTCTTCCAGGGAATAAAATCGTATAGTATCCATGATTAACACATGAGCAATATATAGATTATTAGCACACAAGAATTATGTAGATTATTTTCCATCTGATTCACTTCAATTTTATGAAAATGTAGACCATGGATGTCTTAGCTTAATTTCTCTTCTAGCGAATAAAATCGTATAGTATCCATGATTAACACACGAGCAGTATATATATTATTAGCACACAAGAATTATGTAGATTATTTTACCTCTGATTCACTTCAATTTTATGAAACAGTAGACCATGGATGTCCTAGCTTAACTTTTACCCCTATGAAGTCAAGTCTTTTATAGGCAGTGTACTTCTTCTGAACGATAGGCTTTTAGTGGTACTAGAGATGTTCGTAAGCTTCCAGATAACGACGATTTGAGAAAGGTTAAGGTTTACGTGTCTCCGGAAAAATATTTGGAGTTGAAAATAGTGATCAGAAACATGTTTAGGAATGGGAAATTTTCTAAAAATACTTTCTCAAAATATGATATGACTGTGTACACGATGCCACCTTCGTCTACACTATCATAAATCTAAAGCCACAAGTATTGCAACTGTGAGCATTGGTGTTGTGCCTCTGACATTGATGCAAAAGCCAGAATAGAAGTATCGCGCGAACCATTTCGCAGCATATCACAGAAGCTAATGCATTTAATGAAGTTTGGTAAATACGGGCAAGCATTTACTAGGCAACTATTGCCCACACTCCACAAACACCTGGGAGATTCTTATTCACACTCAACAACAACTACGTTATTAATTATTTGCTTTGTCATCTATTAATGTCAAATTGTATGTCATGTATTAATGTCAAATTGTATGTTGAGGTAAATATGGATGTAAACGTGATTTTGTAATAGAGAGCAATAGAGGTTGGGTAAGTTATACAACTAGATCCTGTGACGAGAAAATCGTGGAGCAAATTGTGGTGGGCGTTACTGTGTTTTACTGTGTGTTACTCCCCAATCCCTGGTGAAGTGTAAATAACTGTAAACTTTGTTTTTACTTGGTGAATGAGCCATAGTCTCATATGAATATATTTTCATGAATTAGAATTCAATCTTAAGTTTTATTGTGTTGCTCCAAGCTTTTCTCTATTTTACTCTGTGTTTTTGTAAGTGAATTAGCATATTTATCAGCAAGTAGAAAGTTTTTTTACACTCAGAAATGGCAACATCAAGCACAAGCTTCATTAATCTTCAAATACCTCAGTTTAATGGAAAAAATTATGATTATTGGGCTATTACAATGAAGACCATGTTTTCTTCTCAAGACATTTGAGATTTGGTGGAGAATGGTTTTCAAGAACGAACAGATGCAGCAACATATAATGTCCTATCTCAAGCAGAAAGAGATTTGTTAAGAGACAACAGGAAGAAGGATGCACAAGCCCTCTTCTACATTTTTCAAGCAGTTCATGAAAGTGTTTTCCCCAGGGTTGTAGCAGCAACGAAATTCAAGCAAGCATGGGACACTCTCCAGACAGCCTACCAAGGCATGGAAAAAGTCATTACAACAAAGCTACAAATTTTGAGAAGAGACTTTGAAACACTTTGTATGAAAGAGCCTGACAATGTAGATTTGTTTTTTTCACATGTAATTGGGCTAGTTATTCAAATCAGGGCTCATGGTGAGACACTTGAGGAAAGAAGAATAGTTGAGAAAGTTTTGAGAAGTTTTCCAGCAAGGTTTGATGCCATTGTTGTGGCCATAGAAGAGACAATGGATCTCTCACGGTTCTCATTGGATGAGCTTAAAGAATCACTAATTTCTCATGAACATAGACCGAATAGAGCAACAAGCTCCTCACTGGAGCATGCCTTCAAGACACAAGTATCATTTGGTCAAGGTCGAGGCAGAAGAATATCATATGCTAGAGGAAGAGGAAGAAGTCCACACAGAGGTGGAAGAAGCAACCCTTCAAACTCAAATAGAAGAGGCAACAATAAAAATCCAAGTCAAGGCCTAAGAAAAAATCAGGCACAAGGTTAGGTATGATAAATCTCAAGTTCAATTTCATTATTGTAAGAAGTATGGTCCTTATGCAAATGAATGTAGAAAGAAGAAATATGACATTAGTAACAAACCAAAGTGTAAATTTCACAAAAGAAAGTCAAAACCATGATAACATGTTTTTAGCTTATAATGTAGCACAAGAAAAACAAAGTGATATATGATATCTAGATTCAGGGTGTAGCAACCACATGTCAAGAAACATAGAAATTTTTTCCAATCTAGATGAAAGTGTGAAATCTGAAGTAACATTAGGGACTGATAGAAAAGTCTCTTTCATGGGAAAAGGAAGAGTTAAGATCCTAACAAAGAAGGGGGATAAGAAGTACATCTCAGATGTTTACTTTGTCCCCGGTCTAAAGCATAAACTCATGAGAATTGGACAACTCATACAAAAGGGATACAATGTCTTTTTCAAAAATGATGTATGCACAATTTTGGATAGACCTCCAAGAAGACAGTTGATTGCAAAGGTTCAGATGACAAACAATAGAATGTTTCCCCTAAAAATAAGATCAGATTTGCAGAGAGAAGGTGCACAAGCACAACTCTCAATGAACTCACAAGAGGATGCAAGAAAAGACGAAGCTATCATAAAAGTAAACTTTCAAGAAGAGGTCAAAGATGAAAATTGATTATGGCATTTGAGATTTGGACATCTCAACTTTGGAGGTTTGAATTTGTTGCATAAGAAATGCATGGTGAGGGACTACCACCCATAGAAAAATCGGACAGCCTATGTGAAGGATGTATCTTGGGCAAGCAACGTAGAGAGACATTTCCAGCTAGAAAGTCAGTAAGAGAAAAGGCACCTTTGGAGATTGTCCACTCAGATTTATGCAGACCAATTCAAACACCATCAATTGGTGACATCCACAATTTATTGACCTTCATAGATGACTACACAAGGAAGACATGGGTCTATTTCTTAAAACATAAAAGTGAAGTGTTTGAGTGCTTTTGCCAATACAAAGCTCTTGTTGAGAAGCAAAGTGGACACTACATCAAAGTCCTTAGGATTGACAGAGGTGGAGAGTACATCTCAAATGACTTCCTTTGATTTTATAAGGAGCATGGAATTCACAAACAGTTTACAACAAGATATACACCGTAGCAAAATGGTGTAGCGGAAAGAAAGAATAGG
This sequence comes from Pinus tabuliformis, assembly GCA_031772625.1. NCBI lineage: Eukaryota > Viridiplantae > Streptophyta > Pinopsida > Pinales > Pinaceae > Pinus > Pinus tabuliformis. The sequence goes on along the minus strand of CM062819.1, from coordinate 171,763,742 downwards.
ACCATTATGGAAATGGCAAGGATTATGTTTAAGGAAAAGCATTTTCCAAATGATTATTGGGCTGATGTTGTCGCTTGTGTAGCGTATATCTTGAATAGATGTCCAACCAAAAGTGTTCAGAACATAGTTCCTGAAGAGGCATGGAGTAGAAGAAAGCATAGTGTCACTCACATGAGAGTTTTTGGATGTGTCTTATGCACATGTCCTAGATAAGTTGAGGAAGAAGTTGGACAGTAAGGGGGGGATATGTATATTTGTTGGATACAGTGCTGAATCCAAGGCATACAAACTCTATAATCCATTAACCAAGAAGATCATAATTAGCAGATATGTGCAGTTTATAGAAGAGGAAGCATGGGATGGAAGTTTAGAAAAGGCAGTCAATGTCAAAGCATATATACCACATGAGGACAACGAGGAATTAAAAGCAGCAAGTAATTCCTCAATAGTGACTCCCTTTACTCCTATTCAAGTGCAACAAATCAGGCAACAAGCAACACCATCAACAAATAATATATTAGTTTCGTTCAACCAAGCAAGTGCTTCTCCAAGCACGCCGCAAAGCGCAACACCAAGTGACATGTCAAGCCCATCTTCAGCAAGCACAAGAAGACCAAAATTCAGAAATTTAAATGAAATTTATGAGCAAGATGAAGTTGATAGTAGCGCTGGTCTGAATTCCTTATTTGCCTTGTTTTGTCATGTAGATGACCCAATCCATTTTGAGGATGTAGTCAAAGAAGAAAAATGGGTTGCGAAAATGGAGGAAGAAATAGAAGCAATAGAAAGGAATGACACATGGGAGTTAGTGAACCTTCCGAAAGGAAAAATTGTTATTGGAGAGAAGTGGGTCTATAAGACCAAAAGCAACATTGAGAGAAAGATTGAAAGGAACAAATCAAAGCTATTTGTCAAAGGATACAAGCAGCAACATGGAAGAGATTACACGAAGACGTTCGTGCCAGTCACGAGGATGGATACAGTGCGCGCAGTTGTGGTGATTTTCGCGCATCATAAATGGAAATTGTATCAAATGGAGGTAAAATTAGTGTTCTTGAATGGAGTGCTGAAGAGGAAGTGTATGTTGCGCAACCGCTTGGTTATGAGGTTGAAGGACAAGAAGACAAAGTGTATCAATTGAGGAAAGCTCTTTATGGGTTGAAGCAAGCATCGCACGCATGGTATAACAGGATATATGCTTACTTGTTGGACAATGGTTTCGACAAATGTGATGGTGAGCCTACTCTCTACATCAAAGAGAGCGGTGGTAAGATTCTTATTGTTGTCTTATATGTAGATGATTTGATTTTTATACATAGTGATGATTTCCTCATCACTGATTTCAAACAAGTAATGAAGAGTGAATTTGAAATGATTGGCTTGGGACTGTTAAGATATTTTTTGGGCATAGAAGTGAAGAAAACAGAAAATGGCATTTTTTCTCTCAAGAGAAGTATGTGGCAAACATTTGGAGAGGTTTAAAATTCAGAACAACAAACCCGCACCAACTCCAACTATCATGGGGTTGAAGTTGAGAAAAGAAGATTGCAGCAGCAATGTTAATCCGACATTATACAAAAGCATGATAGGCAGCTTGATGTATTTGATCGCCACTAGGCCGGATATAATGTATGCAGTAAGTTTGGTGTCGAGGTTCATGGAGACACCCAAGGAGACACATTGGCAAGCAACGAAAATGATTCTAAGGTATGTCAATTGGACAAAATAGTATGGCATTTTGTATACAACAAAAATTGATTTCAGACTGGTTGGTTACACTGACAGTGATTGGGCAGGAAGTGTCGATGACAGAAAGAGCACATTAGGATATGTTTTCCATTTGGGTTCCGGAGCCATTTCATGGGCCTCCAAGAAGTAACCAATAGTGTCATTGTTAAAAACAGAAGCTAAATATATTGCAGCAATAGCAACAACGTGTCACGCAGTTTGGATGAGAAGGATGTTGAGGGATCTTCATCATGACCAAGAGGGAACAACAACTATTTTCTGTGACAACACCTCAGCGATTGCATTGTCAAATAATTCTTTCTTTCACAAGAGGACCAACCATATTGATGGTAAATATCATTTTATTAGAGAGTTGATTAACAACGATGAAATTGTGTTGCATCAGTGCAGGTCACAGGGACAATTTGCTAATATCTTCACAAAGCCATTGGCACGTGAAAGTTTTGTTTATCTTAGAAATTGTTTGGGAATCGTCAATGGCAGCAATTGTGATCAATGGGAAGTGTTGGAAATATTAATCCCAACCACCGCGTTAAATACCCTGACAACAACCATACTTGTCATAAGTACTTTTGCAAGTTGCATCTTTGTTTGAAGATGGAAGGACTGAAGCCAGAACAGAAGTACCCGCGAACCATTCCGTAGCACATCACATAAGCTAAAAAATGAAGTTTGGTAAATACGGGCAAACATTAATGCGCGACTATTGCCCACACTCCACAAACACCTGCGGGATTCCTGTCCACACTCAACAACAACTGTGTTATTAATTATTTTCTCTCTTATGTATTAATTTCAAATTGCATGTTGAGATAAATGTGGATGTAAAAGTCATTTTGTAAGAGAGAGCAAGAGAGGTTGGGTAAGTTAGATAGCTAGAGTTTGTGAGGAGAAAATCGTGGAGCAAATTTTGGTGGGCGTTAGTGTGTTTTAATGTGTGCTACTCCGCAACCCCTCCCTCGTGAAGTGACACTGTAAAAAAAATATACTTGGTGAATGAACCACAGTCTCATATGAATATATTTTCATGAATTAAAATTTAATCCTAAGTTTTATTGTGTTGCTCTAAGCTTTACTCGGTTTTACTCTGTGTTTTTTCTGTAAGTGAATTTTGTGTTTTGTTAAGCTTCTATATAGCTGCTGGAAAGCGAGCTGCGCAAAATCAAATTTCGAGAAACAACTTCTCTCTGCCTCTCCCCTCTACCTCTCCGCGTAAATTCTATTTTTTTTCTAACAATATAATGAATGACTCAAATTCAATGTGTTATCATGTGGACTGAAACAAATATCTGTGAAAGGTGGGGGATTCCTTGTGTCAAATATTGTGTTGTCAGATGATGATGGAGACGAGTATGTATATCAAATAGCAGAGGAACTCTTCGATTCTGATAAAGAAAAGGCACTAGTTTGATTAATTGAGACCAACAGTGTGGTATCTTGAATGCACCGTTTGACGTAAGGGGCAAAAGACCATTGTATTTTAGTCATTTAACTTACATATTATCTGCTTCCCAGTTACTCTGGCCCATGCCTGAAAATTTATACATAATGAAGTTGTTATTCACATTCTGGGATAAGAGCACCAATATGGCAATTGCCAAAAATATCAATATTACATTGTCCTTTGCTTTAAAAAATAACAAAAAAATAACTTCCAAACTGTCATATCAGAGTGAAACTGTTGTTATAAAATTACCCACTATTTTATTGTTAGATCTTAAATGATATGATTATTGATTTTTTATTACAAATCAACAATGATAGATTATATAGCCGCTAGTTATATAACATCCAGCAGCGAGTCGAACTTTATTCAATCCATTCGATAATTTGTTGGGTAGAACTTATAATATTATCAACATATTTGTTCGCTTGTGATAAGTGTACGAAATTCCCTTGTGTGCGGAGGGTCTTCTCATAATGAACTTTGTAGGGACCACCATAAAATTCAATTTTTCTCGGGATACATAGTTAATCCAATTTTAAAAAACTCAGTTTGTTTAGGAATACTTACTTAGTCAAAGTTTATTCAATTTATCCATTAATTTTAAAAAAAATTGGAGAAATAGACATTGTGCACAAATTACTCAAAAATCAATTTGTATTCATTTCAACAAGGCCAAATTACAAGCCACATAAATAGTGATCACGAGATCCAATAGATTCTAAACATGGAGAATATTGATGAGAAAATATCTCAAAAATACTCCAACAAACAACAACTCAATGCTACCTATATACTAATGTAAGTATTATTCCAAGTGCGCCTTTAATGCTTACATTTACATCATTACAAAGATTAATACAAAAATAATAAATTACAATTCACTTGTCACATTTGTTTGACTGGTCTTCCTCCACACTTATCCCCACTTTGAAGTATCCCTGACAACGCTCTTTTCAACACCACAATTTTTTAGCTTCCCATTCAACTCATTTAAGACATAATCGCCTCACAATTTTTGATGAACTTTGTATAATTGATGCTTCTCGATCTCCCCAAAGATAATCTCAACACTGGAATGTATCCAACTATAAATTATGCAACTGAACTTTTCTACACAGGGATCTCATAATAAAATTTGTAACTAATTCTCTTGAAGCCAAAGCACAACAAGATCCATCAGTTTATAACAGATTCACACAATTAACTTAACAATATTGTTATCTCTGCACCTAAAAACATTGAAAACCACTAATTAATTCTGCATCCTTTAAGAAAACTATATATATAAAATTTAATATGATGCAATCCACACCAGCTATATATATAAAATGCACAATCTATTATCAAATTGCAGAAAAAATTGTTGTCTTGGAAAATTGCTAAGATTTATGGAAGAGAATTCGAGTGCAACGGTATTGCCGATGGGCACATTGAAGAGAATGCTTCCTTGCAAGTGGAAGATTTGTGTACATCTTGCAACTCGCAGGTTAGTAATTTCATATGAAAAAGGAATATTTTCAGGTTAGTGATCTGTGATTCACAACTTCATATTTTCAGCTTAGTGATCTGTGATTCACAACTGCAGAGAACCTCGACGCCGAGGTATAAGTGGTTGCGAATACTTGTATATGGCCACTGAGATATTGTATGTAATTGGCGTTTTGAAGAAGGCTCCCATGGAAAAGACTATGTCTGCAACTATGTTTCCAATATTATTTATTGAACACAAGAAAATTAGAGAAATAGATAATGTGTAGAGATTACTCACAAATTAATTTTTAATTTTTTAACAAAGTCAAATTACAAGCCACATAAATAGTGCTCATGAAATCTAACAAAATTCTCTCTACAAAACTCTTACAACCAGCAACCTAATCCTACCTAGTAAATACACAATGTTTGATGTGTGAAATTTATAATATTAACTACATATGCTAGTTCTCGATAAGTGTCTAAAATTCCCTCGTGTGAAAGTTGATTCTGCTAAAGGCTTCCACACAATGAACTTTGTAGGGACCACCACGAAAATCAGCTTTCCCGAGATATTCCTCCCTATTTAGCAAAGTGATCAATTAAACTTCAAACTTGTTTTTATGCACTAATACATCGTAGGATTGTCGAACATGCATTTATTAATCTTTTTTTTTGTGAGGATGTCCAACCTCCCCAAAATGTTTTCAACATCTAGCACTCACTGGCAATGAGCAATGAAAAAATCTTTGTTTTCATGTTGAATGCTAATGCTTGCTAGGGGTGTACAGGAAAATCTTGCCATGGCTACCCAACTATCCGTGTACATGTACAAACTCTAAGGTAATTTGCTTATATATAATTTTAATTCCATGGTGAAGTGTTACGAAGCCCATGATCTCGGCTTCAACTGTCAAATAAACAATATGCTTGCTTATAAATCATACCATGCGAATGTTGAACGGTTAGCCATGGATTATGCTTCCACTGAGGTAAAATGGCATTACCCCTAAATAAAAATGCTGATAAAAATCGAATATATAGTTGGTATACTGTTGATTGATGATATATTTCGTAGTTGGCAGTTGGAAGACGCCACGTCATTGAACGTCGATGGAAAATCGATTTGCTGCGGAATGTGAAGATGAAGGGGAACATCCAACGTGAGAATTGGTTGCAGTGTGGTTGCTCGGTACCCAAACTCACCTCCCTCTTCTCTAAATTCTCCTCAAACGTTGCTATATAACCGCTCGAGATCCAATTTGCCTCTTCCAGAAATGTATCGAATACGGCTTCCCACTGCACACCACGGGAAAAGCAAATTAAGTGATCGTGAGCCTTCGATATTCAGTGATCGTGAGCAAACCTAACATTATTACAGCAAAATAAATTTGCTATGTTACATGGGTTTTTGGAACCGGGAGTTTTGGGAATTTGGGTATGGAATGGCTAGAGGTTTCGGGAAATGGCTAATTAGAAATCATAATATTATATAATAATAAAATTTAAAACTAGTTGAGACTTTTCGGATCTCATCTGCCCACACAGTTAGTTGGTGCTTTGATTATTATGCATTATTATATTTATTCGATTAAATGATGTAATCAAGCAAATCATGCCCACCATTTAATTGCAGTTTTGAATTCTTCAACCTCCTCCATCGTTCCGAAAGTGTTCACGGCTGCAACGAAAGTGTGGCATATTCTGTCATAATTTATTGTCTCTGCATTATCATTCATTGTGCAGTTATTTCCATGACATAATTTTATAAAAATTGGGTATTGCTTTCATCGTGTGGTTATTTCCATGCCATAATTTTATAAAAAATGGGTATGCAATGGGAAGGGAAAAGGTGATTCTAATGTCGGTACAACTGAACGCAAATTGGAAGTTCGACATCGTAGAGCTTCAGCTTGTTGATCAGCTGTACTACCTTGGAAGTCGAGAGGAGATTGGGAGCCCACAGTGCCAACCCTGCCGACAATCCATTAGTGGGTGCTTTGAGACATTATTATATTTATTCGATTAAATGATGTAATCAAGCAAATCACGCCCACCATTTAATTGCAGTGTTGAATTCTTTAAGCTCCTCCATCGTTCCGAAAGTGTTCACGGCTGCAATGAAAGTGTGGGATATTCTTTGATATTTTATTGTCTCTGCATTATCTTTGATTTTGATTTCATTGTGCAGTTACTTCCATGACATAATTTTATAAACGTTGGGTATTGCTTTCATTGCGTGGTTATTTCCGTGCCATAATTTTATCAAAAATGGGTATCCAATGGGAAGGGAAAAGGTGATTCTAATGTCGGTACAACTGAACGCAAATCGCAAGTTCGACATCGTAGAGCTTCAGCTTGTTGATCAGCTGCACTACCTTGGAAGTCGAGGGGAGATTGGGAGCCCACAGTGCCAACCCCTGTAAATCAAAACAAGAAATAAACTTTGCTCAGTGAGTCGTATAGAAATTAAAGTTGAAATGCATTTTCTCAACTGCAGATGCAACCATAATGGAAAAAATTAAAGCTCAAACTTTTGACTAACCAAACAATAAAAGGCATTTTTGTCTGGTTCTTAATTCTAGAGACAACGATTATCAAAGAAATTAAAGCTTGATGCTCGAGTATGCCGGAAATGGCGTGCTGAGCAAATTTCTTCGGCCTACCAGGTTATGCACCTAATAGCTGTTGGATCAGGTGCACAGCAATTTATCAAACACACAGCAGAATAAATCAACAAACACATAAGACACAGCTTTTAACGTGGTTCACCCAACCAATCTGGGCTACGTCCACCAAACACAGGCATCAGGAATATATTAATCAAAATTGGAGATTACATCATGAAATCCTCACACACTCATAGCAAATCATCCGAATGACTGCCTGTTAAATAGCATAGAGAATCTAACAGCCTCATAACTCCCTCACATCAAATATAGGAGGCATTAACTCTCTCCCAACAACCTGGAGCTAATCTAGGAACTAAATCCCTATTGTTGTCATCCTTCAGAGATTTTTGACTATTTGACTCAAACAGAAAATCTCAACAATCTCCACCTTGACAACAATTCGCCTGATGCCCTATTATTATTATTTTATCTTTTCTGCAAGCCAAGAGAAGCCAAACACCAACGTAGCTTCTCCAACAAAATTGGTTTCGTGAACATGTCTGCGCAGTTCTCCTTTGTATGCACCTTTTCAAGATAAACTCCCCTTTCAGTGATAACCTGTCTTACAAAATGATATTTGATTGGAATATGCTTTGACTTACTATGATAGGCTAGATTTTTAGCCAAATGTATTGCACTTTGACTGTCACAAAGTAACCTGATGTTATCCTGTAACCTACCAAACTCACCAAGCAAACCTTTCAACCAAACTGCCTCTTTGCAAGCATGAGAAGCAGCAATGTATTCTGCTTCAGTAGTAGACAAAGCAACAATGTTCTGTAGCTTTGACATCCAGCTAATAGCTCCACCTGCAAGAGTAAAGACGTATCCTGAAGTTGACCTTCTCTTATCCAAGTCACCTGCAAAATCGGAATCAACATATCCGCAAACATATTCACTACTCTTATTGTAAGAAATACAATGACTACTTGTGCCTCTCAAGTACCGAAGCACCCATTTCACTGCTGACCAGTGCTCTTTACCCGGATTTGCCATGTACCTGCTGACAACCCCAACTGCATGAGAAATATCTGGTCGCGTACACACCATCGCATACATCAAACATCCTACTACATTGGCATAAGGAATTCGAGACATATAATCCTTTTCTTGATCGGTATTAGGACATAAACTCGAAGAAAGCTTAAAATGGGAAGCTAAAGGGATCGACACAGGCTTCACATTGTTCATACCAAACCTCAAAAGTATTTTCTCAACATACTTCTGTTGTGATAGCCACAACTTACCATTACCCCTGTCTCTGAAAATCTCCATGCCCAAAATCTGTCTTGCGGCTCCTAGATCTTTCATATCAAACGTCCTTGCCATCTGAGTCTTCAACCTGTTGATTTCTTCAATGCTTTTGCTTGCTAAAAGCATATCATCAACATACAACACTAAGATAATGAACATGCCATTATTTAACTGTTTGAAATAAACACAATGATCATATTCACTTCTAACATATTTCTGACTCAACATGAAAGAATCAAACTTCTTATACCACTGCCAAGGCGACTGCTTCAGGCCATATAATGACTTTTTGACCCTGCAGACAAATTTCGCATTGCGATGCTGAACAAATCCTTCTGGTTGTTCCATATATATTTCCTCATCTAAATCACCATGTAGAAATGCAGTCTTAACATCTAACTGCTGCAACTCCAAATCAAACAAAGCCACTAATGCTAACACAATTCTAATTGAAACAATTTTAACCACTGGTGAAAATATCTCATGAAAGTCTATGCCAGCTTTCTGAGAAAACCCTTTTGCAACCAGCCGAGCTTTGTACCTGTCTTCCGTATCATTCACACCTCGTTTCAGCTTGAAGACCCACTTGCATCCCACAGTTTTCCTGCCTTTGGGAAGTTCAACCAGATCCCACGTGCCATTCTTACCTAATGCCATCATTTCTTCCTTCATGGCTGCTTTCCATTTGTCACTATCTGAACCTTCTACAGCGTCCTGATAACACAAAGGTTCATCATCATTAGCGATCAAAGCAACTGAATCATCATACCTTCTCGGACGGCGTTTGATCCTTGTAGATCTCCTTAAGAATGTTTCTGGTGCTTCCACAACTGGCTGTCTATCAACTGTAGGAATTTCTTCATGATCGCCATCTGAGACCTGTTCATGTCCTCCATCTGAACCCTGTTCATAATCTGATTCTGAAACCTGTTCATGACTAGAATCTGAACTATGGTCGTTATGACTATCATTAGAAATGCTGTCAAACTGAATATGCTGGAAATCAGATACATCATCTTGTTTCAATCTTCTATCTACATCTAACTGTACAAGAGAGGATTCATTAAACCTTACATCTCTGTTGATGATGATTTTGCGGGTAGTAGGATCCCACAATCTAAATCCCTTTGTTCCATCACCATACCCAACAAAGATATACCTTTTAGACTTTGGATCTAATTTAGTTCGCTGATGTTTAGGCACTAGAGCATATGCATCACAACCAAACACTCTGAGTTTAGAATAGTCACAAGGGTGTCCTGTCCATACCTCTTGCGGAACCTTGCAGTCTATTATCGTTGATGGAGATTGGTTTATCACATAACAAGCAGTTGCCACTGCTTCCGTCCACAACTCCTTCGGCAACCCGGCGTTACTCAGCATACACCTTGCTCTCTCTAGAAGAGTCTTGTTCATGCGTTCAGCAACTCCATTCTGCTGAGGAGTATAAACCGTGGTCTTATGTCTTTCGATCCTTGCATCCTTGCAATAGCTGTCAAACTCCTTGGAGGAAAACTCACCACCATTGTCAGTTCTTAAACATTTTATAGTTCTACCAGTGCTATTTTCTACCAATGCTCTAAACTGCTTGAAAACTGTAAAAACATCAGACTTCTTTTTCAACATGAAGACCCAAACTTTCCGAGAAAAGTCATCAATGAATGATACAAAATAAGATGAGCCACCATATGACGCTGTAGGGGCTGGACCCCAAACATCTGAATGGATATAATCAAGTATACCTTTACTAGTATGTTTGCCTGTTTTAAACTTTTGTTTACTTTGTTTACCAAACAGACAATGTTTACAGAAATCCAATTTTCCAGATCTTAGATTAGGAAGTAACTTTCGGTCAGCCAAAATTTTCAACCCTCTTTCACTCATATGCCCCAATCTTTGATGCCATAAGTGAATGGAACTACTGTCATGTTCAGACACAGACACATGATCTGACCCAGTTCTACCTTCTAACTGAAATAGATTTCCTACTTTCTTAGCCTTCATCACTAGTAAGATACCTTTATAGATTTTCATAACTCCACATTGAATTACAGTGTTATATCCATTTGAATCAAGTGCTCCTAATGAAATCAAATTTTTTCGTAAATCTGGTACATGCCTCACATCAGTTAATATTCTAGTTGTGCCATCAAACATTTGTAGTTGTATGCTTCCAATCCCAACAATATTACATGTTACATCATTACCCATGTACACAACACCATCATCAATTGATCTATATGTTTTAAACCAATCTTTATGTATACACATGTGGTTAGATGCCCCAGAATCTAACAACCAATGTTGATCATGTTTTGAAACATTAACTGACAATACTTCATCACTCATACCTGAACCAGATACTGAACCTGTATCTGTAGTGTTGGCTTCCTTCTTTTCTGTCGAAGAGCCTTCTTTAGCAGCCTGCTTTCTTTTCCAGCAATCCTTTTTCAGATGTCCAACCTTGCCACAATGCCAGCACTTCACCTTGGGCTTCTTTCCTTTGGATTTTGAACGAGAGTCGCTATGCTTTCCCCCGGAGTGTCTCTCTCGTGAGCGACCTCTGGCCATCATTACCTCTGATGTAGAGGTGTCTGCATTCGACCTCTTCCTCGTCTCCTCAGCCAACAAGGCTCCAACAACATCGTCAAATTCAAGAATTTCTGATGTACTAAAACTTATGGAAGTAACAAAGTGATCCCAAGATTCATGTAAAGAACATAATAAAGTTATCGCCTTATCCTCTGAATCAAATTTCACATCTAGACTGTTTAATTGCACCAACAAGGTATTAAAAACATTCAGGTGATCAGCAATTGAGGTACCTTCTTTCATCCGCAAACTGTAAAGCTGCCGTTTTAGGAGAATTCGGTTTGTCAAAGATTTCGTCATATAGAGCTTCGACCACAAGCCTGCGGCGGTTTTCTCTGACACAATGTTAAACAGAACATCGTCTGCCAGACATAACCGGATTGCGCTCAGAGCTCTATCGTCCATCTCATCTCATTCATCCTCCGTCATGGAAGCAGGTCTTTTGTTTTTCCCCAACAGTGCTTTCGCCACACCTTGCTATTTCAATACATATACACGCCACGCTGTTTGAACAGCTCCGCAACGCGCAGGTGTTATATTACCTCCAGGCAGCGCCTCCAATCACAATGCACAGCAACGTATACGCAGGTGGAAACGATCCACGCACCAGCACACAGGTCTGGTCCGTCTGTCCTCCACACTTAGTCATACGCACCTCCAGCACACACCTTCAGCATGCAATCTCAGCGCCTCCTCTCTGGTAGTCTCAAATTGAGGAAAACGTCCCGTCAAATACCAAGATTTCGAGCCTTCTGAAACCGGAACAGAGCAAGGCCTTCACGGAGAGAGAGGGCAAATCCTCGCGTTACGACAGAGTTTGGAGAGCTCCCTGAAGCTGGCCTTCCAATTGAAGTTGACCGCACCCACTTGCATCGTGCTCCGACTCAACTTGTTTGACGCTGCCATGAAAGGAAGCTGCGGGCCTGATCACCTGATCCTCAGTTCCAACTACCCCCAGAGGCTCAGCAGCGGAGCTCCCAGCGCTGCCATTTCTCCCACGGACAACTACGCCTCAGTCCGAAGAGAAAACCGAAAGCTGGAGAACGCACCAGCATTCAATTCTCCACGCACCGTTCAGGCTCCACTACAGCTCCACATACGCTCCAATTTATGAAACACCATCACCTCCAGCGCCTTGGTCCACAGTACCAATCATGCACAGCAATGACTCTCTTCGCATGAAGCATCAACAGAAACCTTCACGCACAGCAATCAATCTCAGCACAGTCCGCCAGTGCTTGCTGCACCTCCAACTTGCTCCAACTTGCTCTGATACCAATTGTTGGATCAGGTGCACAGCGATTTATCAAACACACAGCAGAATAAATCAACAAACACATAAGACACAGCTTTTAACGTGGTTCACCCAACCAATCTGGGCTACGTCCACCAAACACAGGCATCAGGAATATATTAATCAAAATTGGAGATTACATCATGAAATCCTCACACACTCATAGCAAATCATCCGAATGACTGCCTGTTAAATAGCATAGAGAATCTAACAGCCTCATAACTCCCTCACATCAAATATAGGAGGCATTAACTCCCTCCCAACAGCCTGGAGCTAATCTAGGAATTAAATCCCTATTGTTGTCATCCTTCAAAGATTTTTGCCTATTTGACTCAAACAGAAAATCTCAACAATAGCCCCAGCATTCAAGTTGAGTTATCCCTCCACATCGAAACTTACGCAACTAAACAAGAGAACTGTTTAAATGCTCAAACTCTTGATGAACCAAGAAAATGTGTTTTCACAGCTACAGATGCAATGATAATCGAAAAATTTAAAGCTGGAACTTTTGACGAACCAAACAATGCAATGTGGATGGATGGGGGAATCCGTGCACTTTGTGTATTAATTCGTGGCAACATGTTCAAGGCCCCCGGGCAACGTTGTTCTTCATTCGAGGCCCCACTGGCAGTGTTTGAGGTCCCATAGGCTTCATGTGATCCTACATAGGCTTGATGTGATCTTACTTTCGAATGGGTGAGGCCCATTGTGAAAGCCTCCGCACAACACACATCGTTAATTCATTGTGCAGAGTTATTTTAATATCGTTGTGCAGTAAAGCATTTATTTACCAAATGAGGAAAATGTTAATAAAGTTATTGACATCGAAAAAACCAATAACACACTGCAGCACGCTTTACTTGCTCCATAACCATGATTCATGGAAGCATAATGCCACTGGAAAAAAAATATTAATTAAAATATATAACTTTTCTGAACATTATTTATACGACCTTATAGGTTAATTACAAGAGCATGTCAATTTTATGAAACTATTTTATATTTTCAACTATGCATTGTAGTTGTTAAAAAAAAATAGAGACTCTTCATTTTAAACCATATGAAGACATTGATCTCCTGTGTACCAATGATTGAAATTGGTACTAATATATTGAAGTTAACGATACTTTAAACTTGCAGTGTTTCAAGATTAATCCGATATTTTAAACTTGCAGTGTTTCATGATTAACAACATTTTTAAAGAGATATTATAAAGCATTTTCAAATAAATATTATAGTCTTTGTATGCCTAATATAATATGGAAGAAGCTTTGCAGAAATGAACCAAAAATTTAATTAATTAATTAATTAATTGTAGAGATAGACACTATGTTTCATCTTAATTATTAATTTTGTTTTTTAATTAACACATATTTGAATAAAAAAACTATCACAAAATTAATTATCTTATTTATAAATAAAACTATAATAATTAATTAATTAAAAAAAAACATTATCTAGCTGCTAGAGTCCTAATAGTAAAGCACCCAGTTAACCAATTTGTACAGTATTTGGGAGTATAACATTTTTAAATTTGATGGATTGTGAGTTCATACACAGGCTATTGGATATTACCAAACTTTGGTTAAAAGTGTGTTCACCATCAATGCCTTCGGATAACTCAAAATCGTGCACACTATGTAATATAATTGATCTTCTCAACTTTCTTCACTGCCTACCAATTTTTTAAAGAATGTGATATATGAGGTTGTCTCTATATATATAGAGGTTGTCTATATATATAGGTTGTCTCTTCTACAAGGTTAATGGTTGATAATAATTTAAAATTTACAAAGACAAGTTGATAATAATTTAAAATTCATGATGATAAAACATTATCAGCTTTTTTTTAATCAATGTATCTCTGAATGTCGTTTACCTTTTTCACTCTAATTTGATTTCTGTAACTGGCTACTGGAGTTTATATAACTAACCAATCAGGATAGTTAATCTTATTAGTGTGAAACTTATGCCAGAAAAGTGAAAGAATTGACTGGTTTACTCTGAATAATTGAAATCATATTTTGTTTTGCCATGGCGAGAGAAATTACAGATTCCACCCACATGACTGCACTGTGTTTGATGACAACTGTGGATATTGAACTGATTACCCATTATGTGTGTTCAAGTTGTGATTCATGTTACATTGAATGAAACCATGATATCCAGGGAGTAAGAAAAGATGTCATGAACAATGAAATTTACTGTGAAAGTCAGGTTATAATAATTTTAATTTCTGGGTATATCATAAATGGATATTTTATGTAATTTCCAATACATTTGTTGTTTGTGGCAATATAGCATTCAGAGTCATAAAAATTTAGCATTTAGAAGTATAAAATTTGTAGAATGCTAAAAGTGAAAATTCAAAATAGTTGGAAGTCTTTATTTTAATTTTTATTTTTATTTTTGGCGATGGAAGAGTTTAAATAATGAAAGTTTTATTGGATTAAAATTTTATTAAAAAATTGAACACTTATTCAAGAGACCAGGCTGAGCAAAAGAATAGAATCCTGAATACTTATTCAGAAAAATAATTAGGATATTTTAAGTTTTTATTATATGTGTTACATTTAAATTTAATTTATTGGAATTGAATTTTTAATTTTGTTTTAATTATAAATTTGAACTGTTACATTTCCATAATCCCAGTATCTTTGTAACGTTCAAAATAGACCTGTACAACATAATTTTAATAAAAAATCTAAAACTTTAACTTTGAAAGATGACAAATTTAAACGAAATCTAAAATTTGGCTGCCACTTGGCTTTAAGATGACAAAATCATAAGGTGCCGAGGGTTTAGGATCTCTCTCGCTGCCAGTTAGCCCTCTAGTTTGGGAGCATTAACAAACTCTAGATCCTTTCACCCAATAACACCTTAAATTTCATGGGGAACCGTGATAAAATCAACCTAGATCAGCGTTGAGAGCAGTGCAAGCACAACAAAGTGGAGCAGCCCTCTAGAGAAGGGAACCTACTTAAAAATTGTAAAACTGAGTAATATAAAAGGGGTAATTTGCTTTAAAATAAAGGGATACTTTAAAAGGGGCAATTTGCTTAAAAAAACTGCAGCTGTAAAATTCGCTACCTCTTTGGCATTTTTTTCTTTGTCCTCTTTGACATTTTTTTCTTTGTGGATAGGGGCAATTTTCAATAGAGCCGTAAAATTTTCCACTTCTTTGGAATTTTTTTTTCCTTGTGGATAGCGGCAATTTTCCATGAATGACAATTTTCAATTTTCAATGAATGGAAATACAGATTGGGATTTTCACCGTCAACCTGCTGGGCAATAGTGGACACCAGGCCCTTTTGCATTAGCATTACCTATAGAGGTTTACTCCGGAACGATTATTGGAACCCTGGGTTCTCAAACGTGAACATTGCTCTTCCAGGGAATAAAATCGTATAGTATCAAAGATTAACACATGAGCAATATATAGATTATTAGCACACAAGCATTATGTAGACTATTTTCCATCTGATTCACTTCAATCTTCAATTTTATGAAACAGTAGACCATGGATGTCATGGCTTAATTTTTACCCCTGTGAAGTCAGGTCTTCTATAGGCAGGGTACTTCTGAACGATAGGCTTTTAGTGGTACTAGATATGTTCGTAACCTTTCAGATAACGACGATTTGGGCAAGGTTTACTTGACAATCTAGGCAAAAGATTTGGAGTTGAAAATAGTGATCAGAAACATGTTCAGGAATGGAAAATTTTCTAAAAATACTTTCTCAAAATATGATATGATTGAGTAAACGATGCCACCTTTGCCTCTAATATCAGAAATCTAAAGTCACAATTATTGCAGCTGTAAGTGTTGGTGTTGTGCCTCTGACAGTGACGCAAAAGAAGATAGAATAGAAGTATCGCGCAAACCATTCTGCAACACATCACAGAAGCTAAGGAATTTAATGAAGTTTGGTAAATACGGGCAAGCATTTATTGCGCGATTATTGCCCACATTCCACAAACCCCCGGCAGATTCCTGTCTACACTCAACAGCCATTGCATTATTAATTATTTTCTATTAATGTCAAATTGTATGTTGAGATAAATATGGATATAAAAGTCATTTTGTAATAGAGAGCAATAGAGGTTGGGTAAGTTGAGGAGAAAACCGTGGAACAAATTTTGGTAGGAACTCTTTTCTTACTCCCTGACCTTTATAATAAGGCCTATTTATTGACCTTCATAGATGACTACACAAGGAAGACATGGGTCTATTTCTTAAAACATAAAAGTGAAGTGTTTGAGTGCTTTCGCCAATACAAAGCTCTTGTTGAGAAGCAAACTTGATACTGACAGAGGTGGAGAATACATCTCAAATGACTTCCTTCGATTTTGCAGGGAGCATGGAATTCAGAAACAGTTTATAGCGAGATATGCACCGTAGCAAAATGGTGTAGTGGAAAGAAAGAATAGGACCATTATGGAAATGGCAAGGAGTATGTTTAAGGCAAAACATTTGCCAAATGATTATTGGGCTGAAGCTGTTGCTTATGCAGTGTATATCTTGAATAGATGTCCAACCAAAAGCATCCAGAACATAGTTCCTGAAGAGGCATGGAGTGGAAGAAAGCATAGTGTCACTCACATGAGAGTTTTTGGATGTGTGTCTTATGCACATGTCCCGGATGAGTTGAGGAAGAAGTTGGACAACAAGGGGGAGAAATGTATATTTGTTGGATACAATGATGAATCCAAGGCATACAAACTCTACAATCCATTAACCAAGAAGGTCATAATCAGTAGAGATGTGCAGTTTATAGAAGAGGAAGCATGGCATGGAAGTTTAGAAAAGGCAATCAATGTCAAAGTATGTATACCACATGAGGACAACAAGGAATTAACAGCAAAAAGTAGTTCCTCAATAGTGACTCCCTCTACTCCTATTCAAGTACAACAAAGCATGAAACAAGCAACACTATCAACAAATAATAGATCAGTGTCGTGAAACCAAGCAAGTTCTTCTCCAAGCACGCCGCAAAGTGCAACACCAAGTGACATGTCAAGCCCATCTTCAACAAGCACAAGAAGACCAAAATTCAGAAATTTAAATGAAATTTATGAGAAAGATGAAGTTGATAGTAGCGCTGGTCTGAATTCCTTATTTTCCTTGTTTTGTCATGTATATGACCCAATCCATTTTGAGGATGCAGTCAAAGAAGAAAAATGGGTTGCGGAAATGGAGGAAGAAATATAAGCAATAGAAAGGAATAACACATGGGAGTTAGTGAACCTTCCGAAATGAAAACTTGTTATTAGAGTGAAGTGGGTGTATAAGACCAAAAGCAACATTGAGGGAAAGATTGAAAGGCACAAATCAAGGCTAGTTGTCAAAGGATACAAGCAACAGCAGCATTGAAGAGATTACGCAGAGACGTTCGTGCCAGTCGTGAGGATGGAGACAATGCGTGCAGTTGTGGCGATTGTCGCACAACATAAATGGAAAGTGTATCAAATGGATGTAAAATCAACGTTCTTGAATGGAATGCTAAAGGAGGAAGTGTATGTTGGGCAACTGTCTGGTTATGAGGTTGAAGGCTAGCCAAGAGGACAAAGTGTATCGATTGAGGAAAGCTATTTATGGGTTGAAGTAAGCACCACGCGCATGGTATAGCAAGATATATGCCTACTTGTTGGACAATGGTTTTGACAAATGTGACGGTGAGCCTACTCTCTACATCAAAGAGAGCGATGGTAAGATTCTTATTGTTGTCTTATATGTAGATGATTTGATTTTTACAGGTAGTGATAATTTCCTCGTCGTTGATTTCAAACAATTCATGAAGAGTTAATTTGAAATAACTGGCTTGGGACTGTTGAGATATTTTTTGGGCATAGAAGTGCAGCAAACAAAAAATGGCATTTTTATCTCTAAAGAGAAGTATGTGGTAGACATTTTGGAGAGGTTTAAAATTTAGAACAACAAGCCCACACCAACTCCATCTGTCATGGGTTTGAAGTTGAGCAAAGAAGATTGCAGTAGAAATATCAATCCGACATTATACAAAAGCATGACAGGCAGCTTGATGTATTTGACCACCCATAGGGCGGATATAATGTATGCAATAAGTTTGGTGTCGAGGTTCATGGAGACACCCAAGGAGACACATTGGCAAACAACGAAAAGGATTCTAAGGTATGTCAATGGGACAAAATAGTATGGCATTTTGTATACAACAAGTGATTTCAGGTTGGTTGGTTACACTGATAGTGATTGGGCAGGGAGTGTCGATGACAGAAATAGCACATCAGGCTATGTTTTCCATTTGGGTTCCGGAGCCATTTCATGGGCCTCCAAGAAGTAGCCAATAGTGTCACTGTAAACAGCAGAAGCTGAATATGTCAGAGCAACAATAGCAGCGTGTCAGGAAGTTTGGATGAGAAGGATGTTGAGGGATCTTCATCATGACCAAGAGGGAACGACAACTATTTTCTGCGACAACACCTCAGCAATTGCATTGTCAAAGAATTGTATTTTACAAGAGGACCAAGCATATTGATGGTAAATATCATTTTACTAGAGAGTTGATTAACAATGATGAAATTGTGTTGCAGCACTGCAAGTCACATGAACAATTTGCTGATATCTTCACAAAGCCATTGGCACATGAAAGTTTTGTTTATCTCAGAAACTGTTTGGGAATTGTCAATGGCGACAATTGTGATTAAGGGGGAGTGTTGGAAATATTAATCCCAACCACCACGTTAAACACCCTGACAACAACCATACTTGTCAGAAGTATTTTTGCAGGTTGCGTCTTTGTTTGAAGATGGAAGGACTAAAGCCAGAACAGAAGTACCGCGCGAACCATTGCGCAACACATCACAGAAGCTAAGGAATTTAATGAAGTTTGGTAAATACAGGCAAGCATTACCACGCGACTATTGCCCACACTCCACAAACACTTACGTGATTCCTGCCCGATTCCTGTCCACACTCAACAACAACTGCATTATTAATTATTTTCTCTGTCATGTATTTTTATTTTTATTTATTTTTTATTTTTTTTTAATTAGACTACTTCTATTATTGATACAAAAATTTTACAAAGAGGCGGCAACCTCTTGAGGCCTAGCCAGGATATTGGCTGTCTCACATGATGGATTTGAAAAACTAAAAAACAGACCGCCTGAGACTAAACCCGAACTGTCATAACAAAACACATACTGACTGAGGTTCCAAAACTGCTGAACATAAGTAAAACTATTGACACGAACTGTTGACATAGACAGTAAACCATTAAACAAAGACAAAAAACCACTGAGCAAATTCTTTGACTAGACACTATGATTCCAAAAGATGACGACATTCAGATCAGGTATCGTGAGCATAGGAGGGAGATTCTTCCACAATTCGGCAACCATAACTGGAGAGGTCATCCTCGTCAGAGGAAAGGCCCTTGTCATATCGCTGACGCCCATCATCCGGAGGATTTGAATGCGCCATAGCCGACTGAGCCAGGAGAGAAGAATTTTTAGGTACCTGCCACTGCTGGCGATGATTTTGAGATATGCTTGGCAGATCATTCGTCTTTTGCTCTGAAGTATCATGCGGAGTTGCAGCAGCCACATCTGCTACACCTTCACTGAGCTAAATTGTGACAGTAGCGATGAAGGAGTGGTTGCTTAGCCTTCAAGGGATTTGAAAGCGGGCCGAGTGCTCATGAGAATGATGAGGATTCAAAATTGCAGCCTGTTGTCCCCTGCCATGGCCACGACCACGACCACAACCACAAACAGGATGACTTTCAGTTATAGTGTCCTCGGAGGAGGAAGAGGCATGGCGCAGGGGCTGACCGCGAACTCCTCCTCCTCTGCGGCAATCCATTCTCTGTCTCAGAATGGTCATTATGCCCAGAGAATGGAGAATAGTGCAGACAGCAGAACTGGGCTGAACAGGTTCGACGAGAAGGGGGAGAATTGACTGGATTATCAGAGAATTAAGAGAGTTGGAGAGCTTAGAGGGGAGGAGAACGCTGAAGGGGCAGAGGCGTTCCAGTAAAATCTTAACAGAAGGAGCATCACGAGCCTAAATACCTTGGATACCTGAAACCTCCACCGGACAGAGCTCTGCACTTGCGTGGAGGCCGAAAATGCGAGAGGAGGGAACAAATCTGAGATGGATATGCGCCATCGATTTAATGCGAGAGAACCTGTGGGGAATGTCAAACCAAGATAGCTCGGCTTTGAATGAACTTGGCAGAGAATTGAATGCCATCTGCAGGTGGAACCAGGTGGCATGAGGCGTACTCCACGCGCCGACTGCTTCTGCCACCATCTTCCGATCATGTGACCTATGCACCCGCATCCGGGAATCTTTGTCATGTATTAATGTCAAATTGCATGTTGAGATAAATATGGATGTAAAAGTCATTTTGTAAGAGAGAACAAGAGAGGTTGGGTAAGTTAGATAGCTAGAGTTTGTGAGGAGAAAATCATGGAGAAAATTTTGGTGAGCATTAGTGTGTTTTAATGTGTGTTACTCTACAACTCGTGAAGTGTAAATCACTGTAAAAAGAAATTACTTAGTGTATGAGCCACAGTCTCATATGAATGTATTTCATGAATTAAAATTTAATCCTAAATTTTATTGTGTTGCTCAAAGGTTTACTCAGTTTTACTCTGTGTTTTCTCCGTAAGTGAATTTTGTGTTTTATTAAGCCTCTGTATCCCTGCGGGAAATCGAGCTACGCAAAAGCTAACTTCACTAAAAAAAATTCTATTTTTTTCCTAACCATATAGTGAATGACTCAAATTCAATGTGTTATCATGTGGACTGACACAAATATCTGCGAAAGGTGGGGGTTCCATCTGTCAAATATTGTGTTGTCATATAGTGATGGAGACGAGTATGTATATCAAATAGCAGAGGAATTCTTCGATTCTGATTAAAAAACACTAATTTGATTAATTGAGACCAGCAGTGTGGTATCTTGAAAGCACTGTTTCACATAAGGGGCAAAAGACCATCGTATTTTAATCATTTAACTTACATATTATCCGCTTCCCAGTTACTATGGCCATGCCTGAAAATTTGTTCACAATCAAGTTGTTATTCACATTCTCGGATAAGAGAACCAATAAGTCAACTGCCAAAAATATCAATATTACATTGTCCTTTGCTTTAAGAAAAAAATTCTTCCAAACTGTCATATCAGAGCGGAACTGTTGTTATAAAATTACCCACTAGTTTATCGTTAGATTGGCATCCTTAAATGATATGATTAGTGATTTGTTATTACAAACCAACTACGATAGATTATATAGCCACTAGTTATATAACATCTAGCAGTGATTAGAACTTTATTCAATCTATTCGATGATTTGATGGGTGGAACTTATAATATTAACAACATATTTGTTAGCTCGTGATAAGTGTACGAAATTCCCTTGTGCGCGGGAGGGCCTTCTCACAATGAATTTTGTAGGTACCACCATAGAATTCATTTTTTTCTCGGGATACTCAGTGAGTCGAAGTTTATTCAATTTATCTATTAATTTGATTAAGAAAATTGGAGAATAGATATTGTGCACAAATTATTCAAAAATCAATTTGTATTTATCTCAACAAAACCAAATTACAAGCCACATAAATAATGATCCGGAGATCCAATAGATTCCAAACAAGGAGAATATTGTTGAGAAAATCTCTCAACAATACTCCAACAAACAACAACTCAATATTACCTATATACTAATGTAAGCATTATTCCAAGTGCGCCTTTAATGCTTACATTTACATCATTACAAAGATTAATACAAAAATAATAAATTACAATTCACTTGTCACATTTGTGTGAGTGGTCTTCCTCCACACTTATCCCCTAGTATCCCTGACAATGCTCTTTTCACCACCACAGTTTTTTAGCTTCCCATTCAACTGATTTAAGACATAATCGCCTCACAATCTTTGATGAACTCTGTATAATTGATGCTTCTCAATCCCCTGAAAGATAATATCGACACTGGCATGTATCCAACTATCAATTATGCAACTGAACCTTTCTACACATGGATCTCATAATAAAATCTGTAAGTAATTCTCTTGAACCCAAAGCACAACAAGATCCATCAGTTTATAACAGATTCACTCAATTAACTTATCATATTGTTATCTCCGCAACGAAAAACATTGAAAACCACTAATTAATTCTGCACAAAAAAATTATATATATATATATATATATATATATATATATATATATATATATATATATATATATATATATATATATATATATATATATATATATATATATATATATATATATATATATATATAAGTGGAAGATACATAATTGAATATGATGCAAAACACACAAGCTATATATAAAATGCACAATCTATTATCAAATTGCAGAATAAATTGTTGTCCTGGAAAATTGCTAAGATTTATGGAAGAGAATTCGAGTGCAGCGGTATTGCTGACAGGCACATTGAAGAGAATGCTTCCTTGCGAGTGGAATATTTGTGTACATCTTGCAACTAAGCAGGTTAGTAATTTCATATGAAAAGGAATATTTTCAGCTCGGTGATCTGTGATTCACAACCGCAGAGAACCTCGACGCCGAGATATAAATGGTCGCAGCTTTGAATTCTTCAAGCTCCTCCATCGTTCCGAAAGTGTTCACGGCTGCAATGACAGTGTTCACGGCTGCAAAAACATTAAAGACCACTAATTAATTCTGCACTCTTTAAAAAAACTATATATATAAGTGGAAGATACATAATTGAATATGATGCAATCCACACAAGCTATATATATAAAATGCACAATCTATTGTCAAATTGCAGAATAAATTGTTGTCCTGGAAAATTGCTAAGATTTATGGAAGAGAATTCGAGTGCAGCGGTATTGCTGACGGGCACATGTTAGATTTAACTTGAGAGTTTTCCTAATTACTTTAAACTCTTAACCAAGATCTACTCCTTTGTAAGAAATTAAAAAAAATAATGCACAGCGGAACTTACTTTCCATGTTCAAATGCTCCTGGTCTTTGCTTGAGTTGTTGGCTCTTGAATCCTTCCAAGAGCTTGCAATCCTTCCAGTCTTCAATGGAGCAGACAATCTTTATGAGTTGATTGCAAGCCTTGGAGACTCAGCCCTTTTATAGCACTGCAAAACCCCAATCCTAGGGCAGCCTAAAATTTAGCTGAAACAAGTCTGTCTGAAATTTCAGATTGATTGAAATCAATCAATTAATCAATCAGATTTTGATTTCCTTATTCAGCTCAAATTTAATATTGCTATTTATTTTAATCAACTATAATCGGTCCATTAACAATCATAATTGATTAACATTAATCTACATGTATTTGAATCCAAATCCTTATTTTTAAATACGTTTAATGCCATGACTTAATTAATCACATTATTTGGCATATGAATGTAATCTTATTGACAGTAATTGACATTATAATCATGATGCACTATATGTCCAACTTAATTATTGCAATTAGACGTCTCTAAATCCAACAATCTCCCACATGGACAAGTGCAACCTTTTGATTATATGTCCTTAACTTTATTGCATGCAACTTTTCTGTCTTTACTTATCGTATTTCTTAAACAATTCCGTCCATCAATTATGCTAACAAAGGACTTAAGCGGCATTTGTCATGGAAAGTAAGTTCCGCTGTGCATTATTTTTTTTAATTTCTTACAAAGGAGTAGATCTTGGTTAAGAGTTTAAAGTAATTAGGAAAACTCTCAAGTTAAATCTAACAATTGGTATCGGAGCTCCCTTATGTAAGAATCCATGCTTGAATTTTTTAAGATTAACTGATTTTGTTTCGTGTGAGAAGTTGTGAACTCTTATTTGCAGTGGGTTTCCTTTTTCCGTATCCATTAACACTGCGCTTTTGGCTTTCCTTGAAGAACAAAAAAAAAAAAAAAGGGGATTTCTAGGGCACTGGGCGAATATTTAAAAATTACAAGATTTTTTTTGCTTTTATAGTAAAAAGAGAAATCGTTACTATGCGAGTATCATTTGTTTCCTATTTGACATGATAAGGAGAGAGTGACTTATTAATTTAGCAGCATGTATATTGAGTCACTTTTAAATTGGAACCCGTGACTTTGGAAGCATCTAATGCATGTAATTGAGACCTACTGAATTGAACTTTAATTTGCTGCCGTCTTCTGAATTTTTAAATTAATTGCCTCATCAAACAAAACCTTCTAGAACATGGCAGACTCACCCATGGTTGAAGCCTCATTGACAATAATTTTTTTTTTTTTTCTGCTGTACACTATCAGTCCGTCTCTATTTAATGAGTGAATGTCAATAGGCCGTATTATTGTTTCTTTAATTTATTAATCACTGGGCACTGGTCATGCCCGGGATCCGGGATCATGCTGTTGGAGTCCTACTCAACGCCATTTACTTAGTAGATTCGATTGCTTTTTCCAAGCGATTGACTGTTTTGGTTTCTACGAACTATAATTTTTGTTAATAATTTTACCAATACAAATCGATATTAGTAAGGAGTGATTTTATGTTCTGAAAGGCCTATATATCTCTCTAGTTTGCTGGATGAAGTTCTACATTTATACCATATCTGTATGCAGAAAGAAAGTAATTGCAGGCCAGATTAGTATTTCATAGTGAGCATTGGTATTTTCTCATTGCCTTTATGGATCACTTACTAAGATTCATTTTTCACGGTCACGCTGATCATTAGCGGGTGGAGCAACCCCAAAACATTGTAATGCATGATTCCTGTGGATCTCTTGTAAAGGTATATTTCCATCTTTTACTCTTTTAATGCAAAATAAGATGGGAGCCTGAAGGTAAGGGGCGAATTTTAATTTCGTGTTGAGGAATCACAGATGAAGACATAAACAACCAATGCATTCAAATTACAACCATTGTTTGATTAAAGTTTAAACCATGCATTGGAACTTCTTAAAAGTCCAAAATGAAGAAATGATTCCTCTTGTTTGGGTTTGTAAAGAAAATGTAGGAATGCGTGATTATTATGGTGGATACTAATGGTTCCCAGTCTGTGATTGTCCTTTCAACATGGATGATCAAATTGAAGTGATTTTGTGTCTGCACGTATCCCATCATTTATGCATTCCGTGCATCAAGAAATATGTGTTTAATGCAGACTATAAAACTTTCAAATTACAGGACTAAAACATTTCTTTCTATTTTCATCGTTAATTTATACGCTGTAACAAATGTATAATTTTTATGGAATCTCAACGTACACGGAGTCAATGGGACATTCCGTTGCCTAAAATTTCTCTAGCTCAACTGATATAAGAGGGAACCGTTCATAAGATCTAGTTTAATATAAATTTAGCAGTATTAATATTTCAAAACAATATTTAGCAGTGTTAAATTTAGCAGTTTTTTGAATATTTTTCTTTAGAATTGGCTTTATTGGAATATATTGTTTTGGAATATATTGTTATTGGAATATATTGTTTTGGAATATAAATTTAGCAGTATTAATATCTTATGAAGGAACTGCTCATAAGATCTAGTTTACTATAAATTTAGCAGTATTAATATCCATGTTAAAGAGATTTGATTAAGATCTAGTATGTGATCGTTTTCTGTTAGAACTTCTTAGCTATGAACAAAATGATATTGCTTGGCTAAAGTAGGTAAAATGAGCATACCTTTGCCTCCAGAAATAAGCATAATTTTGGAATCTAACTAAAGACAGTTTTTTGGTATACATGTGTTGTTTTCGCATGAGTCAAGCATTGATGTTCGCAAACGAACCGCTCTCTGTAAGACGATTGCAAGGATGACTCATGACAAGATGAACTAACGTGCTGGCAATGGACGTGGGTGTTAGCTTTCCCAAAGGAGGGTTGGCGCCTGCTAAGTTGTTTGGTGCATAAGGGTTGCCTGAATGTAATGATTGCACCCAAAGGTGTTTCATTACTGAATGGTGTTTTGGCTAAAGTTTTAATTGAGCAAATAGTTTTACACATGCCTTTAGATAGATTTTAGAATTATGATTAAATCGTGACGCATCGTATCTAAAATATTTCCTTGTTCTTGAATTTTTTTCAGATCCAAACATAATGTTAAGTCTAAGTCAGATTAAGCCCCTCATGGGGAACAATTTCAAACAGTGGGAGGAAAAGCTGAAATTAGTCTTAGGGATCATGCAATTAGACACATCAGTGAGATTTGATCGCCCCAAGCCTAATAAAGAGAGTGAGGTAACTCCTCAAGAGAAGGCTGATATTACTAGATGGGAGCATTCAGATCGCATGTGCATAATGGTGATGAAGCAAACGATCCATGAGACTTTTCGAGGCATCATACCTGATACAGAGACAGGCGCTATTGAATACCTTAAGGCCCTTGAAGAAAAATTCACAAAGAGTAAAAAGACTGATGTGAGTACACTCTTTGTGAAGTTGGCAACAATAAAATACAAGGGAAAAGAAGGGGTTAGAGAGCATGTTATTGAGATGACAAGACTTCAACGTGCCTTGAAAGGGCATAATTATGACATCTCTGATGAGGTTCTCATTGAGTTCATTTTTCTGTCTCTCCCGTCTAACTTTAGTCAATTCAAGATGACTTATAATTGTCAAAAAGAGACGTGGACATTACCTGAGTTTGAGGCTCGGTTGGTGCAGGAGGAAGAGAGACAGAAAATGACTAAGGGAGAAAGTGCTCATGTAGTAACATCTAATCCTAAGGGTAAAGGCAAGAAGCGCAAGTTTATTGCCAAGGAAAAGGGACCTACCAAGGTAGCTGCAAACAATGTCGCGCAGAAAAGCAAGAAGGAAGATACTTCTGTGAAAGCAGGAGAAAGGAACTGTTTTTTCTGCAAAGCGCCAGGACATACAAAGAAATTCTGCACCAACTATCATGCATGGTTGGCAAAGAAAGGTATGTCTCTTGCTTTGGTTTGTTCTGAAGTTAATTTAAGTTCTGTATCTAGATATACTTGGTGGATAGATTCAGGTGCAACGACTAACATCAGTATGTCGATGCAGGGTTGCCTAAGCCATCGCAAGCCAAGTGAGGCAGAGCGCTACGTTTACGTAGGAAATGGCAATAAAGTAGAAGTGGAAAGCATAGGAAAATTTAGATTATTATGTAAGACAGGATTTTATTTAAGTTTTGATGCTTTAGTGGTTCCATCTTTCAGAAGGAACCTAATTTCTATATCTTATTTGGACAAAAATGGTTATGTATGTTCATTTGGTAATGGAAATTTCAGTTTGTGTCAAGATTCTAAGCTTCTTGCTTCTGGTATCCTGTCTTCTTATGATAATCTTTATTTTCTAGATATAGACACTTCACATTCAGAGGCACTGCATATAGATAATAGAAAACGTAAATTAACTTGCGAGAAATCTGCAACATTATGGCACAAGCGATTAGGACATATCTCTATGAAAAGGATAGAACGTCTTGTGTCTAAAGAAATTCTCCAACCTTTAGATTTTACAAACTTAAGTGATTGTGTAAATTGTATAAAGGGAAAACAAACTAATAAACGTAAGTATGATGCAAAAAGGTGTAATGATGTCTTAGAATTGATTCATACGGATATCTGTGGTCCTTTTTCAAAAGCTACAAGAAATGGTGACCGTTACTTTATCACATTCATAGATGATTATTCAAGATATGGTCATATTTACTTAATAAAAGAAAAGGCGGAAGCATTAGACGTGTTCATAAAGTTCAAAACTGAAGTTGAGTTACAACTTAACAAACGTATAAAGTCCATTCGTTCTGATCGTGGTGGTGAATACTACGGTCGTTATGATGGATCAGGAGAACAACGTCAAGGTCCCTTTGCAAAATACTTAGAGGAATGCGGAATTGTGCCTCAGTATACGTTGCCAGGTTCGCCTGCAATGAATGGTGTTGCTGAGCGACGAAATCGCACCCTTAAAGACATGGTGAGAAGTATGATTGCTCGTACAACTCTACCTGAGAATTTGTGGGGAGAAGCCTTAAAGACTGCAGCATACATACTTAATAGAGTGCCTACTAAAGCAGCTAACAAGACCCCTTACGAGTTATGGGTTGGGCGTAAGCCTAGCTTGAATCATTTGAGAGTTTGGGGATCTCCATGTGAAGCTAGGCCTTATAAGCCAAGCAAAAAGAAACTGGACGAAAGAACCGTTAGTTGTTACTTTATAGGCTATTCTGAACGATCTAGGGGGTTCAAATTCTATAATCCAACAGAACATACAGTTTTCGAGTCAGGAAGTGCAAAATTTTTTGAGGATAATGAGTTAGTGGGGGGAGATATGACAAAAGATAGTATTTTTGAAGAAGAAGAGACGAATGCGAATGAGACTATGGACCAAAGTCCTAGTTTTGTTCAAATTCCGATTGCGTTTAGAAATACATCTTTTGACAATGTGCAAACTTCATCATCCCAAACAACTCAGTTAGAAACTCAACATGGAATAGAGAACACAAATGGACCTGAACCCAACCCAAACCCTCACATTGACATGACAAATGTTGATGGCCTAGGGCCTGTGGGAGAGTCAGAAGTTGGTAATGATGTTCTTCCTCCTGTTGAAGATCAAGTTGTAAATGAACCTCAAGAAAATCTAGAGCCTGTGCCAATTAGGAGATCTACTAGAGAGAAAAGATCTACAAAATCAAAGGATTATGCATATCTTCAAGAACATGAGTTTGACATTGGCATGTTTGAAAATGATCCTGTTAATATCAAACAAGCTGTGGAAAGCTCTAACTCTCAAATGTGGATTAATGCCATGAATGAAGAGATGAAATCTATGTATGACAATGACGTTTGGGATATCGTTCCGTTGCCTAAAGACAAGAAACCCGTTGGTTGCAAATGGATATTTAAGACTAAGCGGGATTCTAAAGGCAATGTTGAAAAATACAAGGCACGTCTTGTTGCGAAAGGTTTCACACAGAAAGAAGGCATTGATTATAAAGAGACTTTCTCTCCAGTTTCATCGAAAGACTCTTTAAGGATTATATTGGCGCTTGTAGCTCATTATGATTTAGAACTTCATCAGATGGATGTAAAGACGGCATTTCTCAATGGTGACATTGATGAAACGATCTATATGAAGCAGCCAGAAAACTTTGTATCAGGTGATGCAGGGTCTATGGTTTGCAGACTTAAGAAATCTATCTATGGGCTAAAACAAGCATCTCGACAATGGTATTATAAGTTTCACCAAGTTATTAGCTCATTTGGTTTTGAGTCTAACATAGTAGATGAATGTATATACCTTAAGTTCTGTGGGAGTAAATTTATTTTCTTGGTTTTATATGTAGATGACATATTGCTTGCCAGTAACGATAAAGACATGTTGCATCAAACTAAGAATTTTTTATTTAAGAACTTTGAAATGAAAGATCTTGGTGATGCATCATTTGTTCTAGGGATTGAAATACTTAGAGATAGATCTCAAGGTATTCTGAGGTTATCCCAGAGGAACTATATCGATAAGATTCTAACAAGATTTGGCATGCAAAACAGCAAACCAGGAGATACCCCTATATCAAAAGGAGATAAGTTTAGTCTGAAACAATGTCCCCAAACTGACTTAGATAAAAATCTCATGAAAGATATTCCCTATGCCTCAGCCGTGGGTAGCATCATGTATGCACAAGTATGCACGCGTCCGGATATTGCGTTCATTACCGGAATGCTAGGGAGATATTTGAGTAACCCAGGTATGGAACACTGGAAGGCAGCCAAGCGAGTGTTGAGATACCTAAAGAGAACAAGGGACTATATGCTCACGTATCGGAGATCGGAACAGCTCGAGGTCATTGGATACACCGATTCTGATTTTGGAGGATGTGTCGACAGCATGAAATCAACATCAGGATACATCTTCATGATGGCAGGTGGTGCTGTGTCATGGAAGAGCGCTAAACAGTCATTGGTAGCCTCCTCCACTATGGCAGCTGAATTTGTTGCATGTTTTGAAGCATCTAATCATGGCGTATGGCTAAAGAACTTCGTCACAAGTCTGAAAATTGTGGATTCTATTCAGAAACCACTCAAATTATTATGTGACAACAATTCAGCAGTGTTATATGCATCCAACAACTGAAGTTCGTCAAAGTCGAAGTACATTGACATTAAGTTTTTGGTTGTAAAAGAGAGAGTGCAGAATAATGAATTATGTATAAAACACATAGGTACAGACTCCATGATTGCGGATCCTCTTACTAAAGGATTACCACCCAAGAAGTTTCACCAACATGTTGCTTGTATGGGTGTAATATCTGTTTAGGATAATTAGAAAAATGTGGGAGTCTGAATATGTTTTAAGTTCTTTTTTTGATGTTCTATGTAATGCAATTGTAAACAATTTTGATGATATATACAAGTTGCATTCAATTTCAGTTTCATTATTTCTTTCTTTAAAGTTTAAGTTTTTGGCCTCATACAGTAAAGTAAAGGTGACTCAATTAGAAATAGGCACGTCTAATCACACTTGCGTGTAATTTCTAAACTATATGTCCAAATCAGATTCATGTCATTCATTAATGTTGGCAGCGTGATTTATGTCAGTTTAGTTGCGAATAAATGTGACATTGTTAGATTTAACTTGAGAGTTTTCCTAATTACTTTAAACTCTTAACCAAGATCTACTCCTTTGTAAGAAATTAAAAAAAATAATGCACAGCGGAACTTACTTTCCATGTTCAAATGCTCCTGGTCTTTGCTTGAGTTGTTGGCTCTTGAATCCTTCCAAGAGCTTGCAATTATAGTTGATTAAAATAAATAGCAATATTAAATTTGAGCTGAATAAGGAAATCAAAATCTGATTGATTGATTGATTGATTTCAATCAATCTGAAATTTCAGACAGACTTGTTTCAGCTAAATTTTAGGCTGCCCTAGGATTGGGGTTTTGCAGTGCTATAAAAGGGCTGAGTCTCCAAGGCTTGCAATCAACTCATAAAGATTCTCCAAGGCTTGCAATCAACTCATAAAGATTGTCTGCTCCATTGAAGACTCGAAGGATTGCAAGCTCTTGGAAGGATTCAAGAGCCAACAACTCAAGCAAAGACCAGGAGCATTTGAACATGGAAAGTAAGTTCCGCTGTGCATTATTTTTTTTAATTTCTTACAAAGGAGTAGATCTTGATTAAGAGTTTAAAGTAATTAGGAAAACTCTCAAGTTAAATCTAACAGCACATTGAAGAGAATGCTTCCTTGCGATTGGAATATTTGTGTACATCTTGCAACTAGCAGGTTAGTAATTTCATATGAAAAAGGAATATTTTCAGCTCGGTGATCTGTGATTCACAACCGCAGAGAACCTCGACGGCGAGATATAAATGGTCGCAGCTTTGAATTCTTCAAGCTCCTCCATCGTTTCGAAAGTGTTCACGGCTGCAATGAAAGTATGGCATATTCTGTGATATTTTATTGTCTCTGCATTATCTTTGATTTCATTGTGCAGGAACTTCCATGACATAATTTTATCAAAAATTGGGTATTGCTTTCATTGTGTGGTTATTTCCATGCCATAATTTTATCAAAAATGGGTATCTAATGGGAAGGGAAAAGTTGATTCTATGTCGGTACAACTGAACGCAATTTGCGAGTTCGACATCGTAGCGCTTCAGCTGGTTGATCAGCTGCACTACCTTGGAAGTCGAGAGGAGATTGGGAGCCCACAGTGCCAACCCCTGTAAATCAAAACAAGAAATAAATTTTGCTCAGTGAGTCGTATAGAAATTAAAGTTGAAATGCATTTTCTCAGCTGCAGATGCAACCATAATGGAAAAAATTAAAGCTCAAACTTTTGACTAACCAAACAATAAAAGGCATTTTTGTCTGGTTCTTAATTCCAGAGACAACGATTATCAAAGAAATTAAAGCTTGATGCTCGAGTATGCGGGGAATGATGTGCGGAGCAAATTTCTCCGGCCTACCACGTTATGCACCTAATAGCCCCAGCATTCAAGTTGAGTTATCCCTCCACATCGAAACTTACGCAACTAAACAAGAGAACTGTTTAAATGCTCAAACCCTTGATGAACCAAGAAAATGTGTTTTCACAGCTACAGATGCAATGATAATTGAAAATTTTAAAGCTGGAATTTTTGACGAACCAAACAATGCAATGTGGATGGATGGGCAATTCGTGCACTTTGTGTATTAATTCCTGGCAACGTGTTCAAGGTCCCCGGCAGCGTTGTTCTTCTTCATTCGAGGCCCCACTGGCAGTGTTTGAGGCCCCATAGGCTTCATGTGATCTTACTTTCGAATGTGTGAAAGCCTCCACACAACACATATCGTTAACTCACTGTGCAGAGTTATTTTAATATCGTTTTGCAGTAAAGCATTTATTTACCAAATGAGGGAAATGTTCATAAAGTTATTGACATCGAAAAAAACAGTAACACACTGTAGCACGCTTTACTTGCTCCATAACCATGATTCATGGAAGCATAATGCCACTGGAAAAAAATATTAATTAAAATATATAACTTTTCTTTACATTATTTATACACTATCTTAATTATAGGTTAATTACAAGAGCACGTCAATTTTATGAAACTATTTTATATTTTCAACTATGCATTGTAGTTGTTAAAAAAAATAGAGACTCTTCATTTTAAACCATTCGAAGACATTGATCTCCTGTGTACCAATGATTGAAATTGGTACTAATACGTTAACGATACTTTAAACTTGCAGTGTTTCAAGATTAATCTGATATTTTAAACTTGCAGTGTTTCATGATTAACAACATTTTTTAAGAGATATTATACAGCATTTTAAAATAAATATTATAGTTTTTGTATGCCTAATATAGTATGGAGGAAGCTTTGCAGAAATGAACCAAAAATTTAATCAATTAATTAATTGTAAAGACAGACACTATGCTGCATCTTAATTATTAATTAACACACATTTAAATAAAAAACTATCACAAAATTAATTATCTTATTTATAAATAAAACTATAATAATTAATTAATTAAAAAAAAAAAAAAAAACATTATCTAGCTGCTCGAGTCCTAATAGTAAAGCACCCAGTTAACCAATTTGTACAGTATTTGGGAGTATAACATTTTTAGTTATATCATATGAAAATGGAACTCCAAATTTGATGGATTGTGAGTTCATACAAAGGCTATTGGATATTACCAAACTTTGTTTAAAAGGGTTCACCATCAATGCCTTCCGATAACTCAAAATCGTGCACACTATGTAATCTAATTGATCCTCTCAACTTTCTTCACTGCCTACCAATTTTTAACGAATGTGATATATATATAGGTTGTCTCTTCTACAAGGTTAATGGTTAATAATAATTTAAAATTTACAAAGACAAGTTGATAATAATTTAAAATTCATGATGATAAAATATTATCAATTTTTTTTAATCAATGTATCTCTGAATGTCGTTTACCTTTTTCACTTAATTTGATTTCTGTAACTGGCTACTAGACTTTATATAACCAACCAATCATGATAGTGAATCTTATTAGTGTGAAACTTATGCCAGAAAAGTGAAAGAGTTGACTGGTTTACTCTAAATGATTGAAATCATATTTTGTTGTGAAACTTATGCCAGAAAAGTGAAAGAGTTGACTGGTTTACTCTAAATGATTGAAATCATATTTTGTTTTGCCATGGCTAGAGAAATTACAAATTCCATCCATATGACTGCACTGTGATTGATGATACCTGTGGATATTGAACTGATTACCCATTATGTGAGTTCAAGTTGTGATTCATGTTACATTGAATGAAACCATGATATCCAGGGAGTAAGAAAAGATGTCATAAACAATGAAATTTACTGTGGAAGTCAGGTTATAATAATTTTAATTTCTGGGTATATCATAAATGGATATTTTATGTAATTTGCAATACATTTGTTGTTTGTGGCAATATAGAATCCAGAGTCATAAAAATTTAGCATTTAGAAGTATAAAATTTGTAGAATACTAAAAGTGAAAGTGGCAATATAGCATCCAGAGTCATAAAAATTTAGCATTTAGAAGTATAAAATTTGTAGAATACTAAAAGTGAAAATTCAAAATAGTTGGAAGTTTTTATTTTAATTTTAATTTTTTATTTTTAGCTCTGATGGAAGAGTTTAAATAATGAAAGTTTTATTGGATTAAAATTTTATTAAAAAATTTAACACTTATTCAAGAAACCAGGCTGACCAAAAGAATAGAATCCTGAATACTTATTCTTAAAAATAATTAAGATTTTTTAAGTTTTTATTATTTTTGTTACATTTAAATTTAATTTATTGGAATCGAATTTTAATTTTGTTTTAATTATAAATCTGAACTGTTACGTTTCCCCATAATCCCAGTATCGCACATTATGTGTTTCCATAATCCATTATTTCACACTAAGGATCGCACATTATGTGTAGATTTCCCAAATTTCTATTTTGACCTTTTTTTTATTTGACTTTGTTTATATCTCTTTGTTTTTCCAAAATTTTTAAATCTGCACTTGAAATATATTTATGTCACAAAAGTTCATAGGAATAATAATTTAATAATCATAAAACTGATCTTATTTCACCAGATCAAAATCATTTGTTCATTATTTTAATCCATTCCACCACAAAAATTTAAAATATAAAAAATCATAATCATTTTTGAAAGTACAACATGCCACAACTTGATCTGCGAATGGGGAAACTTTTAACAGGACGAGCTTCCTTGGGCAGCATCTGCCTTTACCAGGCTACAAAATCAACAATGTATTGGAAACACATGCCAAGAAATAAGCATAATATAAATGTGAATGAGTTCAATTAGTACATGCAAAGAAATAAGCATAATATAAATGTGAATGAGTTCAATTAGTATCTCAAATACGTTGGAATTCAAGTACGGCTATCCGATGTAAATTTTTTTTTTTGCATAACAAAATTTAAAAACTTTTAAATTTTAGAATTGAATGCAGGTAGGAGTCTAGCACCACAAAAAAACCTCATCATAACTAAGGCAATGATATCCATAATCACTATTATTATTAACAACAAAGAATTATGTAGTAGTAAAAAAAAAAAATTACATGGTAATCAAAAAAATATAAGCATTAGTATATATGAATGGAAGTCATTTTTTTATAGGCCATGATACAACTTTTAATACGTTAATTACCACAATCATCTTTATTGCTATAAACTTAAAGTGGTAGGGATTAATAAGGAAAAACTTTGTATTGAATCATATTAGCATGTAGAATTTGAAGTCAAACCAAATCTGATCATTTGGAACCCATGTTTGGTAAGCTAAGGCTAGAACAAATTATTAATTTTAAATTTCATTTTTATTAAAATAACAAGCCAATTAGGTATATCTATCAAAATGAATTTCTTGTCCATCATTACCATATAATCTATTTCCAAAAAAATAAAATCCTTCATCATCGTTTAAGAAATTCGACTTAAAAATACTAAAAAAAAATTGAGTCATTATTGATTTAGTTATTGTAATTGTAGTGATAATTCATATTAGAGTTTTGTGTGTGTTTGTATATTGAGTCGGTAGAAAGTTGTCAAATGCCTTGTCAAATGTCAAATGGTTTCCTAGAATCACCTTTCGCAAAGATCGAATTGTTGCTAATAAGAATGTCGTTGAAGGATTGCAAGAGGTGATCATTGTGCATGACAGTTCTACACACGATTCAAAAATATCTGAAGCTAGCAATCATGAGCAACACGTTTACAAAATTAAGAATGAAGAGAATTCTGATCTCAAAAATGAAAGTCTGAGTGCATTTACCAACACATGATTCAGAAATATCTAAAGCTGAAAATCCTGAGCAACACGTTTACAAAATTAAGAATGAGGAGAATTCTCATCTCGACAATGAAAACGTGAATGCATTAACCAGCTCTTGTTCTGAACTGGACAACCCTTTACACTATGCTACATAAACTGAAAAATATCAACAAGAGATTGAGGGAAACCCTTTACACTATGCTACATAAACTGAAAAATATCAACAAGAGATTGAGGGAAATGGAAGACCATTAACCACTTCTAATTTCTTGTTTTTTATAAATTCTTTTGCATGCATAAATGGATCATGGACACACTCATTTTTTTTCAAATTAAACATGCCCAAAAACATATCTTTATCTATTAGTTAGACTACTTTAAAATATGACATAATTAATTTATTCTGGTTGATTTTTAGAAGGCATTGGCACTTTGAGTGTCCATATTTAATGAGGTGGCATGACATTCGAGAATGATTTTGTGCACTCACTCTAGAGTCATCTCCATTCTCCACATTGGACAAGTCTACCAAGGTGGAGGAATTGCCTGGACGATCACTTTTGGCCGGAATCTAGGCAAAAAATTTTCAACAAATTTTGCAGAAAGAGTATTTAAATCATGTTTTTGAAGGTTCACTACTATCAAAAACTTCTTAGGCACCCAAAATCTTGAAATTTAACAATTATAACTTAGATTTACATAAATCCCTGCCGGAATTGATCAAAATATTGATAAAATTTTCATGACTTTCAAGACAAAAAAACACAATCTGATTAAACTACGGTCTCCACATCACCGTCGACTACATTTCAGAGTTTCATTAAAATATTCATACATTGAAGGGCATTGAAGGGCGTTGAAGGGAGATGCAACGCATCAGGACAAATTCAAATGAGGAAGCTAAGTCAATATACTTTACTTTGACTATGGGGTGGCGGAATTGGTAGGGTTGATTTAGTATATTGGTCGACATACTTGTCAACGAAGTTGTGTTGATTCACCTCAAAAGGAATTTAAGTCAATATACTTTACTTCGACTATGGGGTGGCTAAGCTGGTAGGGTTGATTTAATGTATTCGTCCACAAACTTGTCAACCAAGTTGTGTTAATTCATCTGAATGGAATTTAAGTCAATATACTTTACTTTGACTCTTGGGTGGCTAAATTGGTAAGGTTGATTTAATGTATTCGTTAATAGACTT
Source organism: Pinus tabuliformis (assembly GCA_031772625.1). Classification (NCBI taxonomy): domain Eukaryota; kingdom Viridiplantae; phylum Streptophyta; class Pinopsida; order Pinales; family Pinaceae; genus Pinus; species Pinus tabuliformis. The sequence goes on along the minus strand of CM062819.1, from coordinate 171,726,324 downwards.
ATCAAAAGTTGTGTTAGAAACCTAACCCACTCAGCACAAATGGAGTCTAGCCTACCAAATGACATAATGACATAAGACTTCACGCACGCCATGCCTTAAATATTTTATATTAATTTTTGTTCCATAAGAGAGATCGTCTTAAATATTTTATATTACTTTTATTTTTACAAATATGTTTATGGGATGATAAAACCTTTTTTAAAATTCGATACGATTTAAAGTTGTTTTTATTTTATATATTTAACATAGATTTATGTTAGTTTAGATTTTCTAAGTGTTCAAAGGGATTAGATCTTTTTAGGTGTAAATATCTCAGAAAAAATTTGCACCTCAAGAGCTTTAAATCTCTTTCAATACTTATTGATCCAACTTCAGATAAATTTATGCTCTCTATCTATATACGACTTATAATGACTTGGAATTAAATCTATGCTCTCTCTATATATACGACTTAGAATGACTTGGAATTAAATCTATGCTCTCTACATATATACGACTTAGAAAGCTTACAATAATATATTAGCAGATTTGATTTGTTGGTTGTTGGAGTAGGTTGAGAGATTTTCTCAACAAAATTCTCTTATCTTAGAATCTATTGGATCTCATATGAACTATATTAGTAGATGTACTTTGGGTTTGATGTGAAATATAGGAATATTATTGTGTGTGAAATTTGTCTCTTATATCTAGTCATCAAATTTTTGTGTTAGTATCAAGTCTATATAGAGTTAACTCCCTCAAGGGTGTTGGAAATAATATTGAGGGGGGGGAGGGGGCGGGGTGGGGGGCGCCAGTGAATCAGTATTGACAGTTCAATAATTTTTCATTTCCCAAACATATTTATATATGCTACTTCAGTGAAGTGAACTTGCGTGTACACACTATTGTGATTAGAGAAACCAACGTATACCCAGAGAACTTATGATTTAGTCAATTTATCATGTGTTGATCTTTAATTAGTGCATCAATAACTTATTATATAGTAACTATGTGCAGTAATAACATAATAAACCATCACACATAAGAAACACACATGAACACCAATATTTAAGGTGGAAACCCAATGCGGGAGAAAAACCACCTGCTGATGTCATCTTTGTCTTCTTTTAATATAAAGAAAATTTGTTTACAATCTTGTACTGGTGCAGACTCATACCAGTACGCAGACACCCACCTGCAGAAGGCTACAACCTTCTCTCGTTTTCCAGCTTCTACTGGAAGGGAGCTACAACCCCCTAGCTCTTGTACTAGCCAAAGTGTTTACTAGAATGTAGGTGCCGACTGATAGAAGGCCACGATCTTCTCTCTTCCTCCAAGGACCAAGTTTCATCAATTTTCAGACTAAATGCCCCTAGTACACAACAATACAAAATGAAGGCCTCGTTTCATCAAATTTTCACACTAGACCCATCAGAGCTTTCAAACTATAACAACCAACAATCAATTAATTTGAACAATTAGATCACTGTCACCAAAACACTGTGCTGAACCTAGACACCTATATCATCATTCAGAACTAGCTGCAACCTCAAAAATCATACATCAGAATATATGCACTACTTTACTGAACCCAACCTGTGTGTATACGCTACTTTCCTTAACAAAACCTGCATATACCTTCAAAACTACTAAATCATAAGAACTTCTGAATCTGATTTGTACCGATTAGTAAAATTCTGAACATCTACTGTCAATTTACAAAGATTTGGACAGTCAATAGCAGAGATAACCCTTCACACTTAATCAATCAATCAATCAGACACAAAATCCTTATGCATTTAGCTTTACTTTTATATCTAAGAAGACTTTATTGACAGACAACAATAAAACAACAACACTGATCAGATAAATCAATCACTTCTGAACAATAGACTTTTCCTTTGCATACGCTACTTGGAAGGGTTGAACCTGCGTGTATACATGCATTTCCTTAGGCGAACCAACATATAGATCTACAAATATTAACTCACAACTTCGTTGCTATTCTGGACTTCAGACATACCTAGATCATGACATTTAAAGAATAAAACTTTTATAAACAATCAGATCTAGCCCAACCAATGTCAGATCATTCAAATATAAGTCATTTCAGGTCTCGTGATCCTGATCCAATATTGAATTCACGGTGCACAAAATATTTCAGATCACTATCATAGCCCGTGCAACATAAAATATAATTCACATAGAAGTATTCCTGAGAAACTCTTTCACTTGCACACCTTGGCCCTTTGATCTTCTCCTCCTTATATAGTTTTTGGCCTTTCTCAATACCTCAGACCAAAACCACACTTAGGACTTGTGGTCTTCTTGGACGGGATCATATAGTCATTACTCCAATCAATATTGTGGGTTAATACCATGTTATTGACCCCTGGTATTCTTTACTCTTGAATTTCCGTGATTTTCCAACCTATGCGCGCTTTTCTCTTGTGAAAGCGTGTGTATATGTATAAGCTCCTTTTGCTCTATGAACCTGCATGTATACACTCCTTTTACAAAGTGGACCCGCGTATACAATTTAAATTGATTTACATAATCCTTTGCCTTCAACCTCTTCATTATGATCAATTGACCTTAGTTCCAACTTCCTATTCTTTTGTACCAATGCCCTGTTACCTCTAAATTGACCTGTTACATTATGAGTTGCATTTTATCAAAACTGAACTGACCTGAGAGTGAGTTGCCATCAAGGACAATACTTGTATCATAATGCCAACAATATCCCCCTTTGGACTTGAATGCAACCATGTTGGTGTTGATTACTGCAAGCTGTAGAAACTATGATAAATAACAAGAAACACCAAAATACTTTCCCCCTTTGACATCAAGGGCAAAGGGCGGACCAAGATACTCTTCACATTTGATATACATTATGTTGTCCATGCTCCCCCTGAGTACATGTAGAGTCTGCAGAGATATGTTTCAAAAGAATAACATGACTCTATAACTCAACTAAGTGAGTATGACCTCCCTAAGACCAATGACTCATACATACATCAATCTCCCAACCAAGTGGGGATACATCAAATTTAACTCATCCACCCAACCAAGTGGGGATATACCAATTGTTTATACATGAATGAAATATAGGAATTATTACATCATCCTTCTGATGCATAGTGGGGATACAAAATTACATCATACGTCCAATAGGACTTAAAAAAAAATGACTATGACAGACAGAGACATATTGCACCCTAGATCTTTTACATGACCTATGCATCAATTGATATGAATATCTAAGACCAGAGCTGAAATCAACAACCATAATGCCAATAATGTTGAATGTTTGTGAATGCTAATGCTCCCCCTGAACATGTGCTACGTGTGCATTCTCAACAAATCATTCATCAAGGCATCTTCGTCAGTCAAATAAAAATCAATGAACAAAGCTTATTGTCATACTGTAATCATCAATATTAGACTGAGCACCCATATTAGAGTCAGATCCACTGTTTTTCTTTCAGAAAAATGTATACGCTTCTGCAGCCACAAAAACCTGCATATATACGTGATTATCCTTCATGAAACCTGCGTATATGAACCTTCCTCTGAAAAATTGGATTTAATAATAGGATGATGCAGCAACTACTCCCATCTTTTGTTTGAGATATTCAAATGTTTCTCTGGGAAGCGGTTTGGTGAATATATCAACAACCTGTTATTTGGAGGGAACATACTCCAATTTAACCTTTTTTTCAAGCACTTATTCTCATAGAAAATGGTACTTGATGGGTATGTGCTTGGTCTTGGAGTGCATGACTGGATTTTTCGAAATACTGATGGCACTTGTATTATCACATAGAATGGAGATGGGTGGAGTACATGTGATTTGAATGTCTTGCAATGTTTGCATCATCCAAAGTAGTTGTGTGCAACAAGATGCAACAACCACATATTCTGCTTCAGATGTAGATGTCAAACTTTGTTTCTTGTTGAACCAAGACACTAACTGTTAACCCATATAAAATGCACCTCCACTAGTCCTTTTTCGATCATAAACATTTCCTGCCCAATCTGCATCTGTATATGCATGAAGAGTAAGATCTGTATCTTTAGGATACCATAGACCAAAGTCTTGAGTTCCTTGAAGATATTTGAATATTCTTTTTACTTCCTGAAGATGTGATTCCTTTGGATTTGCTTGGAACCTTCCAACAATTCCTACTGCATGCATGATATCAGGTCTGGTACTTGTTAGATAAAGAAAACTTCCAATCATAGATCTATAAGCTGGTTGATTTACTGCTGGTGATTCATCACTAGAACTGAGACTGCATCCTGTTACCATTGGAGTACATACTGGTTTAGAATCTTCCATTCCGTACTTCTTCAAAATTTGCTTGAGATATTTGGTTTGTGATAGAAAAATACCATATTTTGTTTGCTGTACTTGTAGACTAAGAAAATAAGTTCACCATGTAAGGACATTTCAAATTCTTGTTGCATAACTGAAGCAAAGTTCTGACTCATAGATTCTTCATTGCTACCAAAGATGATGTCATCAACGTAAACAACAATAATTAGAAGTTTACCGTTTTCAATCTTTCTATATAAGTTGTTGTCTGTAGAACCTTTTGCGAAACCTTGTTGCTGTAGATATTTGTCAAGGCGATAGTACCAAGCCCTTGGAGCTTGTTTCAGTCCATAAAGAGCCTTTTTGAGCTTGCATACAAGTTTTGCATCATTTCCTAGAATGAATCCTTCTGGTTGCTCAATATAAACTTCTTCTTCTAAATCTCCATTAAGAAAAGCTGATTTTACATCCATTTGATATACTTTGAATTTTTGAAAGCTAGAAAGAGCAAGAAACATTCTTATGGCTTCAAGTCTAGCAACAGGTGCAAAAGTTTCTTCAAAGTCTATACCTTCTTATTGAGCATACCCTTTACAAACAATTCTTGCCTTGCTTCTAATAACCTCTCCATTTTCATTCAAGTTATTCTTAAATATCCATTTTGTTCCTATAACAGTTTTATCATGAAGTCTAGGAACTAATTCCCAAGTATCATTCTTTTCAATTTGGTCAAGTTCTTTATCCATGGCCTTAACCCAACATTCATCTTTACTAGCTTCATTTACATTTTGTGGTTCTATGGAGGATAGTAATGCTAGATAACTTGAGGTCCCTGTAAGAGTTCTTCTTGTCTGTACTCCAGACCCTTTTTCTCCTAGAATTTTATATTCTGGATGATTCTTTTGAACATACCTGGATGGAGTATTTTCTCTATTTGTTGTATCTTCTTCTAGTGCTTCATTGGTTTCTTCCTCTATATCATTTTGATTTGATATGGGAAATCATTCACTGTCTTCCTCATTGTCATAATCCTCTGTTGATTTCATTTTTTCCGGATTTCTGCATGCTTCATCAATTACAACATCAATGCATTCAACAATTTTCAAAAGTCTTTTATTATAACATTTGTATCCTTTACTTCTGGATGAATGGCCTAGAAGAATTCCTTCGTCTTCTCTGGGTTCAAACTTACCAAGTTTTACATCAGTCCTTTTGATGAAACATTTGCTTCCAAAAACTCTAAAGTGTTTTACAGTAGGAGGCTTACCATACCAAAGTTCATATGGAGTTTGATAACTGTTTACTCGAACATTAGCTTTGTGGAGAATAGTCATGACAACAAATGCAGATTCACCCCACAAGGTGGTAGGAGTTTCAGATTCAGCAAGCATAGCTCAAGCCATTTCTTGAACATTTTTGTTCATTCTTTCTACTAAACCATTTTTTTGAGGAGTTATGGCAATAGAGGACTGCCTTTTTATTCCATGTTGTTCACAAAAATCAAAGAATTCATCTTATATGAATTCTCCCCCTCAATCAGATCTGAGACATTTGATTTTTCGATCTGATTCATTTTCAGCTAAAGATTTTAAGGCTTTAAATTTTTCAAATGATTCATCTTTATGCTTCAGTAGACCTATCCAACACATTCTATTAAAATCATCAATGAATAAAATAAAGTATTCTTCTCCACGAGGTGACTTTTTCCTTGTTGGTCCACATAAATTAGTATGGATGAGTTCAAGAGGCTTACTTACTGATCCTTCTTTTTCATTGAAATGAGCTCTTGTTTGCTTACCGACTTGACATGTTTTGCATATGGTATTTTTCAGGATGCTGATATCTGAAAGATCATGCACTGCCTTGAGCCTGCATGCTTTTCTTATTTGATAAAAGCTTAGATGCCCAAATATTTTGTGCCATAACCAGTTTTCATATGTTTTTCTTAGATAACATTATTTTTTCCCTCCTTTCATTATGTAGAGATTGTTTGGAGTTCTTGTACATTTGATTATGGTCTCTTCTGTATCTAGTTCACGAACCACACATCCTTCTAATCGAAACACAACTTCATTTCCTTGATCACACATTTGACTGACACTCAACAAGTTATGTTTTAAACCATCAACATACATGACATTTCTAGCTTTAACCTTTTCTTTCAAATAAAAAGAACCTTTACCTTTAATGAAAACTAGTGTATCATTTCCAAAGGAGACATTCTTTTCCTTTTCTAAAGCATTATATGAATGAAGTTTACCTTTATCACCTGTCATGTGTTTGGAGCATCCACTGTCAATGTACCACTGGTTCTCTTGTCCTTCTGCATACAAAGCTATGCCACACCTTTCTTATTGATATTCCTTCTTTCTCCATTTCCTGGAATTTGATGATGTTGGCTCCTTTTGAAGTGTTGGCCTAAATTTGCTCCTGCATTCAGATTCTTCATGACCAAAGTTATTACAAAAAAAAAATTCAATTTCATCTTCAAGAGGAGAAAAGTTATTATAGGAACTTTTCTTGATTCCTGTTACACTCCTTGGATTTTGTGCTTCTCTAGTCATGATGGTTTTGTAAGCAACACATTGAGCAACCTTATGCCAAAATTTATGGCATGAAAAGCATTGTCCATTAAATAAGCTTCTACGATCATAGAATATTTTGGCATTGTTTACTTGTTGGTTGAAGCTTCTACTGATGTTCATCCTTGGAGTAAATTGAGCATGATTTACTTGATGAGTACTTTTAGGCTTTTGCTGATGATTGACATACTGTTCACTAGACTTGGCTACATCAAGGTAGCTTCTGGTGGAGGCTGACGACTTTTGTGATTGGGATGATTCTTCAGTATATCCAAGGCCTATTTTTATAAGAGGAGAGCGCTGAAATTTGATGATTTCATTTAAAGTTTCTAACCCTTTAGAAAATCTAAGATTAAGAGATTTTGTCTTCTAAAGTTCTTTTGTTAGACCCACAATTTCACATTCTAGATTTTCATTGTGCTTTTCTCTTTCAGTGAGTTGATGTGTCAATGTATCTACGATCATATTCTTTTCTTCTAAACATATTTTGAGTTTTGTGATTTATTCAAGAAAGTCTTCCTCTTCTAAGGCATCCAAAAAATCATCATTTTCATAAGCCATGAGTAGTTTATAATCTTGTTCAGTTTCATCTTCATCATTGTTAGATAAACCGTCACTATCTTCATGGGTATAGTAAGTTCTTTTATTAACCAACTGTTTTCTATTGCCTTTTGCATATTCCTTTCCCTTTTCATATTTATCTTTATGAGAACATTTGGCAGCATAATGGATAACTATACCACAAGCAAAGAATTTGAATGGTAGCTTACCTATGAATCTTTCGGAACCCTGTTGAAGTTTCTTAACAAAGTTTTCCTCTTCTTCTTGTTCTTAAATATAACCTGATTCATTGTGCTCTTCCTTTTCTTTCCCCTTTGTTGATGCTTTGAAATCGACTTCTTTCATATCTAAAGGACCTCCTTTCCTTATTTCAAAGGCAGTTAGAATTCCATGAAGTTGAACCACTGTAATAGATTGAAGATCTTGCTTTTCTTCTATGGCAGATAATTTTGACTCAAATTTAGAAGACAAAGATCTTAAAATTTTCTCAACTAAAGTAGCCTCCTTTATCTCTTCACCAAAATTCTTCATACAATTAACAATCTCATCTACACGTAAGAAGTAGCTAGCAATACTCTCATCACTATGCATCTTAAGAGTTTCATACTGAATTTTGAGAGTTTGGAGCTTAACACATTTTACCTGGGAGTCTCCTTCGTAGCTCTGAATGGTTTTGTCCCAATCTCCTTAGCTGTCTTGAGTTGCATGACTTCGATGAATTTTGATTCCGACAGACTTCCCAATAAATTATTTACTTCTTTGGCATTGGTTTCATATAACTTATTACCTACTGAATCTATAGGTATTGCTGCTAGAAGTTGATATTCTCCTTCCACAATTTCCCAAACATTGGCTCCAAGCGACTGAAGATAGGATCTGGTTCTTATTTTCTAATATACCAAGTTGTTCCCATTGAATATTGGTGGTTTGATGGATCCCATGCCTTCGTGATTGTTCATCATGAAAAATCTTCCTTCAAGCGATCAAGCTTCTCCTGAAGGACCGACTCTGATACCAATTGTTGGAAATAATACTGAGAGGGGGGGGGGGGGTGAATCAATATTTACAATTCAATAATTTTTCATTTTCCAAATAGATTTATATACGCCACTTCAGTGAATATAAATTGCATGTACACGCTACTATGATTAGAGAAACCAACGTATACCCAGAGAACTTATGATTTAGTCAATTTATCATGTGTTGATCTTTAATCGGTGCATCAGAACTTATTATATAGTAACTATGTGCAGTAATAACATAATAAACCATCACACATAAGAAACACACATGAACACCAATATTTAAGGTGGAAACCCAATGCAGGAGAAAAAACCACCTGTTGATATCATCTTTGTCTTCGTTTAATATAAAGAAAATTTGTTTACAATCTTGTAATGGTGCATACTCATACCCAGTACACAAGCACCCACCCGCAGAAGGCTGCAACCTCCTCTCGTTTTCCAACTTCTACTGGAAGGGAGCTACAACCCCCTAGCTGTTGTACTAGCCAAAGTGTTTACTAGTACGTAAGCGTCAGCCTACAGAAGGCTACGACCTTCTCTCTTCCTCCTGGGACCACGTTTCATTAATTTTTAGACTAGATGCTCCTAGTGCACAATAATACAAAATGAAGGCCTCATTTCATCAAATTTTCACACTAGACCAATCAAAATTTTCAAACTGCAACAACCAATAATCAGTTAATCTGAACAGTCAGATCACTGTCACCAGAACACTGTGCTAAACCCAGACACCTGCATCATCATTCAAAACCAGCTGCAACCTCAAAAATTGTACATCCGAATGTATACGCTACTTTATTGAACCCAACTTGTGTGTATATGCTACTTTCCTTAACAAAACCTACATATACCTTCAAAAATACTGAATCATAAAAAATTCTAAATCAAATTTTTACCAATCAATAAAATTCTGAACATCTACTATCAATTTACAGAGATCTGGACAGTCAATAGCAGAGATAACCCTTCACACTTAATCAATCAATCAATGAGACACAAACTCCTTATGCATTCCGTTTTAATTTCAGATCTAAGAAGACTTCATTGATAGGCAACAATAAAACAACAACACTGATGAGATAGATTAGTCACTTCTGAACAAAAGGCTTTTCCTTTGCATACGCTACTTGGAAGAGTAGAACTTGCGTGTATACATGCCTTTCCTTAGGCGAACCAGTGTATAGATATGCAAATATTAATTGACAACTTTGCTGCTATTTCGGACTTCAGACATACCCAGATCATAACATTTAAAGAATAAAACATGTATAAACAATCAGATCTAGCCCAACCGTTGTCAGATCATTCAATGATAAGTCATTTTAGGTCTCATGATTTTGATCCAACATTGAATTCATGGGGCACAAAATATTTCAGATCATATCACTATCATAACCCCTGCAACATAAAATATACTTTAGATAGAAGTATTCTTGAGAAACTATTTCACTTGCACACCTTGTCCCTTTGATCTTCTCCTCCTTATATAGTATTTGGTCTTTCTCAATACCTCATAACAAAACCACACTTAGGACCCGTGGTATTCTTGGATGGGATCAAATATTTGTTACTCCACTCAATATTATGGACTAATACCATGGTATTGATCCCTTCTATTCTTTACTCTTGCATTTCCTTGATTTTCCAACCTATACGCGTTTTTCCTCTTGTGAAAGTGCATGTATACGTATATGCTCCTTTTGTTATGTGAACCTGCGTGTATACGCTCCTTTTACAAAGTGGACCTGCATATATAGCTTAAGCTTCTTTACATCATCCTTTTCCTTCAACCTCTTCATTCTGATCAATTGACCTTAGTTCCAACTTCCTGTTCTTCTGTACTAATGCCTTGTTACCTCTGAATTGACTTGTTACACTGTGAGTTGCCTTTTATCAAAACTGAACTGACCTAAGAGTGAGTTTCCATCAAGGAAAATACTTGTATCATAATTCCAATGTGTAGGAGAGTTATGCGAAGACTTATGTGTGGCTTATCTAATTATTGTGTGTAGATCTGAATTGTTAGAAAGGATGTGCATTGATTGTTCTATGTGAGAAGAGCTATAGTATAGAAGTGTTATGCATCCTACTTTGCTAGATTTTCTTCTATTGGTCATTTGTGGCAGAGGATCTCTAGGCTTGCGCCTTGGAGAAGTTGTTGATGTTAACTGTTGTGGATCAAAATTGGATAGATCAAGGCCTGCGAGCTCTTGTGCATGGAATGGAGCACGCTAGAAGAGGAAGAATACCCACATTGCATTAATTCTTCCATTGACATGATTTATTCCAATGCCCTCGTGTTCATGGAAGCGGAAAGTGACTATTTATTTAATTTCTCTATTGAGGGACTAATTTGTGCCCCTATCATTCATTTTTTCAATGGATTCAGAAATATGCCCCCGCCCCACTAACAATATTGATTAATCATTGGATACTTTCTTATCAATCATTTGTTCTTGAGATGACGTCTTCTCTTAAAGGGTACTTGCTACACTCCAAGGTCTAAGGTCGGTAGGTGTTTGAAATTAAATTAACTGATGGTGAGGTATCTTCCCTCAAGTCAGAGGCAAGAAACTAGAGCAATGGACATGCACGTCCTTGTGCAATTCCTTCAATGAGAGAAGAGGGGGGAATCAATATTTTTGGATGAAATTACTTATATTCATGTCAAGACAAATACAAGTGTTGTGCATAGCTATAATACTCAGTTTGAGTTGTGATTTTGATTTATGATTCAATTGATTACACTTGCAAGGAACATGATGTAAATAGTGTATCATACTAGTTTTGCAATACATCGTTGCCTATAAGGGAGCATGTTGAAGATATGATAAGACATTTGACTCAAGAAAAGGTTGGAAAACTGCCTTGAAAGGAAGAAATCTGATCTGTTGCATCTCAAAATTGTACCTCTAGACTTTCCTTATCCATTTGGATCATTGAACCTCAACTGTTGTAAGAGCCAACTTGGAATATGTATGGATGTTGCTCACGAGTCCATGGTGTCGAATATTCTAGAGTTGTGTAGATGCCATTGTTGTGATCTTATTTTTGGCAATAGGTGAAAAGATGGTGACAATTGTTTTGGGGATTTAATAAATTGTTGTTATGAGATTTGTGTAATTTTCCACTTTGTTTGTAAAAAAATTCACAACCAATCATTGCATAGTATAACATAATCTAAATCGATGGTTATTGGCACTTGGAACCCTTGAACATATCATTTGTTTAATTGTGTTTACATATTTGTTACGATGTTTTGTTCTTGGCACTTGGAAACCCCTAAATAAGAACTACATGTTATGTATGACATCCTTGTGTGTTATTAAGGTCACGTTGTTTGATCAACTTATGAACACATTCAGTATCCATACCACCTTCCTAGCAACTCATAGAAAGCCAAAAGAAAAATATTTGATAGATGGTGGGAGGTCCATAAAGTAGTTCATTACTTGATAGCTCCTTTCGCAGAAGCACTGACGAGCCAAGTATGTCAATATTGTTGATCTTACAAGTTTTTCATTGATGGTCAGAGATAGTTGTACCTTAAATGAGTCAAGTGGGAAGCTCAAAGATTGTGATGATAAAAGAGCATGGTCAATGAGATTTCCGAGTAGGTAGAAATTCCAGTGAAGACCATATCAGACATGTGTGACTTATATTTGTGACTTTTGTATTAATATTTGTAGTGTAAGTGTTAAGGGAGGGACTTGGAATTAACACATACAATAGTATATTGTCATATTTGGTTTGTTGGTTGTTGGAGTCTATTGAGAGATTTTCTCAACAATATTATCTTATCTTAGAATCTATTGGATCTCATATCCACTATATTAGTGGATGTACTTAGGCTTTGATGTTAAATATACAAATATTATTATGTGTGAAATATGTCTCCTATGCCATATCCTCAATTTTTTTTTTTTTTTCATAAAAATCTTTATAGGATAAAACGACTTAATATTTTATATAATATGTTTAATGGATGATAATCCTTTATTTTCATAAAATTTGGGATACGATTAAAAATTGTTTTTATTTAATTAAATGTTTGTTTTCATTATATATTGACATATATTTATGTCACTTTAGATTTCCCAAGTGTTTAGAGGGATTAAATATTTTGAGGTGTAAACCTCTTTTAGATTGTAAAACATGAAAAAAGGTTTGCACCTCAAGAGCTTTAAACCCCTCTGAACACTTAACTTAAGATAAATCTATGCTTTCTATATGTGTGTGTGTGTGTGTGTGTGTCAACTCCATATTGAGCTTAAAATGAATTCCATATCTCTTCAATTTTGAGCAATACATTAATAAAATATTTTAACTATAAGAAAACAAAACAAAAAAGTTGCTTTATATAATGTATAAATAGCTTACTTTGAAATATTTGTAAATAGAGTCTCTTTCATATGTGGAAGTAGAAAGCACGCATTAGGAACTCTTTGTTTCTCCCTAAATGTGTATAAACACATTTTTTATTATTATTAACATTATTATTTAATACTACATATCAACTCCATTTTATACATTGAAGGTTAAAATGCATTAGAATTTGTCTTTTTACTCCCTGTTTGTATATATGTATGTATGAAGTTGATATTGACATATTAATTAATAGGGATATTTAAATATTTTATTCAAAGTACACATTAAAATATGGAAGAACTACACAGTTACTTAGTTCATACTGTAAAATTAAAAATTATATATAAAAAAAATTACATTTAATTCCTTTATCTTTCTATAGAAAGTTGATATAAAATTTGTGTTATTTAATATGAAAATTAAAATATTATTATCGAATTAAACATGTAAGAAATTTTTTATATTCAATTTTGTTATCTCTCTCTATGTGAAATTGATATAAAATTATGTTACTTAATATGGAAATTGAAATATTTTATTTATAATTGAGAGTGGAATTTATTTTTAATTATTAACATTTTTTTTAAATACCAATAACAACTCTATGTTCAGTGTGAAATGAATTTCATATCTCCTTCATGTTGATTGTAATATCAAATATTCTTTTTAGATGTTGTGTAATTTCCATGTTAAGTAGTGAATGAATTAACATTAAAATGTAGAAAACACTTGTGAAAGAAATTAGAATTTTTTAACTATTAAGTACTTTATCTCTATATAAAGTTGATGATGTAATTATGTTATTTACTATGGACATTGAAGTGTTTTGTTTATGACCCACGATGATAATTATGTTTAATATTGAAATATTTTTTGCTATTAATATTTAAAAATAAATAAATTATGTAGTGATTATTTTATTTCCTTAAATGTACCGATTAGCATTAATGTCTCTCGCCACAATAAAAAAATGTGTTAGTATTAAAAATTGAAGAGATATATTTTATAAAAGTAAAAGTCTTGATAATGAACCACGGTTGAGGGTTCAAAACGTTGATCCTAAAAATATTATTGTGATTAATCCAGAAGAGACATTAATCATCATTATGAATCACAAAGCTAGAATTCTAAAAAGTCTGAACTCTTATAAATCATTATAATATATAATTTTTTTATAGTAATCATTCATAAGATTAAATTTTATAGTAATCACTTGTAATAATTATTTCCATTACTAATTTGACAATAACAACTATTCTCATTATTTAAAAATTAAAAATAATATATATATATTTTACATATTTATTTAATTTGTGAAAACATTTGTTATTATTATTTAAATATATTAGATTAGAAATACAAATTATATTAAATTTACTTAGTTTTAAATTATACTATATTTGTAATTAAAAACCACTTACAAATATATTCTAATTTAAAAATGATTAATTATTTAAAAATTATAATCAAACTTATTAATATTAATTTACATATTTTTCAATTTAATTTAATATTATATTGAGGATAATGATGAGGATGGTTAATGTCCACTAATATCAATATGTTCTAATAAACCTTAAGAACATAAGTGATTAACTGGGACTTTTTAATATTTTATTTCTATGATAAAAACAATGACAGAGAAACGTTCTGAGGTCATTGTAGTTGTGTTGACCTAACAAGTCAAGAAGGTTGGTAGTATGAGAAATGCTTTGAAAAGAATAATGAATGTGAGTAAGGGTCGGTTGATCCAAAATAAAGTGTTTTTTATCTTCAACTATCTTAGTATCACAAAAGGGGTATATTATTTCGTCCCAATATATTTTTGGAATAGACCAATTCCTGGTTTCAGTCTGAAGCTCATGAGAATTAGTTCTTATATTTGGAATCTTCAGTTTGTTCTTAGCACTAGTCAAGGCAGAAAGATAATTTTGGTTAGCAAGAGTGTGGTTGATTACTTCCTTATAATACCTTAACTTTATTTTACCGTCTAACTCGTTATCATCCCACAACTTATCCTTAAATTTGAAAGTGATAGTAATTTTAATATTATCCTTATTCTCCAATATGATCTCCTCCTTTATCCCCCAATGGTTGAGCCAGGACTGGGCATCCTTATGCAAGCCTCGCTTGGGCTAGAGGTGGGGTTTTTTACTAGAGTTAGAAGCAATTTTTGTGAGCCTTTTGGCTTCCATGTTATACAATTTATTCTTGTACATCAGATACCTAAACATAGCCATGATTTCAATGGGAGAAAGGCTAGCTTCAATCAAGAGAATAGGGTAGGGGGTATTTCCTTTAATCTTAAGATTCTAAGTTATAAATTATTTTTGGATCATCTCAATATTTCTCCACAATTATTTAGAAACGTTGCAGCCCCAAATCTCACATCCATATAAATTAATAGGGGTGATGAGAGTCTCAAAGGGGAACGTTTTTTTACTCCAAACCCAATGATCTGTGGACTTACAATTGTTTTCAAACTAATAATAATCTTTCCAACCCCCTATAATTCTTCTCTCTGTGCTATAGTTCCATTTGAGTTGTTGGTGAATGTCAATACCTAAATATTTGTGTGAGGAAACCTTCTCCAAGTAATTGTTATCATACATAAAACTATCATAGTTTATCCTTTTGGATTTAATTATCATGACTTTAGTCTTGGCGGTATTAATAGTCATACCCATATTGAAGAAGTAATCATGAAGGATTCTAAGTTTCTTTTCGAGATCATTAGGGATTCTCATAAGAAGAATTGTATTCCCATCATAAAGGAGAAGAGTAATGACTATGTCAACGAGATTGGATCCATCACATCCTGCAACTTCTAAACACTCTTTTAGTTTCTCAATGTAAATTCCAAAAAGGGTAGGGGATAAGGGCATCCTTTCTTAACTATGATATTGCATTTAATCTCCCCAGACCAACTCTCGGTGGTATTAATCTTGGAAATAACATTCTCATATAACCTAGTTACAACAACCCTCATCTCGAGAGGTACCATTATCTCATCGAGCCTTTGTCATAACTTCTCTTGAGGAACAATGTTGAAAGCTTTTCTAAAATCAACAAAACAATAGAAAAGACCAGTTTGACTATGGCTACACTCCCCAGTAGTGGTCCTAAGGGTGACAAGGTGGCCAATAGTTGAATTATGCCTCCTAAAACCAACTTGCCCTTCATTTCTTTTACCATGGATTTCAAGCCAAAGGCTAATATTGTTTTCCAAAATGAGCCTAGTTTGGTTAGAATGTGGTTAATCATGATAGTCCAATATTTATAGGGAACATTTGTATGCCCACTTTTAAAAATAGGAACGATAAGGCTTTGCGTCCAGGGATTAGAGAAGCCATGCTTCACTACCAAATTGAGGAGTTTTTTTATGTGAGGGATGAGGATATACCTTCCCATTTTGAGAATTTCAGCTTCGTAACTTCAAATATCCCTAGCCTTTCCATTAGCAAGATTCTTAATCCTGAACTCCATGTCTTACAAAGAAAATATATCTTCCTCTATAAGAGTGTTTATGATGTTTTCCATGGTCACTAGAGGAGTCATAAAGATTCTTAAGATATATATACCATTCCTTCAACGGGATCGAGTTATCTTCTTTCATTTCAGAGACAAGAATATATTGGAAAATGTAACTATGTTCGGTATTTAATAATTTACTTGAGTAATTATCTAATGTACTTGTCAAAAGAATAAATAAAAGAATTATTATTATTATTATTATGACTTATTAAAGCATGGGTTTCATGCTTGGGTCACCATGTTTTAGGTCAACGTCCCCATTGAGGACTTATAGGATTTATTCTAAGTCTATATTGTTATTTTACATTTAAAGAGACCCTTCTTGGGATTTTGAATCATGTAAAAAGGTTAAGTATTGAGTCAATTATGAATTATGTAACCTCCACACCATATCGACTTAAGGGAAGATCAAGTCAGCCTAAGGACCCTATTCGACCCCACAAGAAGCCTATAAAAGGAAGGTAATCGAATTCATTTGGATCATCATTCACATACAAGTTCTAATTCTCTTGTAGCTGGGAAGAAGTGCAAAAATCTCTTGTTGATGGGTAGAAGTGTAAAGTTCTCTTGTAGCTGGTAAAAGGTGTGAAGTATGTTGTCGGGAAGCCGAAGTGAATGTGATTTTGGGGAAGTCTAAGGAGAGAAGGAAAATCAAAATTTTAGTGTTTGTGTCTTTCTCTCTATTTCATGTCTTGGATTGGGAGATCAAAGTCTTTCAAGTTTCACTATTACCAGAAGCTGGCAGTTGCCACAAGTTGTTGCATAGTCAAAGTTGTTGGGAAGAGGTCGAAATTCTGGGAGGTTGACTTGGTGTGGAGGGAAGGTCTGGTCTTGGTCTAGGGTGAAGAGTCTCAAATAATACTATTGAAAGGAAGAATTATCTTAATTGGGTTTTCCCCTCGAGGGGGTTTTTCCCTAGCATGTGCCTACATCTAGTGTCTATTGTTTTATGTGTTGTTGCTTTCGGTAATTTCTTTATGAAATAAAGAAAGAAGATATAAAGAATCATAATAATAATAAACATCACAAGTAATTATCAAGATCAAGAAAATCTTTACTGCCTTTTTGATATTATAGTATGGTTTCAGAGCTTTGGTGAAGAAGGAAGAAAAAGGAAATCTCAAGCACTTGATCCATTCATAGTTACTATCTTAGGGAAGGAGTCTATTATATTCAAGGAAGATGTCTAACTAAATCAAGGGTGAGAAAAAAATTGAAGGAGCCTCTAACTTCAGGTCTTGGAAGAAGAGGATTGACCTAATCCTTGAAAAGAACAAGGTGTTGGACTTGGTAAAAGGAAATGTAAAGAAGCCTACAAAAGAAGCCAATGCCGCCAGAAAAGAGAAATTCAGGGATTTAGAATTGGTGGCTATGAATCTAATGGTAGAAAGGGATCAAAGAAAATCTTGTCTCATTCATAGCTAACATTAATCATGCTTAGGAGATGTATGAAGCCTTGTCGAAGTTGTTTACTACTAAGAACATTAGTCAAGTAGTAAGTTTGAAAAATGAGCTAAGGACTACAACGATAACTAAAGAATATATTGTGGCAACCATATTTGTGAAGATAAGTATTTCATGTATTTTTAGCTTTGGGTTCATGAATTCATTTAGTTTTGATTATATTAAATACTAATTGTTGGAAAATATTGGGGGGGGGGGGGAGGTGTTAATCAATATTCCTTAGCAATTATCACTTTTAAATATTTTCAGAGCATTAGCTAATCTTTAATTATCATTAATGTTTATGTAGTAACAACAGTGAGTAAAATAATACAAGAGGCACAAAAATTTTAGGTGGAAAACCCCCTCTAGGTCAAAAACAACCGAATGCTTTTCTAATAATTCTTTATCTTCAACTCCAATTGAAAAGAAAGCTCCAACTTCCTAGAATCTAGAAAATAATTCTTCTCCAGCTCCCACTGGATGGATGCTCCAATGCTCGAGTTCCTTCAGTAGTCAACTGAACGGATACCCCAACACCCAATGAGCTACAACTAACCCTAGCACCACCCTACCATCCTAAAGTTTTCACAGACTTGAACTTGTTGGTGACTTCATGCACCAGTCTAGCGCCACCCTACCACCCTATAGAAGAATAAAAGAAGAATGGACTCTCGTACGAGGGAAAATGGTCCACTTTACAATGATATAAAATGATGTCAAAGAAGAAGACACACTAGACCATAACCCCAACTATGACACAACCACATAATGATGATCCTAGACCTCCCGACACTGGCTCTTCAACTCTTGGTAGACACACAGTTGTACAACTTTTACAAAGATGCTTTTACAATGACTTTGTACAATGATACTTTTACAATCTCTGTATGCAGTGCTGCCCACTTGAAGACTTCATGTGGTGAACTTCTTGCTGCTGTTCTGCACCTTGATTACTGCTCTTGTCATGCTACCCTTTCTCGTTCTTCAGAACATTATATTATGTATTAAATCTTCTCTTGATGAATATATAATACCTGCAAAAAGTCTTCAAGGAAATATCCATGACATTATAATAGCAAAACTTACCTCATCCTGCAAAGCATATGTTAGTGCTAAACAAAAACAACAAATTAGAATACTAAGAACCTAATGCAATTAAGAGGTCAAAATGCATATACAAAATATACTTACCTGTAGCTTACCTCTGCTACTTCATTTTTCTGCACCTTGCTCTTTGTTGCCCTAGAAAATCTGGTCCTTTTCACCCCTTGACAACACTTGATCTAGTTTATTCTTGCCTTCTAGGAGCACGATATTTAATTTGATGTATCTCTATGGTTTCAGATCCCCAATATGTGATCTTTGGTCCTATAGAATCCCTCTGAGTCTTCTTTCCAATAACATGGGTCTGACCAGATTTGGACTCTTCAAGGCAAAGTTATGCCCA
Source organism: Pinus tabuliformis (assembly GCA_031772625.1). Lineage (NCBI taxonomy): Eukaryota > Viridiplantae > Streptophyta > Pinopsida > Pinales > Pinaceae > Pinus > Pinus tabuliformis. The sequence goes on along the minus strand of CM062819.1, from coordinate 171,707,064 downwards.
ATCTCTCACAATGACCTAATTATGGACTAGTTCAGTAGAGTGAGCTTGTACGACGTGCCACGTGTCACTGTCTGATATTCTCCCAAGTTCTTATTATATTTTCCTTTACCAACATATTCAAGTTTGATATTCTTTTCAGCGACTTGTTCTCTAACAAAATGATATTTTATCGGAATGTGTTTTGTTTTTGAATGCATGACAAGATTCTTAGAGATGTTGATGGCACTAGTGTTATCACAGAATATGGGAATAGGCTCACTGAATTGTACTTGAAGATCTTGCAAATTTTGTTTCATCCAAAGGACGTTAGTACAACAAGCTGCCGCTACAATGTATTCTGCTTCCGCTGTAGATAATGAGATTGAGGTTTGCTTTTTTCTCAACCATGATACGAGACAACCACCTAGATAGAATGTTGCTCCACTAGTACTCTTACGATCATCAATGCTTCCTACCCAATCTGCATCTGTAAAGGCTTGAATAATGAGATTGTTGCCCTTGGAATACCACAAGCCATATTCTGTCGTGCCCTTTAGATATTGAAGAATTATTTTGACGACAATAATATGTGATTCTTTTGGTGCCACTTGGAATCTTGCTACTTGTCCAAATGCTTGCATAACATCTAGTCGGGAGGCTGTTACATATAGAAGACTACCAATCATATATTTGTACAACCTTTGATCCACATCCTTAGATGAGTCGTCTATGCTCAATTTTCAACCTGTTACCATCGGAGTAAGGATGGGTTTGCAATCTTCCATTTTGAATTTCTTGAGCATTGCCTTGATGTACTTGGCTTGACATATAAACATTCCTTTCTCTTGCTGAGATATTTGAATACCTAAGAAGTCTGTCAACTCACCAAGTAAAGACATCTCAAACTCACTTTGCATCTTTGTAGCAAAGTTATTACTTAATCGATCATCATTGCTACCAAAGATTATATCATCCACATATACCTCTACAATCGTTAAATTATCCTTATCTATTTGTACGTAGAGATTGCTATCAGTAGAACCTTTCTTGAACCCTTGTTGACGTAGATATCCGTCAATATGAGCATACCATGCTCTGGGAGCTTGCTTGAGACCATACAGAGCCTTCTTTAACGTGCAAACATAGTCTTCTTTTTTTGATAGTAGAAAACCTTCAGGTTGTTCGATGTAAACTTCTTCTTCTAATTCTCCATTCAGAAATGCTGACTTAACATCCATTTGGTAGACTTTTGTTTTTCTTGAACATGCATAGGTGAGAAACATCTGGATGGCTTCCATTCTAGCATCTGGTGAAAATGTTTTGTCGAAATTAATTCCTTCCACTTGTGGATAGCCTTTGCAAACCAATCTTGCTTTGTTTCTAGTAACTTGTCCAACTTCATTCAATTTGTTCCTGAACACCCATTTAGTCCCAATGAAATTTTTATCTTTTGGTCGTGGAACTAATTCCCAAGTGTTAATTCTTCTCGATTTGATCCAATTCTTCATTCATAGCTGCTACCTAATGTTCATTCTGGCTGGCTTCCTAAACAAATACTAGGCTCAAAGGTTGCTAGAAAAGCAATGTGAGGTTGTTGTGATGAACGAAGTTGTCAACCTTTTCTTGTTCCAATTCCTTCATTTATGCCACCAATGATTTAATTTGATGGATGGTTCTTTTGAATCCATTCTTTTGTTCTCTTTGGAGGAGCTTCTTGTTGTTGTTCCTGTATATCTTGTTGATCATTATTTATTTCTTCTCGGTTGACAGTTGCTTCTTGTTATAGAATTTTCTCTGTACCTTTTTCAACCTCTGTCTCAAGTTTCAAAGATTCTAGACCCTCATCATTATTCATTAGAACACTATCTTTGTCAAATGTAACATTTATTCTCTCCACTATCTATTTTCATCTTAGATTATAGCATTTATAGGCCTTTATTTTGTGTGAGTAACCAACAAGTATACCTTCATCAACATGCGATTCAAACTTACCAAACTTTTGATCTTCTATTTTGATATAACATTTTCTTCCGAAGATTCTGAAATATTTTACATTAGCTGGTTTTCCTTTCCATAATTCATATGGGGTCTTAGTGCAACTATTTCTGAGAAGAATTTTGTTGATAATGAAGACTGTCGTATCAATTGCTTGAACCTAGAATTTTTCATCCAATTTTGAGTCCTTCAGCATTGTTCTACCCATTTCCTATATGGTTCTGTTCTTTCTTTCAGGAACTCCATTTTGTTAAGGTGTTCGTGTTGTTAAAAATTGTCTTTTTATTCTATTTTTGTCACAGTATTGCTGAAATAATTTGGAAGTGAATTCTCCACCATTATCTGATCTTAGACACTTTATTTTTAAATCAATTTCATTTTCGACCAACTCCTTGTAGATCTTAAAGCACTCAAATGCTTCAGATTTTTTCTTTAGGAAACTGACGACTGTCATCCTGGTATAGTCATCTATCATTAACATGAAATATAATTCTCCATCTAAGCCTTTTGTTCCCATAGGACCACATAGATCAGTATGTATCAATTCCAATGGATGTGATGCAAAGTGTTCTTTTGTTTTAAATCCACATTTTGTCTGCTTGCCATGCTGATAGGCCTCACATAGTGTGTTGGAAGGTTTTGAGATTTTCAGAATTTCTCGTACTGCTTCCTTTTTGCTTATCCTGACAAGATTGTCAAAGTTTATGTGACCCATTCATTTGTGCCATAACCAGATTTCATCTTCTTTAGCTAGTAGACATGCTTTAGTTGCTTCATCTAGAACATATATGTTGTTTGGAGCTCGACTTGCTGTAGCCACAATTTTACCATACCTGCCTTTCCTGATTTCATATTTTGTGGAGTTAAATAGCATTGTGTGTCCTTGATCACACATTTGTCCAACACTGAGTAGATTGTGATTCATGTTTTCAACCAATAGAACATTCTTGGCTAGAGCATCTTTTCTTCCGAGACGGACGGTACCTGATCCTATAACATTTGAAGATCCATCGTTTCCAAAGAACATGGTTCCATCCTTCTTCTCTTTCAAAGATACAAATTTCTTTCTATCTCCAGTCATATGCGTTGAGCAGCCACTATCAACATACCACACATCTTTGTTGTTTTGAGCCTTGAGATCAAGAGTACAATTATCAATGTTCTTCTTCTTCCATGTTCATTCGTTCCATGGCTTCGAAGATTCTTCTGGAGGATTTTCAAGTCTGTAGTCTCTGGCTATGTGTCCAAAGTTTCGACATTTGTAACATTCAATATTACTTCTCAAATGTTCAAATCTATTGATGTTTCGTTGAGCCCTTGGAGGTTCATATTTGATAGATCTCCTGGAATTGTATTGGTTCCTAGGGTACATGCGACATTCTACAACTTTATGACCATTTTACACATGAATAAAAATAGCCATGCAAAATATGTTGGTACCTGGATGGAAATCTTCGTCGGGGGAATTGTCTTCCAAGACTGTTCTTGCAAATCTTGTTCAATGAAGTCTACATGCTTGTTAGATCTCATAGGTTCATTGTATTTTGTTGTAGAAGGTCCTACTTCTTCTTCTTTTTAACCGAGTTCTGTCGTTGTAAGATCGTTGATTGTTGATGAGTTCTTCCAACTCCCTTGAGCTATTGGCATAGTTTTGGACAATTTTTCCCTTCTTCACTTCCTTATGCAACAAGACTACTTCGGCTTCTAATGATTCCCTTTCTCGATTGCTTTCTTCCAACTTCTTTTGAAGTGACTCTTCAATACATTTGTGTTCTTCGACTTCAATTTTGAGACCTTGAACTTGTTCTTCAAGAGTATTGGAATGGATATTCTCAGCCTTGAGCTCTTTTATAAGCTTGATTGCCCCATAGAAAATTCTTCTATGGTCAACCCTTCTTCTTCGTTGTTTGATACCTCTTGTTTATTGTGCTTGGCCATAAACAATAATCTCTCATTGGCTTCTTCTTCACTGTCACTGTCTTCATCAGATGATGAGCTATCTTCTTTAGAGAGAAAGTTCCTTTTGAATCCTTTCTTCTTTCCTTGTTGAATTTCTTGAAGCCTTTTTTTCCTTTTGAGTTTCCATCACTTATGTTCGGACATTTCGCTGCGAAATTCCCAACCTCACCACAACTAAAACATATCAATGGAAGTTTATCTTTGAATTTTCCCTCACCAATTTTTAGTTTTCTTGTAAAGTAAGCATATTCTCCATCTGAAAAACCTTCTTCATCATCTTCCTTTTCTTCACACTTGCAGGTGCAGGTCTTTGCCTCTCAAGGTTGTTTGTCCTTATTGGTTTTCTTAGATGAAGTGAACGTAGTTTCTAAATGTGAAGTACCCTCTTCTTCATCAAGTCTCATCTCATATGCTATGCGAACTCCATGTAATTCCTCTTTGCTGAGTTTGTCCAGATTTTCATTGTATTCTAAGACCGATGCCTTTGGGTTGAATCTTCCTGGTAACGTTCTAAGAATCTTTCATATAATAGTCTTCTCGTTAATAGGCTCTCCCAATCCTTCCAGAGTGTTGGTTATTTCATCAACGTGTTGGAAGTATGCATCAATGTTGTCATCTTCTTTCATCCCGAGTTGCTCAAAGTTTGATCTATAGATTTGAAGCTTTGCATCTTTGACATTTGAGTCACCTGCATATATATTCTCAAGGTTGTCCCATAAATTTTTGGTAGTTTTACAACCCAACACCTTATGATAAGAAGTTTCAATAAGTCCACTGATAATAATATTCTTTTCTTCTGCATAATTTACCAAATTCTTCTTACCTTGTTCATCTGCGGTTGGTGTAAAGCCATTTTGAATAGTGTCCCATACTTCGTAACCTTGTGCCAAGAGATAGACCTCCATTCTTCCTTTCTAGAGTGCATAAATATTTTCATTGAATATAGGTACACCATTCTTGGTATGCTCCATGATCTCCTTCCAGTTGTTAAACTGTTATTGAAGGAACCAAGATCTGATACCAATTGTTGGAAAATACTGAGGGGGGGGGGGTGAATCAGTATTCCTTAGAAATTAGTACTTTTAAATTTCTTCGGAGAATTAGTTAATCTTCAATTATCATTAATGTTTATGCAGTAACAATAGTGAATAAAAGAACATAGGAGGCACAAACATTTTAGGTGGAAAACCCCCTCCGGGTCAAAAACCACTGAACGCTTTTCTAATAATTATTTAATCTTCAACTCCAATTGAAAAGAAAGCTCAAACTTCCTAGAATCTAGAAAAGCATTCTTCTCCATCTCCCACTGGATGGATGCTCCAGCGCCCGAGATTCTTTAGTAGTCAAGTGAACAGATGCCCCAACACCTAATGAGCTACAACTCACCCTAGCACCACCCTACCACCTTGAAATTTTCGCAATATTGAACCTGTTGGTGACTTCATGCACTAGCCTAGCACCATCCTACCACCCTATAGAATAATAAAAGAAGAATGGATTCCCGAACGAGGGAAAATGGTCTGCTTTACAATGATATAGAATGATGTAGAAGAAGAAGACACACTAGACCATAACCCCAACCATGACACAACCACCTGATGATGATCCTAGACCTCCCGACACTGCCTCTTCAACTCTTGGAAGATAGACACTTGTACAACTTTTACAAAGATGCTTTTACAATGACTTTGTACAATGATACTTTTACAATGTTTGTATGCAGTGTTTCCCACTTGAAGACTTCATGTGGTGAACTTCTTGTTGCTGTTATGCACCTTGATTGTTGCTCTTGTCATGCTACCCTTTATCATTCTTAAGAACATTAGATTATGCATTGACTCTTCTCTTGATGAATATATAATACCTACAAAAAGTTGTCAAGGAAATACCAATGACATGATAATAGCAAAACTTACCTCATCCTGCGGAGCATATGTCAGTGCTAAACAAAAACAACAAATTAGAATACAAAGAACCTAAGGCAATTAAGAGATGAACATGCATATACAGAATATACTTACCAGTAGCTTACCTATGCTGCATCGTTTTTCTGTACCTTGCTCTTTGCTGCCCTCGAAAGTCTGGTCCTTTGCACCCCTTGACAACACTTGATCTAGTTTATTCTTGCTTTCTAGGAGCACGATATTTAATCTGATGTATCTCTGTGATTTCAGATCCCCAAATGAGATCTTCGGCCCTATAGAATCCCTCTGAGTCTTCTTTCCAATAACATAGGTTTGACCCGATTTGGACTCTTCAAGGCAAAGCTATGCCCAATCTCTCACAATGACCTAATTATGGACTAGTTCAGTAGAGTGAACTTGTACGACGTCCCACGTGTCACTGTTTCCTCCTTCGGATTTGAAATTGATAAACAAAAAAATACAGTCCGTGCACCATCTATCACTTTTTACAGAATTCCAATCCTCTTCTCATAGAGAGAGTTATGATGATTTTCCTAAGGTCACTTCTTTGAGATGAAATTCAGCAACCTACACAAACCCTAACTTCCACAGATCATATCTCCGAAAATATAGAGAACCGGGATATGAAATTCGGTCACAAAGTTCATCAAGATTGCGAATAAAATGGGTTTTAATTTCAGAATCTAAGACTTTGCAGAAATGAAGTTATAGTGAAAATTCCATGCTCACATCATTTGGAGGATATATGAGATTTCTTTTTATAGAGTTGAGAGGGGCTTCTATAGAGAATGTTGGAGGGATTTTAGGAGCTTAAAAATTTTTAATTAATGACTATTCAATGACCAAACCAATTATGAGTTCCATGCCACAACCCCATAGGGTTTTAGCCCACTAACTGGGGTTACTAACTTCAAACATGAATATCTCACAAACCGTGAAGAATTACTTGGCGTGCCATATATCAACGGAAACATCTCCACGAGTAGAATCTATCTACAATATCCTTGACTCAAATAGAGTAAGTTGTCAAGTCAAAATTCCCTGCAAGATCAGGGTAGCCCCTAGTACTACTTGGGTTGACATTAATGACAACCTCAGATAATATTTAGATCAACACTAATAACCTTTCTCCCTCTATTGTCTTTATTAGGGAAAACATCTGAAAGAAGGAGGATACCTCAAGACAACGTTAAAAAAGAAACAAAGGTATGTTTTGAATACATTGATTGAAAGGATTATTCATTTAATAATCTATTACTAACTTTGTTATGACTATTTGTATTGAATCTTAGTGATTCTTGTTTGGGTGATTCATCTCTTGATAAATCTACCCACCCCACTCATACTCTTGATTTACTATGTAGAACCCTAAACAGGTTATGGAAAACCATAACCTAAGGGTATGCTATTGTGAATGTATGAAACCCTAATCTGCTTAGGGATATTGTGAAACGATAGTTGAAGTTTTATTGATGAGGTCATGTTTGGGATTTTGTTATGATCGAGAAATCCTAACTTATTAGGGTTGAGTGATAAGGTCTAAAATCTTGGAACCCTTGAAGTTTTGGTAAAGTAGGATTTGCTATGTTTCTACATTGGAACCCTATCTCATTGGGGTTTTGTGGAATGTGTAAGAAAGAGACTTATATTTTCTTAGAATTGATTTAAATGGTATGTGTGTGTTTGTATTATCAAACCCTAGTATATTCAAGATGGTTGTGTGTCTAACTCTTATTGATCATTGTGAAGTTGGGTTTGAGTAACGCATGAGATGAAATGTATTTGCATGATGATGAAATTTTGGCATCTATAGATATGCCCTTATGGATGAAATCCTAGGTTGGTCTAGGTCAAGATGTATTGATTGTTGTACATGTGATATTCTTATGAATGATTATGAATTCCTAGTTTTGTGTGTTGACCTAGTCGTTGATGGTCTTAAGTTTTAGGATTTAATGAAAATCCTTGTTTGAGATTCTAGGATAATGATATTTGGAAATATAGGGTGTTGTAACTAAACCCTAGTGAAGTTAAAATTGTCTAGTATATGTGATATCTGAAATCTACTAGATGACTGTTGAAAATGAAAATCTATGGTTTTGCAGTTAAATCCTAGTAGTAACATTGTCTAATGTGTGTAATGTAACAATTTGAGATCCATGTATTTAATGATTGTTGAGATTGTGGAATTCTAGGGTTTTGGAGTTAAACCTTAGTTAAAGTAAAATATCTGAAATATGATTATTTGAGATTTGTGTAAGATTGTTGAGATTGTGAAATTAGAATTCTAGGGGTTTGGAGTTAGTCTTTAGTTGAAGTAGAAATCTCTGATATATGATGACTATATGATAATTTGATATTTATGAAAGATTGTTAAAATTTCAACTTTTAGTTGAGATTGATGATTGATCGGAAATCTAGGGTTTGCAGCTAATCCTAGTAGTATATGGTCATGTTAGTGACTGATTGATGGTTGATTGAAAAACTAGGGACGGAACTAACCCTAGTGGAAGATGGTCAGGTTAATGACAAAGCTGTGATTGACTTTGGTTGATTCTTTTGTATGAAATCTAGGATTCGTATGACTCCCTAGTGAGAAGTCTAACATATATATTTTGAAGGGTTGTTAGATACTTTATTTGTGTGAATTGTTTCTAGGGCTTGCTATATGTCGTAGTAAGGTATTTCATACCCTTAGAAGACACATCGAAATCATAGATGGAATGAATGTTGTTATGAAGTAGTCTAGGATGTATAAAAAGGTCCCTAGCAAGATGTTGAAGAGTATATGTCTCTTGTTTGTAATCGATTTTGGGTATCTGATATGTATAAATATGAAATTCTTTCATGGTTCTGATATGGCTAACATAATGCTTTTATAGGTTTGTTTTTACTTGCTATTTAAGTTGTGCAGCTACACAATCTTTAACCTGGTGAAGATGATCATTGATGTGATAAGCATGATGGGGATAATAATAACTTTGATGAATTAGTTGGAAGCCACGAAATATTCTCTGATGAAGAAAATAAGAAGTAGAACACCCTAAGTTAATTGGGAGCTTGAATGGAAGGAATCTCCCTAAGATAAGAGGATGGTTGAGAATGTTCCTTCTATAGGAATGAGTAGATCCTATCTATTTAAGAGAGAGTGACATATATGATTCTCTACTTCATGTGTCATACACTAAACTAGAACTAACAACTGTAAGTTTTAGTGAAGGCCATGAGTAAGAGAAGGAAATTAGAGAACACATTTTGAGGTGCTGCTGAAAGAAGGAAATCAGGATATGATCCAAGAATACGTTGTTGCATATGAAGTAGGAAGTAAAATATATGATTAAGGAATATTTTGTCAAATATTCAGTTATTAGACCTACTATGGAAAGTTGAGATGGAACATATGTTTTCTAAAAGACCCCGGAGGTTTGTATTTGATTTTGTACATATGAAAGTATATTATTGACTGGGGTTGTGTCTGTATAGGTGAATCTCTTGAAGGATAGCATGTTGGTTACCAATTAGTTTGACTAGGAGAGATTGGTCATTCTTGATCTACTGGATCAAGGGTTATTGAGGCTTTGTGAGTGAAGCATTGCCTGAGAAGACATCTGGCTAGTACTTTGCGTTGATGTCTGAGTCCCGAAGATGGAAATATGGTGCTGGTCATTAAGCTCGGTTTTGAATACACACCTGTCATTTTGGGTATATGGTTATAAAGTAAGCCTGGGGGTACCTAAAGGGGATGAAAGCTTGAGTCCATCTTAGTTTCACTTAGATAGATTTACTTAGTCAGGAATCTAGTCCATGGCACTGTGGTGCCTAAACTATTGAGTGACTATTTGGATGGATTTCCTTGGTCAGGATTCTAGTCCATGGCATTGCAGTGTCTAAATTTATTCATGGTTCATATAGTTTGATATCTTGCATTATATCTATACAATATGAATACCTCCCTAGTTAAGAGGGAGTTTTGGAAAATGTAACTATGTCTGGTCTTCAATAATGTACTTGATTCATTATGTAATTTACTTGTCAAAAGAATAAAGAAAATAATTATTATTGTTATCGTCATGACTTATTAAAGCATGGGTTTCATGCTTGGGTCACCATGCTTTAGGTAAAAGTCCCCATTGAGGACTTCTAGGATTTATTATAAGTCTATAGAGTTATTGCTCATTTAAATAGACCCTTATTGGGCTTTTGAATCATGTAAAAAGGTTAAGTATTGAGTCAAATATGAATTATGTAACCTCCACACCATGTCGAACCTTTTAAGAAGAGATCCATTTTACTTTTGTCAAAGTGAATGTGCCTTTAATCAATATTGTGTTGGGATAGCTAATCCACAAAATGTTATAAAGTGTTTGGATACTCATATTACATTGAGAAAATATGGATGAAATTCATACTTGAGTTAATGAAAAATTGCTTTATATGACTTTGATAAAGTACTTAAATAAAATTTAAAAGATATAAGTTTTATTTTTCCCAAGGAGATAACTAGGTAGATCTACCCAAAGGGATCACTTCTTGTCAGCTTATTAGTAGTGGTTAACCCCAAGGGTGTCAAGGAGAATTGACCCCATGACCTCCGATTAGTGAAGTACTTTAGCAACAAGAAGTTGACCAATTGAACTAACCCTTAAGGCTAAAAGATATAATATCTATAAATAAATAAAAAATTGTTTGTCAAGTGATCTGTGTTTATCTTGGCTTGACCCATGGCTTGGGAAACTGTGACCTAGGGGCATTTAAGCCATCAAAATCACTCAAGGATCGCACTCGACTTGGGCCACAACAACCCTAAGTTGACTAGATTTTAGCATGGCTCCCCCCCTGGCACGAGACCAACAACCTCCGTGAAGTTTGATGCTGGGTCACCTTGCTAACGAGGCCCATCCTCAACCAGTTGTGCTAGTGAGACTTGACACAGTATTTATATAAAAAAAAAATTATGATATTTTTATATTTTTCTATTTATAAAGTGTTACTTTTTTTTTTAATTATTTTAAGTTCTTTATTTTTTATTTTCCTTATTTAAAAATATATAAATAAATTTAAAATGAAAAAAATATATAATTCATTTATAGAAATTTTATATTTAAAAATATGAAAACAAATTATTTATATTACCCTTTATAATAAAATTTAAAAACAAATAAATAATGTAATTTTAAATATAAATTTTATTTTAAATTTAAAATATAAAAAGAGGTTTCACCATTAAATTGGCCTTATCCAAACCATAATCAATGAAACAACCTTTATGTAGAATGATTTATTAAAAGATAGATATTTTTGATGTACAATGGTTTTGATAAGGAAATCATATGGACGAGTAAAATATAAAGAATAATCAAATTTTTTGGTAGTAAAATATGGTGAATGATTAAAAATTTTAAAACATAATTTTATTATTATTTAATTTCATGTAGCGTAGTAATTCATTCATCATAAATTATAAAACAATTATATTTTAATAAATTTGATTATAAATTTAGGTTTAAGATTATAAGTCAAATACTAATTTTTTTTCTTTGGATAATTTAGGGTTTTGAAATTTTGTAGTTAGGGTTTTCCTCAAGCTATCTTTGGTCATAGCTTCCTTCATGCGTCAAGTTGAAGGAAGCAACCTCCCATTCTCCTTTGGAAACATAGCCTCTCTTAATGTCAAGCCAAGAGGTAGTGCAAATGATGATGGAGACAAACAATCATTCTACAAACATTCGTGCCCCCCCATGAAATTCCACAAAATAATGGCAAGTGCAACATGGCAAGGTAGAATATCAAGTCATTGATCTTCAAAACAAGATAAAGTAGCTAAATTCAAGATAAAATATTACCAAATATGGAACTACATCCAATTCATGCAAGACCACGCTCTGATTAGGAGATTTTTGGGGTTTCTGACTATGGAACATGCTCTCATCAATTAGATTAAAACAAATGGAAGCATAAAGGACAAATAGATCAAGACTTGGGGGCCAAAGGATTCTTCACTATGTTTTTCTAATATGGAGGACCAGATGCAGGTATTTGTAGGTGGTCCATATTTCCTTAATTTTTTAGGAGTTTACCTTTGTATCTGGATATAACGCTTTTTCCTAGATAAAGAAAGCTTTACAATAGCCCTAGTTTGGATCAGACTATACTCTCTACAAAGGGAATAATTTCTAGAAGGAAGAATCCCTAGAGGGTATATGCAACACCCTTGGTCACTTTGTCAATATTTTAGAAGTCACAAAATGAGTTACATATACATATTATGCATGGATTTGTGCCTACATGGATATATCTCAAGGTCTCCATGCCTCTATCGTTCAATATTTTAGGGACAAGCTCTTGTAACACACACTTCACTCTGAACACATCCCCTTGCATTGTCGATGTTTCAATGAATATCGTCCTATATTTAAAGAATTCCCTCTTCACATCATGACAAACTAAGGACCCACCCATGAATCCAGAAGCCTTCACTCTAGTCAATTCCAATCATAGGCATAAAAAGGCTTCAAGTACTTCTAAATCCTATCCAAGACTCTAGTCCTATAATAGCTTTGAAGCTCTCACTATAACATATTCTCATGCATTTCTGGTGACATAAGAGCTCTCTCAACTAGATCTGGTCGTGGTCAGTATTAGATCACACCAAGAAGACTTAGAAATGTCTACAAGCTCCTCCATCCATTTTGGTCCCCACCAATCACCGCTGCCTACCAACCCTAATATCTATATGATAGAGGTGATCTCTCAATATATTCTAGATGGATGTGAGGATATGGAATTAGATTCCTTATACTTGCAAGCAATGGACGCCGACTGGAAGAATAAGGATCATAAGGCCATTCCTAAACATTGGGTACATATCTTAAATAGATTTCTCCTCAAAGTTAATATCAAGCTACACTCATAAAGGGAACACTCCAACTATTCTCCCAACAATATTCGGGTCAATATTCAAAACCCCAAATACCATCATAAACCCTTCAAAGAAGATAGGAACAGAGGAAGTTGTAGCAACAAGAATTTCTTGCAAGAATTAGGTGAATTCTTGGTAAAGTCATGCAAAATTATTCTAATGATTGAGGCCTTTGCCTCAACTCTCCCTTCTACTCAATGAAAATCATATCATCGAACATAAAAGGCCTGAATTTCTAGGTAAGAAAAGGCTTCTTAAGGCACATATTCCCCAAGATAAACTTGATATAATGATGATTCAAGAAATAAATTTCTCTTGAGAAAGAGTCTCCTCTATTATCTACAAATGTTGTAAAGGAGCCTAAAGCTTGGCCATTGATGGAAATGGTCAAGCAATAGGTCTAGGTATATGTTAGCATCCTTAAGAGGTATTTCTCATGGATTTTTAGGAAAATAATAGAGTTTCAACAACCAAATTTAAAATTTTAGGCTTAAATCAACCAAATTTAATAATCTATTACTAACTCTGTTATGACTAGTTGTATTGAATCTTTGTGATTCTTGTTTGGGTGATTCATCGCTTGATAAATCTAACCACCCCACTCATACTCTTGATTGACTATGTACAACCCTAAATAGGTTATGGAAAACCCTAACCGAAGGGTATGCTATTGTGAATGTATGAAACCCTAAACGGCTTAGGGATATTATGAAATGCGAGTTGGAGTTTCATTGATGAGGTCATGTTTGGGATTTTGGTATGATCGGGAAATCCTAACTTATTAGGGTTGAGTGATAAGGTCTAAAATCCTGTAACCTTTGAATTTTTGCTAATGTAGGGTTTGCTATGTTTCTACATTGGAACCCTATCTCATTGGGGTTTTGTGGAATGTGTAAGCAAGACACTTATATTATCGTACAATTGATTTCCTTGTTATGTGTGCATTTGTCTGATCAAACCCTAGTATATTCAAGATGGTTGTGTGTTTAACTCTTATTGATCATTGTGAAGTTGGTTTTGAGTAACGCATGAGATGAAATGTATTTGCATGATGATGAAATTTAGGCATATAGAGATATGTCCTTACGGATGCAATCCTAGGTTGGTCTAGGTCAAGATTTATTAATTGTTGGACATATGATATTCTTATGTATGGTTATGAATTCCTAGTTTTGTTTGTTGACCTAGTCATTGATGGTCTTAAGTTTTAGGATTAAATGAAAATCCTTGTTTGGGATTCTAGGATAATGATATCTAGAAATATAGGGTGTTGTAACTAAACCCTAGTGAAGTTAAAATTGTCTAGTATGTGTGATATCTGAAATCTATTAGATGATTGTTGAAAATGAAAATATAGGGTTTTAGAGTTAAATCCTAGTAGTAACATTGTCTAATGTGTGTAATGTAATAATCTGAGATCCTTGTATTTAATGATTGTTGAAACTATGGAATTATAGTGTTTTGGAGTTAAACCTTAGTCAAAGCAAAATATCTGAAATATGATTATTTAAGATTTGTGTAAGATTGTTGAGATTGTGAAATTAGAATTCTAGGGTTTTGGAGTTAATCCTTAGTCAAGGTAGAAATCTATGATATATGATGACTATATGATAATTTGATATTTATGAAACATGGCTAAAATTTGAATTTTTGGTTGAGATTGACGATTGATCGGAAATCTAGGGTTTGCAACTAATCCTAGTAGTAGCTGGTGATGTTAGTGATTGATTGATGGTTGATTGAAAAACTAGGGGTTGGAAGTAACCCTAGTGGAAGATGGTCAGGTTAATGACTAAGCTGTGATTGACTTTGGTTGATTATTTTGTATGAAATCTAGGATTTGTATGACTCCCTAGTGAGAAGTCTAGCATATGTATTTTGAAGGGTTGTTAGATTCTTTATTTGTGTGAATTGTTTCTAGGGATAGATAAATGTTTTAGTAAGGTATTTCATACCTTTGGAAGACACATAGAAAGCATAGATGGAATGAATGTTGTAATGAAGTAGTCAAGGATGTATAAAAAAGTCCCTAGCAAGATGTTGAAGAGTATATGTCTCTTGTCTGTAATCGATTTTGGGTATCTGATATGTATAAATATGAAATGCTTCCGTGTTTTTATATGGCTAACATCATGCTTCTATAGGTTTGGTTTTACTTGTTATTTAAGTTGTGCAGTTACACAATCTTCAACTTGGTGAAGATTCTCATTGATGTGATAAGAATTATGGGGATAATGATAACTTTGATGAATTCGTTGGAAGGCACAAAATATTCTCCGATGAAGAAAAGAAGAAGTAGAACACCCTAAGTAAAGAGGGAGCTTGAATGGAAGGAGTCCCCTAGGATAAGAGGATGGTTGAGAATATTCCTTGTATAGGAATGAGTATATCCTCTTTGTTTAAGAGAGAGTGACAGATATGATTCTCTGCTTCATGTGTCATGCGCTAAACCAGAACTAACAACTATAAGTTTTAGTGAAGTCCATGAGCAAGAGAAGGAATTCAGAGAACACATTTATAGGTGCTGCTGAAAGAAGGAAATCGGGACCTGATTGATGAATAAGTTGTTGCATATGAAGTAGGAAGTAAAATGTATGATTGAGGAATATGTTGTCAAATATTCGGTTAATAGACCTACTATGGAAAGTTGAGAAGCAACATATGTTGTCTAAAAGACCCTAGAGGTTTGTATTTGATTTTGTACATATAAAAGTATATTATTGATTGGGGTTGTGTTTGTACAGGTGAAACTCGCGAAGGATAGCATGCAATTTACCAATTAGTTTGATTAGGAGAGATTGGTCATTCTTGATCTGTTGGATCAACCTAGGTTATTGAGGCTTTGTGAGTGAAGCATTGCCTGAGAAGAAATCTGGCTAACACTTTGTAATGATGTCTGAGTCTCGAAGATGGAAATATGGTGTTGGTCATTAATATCGGTTTTGGATACATGCTTGTATTTTTTCGATATGGTTAGAAAGTAAGCCTGAGGATACCTAAAGGGGATGAAAACTTGAGTCCATATTAGTCTCACTTAGATATATTGCCTTAGTTAGGTATCTAGTCCATGGCATTGCGGTGCCTAAACTATTAAGCAACTATTTGGATGGATTTCCTTGGTCAGGAATCTAGACGATGTCATTGCAATGTCTAAATTTCTTCATGGTTCATATAGTTTGAGATCTTCCATTGTATCTGTACATTATGAATACCTCCCTAGTTAAGAGGGAGTTTTGGAAAATGTAACTATGTTTGTTCTTCAATAGCGTACTTGATTCATTATGGAATTTAATTGTCAAAATAATAAAGAAAATAATTATTACTGTTATTTTTGGGACTTATTAAAGCATGTGTTTCAAGCTTGGGTCACCATGCTTTAGGTCAAAGTCCCCATTTAGGACTTCTAGGATTTATTCTGAGTCTATAGAGTTACATTTAAAGAGACACTTCTTGGGCTTTTGAATCATGTAAAAGATTTAAGTATTGAGTCAAATATGAATTATGTAACCTCCACACCATGTCGGCCTAAGGAACCTAGTCTACCCCATAAGAATCCTATAAAAGGAAGGTCATCAAATTCATTTGGATCATTATTCACACATAATTTCGAATTCTCTTGTAGTTAGGAAGAAGTGTGAAAATCTCTTGTTGCTGGGCAAAAGTGTGAAGTTCTCTTGTAGTTGGGAAAAGGTGCGAAGTTTTTCTCGGGAAGCCAAAGTGAATATCAGTTTGCAAAAGTATAAGGAGACAAGGAAAATTGAAATTTTGGTGTCTCTGTCTCTCTATTTCATGTCCTGATTGGGAGATCGAAGTGTTCCAAGTTTCACTGTTTCAGAAAGCTACCAGTTGTCACAAGTTGCTGCATAGTCGAAGTTGCTGGGAAGAGGTCAAAATTGTAGGAAGCTGACTTGGTGTGGAGGGAAGGTCTAGTCTTGGTCTAGGGTGAAGAGTGTCAAAAAATATTATTCAAAGGAAGAATTATCTTGACTAGGTTTCCCCCTCGAGGGGGTTTTTCCCTGGCATTTTCCTACATTTGGTGTCTATTTTTTTGGATGTATTTCCTTGGTCAGGAATCTAGTCCATGGCATTGCAGTGTCTAAATTTCTTCATGGTTCATATAGTTTGAGATCTTCCATTATATCTGTACATTATGAATACCTCCATAGTTAAGAGGGAGTTTTGGAAAATGCAACTATGTTTGGTCTTCAATAATGTACTTGATTCATTATGTAATTTACTTGTCAAAAGAATAAAGAAAATAATTATTATTGTTATTATTGTGACTTATTAAAGCATGGGCTTCATTCTTGGGTCAACATGCTTTAGGTCAAAGTCCTCATTAAGGACTTCTAAGATTTATTCCGATTCCATAGAGTTATTTTACATTTAAAGAGACCCTTCTTGGGCTTTTAAATCATGTAAAAATGTTAAGTACTGAGTCAAATATGAATTATGTAACCTCCACACCATGTCGGCCTAAGGAACCTATTCAACCCCACAAGAAGCCTATAAAAGGAAGGTCATCGAATTCATTTGGATCATCATTCACACACAAGTTGGAATTCTCTTGTAGTTAGGAATAAGTGTGAAAATCTCTTGTTTTTGGGCAGAAGTGCGAAGTTCTCTTGTAGCTGGAAAAAGGTGTGAAGTATCCTGTTGGGAAGCCAAAGTGAATATGAGTTTGGGGAAGTATAAGGAGACAAGGAAAATAAAAAATTTGGTCGCTCTCTCTCTATTTCGTGTCTTGATTTGGAGATCAAAGTCTTCCAAGTTTAATTGTTTCTAGAAGCTACCAGTTGTCACAAGTTGTTGCATAGTCGAAGTTGTTGGGAAGAGGTCAAAATTCCGGGAAGCTGAATTGGTGTGGAGGGAAGGTCTGGTCTTCGTGTAGAGTGAAGAGTGTCAAAGAATATCGTTGGAAGGATGAATTATCTTGATTGGGTTTCCCCCTCAAGGGGTTTCTTCCCTGGCATGTTCCTACATCTGGCGTCTATTGTTTTATGTGTTGTTGCTTTTGGTAATTTCTTGATGAACTAAAGAAAGAAGATATAAAGAATTGTAATAATAAGAAAAATCACAAGTAATTATCAAGATCAAGAAAATATATTGCCTCTCTGATTTTCTAACATAATATTCCTCCAAAACTTTCTAGGCTTTAATTTAGAGAGGTGAAGAAGATGCTCTTGCCTCTTGTTTATATAGTACCTTTTATTCCTTTTGATAAGATCTTTGTACACACTTATTTTTTCAATCTTTATAATTTCATTAGGAGCATCTCTATTCACTTTCCTAACATACTTACAATCCTTATCACACCAAGGGTTGGAAGTTCTATTATTCTTCTTATACGATATCTTGGTAGAGACTTTGTTAATGGTAGTGGAGATCACGGTAATAAAATTGTGGTAGATGTGATCAATGCTATCATTGTATGTTAAGAGTCCTAAATACCAAGTTAAATCTTTTAAGAAGTGATCCATTTTACTTTTGTCAAAGTGAATGTGCATTAGTCAATATTGTGTTGGGACATCTAATCCAAAAAATTGTTATAAAGTGTTTTGATACTCTTATTACACTGAGAAAATATGGATACAATTCATACTTGAGTTAATTAAAAATTGCTTCATATGACTTTGATAAAGTACTTAAATATAATTTAAAAGATATAAGTTTTATTTTGCCCAAGGAGATAACTGGGCAGATCTACCTGAAGGGATCACTTCTCGTTGGCTTATTAATAGCGCTTAACCCCAGGGGTTTCAAGTAGAATTTACCCCATGACCTCCAATTAGCGAGGTACTTTAGCAACAAGAACTTAACCAATTGAACTAACCCTCAAGCCTAAAAGATATAATATCTATTAAAAAAAAATGTTTGTCAAGTGATTTGTGTTTATCTTGGCTTGACCCGTGGCTTGGGAAACCATGGCCCAGGGGCATCTAAGCCATCAAAATCAACCAAGGACCGCACTCGACTTGGGCCACACTAGCACTAAGCTGACTGGATTTTAGCATGGCTCCCCCACTAGCACGAGACCAACCACCTCCGTGATGTTTGATACTTGGTCACCTTGCTAACAAGGCCCATCCTTAGCCAATTGTGCTAATGAGACTTGACATAATATTTATAAAAATAAAAAATAAAAAATTTATGACATTTTTATATTTTTCTATTTTAAAGTCTTACTCAATTTTTTTTAATTATTTTAAGTTCTTTATTTATTATTCTCGTTATTTAAAAAATATTTTTAAATATATATATATAAATTTAAAATGGAAAAAAATATATTTCAATTATAAAAATTTTATATTTAAAAAATTGAAAACATAAATTATTTATATTACCCTTTATAATAAAATATAAAAACAAATAAATAATGTAATTTTAAATATAAATTTTATTTTAAATTTAAAATATAAAAAGAGGTTTCACCATTATTTTGGCCTTATCCAAACCATAATCAGTGAAATGACATTATTTTGGCCTTATCCAGACCATAATCAATGAAACCACCTTTATTTAGAATGATTTATCAAAAGAGAGATATTTTGATGTACAATGGTTTTGATAAGGAAATCATATGGACAAGTAAAATATAAAGAATAATCAAATTTTCTAGGATGTAAAATATGGTGAATGATCAAATTTTTTAAAACATAATTTTTATTATTATTTAATTTCATGTAGTGTATTAATTCATTCATCATAAATTATAAAACAATTATATTTTAATGAATTTGATTATAAATCTAGGTTTAAGATTATAAGTCAAATATTAATTTTTTTTCTTTGGATAATTTAGGTTTTGAAATTTTGTAGTTAGAGTTTTCCTCAAGTTATCTTTGGTCCTAGCTTCCTTCATGGGTCAGGTTGAAGGAAGCATCTTCCCATTCCCCTTTGGCAACATAGCCTCTGTTGGTGTCAAGCCAAGAGGTAATGCAAATGACGACGGGGACAAACAATCATTCTACAAACATTAGTGCCCCCCCCCCTCCTTGCAATTTCACAAAACTAATGGCAAGTGAAACATGGCAAGGTAGAATATGAAGCCGTTGATCTCCAAAACAATCTAAAGTTCATAAATTCAAGATAAAATATTCCCAAATAGAGAAGTACATCCAATTCATGCAAGACCATGCTATGATTAGAAGGTTTTTGGGATTTTGGCCCATCGAACATGCTCTCATCAATTAGATTAAACAAATGGAAGCCTAAAGGACAAATAGATCTAGACTTAGGGGCGAAAGGATTCTTCACTATTCTTTGCTAATATGGAGGACCCGATGCGAGTATTTGTAGGTGGTCCACATTTCTTTAATTGTGTAGGAGTTTGCCTTTGAATTTGGATATAATGCTTTTTCCTAGATAAAGAAAGCTTTACAATAGCCCCATTTTGGATCAGACTATACTCTCTACAAAGGGAATAATTTCTAAAAGGAAGAAGCCCTCGAGGTTATATGCAACACCCTTGGTCACTTTCTCAATATTTTAGAAGTCACAAAATGAGTTACATATACATATTATGCATGGATTTGTGCCTACATCGATATATCTCAAGGTATCCAAGCCTCTATCGTTCAATATTTTAGGGACACGCTCTTGTAACAGAAACTTCACTGTGAACACATCCCCTTGCGTTGTCGATGTTTCCATGAATATGGTCCTATATTTAAATAATTCCCTCTTCACATCACAACAAACTAAGGACCTACCCATGAATCCAGAAGCCTTCACTCTAGTCAATTCAAATCATAGACATACAAAGGCTTCAAGTACTTATAAATCCTATCCATGACTCTAGTCCTATAATAGCTTTGAAGTCCTCACTAGAGCATATTGTCATGCATTTATGGTGACATAAGAGCCCTCTCAACTAGATCTAGTCGTGGTCAATATTAGATCACACCAAGAATACTTAGCAACGCCTACAAGCTCCTCCATCCATTTTTGTCCCCGCCAATCACTGCTGCCTACCAACCCCAATATCTCAATGAGAGAGGTGCTCTCTCAATAGATTCTAGATTCCTGAACATTGGGTACATATCTTAAAGAGATTGCTCCTCAAAGTTAATATCAAGCTATACTCATAAAGGGAACACTCCAACTATTCTCTCAACAATATTCGGGTCAATATTCAAAACCCCAAATATCGTCATAAACCCTTCAAAGAAGATAGGCATAGAGGAAGGTGTAGCAACAAGAATTTCTTGCAAGAATTAGGTGAATTCTTGGTAAATTCACGCAAAACTATTCTCATGATTGAGGCCTTTGCCTCAACTCTCCCTTCTACTCAATGAAAATCATATCATCGAACATAAAATGCCTGAATTTCTAGGTAAGGTAAGGCTTCTTAACACACATATTCCCCAAGATAAACTTGATATAATGATGATTCAAGAAACAAAATGCTCTCGAGAAAGACTCTCCTCTATTATCAACACATGCTATAAAGGAGCCCAAAGCTTGGCCGTTGACACAAATGGTCAAGCAAGAGGTATATATATATGTTAGTATCCTTAAGAGGTATTTCTCATGGATTGTTAGGAAAATAATAGCGTTTTAACAACCAAATTTAAAATTTTAGGCTTAGATCAACCAAATTTAATAATCTATTACTAATTTTGTTATGACTAGTTGTATTGAATCTTAGTGATTCTTGTTTGGGTGATTCATCTCTTGATAAATCTAACCACCCCACTCATACTCTTGATTGACTATGTAGAACCCTAAATAGGTTATGGAAAACCCTAACCGAAGGGTATGCAATTGTGAATGTATGAAACCCTAAACCACTTAGGGATATTGGGAAATGCGAGTTGAAGTTTTATTGATGAGGTCATGTTTGGGATTTTTGTATGATCGAGAAATCCTAACTTATTAGGGTTGAGTGATAAGGTCTAAAAACTTGAAACCTTTGAAGTTTTGGTAATGTAGGGTTTTCTATGTTTCTACATTGGAACCCTATCTCACTGGGGTTTTTTGGAATGTGTAAGCAAGACACTTATGTTGTCGTAGAATTGATTTCCTTGGTATGTGTGTGTTTGTCTGATCAAATCCTAGTATATTCAAGATGGTTTGTGTGTCTAACTCTTATTGATCATTGTGAAGTTGGGTTTGAGTAACGCATGAGATGAAATGTATTTGCATGATGATGAAATATAGGCATATATAGATGTGTCCTTAATGAAATCCTAGGTTGGTCTAGGTCAACATGTATTAATTATTGGACATATGATATTCTTATGAATGGTCATGAATTCCTAGTTTTGTGTGTTGACCTAGTCATTGATGGTCTTAAGTTTTAGGATTTAATGAAAATCCTTGTTTGAGATTCTAGGATAATGATATTTGGAAATATAGGGTGTTGTTACTAAACCCTAGTGAAGTGAAAATTGTCTAGTATGTGTGATATCTGATATCTATTAGATGATTGTTGAAAATGAAAATTTAGGGTTTTACAGTTAAATCCTAGTAGTAACATTGTCTAATGTGTGTAATGTAACAATATGAGATCCATGTATTTAATGATTTTTGAGACTGTGGAATTATAGTGTTTTGGAGTTAAACCTTAGTCAAAGTAAAATATCTGAAATATGATTATTTGAGATTTGAGTAATATTGTTGAGATTGTGAAATTAGAATTCTAGGGTTTTGGAGTTAATCCTTAGTCGAGGTAGAAATATCTGATATATGATGACTATATGATAATTTGATATTTATGAAAGATGGTTAAAATTTGAATTTTTGGTTGAGATTGATGATTGAGCAAAAATTTAGGGTTTGCAACTAATCCTAGTAGTAGTTGGTCATGTTAGTGACCGAGTGATGGGTGATTGAAAAACTAAGGGTTGGAAGTAACCCTAGTGGAAGATGGTCAAGTTAATGACTAAGCTGTGATTGACTTTGGTTGATTCTTTTGTATGAAATCTAGAATTTGTATGACTTCCTAGTGAGAAGTCTAACATATTTGAAGGGTTGTTAGATACTTTATTTGTGTGAATTGTTTCTAGGGTTTGCTATATGTTTTAGTAAGGTATGTCATACCTTTGGAACACACATCAAAAGCATAGATGGAATGAATGTTGTTATGAAGTAGTCTAGGATGTATAAAAAAGTACCTAGCAAGATGTTGAAGAGTATATGTCTCTTGTTTGTAATCGATTTTGGGTATATGATATGTATAAATATGAAATGCTTTCGTGTTTATGATATGGCTAACATCACGCTTCTATAAGCTTGATTTTACTTGTTATTTAAGTTGTGCAGTTACACAATATTCAACCGGGTGAAGATGCTCATTGATGTGATAAGCATGATGGGGATAATGATAACTTTGATGAATTGGTTGGAAGCCACGAAAGATTCTCTGATGAAGAAAAGAAGAAGTAGAACACCCTAAGTTAAGAGGGAGCTTGAATGGAAGGAATCTCTCTAGGATAAGAGGATGGTTGAGAATATTCCTTGTATATGAATGAGTAGATCCTCTTTGTTTAAGAGAGAGTGATAGATATGATTCTCTGCTTCATGTGTCATGCACTAAACTAGAACTAACAACTGTAAGTTTTAGTGAAGGCCATGAGTAAGAGAAGGAAATTGGAGAACACATTTTGAATGTTGTTGAAAGAAGGAAATCAAGATCTAATTGAAGAATATGTTGCTGCATATGAAGTAGGAAGTAAAATGGATGATTGAGGAATATTCTATCAAATATTTGGTTAATAGAGCTACTATGGAAAGTTTAGAAGCAACATATGTTGTCTAAAGGACCCAGGAGGTTTGTATTTGATTTTGTACATATGAAAGTATATTATTGATTGGGGTTGTGTTTGTACAGGTGAATATCTTGAAGGATAACATGTTGGTTACCAATTAGTTTGATTGGGAGAGATTGGTCATTCTTGATTTGCTAGATCAAGGGTTATTGAGGCTTTGTGAGTGAAGCATTGCCTGAGAATACATATGGCTAACACTCTGTGTTGATGTTTGAGTCGCGAAGATGGAAAGATGGAGTTGGTAATTAAGCTTGGTTTTGGATACACACCTATCTTTTTGGGTATATGGTTAGAAAGTAAGCCTGAGGGTACCTAAAGGGGCTGAAAGCTTGAGTCCATCTTAGTCTCACTTATATAGATTGCCTTAGTCAGGTATCTAGTCCATGGCATTGCGGTGCCTAAACTATTGAGTGACTATTTGGATGGATTTCCTTGGTCAGGAATCTATACCATGGCATTGTAATGTCTAAATTTCTTCATGGTTCATATAGTTTGAGATCTTCCATTTTATATGTACATTATGAATACCTCCCTAGTTAAGAGGGAGTTTTGGAAAATGTAACTTTGTATGTTCTTCAATAGTGTACTTGATTTATTATGTAATTTACTTGTCAAAATAATAAAGAAAATAATTATTACTGTTATTTTTGTGACTTATTAAAGTATGGGTTTCATGCTTGGGTCACCATGCTTTAGATCAAAGTCTCCATTGAGGACTTCTATGATTTATTTTGAGTCTATAGAGTTATTGTACATTTAAAGAGACCCTTCTTGGGCTTTTGAATCATGTAAAAAGTTTAAGTATTGAGTCAAATATGGATTTTGTAAACTCCACACCATGTCAGCATAAGGAACCTAGTCGACCCCACAAGAAGCCTATAAAAGGAAGCTCATCGAATTCATTTGGATCATCATTCACACATAATTTCGAATTCTCTTGTAGCTAGGAAGAAGTGTGAATTCTCTTGTTGCTGGGAAGAAGTGTGAAGTTCTCTTGTAACTGGGAAAAGGTGCGAAGTTTGTTGTCGGGAAGCCAAAGTGAATATGAGTTTGGGGAAGTATAAGAAGACAAGGAAAATCAAAATTTTGGTGTTCTCTCTCTTTATTTCGTGTAATTATTGGGAGATCTAAGTGTTCCAAGTTTCACTGTTTTCGAAAGCTACCAGTTGTCACAAGTTGTTGCATAGTCGAAGTTGCTGGGAAGAGGTCAAAATTCTGGGAAGCTGACTTGGTGTGGAGGGAAGGTCTGGTCTTGGTCTAGGCTGAAGAGTGTCAAAGAATATTATTGAAAGGAATAATTATCTTGACTAGGTTTCCCCATCGAGGGGGTTTTTCCCTGGCATGTTCCTACATCTGGTGTCTATTGTTTTATGTGTTGTTGCTTTTAGTAATTGCTTGATGAACTAAAGAAAGAAGATATAAAGAATCATAATAATAAGAAAAATCATAAGTAATTATCAAGATCAAGAAAATATTTACTGCCTCTCTGATTTCTAACATAATATTCCTCGAAAGCTTTCTAGGCTTTAATTTTGTTAGGTGAAGAAGACGCTCTTGCCTCTTGTTTATATAGTATCTTTTCTTCCTTTTGATAAGATATTTGTACGCACTTATTTTTTCAATGTTTATAATTTCGTTAGGAGCATCTCTAATCGCTTTCTTGACATACTTACAATCCTTATCACACCAAGGGTTGGAAGTTCTATTATTCTTATTATATAATGATATCTCGGTAGAGAATTTGTTAATGGTAGTGGAGAGCATGGTAGTAAAATTGTGGTAGATGTGATCAATGTTATCATTGTATATTAAGAGTCCTAAATACCTAGTTAAATCTTTTAAGAAGAGATCCATTTTACTTTTGTTAAAGTGAATGTGCCTTTAATCAATATTGTGTTGGGATATCTAATCTAAAAAATGTTATAAAGTGTTTGGATACTCTTATTACATTGAGAAAATATGGATGAAATTCATACTTGAGTTAAGGAAAAATTTCTTCATATGACTTTGATAAAGTACTTAACTATAATTTAAAATATATAAGTTTTATTTTCCCTAAGGACATAACTGGGCAGATCTACCCGAAGGGAGCACTTCCCGTTGGCTTATTAGTAGTGCTTAACGCCAAGGGTGTCAAGGAGAATTGACCCCATGACCTCCGATTACCGAAGTAATTTAGCAAAAAGAAATTGACCAATTGAACCAACCCTCAATGCTAAAAGATATAATATTTCTAAATAAATAAAAAATTGTTTGTCAAGTGATCTGTGTTTATCTTGGCTTGACCCGTGGCTTGGGAAATCATGATCGAGGGGCATCTAAGCCATCAAAAACACCCAAGGATCGCACTCAACTTAGGCCACACCAACCCTTAGCTGACTGGATTTTAGCATGGCTCCCCCCCTAGCACAAGCGCAACAGCCTTTGTGAGGTTTGATACTGAGTCACCTTGCTAACGAGGCCCATCCTCAATTAGTTGTGCTAGTGAGACATGACATAATATTTATAAAAATAAAAAAATAATGATATTTTTCTATTTATAAAGTGTTACTCAATTTTTTTTAATTATTTAAAGTTCCTTATTTTTTTTCGTTATTTAAAAAATATTTTTAAATATATGTATAAATTTAAAACGGAAAAAATAAAAATTAAATTCATTTATAAAAATCTTACATTAAAAAAAATTAAAACATAAATTATTTATATTACCCTTTATAATAAAATTTTAAAAAAAATAAATAATGTAATTTTAATTATAAATTTTATTTTAAATTTAAAATATAAAAAGAGGTTTCACCATTATTTTGGCCTTATCCATACCATAATTAATGAAACAACCTTTACGTAGAATGATTTATTAAAAGAGAGATATTTTGATGTACAATGGTTTTGATAAGGAAATCATATGGGCGAGTAAAATATAAAGAATAATCAAATTTTTTGGGATGTAAAATATGGTGAATGATTAAATTTTTTAAAACATATTTTTATTATTATTTAATTTCATGTAGTGTAGTAATTCATTTATCATAAATTATAAAACACTTATATTTTAGTGAATTTAATTATAAATCTAGGTTTAAGATTATAAGTCAAATACAATTTCTTTTTCTTTGGATAATTTAGGGTTTTGAAATTTTGTAGCTAGGTTTTTCCTCAAGTTATCTTTGGTCCTAGCTTCCTTCATGCGTCAAGTTGAAGGAAGGAGCCTCCCATTCTCCTTCGGAAACATAGCCTCTGTTGATGTCAAGCCAAGAGGTAATGCAAATGACGATGGGGACAAACAATCATTCTACAAACATTTGTGCCCCCCCCTGCAATTCCACAAAACTAATGGCAAGTGCAACATGGAAAGGTAGAATATCAAGCCGTTGATCTCCAAAACAAGCTAAAGTTCCTAAATTCAAGATAAAATACTCCCAAATAGGGCACTACATCCAATTCATGCAAGACCACGCTCTGATTAAGAGGTTTTTGGGGTTTTGGCCCATGGAAAATGCTCTCATCAATTAGAATAAAACAAATGGAAGCCTAAAGGACAAATAGATCTAGACTTGGGGGCCAAAGGATTCTTCACTATGCTTTGCTAATTTGGAGGACCAGATGTGGGTATTTGTAGGTGGTCCATATTTCTTTAATTTTGTAGGACTTTACCTTTGTTTCTGGATATAACACTATTTCCTAGATAAAGAAAGCTTTACAATAACCCTAGTTTGGATCAAACTATACTCTCTACAAAGGGAATAATTTCTAGAAGGAAGAAGCCCTAGAGTGTATATGCAACACCCTTGGTCACTTTGGCAATATTTTAGAAGCCACAAAATGAGTTACATATACATATTATGCATGGATTTGTGCCTACATGGATATATCTCAAAGCCTCCGAGCCTCTATCGTTCAATATTTTAGGGATAAGCTCTTGTAACAGACACTTCATTGTGAACACATCCCCTTGCATTGTCGACGTTTCCATGAATATGGTCATATATTTAAATAATTACCTCTTCACACCACAACAACGCAACAAAGTAAGGACCCACCCATGAATCTAGAAGCCTTTACTTTAGTAAATTCCAATCACATGCATACAAAGGATTCAAGTACTTCTAAATCCTATCCATGACTCTACTCCTATAATAGCTTTGAAGCCCTCACTAGAACATCTTCTCATGCATTTCTGGTGACATAAGTGCCTTCTCAACTAGATCTGGTCGTGGTCAGTATTAGATCACACCAAGAAGACTTAGAAATGCCTACAAGCTCCTCCATCCATTTTGGTCCTCACCAATCACCGCTGCCTACCAACCCTGATATCTCAATGATAGAGGTGCTCTCTCAATATATTCTAGATGGATGTGAGGATATGGAACTAGATTCCTTATATTTGCAAGCAATGGATGCCGATTGGAATAATAAGGATCATAAGGCCATTCTTGAACATTTGGTACATATCTTAAAGAGATTGCTGCTCAAATTTAATATCAAGCTACACTCATAAAGGGAACACTCCAACAATTCTCCCAACAATATTCGGGTCAATATTCAAAACCCAAAATACCATCATAAAACCTTCAGAGAAGATAGGCATAGAGGGAGGTGTAGCAATAAGTAGTTCTTGCAAGAATTAGGTGAATTCTTGGTAAATTCATGCAAAATTACTCTGATGATTTAGGACTTTGCCTCAACTCTCCCTTCTACTCAATGAAAATCATATCATCGAACATAAAAGGCTTGAATTGCTTAGGTAAGAAAAGGCTTCTTAAGACAAATATCACCCAAGATAAACTTGATATAATGATGATTCAAGAAACAAAATTCTCTCAAGAAAGAGTCTCCTCTATTATCTCCACATGCTGGGAAGGAGCCTGAATCTTGGCCATTGACGCAAATGGTCAAGCAAGAGGTCTAGCTATATGTTAGCATCCTTGAGAGGTTTTTCTCATGGATTGTTAGGCAAATAATAGAGTTTCAAAAACCAAATTTAAAATTTTAGGCTTAGATCAAGTGGGATAAATATCAAATATATATGGACCACACATTGTTGATGAAAGATCGAACTTCCTTCATGCTATAAGGAGACTAGGTTGGATGTTGAAACATTTCCCATGGATAATTGGGGGAGACTTTAATATGATAAAATCCCCCTCTAATAAAAATGGTGGTATTTGAAGGCTTGATCAAGAGGTAGATCACTTCAAAGAGGACATGCATGTCCTAAAACTAGTGGATCTGGATACTAACAATGGATCTTTCACCTACAAGAACAAACACAAAGGAAATAACTAGGCTCCATACTAGATCGGTTCCTTATTTATGAAAATATCATGGAAAAGGATGTATTTTTAGATGCCTCCATCCTTATTTGCAAAATCTCTAATCATTGACCCATCTATCTAAGTTTTGACATCAAAATCAGGCCAATGAATCTATCTTTTCATTTTGAGAGTTTTTGCCTCTCAAACCCATCCTTCTTGGATAAGGCCAAAACATGGTCACTAAAAGCTCTATATTATACCTAGTGAAATCAGTTCTATAAAGACTTTTATGATTTTATAAGTTTGAAATATGGCTGAAAAGTAAAAGTTGAATATGTTTTATGATATTGTAAATATTTATTGTTATTAATGAAACATTATTGTTTTTACTTATTGATAATTTTGAAAATACAAGAAGAGAAAACACATGAGAAGTTAGACCCTCAACTATCTGGAAACAGTTAGAAGGAATTATTGTCTAACAAAAGGATAAAGTATTTATTGTAGCCTTAGCAAGACACTACTAGGGGCTTGAGGAGGTGATTCTATGAAAAAAGGTTGATTTATTTCCTAATAGAATGGGATCCTATAGATATGGGCGGACTACTGAGACAATAGTTCATTGGTTGGGAGCAGTGTGGTAACTTTTATTGTGCTTTTAGAGATTCAGATAAGTAATTGTGTTGTTTACATACTGGGTTGGAATTATATATATATTCCAATATTTCCTTTTGAATCTAAGTAATAAGAATAACAAATTTAAAGTATTATGTTGAATGTAAGTATCTAGATGTAGAATAAAAATAATTAACTATGTAGAGGAGACTCTATGGTTTTGTTTCTGGCATGTTTTCGTGAAAATTTTATGTTTGTGTGTGTGTACATGTAAGTAAATAATATGTATATATGGCATGGTTAGTAAGGTAATGGGTTAACCCTATGATAAAGCACCCAGGTTATCCTTCAACCAATGTAAAATCCCTACCAAGGGATAAATACCAATGTATAGTCTCTACCAAGGGACGAATCCTTAAGAAAAACTTGAAAGTCCATAAACCCGGGTACCAGGAGTTTGAAATGTTATTTTTCTACAAATTAGGATTGTCCATAGATT
The DNA here is from genome assembly GCA_031772625.1 of Pinus tabuliformis. Classification (NCBI taxonomy): domain Eukaryota; kingdom Viridiplantae; phylum Streptophyta; class Pinopsida; order Pinales; family Pinaceae; genus Pinus; species Pinus tabuliformis. The sequence continues at coordinate 171,677,146 of CM062819.1, read as the reverse complement.
ATATGTATATTTATTGATATAAATATATGTATACATGCAACCAGATAGGGAAATGAAGACTGTAGGGGTAGCAAACCCAGAAGCAACATATACACAACACAAAAAGGAAAATGTTTGAAACAATTCATACTAAATGTACAATATATTCATAAAAACGGTTATTTTCTTAAATAAAGTAGATTGTGTTAATAAAATTTTATATTCTACAAGAAACAAATAACATAGACAATTTTAGTTCTTTATAAGAACAACAAAAAGGACCTTATAACTTTAGTTGAAAATAAAGGCAATGGGACAAATATACATTGTGCATATAAAGACAAAATCAATTCATGTCTAGCCTCCAACAGGCTTAATTATTTACAAACAGTGGCCATGATAAACTAGAAAATTAAACATGTAAATCTTTAAATAACTTGGACTCATAGTTTGAGTCTAGTGTACTAACAACTTAAATAACAGTTCCATGCATGCACAAGTATCATGAAAAACTCAGCTAGATTTGGCCTAATTCCTCTATTATATCCAAGGGACTCCTGTATCAGACAGTTGAAAAGAAGAAAAAGAGGTAAGTACCTAGATATTATATAGAAATAAAAACCCAAAATTTCAATGCTTGTAGAGCTTCAAACCCTTTCGATACTAACTTGTATGGAGTTGAATCAAAATGTTAAACTATGGAAGAATTAAAGAAAATGATAAAAATTAATGGGTTATGTGTAAACATAGTAAAATGGTTATACTATGTATAAATTACCTAATATGGGTGTTATAGTTGCTAGAAGTCTCAGCCTTGTGACAAGAACCGAGTCTTGTCAAAGTGGAAGAAATAAAGAAACCTCGAGAAGTAAGAAAAGGAACACGATATTTTTTGTTGTTGGAAAACTCTAGGTCATAAGTATTTACGAGTTGGGCATTTTATTGTTATTTACCAGTTGGGCATTTTCTTGTTGGGAAGATTACACTAGCATGGAATAAATAGAACTCTAACCTTTCCAAGACAAGGTATGGGTAATTTATTATTTATAACCAACAAAAAAATCCCAAGTTTGAACTGGACCAGTTAGCCTAAGAAGAAAAACTGAAAAACGTGTTAGGTAATGCTTTGACATGAACCTCATAATTATTTTAATAGTCACATCGTAGTCGTGACTCAAAACCCTCATTGCCTTGAATTGTAGAAATTGAATGAATATTAGTGTAAGGGTAGGGTTTTTCCCTTCCTCAAAAGAAAAGCAGAAATTGTGGTGACTTCAAGAAGAGCAGTCGAGCCTCCATGAAAACCTTAGAACCACAGCGAAATTCCAAAGATTTTTTTTTCAAAACTACTAGAAAGCCACTTGAGAAGGGAATTTTAGGTAATAATTTCAGAATTTAAAACGAAAAAAATAAAAACAACTCTCATATGCCACCATGCCTTTCGTAGGAGTGATGTTCTAGCTAATGGGAAGCTTCTAAAAACACCATGGTAAAAAAGGATGTAGAATTTTCTTAAGTCTAATAATTCTTTCCATGAAGATTGATGGTCAAGTGCAAGAGAATCAAGGGTAACGAAACCCTCCTTTCTATCAGAGACACATAGCTTTGATGGCATAAACTCAAAGTGAAAAATTACGTCTAGATTGGATGAGGGTGGTCGAGGGTGGTCGGCGGTTACGCTAACCACCCAAAGGAAAAATTGACCAACATTGAATCGAGTATTAAAATATTTCCTATCAATTTTCTAAGCGCTCACATGGATAGGGTGGTGTGTCATAGTTATAGACATCCATGAAGCCCTAAATGTATGCTTATTGGTCAGTGAGATAATGCATATATTATAGTGTCGCGAGCTAAGGAATTCCAAGGTGTAGCCACAAGATTTAAAACCATAATATAAACTGTATATAAAATAATTCGACGTGATGACCATAACCAGTTGGTGAAGTTTGGGTATTATTTGTAATAATGTATATAGTTCGAATGTCATAAAGGGTGCATAAAATGCCATAAATGTGTGCAAGATACATGATTCCAAAGAGGATCGATACAACACATGAAACCCCAACCATTTTATCTAAGTTTCCCCAAACCTTGGACTAGAATAAAGATGGTCCCTTTATAACAAAATGAATGAATTAGAAATATTAAGGAAAACAAGCGTACAATGGGAAATAATAAAGATAAGGATTAACTTATGAATGGAAGGAAATTTAGAGACATCGAAACAAAAATTTAGATTTAATTTGTGGGAACATTTTCCAATATAAATATAACATGTAAATAATTCTTAAAACAAGTATAATATGACCTTATTTATGTGTACATAAATAATATATAATAAACAAAAAAATATTTGGAGTGAGGTACATTGCAATATGGTATCAGATCCAGGTTGCTTGCAACATTGTGACCTATGGGCTTAATCATGATTTTTAATTAACAAATAAATGATCTATATTATAGAAAGAGAGAGAGACAAAGTAAATAATAAAAGAAGTGATGAAAGATCCATAAGAAGGGGCACACATAGGTGAGGAACAAATATGGTACATTTAGGAGATTAGATGCCACTTCCTTTAGTGGAATTATTGAATATGTTTAGAGATATGAGGAAAGAGTTAATAAGTATTCTTGTAGACAATGAGAAATTACTAAAGGTTAACAATGAATGGGAAATACTTATTAAGAATCTAATGGATATATCAAATCCAAAAATTGTGGAACCGTTAGTGGAAGAGAAGGACATGGGAGAAACCTTAAAATGAGATAATCTTGATAGTGTAGATGAGAGCAAAGATGAAAAATATAAAAATTTGGAGGAATGTGGTTTAGCCAAAACTCCTTTGAATCAAAGAAAGAAAAATAAAATAGAACTACAAGGGGGATTCAAGAATATTATACTTCCAATTTATGATGGAGAGTCAGAGGAAGCAGTTGAAGCATGGTTATTAAATATTAACTGATATTTTCAAGTTTATGATTACCCAAGTAATTTGAAGGATAAATTAGCTACATATCAACTACAGGAAAAATCTTCCTTGTGGTGGGAAGAAATCATAACTGTACATAATTCAGAAGACAATAGTTTTAACTCAGAAGATTTAAATAAAATTAAGGAAAAATACTTAACTAAAAGGTATTATGACGATAATGCAAAAGAATTTCATGAATGAAAAATCATCCAAATTACCATGGAAAATTTGGTGACAAAATTTACTCATCTTTTGAGATACGTGCCTTATATTTGTGAAGAAAAATCCAAGGTACAATAGTTCATTGGTTTCCTTCCTCTCTCCTTTAAAGAGAAAATTGAATAGGATAATCGAAAAACAATGGATGAAGCCATACGAAGGAAAATAATATATTATCAATAGCCTGGCTAAACAAATAAATGAAAATGTAAAATCTTGAGCCAATAAAAACAAGGACAGATTTGCAGAGGGAGGAAAAGGGTTTAGAAATGCCTCTTTTAAAAATTTTGTTAAGGGAAACCAGAGTCAGAATTTCAACAAAACGTTAATTGGAAACAAAATACTCATACTAGATCTATATAGATAAACTTGAACAATAAAGGTTTTAATGGGAAGGAAATGGAATCATTGAGTGTTGGGGATGTGGGGAGCCTCACTTTCTATGGAACTACCCTTATAATACAAAATGTGTTCAAAATCTGCAAAATATTCAAGAGGCTTCCACAGTAAACAACATGGCCAACAACATTCCCCAAATTAATGCAACCCTGGAGGAGCGTCGAGTTGAACATCAATCCACTATGGTAAAGATAGAAGATAACCTTTTGAACCAACCTATTTTTGTTTTGATATACTCAGGTGTCAGTTTGAGTTATATTAGTCCCCGAATAGTAGAAAAATACAAATACTCTTGGTTGGTCTAGATGGCTACTGTCACAAAGAGAAAAGTTACCAATTGGGTGAAGGATTTTCTTATTGATTTAAATGGAATTAAAACCATTATAAACCTAAAAATCCTTCTTCTAGGTTCTTATGATATAATGGTGGGGATGGAATATATGGAAGTACATAGAGAAATTTTTAATGGTTTAGATAAAATTTCTACCTATACCACGAATAATGGAGAGACACAGATTGTAAAAGGTATACCTAGACCCATTTCTATTTGACAAATATTTACCTTATAGTGAAAAAAGTGTGCAAGAAAGGGGTGTGGGAAGTTTTCTATTCAAGTAGAGGAACATTCGTAAGAAACAAAAGCTATATCCTTATATGATCTAGAAGTGATTCAATAATACAAAGATGTGTTTCTTGATGAAATTCCTAGACCCAGACCTAAGAGAGATATTGACTTTTCTATTGAACTCGGACTAAGGGCCACACTAGTTCCCAAAGAACCCTATAGAATAAATGTTCTAGAATTAATGGAGTTAAAATTGTAGGTTCAATAATTTTTAAATAAATGGGACATTAGACCGAGTGTGTTGCTATGGGGAGCACCAGTTTTATTTGTTAAAAAGAAGAATGGTACAGTTATATTATGCATTGATTATAGGAAGTTGAATAAATTAACATTTAAGGAATAAATATCCACTGCCTAGAATCAATGATGTATTTGACCAAGTGAGAGGAGCCATTGTTTTCTCTAAAATAGACTTAAGGTATGGATACCATCAATTAAGGATTAAAGATGAAGATATTCCTAAAACAACATTCAGAACTAGATATGGACACTATGAATTTATAGTACTTCCATTTGGACTTAAAATGCACCAGCTACCATTATGTGCTTGATGAATATTATTTCTCAACATTATTTAGATAATTTTTTGTTAATATATATATATATATTTTGATCTACTCTATGACACGAGAGGAACATAAACAAACTTAGAAATGTGTTGAAAATGCTTCATGAACATTGGTTGTATCCTTAACTCAGTAAATGTGATTTTTACCAAGATAAAATACAGTACCTAGGACATGTAATTTATAAGGTTGGGATAGTTGTAGATCCTAAGAAAGTAAAATCCATTCTTAGCAGGTTAATTCCCAAGGATGTAGTCAAAGTTAGACTGTTATGGGTTTTACGGGGTATTATCGCAGATTCATTGAGGAATTTTCTAAATTATCTCACCACATAACTTCCTTACAAAATAAGGGGGTTAAATTTGAATGGACACAAAAATTTCAAGAGAGTTTTGAACAGTTGAATCATTTTCTCACTATAGCACTTGTGCTTAAAATAGTTTACCTTGAAAAAATATTCTATAGTTTGTATTGATGCTTGTTTGGAGGGCTTGGGGGGAGTATTAATGCAGAAAAATACGTGGTAGTATACAAATATAGAAAATTAAAATACCATGAAAAAAATTATGAAGTATATTATTTGGAATTAACTACAATTATCCATGCTCTTAAGATATGGTTTCATTACTTAATTGGTAAGAAATTTTTCTTAATCATTGATCTTCTTAGTTTAAAATACATTTTCAATCAGCTTGACCTGAATGCCAGACAAGCCAGTTGGATGTATTTCTTGAGTGAATATGAATTTGACGTTAAGAATATTAAGGGGAAGGAAAACTAAGTGGTTGATCTGCTAAGTCGAAGTTTGAAGCATATGTGTGAGGTAACTGTAAGTAGTAATGAAATAATTTTATAGAACAAACCGAAATAACAGCTTCAGAAGATAAAAGTTGTAGTGAGATTTTGGAAAAGTTGAAAGATAAAATTGATCATGTAGAAAAGAAAGAATATGCAATAAATAAAAATGATATGCTAACATTTAGGAACAAAATTTATGTCCCTGATGTACCCAAGCTTAAACAGTTAATTCTTGACGAACACCATAAAAGGTCTTTCTCATCTCACCTAGGTTATTAGAAGATTATTTCAACACTCATAAAAGAATTCGTTTGGCCTAGTATGAAAAGAGATGTGATCATGTATTTAGGAAAATGCCAAGAATGTGAAAAGGTAAAGGTAGAACATTAGCATCCAATAGAATTGTTGAATTCTTTGCCTATACCAAAATGGAAGTGGGAAGTAATTTCATTAGACTTTATCAATGGTTTACCTAGAACTAAAATAGAACATGAATTGGTTGTAGTTGTAGTAGATAAATTGACTAAAGTTGGTCATTTTATACATGTATAATCTACTTACAAAGTTGTTCATGTTGCATAATTTTTTATGAAAGAAATTTTCAGATTACATGGAATATTGAAAACTATGATATCGTACAAAGATGTGAAATTTACTTCCATATTTTGGAAAGTAATGTTTGTAGGAATGGGCACAAAGTTGAACTTTAGCACTACATACCACCCACAAATATATAGGAAAGAAGAAAGGACCAATCAAATCATTGAATACATGGTGTACATGTGTGTAATGAATCACCCCACTAAGTGGGAAGATTATTTAAAATTATGAGTTTGCCTGTAACAATAGTTATTAGCTTCCCTCAAAATGAACCCTTTTGAAGTTTTATATGGGTGAAAGTGTCATATTTACTTGAGTTGGAGTTAGCATGAAGATAAGATTGTACTAGGACCAAATATTTTGCAAGAAATGGAACAAATTATGAAGAAATTAAAATAGAACCTAAAAGAAGCTCAGGAAAAGAAGAAGAGTTATGCATATTTAAAATGAACACACAAAGAATTTCAATTAGGGTAACATGAGTATATTAAGGTCAAACTGAAAAAGAGTGCCCTGAAGGTGTGAAATTGTTATAAGTTAGCCCTTTTATTTTGTGGGCCATTTGAAATACTAGTAAGGGGGGGCCAATGGCCTACCAACTAGCATTACTAGCCCACATTAAGGTTCACAATGCATTTATTGTGTCTCTTTTGAAAAAGTATATTCATTATCCTGCTCATGTTACTGATTTGGATGTTGTACAAGATGAACCAAAAGGTGAGTTTGGGGTTGAGCCTCTGCAAATATTAGATAAAAAGGAAACTATAGTCTAGAATTAAGGCATCACCCATCTTAAAATGCAATGGAAAAAATTTGGGCTTACATATTCCACCTAGGAGATGGAGGAAGAAATGAGAAAGGTTTTTCCTATGTTGTTCCAAAGGGAATGAATGCAGAAAAACACCGAGGATGGTGTTCCCTTTTAAGGGGAGGGGAAATGTAGTACCCCTAGTGAAATCAGTTCTACACATAATTTTATTATTTTATAAGTTTGAAATATTATTGAAAGGCTGAAAAGTAAAAGTTGAATATTTTTATTGAGATTGTAAATATTTATTGTTATTAATGAAAAATTATCATTTTTACTTATTGATATTTTTGAAAAATAAAATAGGAGCAACCACATGAGTATTTGGGCTCCTAATTTTCATGAAATAGTTAGAATTAGTTTCGGTCAACGAAAGGACAAAGACACATAAAACGAAAAATCCTCTATATTGAAAGGGATGATTTTTCCCTACCACCAGAATGATCATGACTGGAGAGAAATTTCATGGGTGGAAGATGATTTAGAAATAAGATTGCGGGAGATAAAAGAAATTTGTAATAAAAACAAGATTACAATGGGAGATAAAGGTTGGACTTGTGTAATTAAAGTATTCAACCCAATGTTAGCAAGACGTTGCTATGGGCTTAAGGATGTGATTCTACAAAAAAAGTTGATTATGTTCTTGATAGAAAGGGAGCCTAGAGCACGAGGGGGACTACTGAGATAGTAGTTCATTAGTTGAGATGGACCTGACAACACCTATTGTGTTTTCAGAGATTCAAATAAGTAATTGAGTTATTTATATATTTTGTTGGGATTTCACACACACACACACACACACACACACACACATATGCCAAGTTTTTCCTTTGAATCTTAGTAAAAAATAGAAGAAATTGCAAGTATTTTGTTGAATGTAAGTCTCTAAGTGTAGAAAGGAAATAATTAACAATGTAATATTTACATTTGTAGAGTCTCATATATCTATCTCTCTCTCTCTCTCTCTCTCTATATATATATATATATATATATATATATATATATATATATATATATACATATATATAGATATATATACATATATAGATATATATATATATATATATATATATATATATATATGTAAGTTTCTACATATAGAAACTTACATTCAACAAAATACTTGCAATTTCTTCTCATTTTTACTAAGATTCAAAGGCAAATCTTGTCATATATATATATGACAAGATTTGCCTTTGAATCTTAGTAAAAATTAGAAGAAATTGCAAGTATTTTGTTGAATGTAAGTTTCTATATGTAGAAAGGAAATAAATAATTATGTAATATTTAACTTTGTGGAGGAGACTCTATACAATAAACTGTGAATAACACAGTGTTTGGTTCTAGTATGTTTTCATGAAGAGTTTGTGTGTGTGTAAGTAAATACGATGTACATATGGCAAGGTTAGTATGGTTATTGGTTAACCCTGTGATAAAGTATCCATATTATCCCTCAACTAATGTACAGTCCCTGCCAAGGGACAAATTATTCAGAAAAAACTTGGAAATCAAGAGTCTAGAACTTTGTTTTTCTGTGCATCAATAATGTCCATAAATTATATGTATATGTACTAATATAAATATATGTATACATGCAACCATATAGGGAAGTCAATACTACACAGGTGGTGTTAGGGTCCTATAATAATAGGATTCATAATTTTGAATTGGCTATGGTTAGTCTTGTAATATTGTACATACTTTTGCTTTCTGCAAAATGTTTTCCATATCAAAAGTTAAAAAATGTAAAGAGGGTGTGTCCTAAAAGAATAACCAAAGGACAAAAAGAAAGAGAAAAGATAAAAAAAGTGAAAAATATGAACCCCAAAAAAAAACAAATCATGAAAGTGTGCAAATTCAAGTGCCACTACCTTTTACTTTTTTATGCAAAATAGGTTGTGTGTAGCTTGTCATAAATGCCACAACTCATGATGGTCAAAAAGCTTAATCTTGACTCATTCATGCTTTGAATTTAATGTTGATAGATAGAGAATAAAGATCTAGCCAAACTGTTTAACCTTGGCAGATCAGTAGTTAGGTAGAGAAATAAAAATGTGCTCATCAACTTAATCTGAGCCATTGGAAGTTATAAGGTTAGAATTAGATAGTTTTCTTCTCAAAAGAAAAGGAAATAAAGGGTCTGCTAGCTCAAATGCACCCAATAAGATGAAGAGAAAATGTTAGGATAAATAAAGGGTAGGTAGAAGAAAGGTTGCAGATGTACAAGGTTGTTAAATCAAAAGCATATATATCATGCTTAATCCTATGTTTCAATGTGTAGGAGCATTTATGAGAGTGAAAAGATATTCACAAGCTTGTTTGATTAATTTACCTTCATTTCATTTCACCTCACATACTTACTAATTTCCCCATTATCCATTCATTTCTTATTAAATACCCTTTTCCCATCATTTTGACCCTCACCCCTTGGTTTCACAAATTTCCCTAGTAATTACCCTCCAAAGGTCATCCCCCTACCCAAAAACCCCTTTCCCTAGTGTGAAACTCATTCTCCATTGCAAAAATCACCTTTCCCTTTATTGATTTCCCTATTTCACCTAAAAAAACCATAAGAACCCCCTTATCCTAAGTTTAACCCCCCCCCCCGCAATATTTAATTAACTCCTTAATTTATATTTCCCCGACATAAACCTTTTAACCCACCAACCTTGGTGCAGTTAAACAAACCCCGCCACATTAACCCCTGGTCCCACTCCATTAAACCCACTGATTATATTTTTAAATCCCCACCTTAGTCATTAATTAAGTACAATTAATTGTAAATAACCCCCCAAGCCTTGCAAATCCCAGTCCTGATTTTCTCCGTGCATCTTGACCACACGACACCCATCCAATCTCCCACCCCCAGAACTGACGGTGCATATCCATATTGCACCCGCTCACTATCCGACCTTTACCAGCTTGAGAGCACGCGAGATTCACGGTTTTTCCCGGGCACTGTTCTGCCATGTGGCAGCCCCAGGCGAGATCGCATGCTCTCAAGGAAATGCCGCCCATTCTCCAAAAGTGGTGCGATGACCCATAAAACCGCCTCCCTGCCAAGACCAAAAACCATCCACTGTTCATTTGTAAATTCCACGCCAAATTCTGACCGTTGTCGGTTAAAAGGCTGGAGAACCCTTTTCAACTCTTTTCACTCGTTTGCACTATGAATGCTACTCAAGCCTTTCTACAACACCCTAAGCCTCTACGACCAAAATTGACCACTGTCTACCGCCCGAAGAAGCTCCAAACACCCAATTTGAGCATTGAGTTCATAGTTGAAGCCACTGTACCCTCTGCAATCACCATTCAGACCCGTTTGTAAGCCATACCACCAATTTCCAGATATTCTTGAGAAAAAACAGAACAACCCTCTCAATTTGAAAATGTACAGTCAATTAAAATCTTAGTTAAGTGAAATTAATTAATATTTCCCTAAATTGAAGAGTAATTTACCTCTATACCCAGAACCCTCTTTTGCAAACTGCAAATTACCCTCTCACTGTACCAGAGTTTCCAAAGCTTCACTTTTACAATCACTCCAAGCCTAATCCATATCCATAAATTTAGTCATGGCTTCCCAGACCTCTCTGGACGTGAGACCCCCATCAACCACTCACTTGGACATCGACCATTTGACACTAGCAGATGGGGATTTCCAGATAAAAGATACTGCATCACCAGCCTACCTTCTGAAGCTCCACTTCTGGAGTAAGGACAGATTCCTATACCATAATGATGACATCCACCTTTGGGAATCCAATTTACCCAAATATTTATTATCAGAAGTTCACCCATTCCCTGATATCATACATTTTTGCCATGCTTGCTATATCCCTAGCTAGAGAGCTATTGTTGCCCCTAATCAGCAGTTGTTAGTCACCATCACTCTAGAGTCTATCAACCAAATCCTGCAAGTCCGACCTAGCCCTAATGAGACCCCACTATCCATTGGATACCTATTGGACCTATATATCACACTAGACCTAGTTAAGATAAGACAAATCTTCCAAACTTTCATCATAGAAGACCGCCATACTCCCACAGATTGTCCACCTTATGATTCTACCATTTTTTCAGAGACAGACATACATATAATCACCTTGCTCTCTTGCATCCTAGGATATACATTAGATGAGCATGTGGATGAGGTTATCCTGGCCTTCCTGTCTATTTTTACCCCAGGAAATCCTCCTGCTATCATGTACAATTATGCTCAGTTCATTGTAGACAGGATGCATGAACAATTCATTAGACTGCCAACTGAAAGATTTTTTTAGTACTCTTCAATGTTATTTCACATGTTTTTGGATTATCAAGCAGATAAATTCCCTATAAGCATCTAGAAGTTGGATACTAAGGGAAAAGAGAGATCAGTGGTTTACTCGACACCCTTGATCCAGAAATAATTCACATCATTTACCTATAAAGATTTTATAGATTCATTTGTCTACCCAGTCATGAACATGCTAACGAGTAACACTCAACCTAAAATCAACAAAGAAATCAAGAGGGTGCTATAGTTGGCTAAGAACAACAAGGTGGGAGACTCGTACCTGTACCAGGACCACATTGAAATCAGGGTTTATGGCTGTCAACTAGAACCTTATAAACTACCCAAATACCTCCCTATGAGGATATTTTCACTGGAATATTTTAGGAAAATCATGAATTCTGATGAGGTCAAATTCCTATTTGCTAGGAAGAAAACCCAGTTTAAAGTGAAAAATCAATTGGGCCCCTTCATATGTAATAACAGAGAGGATGGACCAGAGGCTGACAAAATCTTGCAACAGTTGAAATTCAGGAACAGGTTCATGTGGCAGTATGACCCTCATGGGGTCATAAACAAGCTGATACTCAAGGTCAAATTGGGACCTTTCATCCACCATCCAAGACCTGATAGTGAGAAGTTTTCCAACCAATCTGAGTGGTTGGAAAATACATTGATTGACATGGATAACACAGTAGTGGATTTGAAAAGAAAATTGACCAGAGTTCTTTCCTGTAGGTTCCAGAACTAGGGGAACCCATGAATATTCCTCATGTCCTACAGAACCTAGCCAATGAGGAGAGGAATCCAAAGAGGAACAGGGAAGAGGGTTCTAGTTCTGCCATGGAGACTACAGATGAGATTTTTGACCTCAGAAAAAGGCCCAAGTTGAATCCTGTGTCTAAAGAAGAGGAGAACATTGAATTAGTGGAAATCACTGACACTAAACCAATGGGGCAAAGAAGCAAAGACACATATGCTTTAGGTGAAACACAACAACCATCAACCTCCAACACTCAAATGATTGAGAGATAGTTAAGTGTTGAGGTTTCCTCCTTCACTAGGCCAATTGACAGAGAAAAGGATATCAAATACAAGTATAAGGAAATAAAGATGAGGAATGAGAAGTTAAAGGCTGAAACATATGCCCAATACTTCAAACACACACCATCCAACCAGAGCAGGTTGATGTCAGTTTTTGCATCAAAGCAGGAAAAATGCAGGTCTCATTTATGTAGCCCACTCTTCAACAACCAAAACCTCAGTTGATTATAGGAAGATTGATTTTGAGGTATTGGCCAGGGACGTTCATCCCATCGACCAGATAGAGTTTCATAAATAGGTTGGAGAGATGATTTACTCCACCCTTACAGGAAAGTCCATGGCTGCACACAGGTTGTAGGTTTCCCTGGACAATATTACAACCCAATACAAATTGGAGAAGGCCTCTTCACAGGCCAAAGACAACAGGATAAGTCGTTGGAGGACTTGGTCATTGAGCTGGGACATGATCCAAGTGACATTAAGGCTGCTGAAAAATTGATCAAAAAGAAGAATGAGGATATAGAAACTCCCAAGAAACAACTAAAGCTACCTCATTTAAAACACCCACAAACAAAGGAGGTCTTGGAGAGCCAAACCAATCATGAAGAGATGATGGACCTAGTACTTCAACTGAATGATCAGCTAAATGAGATGGAAAAAGAGTTGGATAGCTTGATTAAGCTAAAACAAGCTAGTCTTGAGACTCCCCCTGCAAATGTCATCCAAACAATGACTATTGTAGTGCCTTCTACTTTGATAGCATCCTTAGCTCCCACAGCTCCAATGGCCACAACATTGCCAACATCTACACCATCTACATCAGCAACAGGGTCAACAACAATAGGGTCTATAGGTGATGAAGAAAACAGGTTGGTCAAAGAAATGGAAGACATGTCCATTTAGACCACTGATATGAACAAGCTTGAGGAAAAGGTGACCAGCCTGGAAACAAATTACAATCTTGCCCAAATCATGCACAAGGAAGAAGTGCAGAAAACAACCAGGATGAATGAAAGAATAAAAGGCCTGGAGAAGGAATTGACATTGTATGAACCCCCAGGTTAGGCTAAGGAGCAATTGTGGGCCAATATCATTGACTCTGTCAATGATATTTGGCCATCCATCCAGATAATTTTTTAGCAGATTGATTTAATAAAAGAGGCTACAAAAGCCATACAAAGAGTGAAAGTAGAACTTGGAGACATGCCAGAGGAAGCTGCAAGAATCATTCAATTCCTCAACTCCAAGAACAAGTGTGAGTTGCAGGAATTAGAGATACCTGACAGAACATGTACATTTTGGAAGTGAAAAGTTTCCTCACCAAGAGGGATTTAATGTTGAACCTCGAGGATAAGTGCCAAACCATGCAACTGGCCATTAACAGATTCATGGTTAAATTTGAAATTTTGAGGCAAAAAGGCTTACCAAATCCCTTGGTAATAAACGATAAGTTAATTGCATATGAGGCTTATAATAGAAAAATCAGGGAAGTATCCAGAGATCAAGTGAATACTTCATCCATGAAGGGGATACATACTAGCAGGGTATTATACCAAAATTTTGAGAATTTGTTTTACCTCCAGCATGAGGTAAAACACCTTTTTGTCAATAAGCCTACTTTTTCCAAGTATATAGAGGCAGATGAGATTTACATGAAGATGTTGAATATCCAGTTACCAGATGCTGATACATGGGAGAAATTAAATGATTTACTGTAGAAATACACAGTAAAAATATTAAAATGTACAGTAAAAGTAAAAGGACACAATAAAGGGATATTGATAGGTCAACCACGTCAAAGTGTATCAGGTGAAAGGTCAGAGTGGACAGAACATCCAGTGCGAAGAACAAACAACAAAGCAGAGATTAAAGGGCAAAATATCAAAGATCAAAGCCAGCAGAGCCTAAATAACAAGGACAATAAACAACAGTTCAATAATTGTCTCTATCTTCTTGCATGAAGATATTTCTTTCTCCTAGATTAGTTCCCAAGATAGTTTGGGATATTTTGTAAATTATTTTTGTATAAATACTTCACAATTCAGAGTATTGAGTGTGGATTGCTATACATTTGTAGAGTTATTTGATCATAAACCTAAGGGTTATTGTACCACTTTTCAAGTTAGCAGACTGGAGCAAGTAATAAAGAGATTGAATTACATTATTCATGTGTTGAGCTATTGCAGTGAAGTATTGTGTTAGTATGATTTTGTTACTTTCTCATGTATTTCATAAACTTAAATGTTGTCTAAAGTTTAATGAATTAACTGGAAATTTAACTTGGAATTTGTTTACGTACACTCTGTTTTTCACAGTTAATCATTTCTATGTTTTCCTCTGATATCCGTAATTGAGAACCATTAATTTCTCTCCCATCCCGGTTGACCTCTTTCGCTCTCTTCATAATCTGGCCTAAGGAACCCTTAATTGCTCCCTAGTTTGAATTGAAAACACTTCACCATCCATGCTTTGATATATGTAGTAACTCAGCTATCTTGCCCTGTAGACACTGTTTTTAGAACTTGATCCAATCCTGTTTGCTAAACATTTGACCCCATAGCCCAATGATAAAAACATCCCTATTTTCATCTAAGTAAGAGATCCCACTACCCAAATCCAAATCAAAACCCAAGTGCAACAATAACTAGCTTAAAATCAGTTAACTTAAATGAAGTTAAATCATAGGGAGAGAGCCTGTTATAAACATATTTGGGCACTGCAACCCCAATCATACATGTCCATAGACCAAGCACTTCTAAGTCCCTAAAAGTGTTGTTTCATACCCTAAAGGAACAAGGTCAGCTGATTACACCATCTCCTAGAAGTTCTCCATGAAAAAATACTCAGAACTGGTCAAAGCAGGACCATACAAACTGCCCAGTGCTAAAGGTGTGATGCATCTCACCTGCCACATGAAAAAAGTGTGATTCATACTGGAAAGCCCTTCTATAGGGTGCGATGAGAGAGAGCAGACAAATGGCACAAGTAGTTTGCTAGGTGGAAACCCATAGAATCTTCTAGAAATTGGCCATTTGACACTTGCCTCTCTGAGTTCGCCCAGGGATGAAGAGATCTGAAATCTCCATGTGGAACCAAGAACTATCAGTGAAATGACACTAATCAAAATCCCAAAAGCTCACTCACTCTCGTATAAACATCTATATATGGATCCCTCATCCAAGAGATCCAGAGGCTGGAATTTTGTAATTTGTAAGGAAGTTTTGTTGGTTTCTCTTTGAAGACATTGTTGGGTGATCTTGCTGTGTATGAGGTGAAGAGGGATTTCATGCTGGGAGGATGGCGCTGGGTCAGACCCAGTAGTTGTAATTCTCTCTTCTACTACTTATATCAATAAAGCTATTTGAGTTTTCCTCCATATTCTTGTATATCTCTAAATATTGTGTTGTTATATGCATTTGTATGGTCAATATATATCTGTTCCTACGTTGTTTATAGTGATAAATCTCTATGTTTTGATGGTATTATGCTGCTTTGACTCTACAGTTTCTCTTTGAAGCAGGACAAGTAAGGAAGGAGTGGCGAGATTCTGTCAAAGGGGAAAGGAAACAAGCAAGGAGCCAAGCAAAAGACTGAGTTTGGTACTCTCTGCTTCTTTCTCATCTATCTCTCATAAAGGAAAACACAAGTGACTTTAGTTTGTTTGTTTCTAAGATAGCTACCTGTCTTAGTGGGACGAGTAGTTCTGAATAGACACTAGTTTTCCCGATAACAAAATGGTGACTCCGCTAGGGAGAAATTAGTTTGATTGCTTGTCTCTATTTGTTTGATTCATAAACCACAGACAGAGTCTAAAGTCAAGCCAGCTAGCCTTCGAACTACATTTGTTATGCAAGTGCAAAGTAGATCAATGCTACTTCAG
This sequence comes from Pinus tabuliformis, assembly GCA_031772625.1. Lineage (NCBI taxonomy): Eukaryota > Viridiplantae > Streptophyta > Pinopsida > Pinales > Pinaceae > Pinus > Pinus tabuliformis. Next base: position 171,660,977 of record CM062819.1, on the reverse strand, counting down.
TCAATCTCCGGGTTTGTTTATGAACTAAACAACTGACTTGCAAACATCCTAAGTGCCCTAGAGATAGCTCAAGTAACCTCATTAGATCAGCCCTATACTTTGTATTTACTGACTATTGTTAGCTCGGCCTAAATCCTCGAACTAAACTGCAAACTGTGACCAAAAACCAAGCTAAAGTCTCGTTCCTAGACCATCACACCCTCTCCTTTAGGCAGTTTGGATGCATCACACCTCCTGTGTGCAGTAGGTGAGATGCATCCCTGTTTCCTTGTGTTACAGGTGTGATGATCAGGTAAGACTATTTCTGCCTCCAGATTTTGGTTTTTCTTCATTGTCTTCAGTTTTTTTCAGGAGTTTTGCTGTCTATGATCAGTAGACCATTATTGAAACCCCCTTCCTTTGCATCATTCAGCCTCCATTGTATAAATATTTGTGAATGTTTTTTTATGTATTTTTCGCCATTCACAATTCTCATTTACAAAATAGTAGCTTAATCGAACTGTCATATTTTGATCTGAAAGTGTCGCAAGTGTCATTTTCGGTCAAAGAAAAGAATCCTTCTCTTTTTGATAGTTGAGTACACTGTTTCTCTTGTATTTGATCTGAATTTATAGTATTTCAAGTGTCAAAAGCAGTTTTCAATTCAAAATCGCAAAGTGTCGTCTTTCCTTCCTATCGTTTTTTGAAAAGAAAATCGTTAGTACTGTCGCTTTGAAAGAAGAGATAATTCAGATTTGTATTTAGCATTCTTTTTGTCATTCACACATTAAGAAAGCGGAAAACAAATACATGCACGTGCATTTTCATTTAGACTGCTTGTTGATTTAGGACAATGCATCTAGTGTGTGCTCTCTGCTCTATGTTGAAAGGATTTCGTTTCTCTTTCCTTAGTATCTAGGATTTTCATTGCAAAAAGAAGAGTAAACGATTGTTTATCATCTTAGATTGCACATTTAGGAGTTGTATATCTACATCATGCGGTGAACCTTAAAGGAAAAATTCTTAAGAAAGATCAACTGTAAAATAAATTCAATGAACATAAAAATTCTTTGGAACCTAACGCACAACATCTAGAAGTCTAGGCTAGAGACGTATTCCGGCGTCGTAAAGCCTCGTAACTGTCACTTTCATCGTAGGCTGGGTGATTCCTCCTCTTTGAGACGAAAAGTTCCAGTACGGACTTGTGCTCCCACGTACCGTCGAGTATATATTGGGAGACCACAATAGGCTATATACTTTATCCTTAGGATGCCGTGTATGCCGCCCTACGATCGCAATGCATTGAACACAACATTCGGGAAGATTGACTACCATACTGTAAAAAGTATTATGTAGTTTTGCGATTGGTTTGGTAATCCCTCTATATAGATTTCTAGAGTAGTCTCTTTCGTTCCTTTTCAGACTCCTTAAAGGAAAGGTCCATCTGAGCACTTGTCAGTTCAGGCTCATTAAAAATCGAAGGCGTTTAGAGTCATCTTTAGCTTTTTCTCGACTCTTAAAAAGTGAAAAAGCAAGTTGTGTCAAAGCATCTAAAATTTATTTTAAACGGAATAATGTCACTATTCCCTCGTTGATCTTGGGTTGAGAAAATGGAGTCCACCAACCAAGGATTTCCCCTTGGGGGAAATCCTAGTCCTTTCTCCTCTTGGGGAGATGTTGGTGCACCTCATATGGCCACATTATCCCTCCCGGGATTGACAATTGGCCTGCCAGTATGGCTGTTCTCGACCTCTATCGTTCAAAGCACCGTGATTTCTGAGCAATCAAATCAGCAACTAGATGATACTAGAGTTACCCCCAAACGTTCTGCTTCATTTTTTCTCCCTCTCCTTCTTCCTCTTCACTTGGTGAAGCTAGTAAAACTAAAAACCAAGTAACTGAGAAGAAGAAGAAAGGGAAGGAGAAGAAGAAGAAGGAGACAACGGCAAAAAGGGGCAACCGTGCATCATCTAGCGATAATCCACACACTGTACCACCCAAACCTAAATCTCCATGTGTCATTTGCAAAGGAGACCACTATCATCGAGATTGTCCTTGCATCCCGCGGATCTTAAGGGACTAGTCTCTCCACTTGCGCAATCCGGTGTCGTCAACCTTTGACGATCATGTTGAGAGTACACCGTCAACTATTGAAAACAAAGTCACCAGATAGAAAGGAAAATCTAAATTTCCCTACAGACTGTGTGAAGGCGATCATGCCCTCCACCGTTGTCCCTTCCTGGACAAAGCTAAAAGAGTCTTGGATAATTGTCTTGCGTCACCGCAACGACTTCCTCCTAGATATAAGAAACTCTTGCCGAGTCCATTACTAGTTGAAAATATGACTTACACACCTTTGTTGTCAGTCGAAGTGACTATCATTGAATATGAAGCCTCTGAGTCCACATCGGACCAAATTCAACAGGTCGAGATGGCAGTTGACCCCATCTTGCCTTTAGAGGAGTTACCTTTAGATGATACAATCACCAAAGAGAATGAGGACGAAACCGTTCAAATTATTTTCGTAAACATAGACTCCGATGAACATGGGGGCAATCTGCCCATTCCTTTACTGCACGAAGGAAGTTCTTCAGAGTTGTATCCGGCCATTTATTCGGTCCCACCTCCAAGCAATCTAGTCGTTTCCTTTGATTGGAACCTACTAGGTAGACCCTGTTTATCGTCTAATGTACCGTTCCGAATCATAGTACAAACTTACAGAATAGTCATGGTTGGTACCATCATAGATGAAGGGGCTTCTGTGAGTATCCTTTCCTCGACTGCTTGGAAAGCGCTTGGTTCACCATCACTTTTGCCTGAGATGTGAATTCTGACAGGCTTCGATAAAGGAACCTGTTGACCGTTAGGGATCCTTCCAAGTTTGCCTATAACTTTGAGAAGGAAAACCATTTATCTGAAGGTAATGGTAGTCCAAGGAGCTCTAGATTACAATCTAATCCTTGGGCGTGACTACGTTTATAACATGGGAGCTATTGTTTCCTCACTCTTTCGAGTAATGTGTTTTCCGCATGAAGACAGAGTGGTCCAGCTCATAGACCAGCTTTCATTCCCCGGTTCACACATAGCCAATAGTCAAATGCCATCCCTAACAGGTCTTTTTGCGCAAGGAATTTCTCATCAATCTCCAGTCTGTCCACCTGATGAACGCGAGTGATTCTATGGTTGTCATTGAGACCTAGGGGGCATGCACCCTGGTTTGCCTTGGCAGGAAAACTTCAGGTATAGGGTACGTTTCCACAGAGGATATATGACTAGTCTGACACACCCGTCCATCTAGGATAATGGGATTAGACCGGAATAAGATACCTCTGTTAGAAGGTAGGGATTTCCTGATAGAACAAATGTTTTGTCTGCAAATTGAAGGGTAACCTGGAAAAGGTAGGCCTTTCCCGATAAAACAAATGTTTTGTCTGCAAATTGAGGGGTAACCTGGGAAACTCTACTTCGCTATACCTGGGGGCATGCAAACCTTTTTGTGTGAAAGTGAAAAGCGACCATTTGTTTTCTTAGTTTGTAAGTTCTTAACCCTTGAAAATCGTAGGATTGGTCGTTCCTAGCTTACATAATGAAAGGAGTCGGAGCAAAATTTCGAATGTTGCAAGCTCCCTAAAAAATGAACCTATTGATGAGACATCCTTATCATACGACTGGCACGAGCAGTTTTATGTAAAGTTCAAGCTCGTTAAAAAATAAACCTAGCAATGAGCATATGTTCCACCAGAGTTTAAGCTCATTAAAAAATGAACCCACTTGCGGCAAATAACCAGTGAGATCGAATTGTTATCAGCTTTTGAGCCTTGGTCGTGTTCTTACCATCACCTCCACTCTTTTTTAGCTGATCATACGCCTCCATTTGATTGTTTACCCCTTTTGAGGAACAACTGCGACGAGTGATCCCATTAGCCACCTTCTTTACACTGTCGTGATTGAAAAGTTCCAAACATTACCTGGAACCAGCTGCTATCCGAAAACATCACTCGTTTCTCAAAAAACGGGTCTCCTTTAAGGTCTTTTCATTTGACTCGTAAAATATGAAAAAATTGTCGAGAAATTGGCCTCTCTAGCTCGTTAAAGTGATTGGAAGTGTCATCCCTCCTCTATATTTTAATCTTTTTGGACCCAAGGGATTATTACACAAAAGGATCGAGCGTTTGTCTTGTTCGACTCGTTAAAACTATCGAAAATTCATCCCTTTCGCATTGTTTTATACTTTTTCGGACTTAAGGGATTATATTACAAAAAAGGAATATTGGAGTCTCCTTTCCGTCTCTTTTCAGACTCTCTAAAATTGAAAATAACTGAGTTATCCTTGTCTTTAAAATTGTTAAAACAATAGCGACAAACTTGTCCATTTAGACAAGAGCGAGTTTCACTGTTGCTAAGCTCGTTAAAACATAGCGACGGGTTTGCCCGAAGGGAAAATTATAGAACAAGCATATGCTATCCTCCTCAAGCTTGACAAAAAATAAAGAGGTACTGGTTAGAAATGACTCGGGAAAATTGGGAAGAAAACTTGAAGAAACTTTATTGGTAGCAGGTCGCTCTTGAACATGACACTTTCACTCCATCACCATGATTGAGTCGGGTTGGGTTATTCCGTTCACCGGTCATATTACCATTGGTCCACCGTACCATCCACTTTTGGGGTTAATGCTACCAGTCCATTTCAGTGTCGCCGATATGTTCAAGAGAAGTCGCTCAGAGAATTCACTTACCCAGCCTGTGTCTCATCCATTGCAACGCCTTCACGCTTCATTCTTTCATGACTGCCACCCTGAACCTTGTATCATCAGATCGTTTTCACCTCTACAAAGTCATTTGCTCCATTCCATGTCGTAGATGTGGGATCCATCAATGCCCTCCTACGACAGGTCACTTCTTGCAGACATCAGCTCATTATCCAAGAAGCTGACCTAGGAACAACCCTTTCAGTACTTTGAAGCTTGCATGCCTCAATGGAAAGTTTCTCATTTCTGGCGACAGGTTTACAATAATGGCCTTCGACAGAAAGATTTTGTGTGGTGTTCGACATCAACTCATGTATTCACACCACATGAATTGTACTGCAGTACCTTGAGGGTCATCATCATCATCGGTGATTCCTCTCGCACCTGTTAACAACTTACATCATTGGTTGGTAATCAGGCGATGTCCTTCCATGTTCGACATCAGAACATCTTTTCACATGGATCGACTTGTACTTTGGGCAAAGATTGAACGAGTTTCGAAGACCCTGGATCTAGTTTCATCCATCTGGGCTGCGATATAATCAGGAAAATAAAGACATCAAATGTACATCATTGTTGCACAAATAATAATCCAAACTAAGGGATGATGGCTCTATCGGAATCATCAGTCTGCACACAGACGGTTGTCTGTCCTATGTACATGAAAATGAATTTATCAAAGCTGAGCATGGGAATGCCCGCCTCATCTAGATCATGAAAAATATTATGAAGATAATGTATTGTATTGTAGCTTATTACAGGTCACCTTCTAGTTCGAAAAACCACAGATCCTCATTATAAAGCATTTCACCCGACATCAAAAAGGATTTACGACCTCATACTTTAGGGGGCAACTGCTATAGACATATTTGGGCACTGCAACCCCAATCATACATGTCCATAAACCAAGGGCTTCTAAGTCCCTAAAAGTGTTGTTTCATACCCTAAAGGAACAAGGTCAACTGATTGCATCATCTCCCAGAAGTTCTCCATGAAAAACTACTCAGAACTGGTCAAAGCAGGACCATACAGACTGCCCAGTGCTAAAGGTGCGATGCATCTCACCTGCCACATGCAAAAAGTTCGATGCATACTGGAAAGCCCTTCTATGGGGTGCGATGAGCGAGAGAAGACAAATGGCACAAGAAGTTTGCTAGGTGGAAACCCAGAGAATCTTCTAGAAACTGCCTATTTGACACTTGCCTCTTTGAGTTCGCCAGGGATGAGTAAGGGATCTGAAACCTCCATGTGGAACCAAGAACTATCAGTGAAATGACACTAATCAAAATCCAAAAAGCTGATTCACTCTCCTGTAAACATCTATATATGGATCCCTCATCCAAGAGATCTAGAGGCTAGAATTTTGTAATTTGCAAGGAAGTGCTATTGGTTTCTCTTTGAAGACATTGTTGGGTGATCTTGCTTTGTATGAGGTGAAGAGGGCTTTCATGCTAGGAGGATGGCGTTGGGTCAGACCAAGTGGTTGTAATTCTATCTTCTACTACTTATATCAATAAAGCTATTTGAGTTTTCCTCCATATTTTTGTATATCTCTGAATATTGTGTTGTTATATGCATTTGTATGGTTAATATATATCTGATCCTATGTTGTTTATAGTGATATATCTCTACGCTTTGATGGTATTATGCTGCTTTGACTCTACAGGTTCTCTTTGAAGTGGGACAAGTAAGGAAAGAGTGGCGAGATTCTGTCAAAGGGGAAAGGAAACAAGCAAGGAACCAAGTGAAATACTGAGGTTGGTACTCTCTACTTCTTTCTCATCTATCTCTCGTAAAGGAAAACACAAGTGACTTTAGTTTGTTTGTTTCTAAGATAGCTACCCGTCTTAGTGGGACTAGCAGTTCTGAATAGACACTAGTTTTCTCGATAATAGAGCCCTCTCTGAGAATTTGGAAGGCTAGATCCTAATCTCCAAAGTTGGTTTGTGGTTACCTCTATCATTTCTTTTTCTAACAACTTTGAAGAAATTTTGGAGTGATAAAATCATTGGTTACCATACTGAGGACTTCGATCCTCAGTCAAATAAAACTTTAAGGAAACCTTAAATTTCATCTTGATCCCATTAAGGTCTTCTTTATAAGTCGTTCTTGACAAGTTTCATAAAAACAATTAAAAAGTTAAAATTCTGGCTCCCTAGAAGACTCACTATACCAGGGAAAATCTAGATCCAAACCTTGCTACAATAGTTGATGACCTAGACATAATTTGAAGAAAAGCAAAAAAGGTAGAAACTCAAGCAAGTGGTAGCCAGTTAGTTAAAGCAAATTCACTCCCCGAGGAATTATCAACTTTAGAGGAAATTCCATTTGATTTTTCATTTGACCTCTCATTGTTTAGAACTAAATCAGAGAATGCAATTCATGAAACTATGTTAGACCCTAATTTTATTCAACTCATTGAATAAAAAAAGGTGCCTATCCATCTAGATTTAGATAAACTTGTGTTGGACACTTTTGACAAGTTAGAAGCTTTAACCTCTACATTGATAAGCCATATAGATGATGCTTACCTTCAACAATCTATTGAACTAGCTACCCTCACTGCTGTTGCCTCTGAAATTTCTGCACAATCTTCAAATACTGTAAATACACCTTCATTTACTACCACCTCGCCAATAATATCAACCACAGTCCATTCCCCTAAACCACTTATTCATAAGCTTCCTATCCAACCAAACACCTCAACATCATCTAGTTCATCTCCATCCATTTCAATCCCTTCCTCAAGCACCACTAATTTAACCCCTAGTCAAACTAGAATCTCATCTATGGCAAACCGATATGCACCTTTGGTTTTACTAGCACAACTCCATGCCATGCCCCAAGATTATCAAAGAAAAATCTTTTTGTTTGATGCTACTGGTCAATATACTGCCCAACAACATGTGAACAAAATGACTAACTATTTTGAGTTGCATGAGATTGATGAATCTGATGTCCAAATGAGGTTTTGTGCCCAAACATTAACTGGGGATGTGAAGAAATGGTTCAAAGCTTTACTAGCTAATCATATTGCAGATTTGGTTGCTTTTCATAGATTATTCATTGATAGATGGGAGAGAAAGAAAAACCCTCTTTAAATACTTTCTGAATATGATAACACTAGAAGAGCTCCTAATGAGTCAGTTTAGGATTAATGTACTAGGTTCAATAGCATCTACAATGCAATCCCTGCTAATATTAAGCCTCCACTAGACCTAGCATTAATCAAATTCCCTGATGGATTTGACATTGACATGTCATACCAATTAAGGGAAAGAAACCATGAAACATTGGAACAAATGAAAAGTAATGTTGTTAGTGTAGAGGCCAACCTATTAGCGAAGAAAGATAGAATGAGAAATGAAAAAAGAGTTGTCATTAAAGAGGAAACCTCCACTTCTGATGGTAAAATAGATAGTTTAGCAAAGAGTGTAGAGAGAATAATGGAGATTAGAAAGCATGGAAAGAAAAAATCAATGGGAGAATCAACAACTACCCCCAATAAGAAACCCCAACTTCAAGAAGAATCCTAACACTAGAAAGAATGCTATACCAGATCAAAAAATTATGCCTCCCTTCGAGGAAAACTATGTTGAGGGTTCACAAAGCCATGAAGGAGAGGATGACACCTAGATAAACTTATTAGGAATAAAAAATGAAGATGTTGTTTTTCTTACTCAAGAAGAACAAGAATTGTATATGTTTCAACAGTTGCAATTAAAATCTGGTGAGTCCTTTGACTTTAAACAGAGCTATGAATGAGCCATATATGAGGTTCACAAATAGTATAGTCTAAGAAGTAAAAGGAACAATGAAACTCCCACTAAGAGATCAATCCAGATCCAAACTAAAAAGATAATAGAAGCCCCTATCACTAAAGTTTTACAAATCCTCCCTAGGGGAACACAGGAGACTTCTACCCCAAAAATTGTAGATATAACCTCATCCGAAACTCAAACTCAAACTGTTACTAAAATCATTCCAAATAGGAGTAATCAAAACAAAACAACTGAAACACAGATTGAAATGCCAAGTGCTGAAAAACAAGATAAAAACACATAGACTGCATTTGTGAATAAAGATCTCATCTAATCAAACAAAACTCAATTGCCTTTCAACCTCAAAACTGAAATAGAAAAATTGAAAATATCAGTTCCATTGACCAAGTTAGTAAAAAATGAATCCTATAGGTCACAAATCATTGAAACTTTAAATATAGGTGAAGGAGAAGATGCTGTAAATTTGAATGATGATAAACCTGCGTTATTGTTTGGCCCTAAGGTAAATGGTACTCATTAGCAAGGAGGAATCCCTTCTTTCTACATTAGCCTGAACATTCATGACAAAATATTACATAATGCTATGCTAGACTCAGGGGTATCCCATAACTTGATGCCAAAAGAAATCATGGAGAGACTAAACTTAAATATCACCAGACCATATAAGTACTTGTTTTCCTTTGACTCTAGTCAAGTTAAATTCCTTGGTTTGATTAAATATTTGTGTGTAACTCTAGTCCAATGCCTAGAAAAGAGTATTGTGATGGACATAGTAGTTGTAGACATCCTGCCCAAATATGGAATGTTGTTATCTCGCTCATGGGGAGAAAAATTGTAGGGATCCTTACAATTAGATATGTCATATGCCACCATATATGTTTTTGTTCAACAAAGGAAACTATATAGAGAGACCTTGATGAAATACATGCTGAGTAGTGCAGAAAAACCACAAAACTTCCCTATATAATCCATGCATTCTGATATGGACTCTTTTATCTTGTACAATTCAGAACACGAAAACAATCAAATCACAACTGTAGAAGAAAAGAACAAACCCCCTGATAGTGAAAACATTTTTCATGAGTCCTTATGGCATCTAGATTTTGATGGATCTATGAATAGGTTAGGGGCAGGTGCAGGAGTGTCGATACACAACATGGAGAATAATCATTCTGAAGGTCATGTATTTAGGTTAAATTTTAAATGCACAAATAATATGGCAGAATATGAAGCTCTGATCTTAGGACTACAAATGGTTAGAAAACTTGGAGCCAAAAGAGTTTCTATCATGGGAGACTCAGAACTGATTGAATACTCCATAAATAATCCCAAACTTAGCCAATATAGAGAGACTATCCTAGATTTGGTTAAGGACCTTCCGGAAACAAACTTTGCAGCTATTCTTAGAAAACAGAACATGCAGGCTCACAGTCTAGCCACTTTTGCTAGTACCTACAAATTTCTCTTTCAGACCAACCACCAGTACACTGCAAAAGTGAGACATAGGCTTGTTATACTAGACAATTTGAAGTATTGACAAATTTTCTCATAGGATTCTCAGATTTATGATTTCATGAATGCTGAAGGTGAGTTTCATAATTGTAAAATATATACAGACCGTACAGTAGAAAATACATAGATAGTGACATAGATGTAAATATTTTAGATATAGGTAAACCCACTAATTTCACTAAGGTAGAAATAGATAGCTTAGAAAATGTAGAAATAGAAGAAATAATGAATGATGATCCTGAAATTCTGAATCTTAAAAATCAATTTTTTCCCAAGGGATTAGTCCCATTAGAGGATTTGTTTGACTCAAATGATGAAGTTAGGGAACCAAAAATGGAGCCTTTAAGAGCAGATATAGAAGAATGTAACATAGGAACTTAAGAAAAACCTAAACTTATTAAAATATCAAAAGCCTTACCTCCAGATGAAAAGGTTAAATACATAAATATGTTTAAAGAGTTTCAAGATGTTTTTGCGTGGAGTTATGAAGACCTGAATTCTTATGACACCGGCATAGTTCAACATACCTATCAAAGAAGATCATAAACATTTTAAATAGAAACTTAGGAGAATTAATCCAGTTCTTATGCCATCTATTGAGAAGGAAGTAAAATGGATGTATGATGCCCAAATCATAGCTCCCATTAGATATTCAGATTGGGTTTCAAACTTAGTCACTACTAGGAAGAAAATTGGAGAAATGAGACTCTGTGTTGATTTCAGAAATTTAAACAAGGTCTCATTAAAAGACAACTATCCTCTACCAAAAATAGACCATATCCTTCAGAGGGTATTAGGCTCATCCAAAATTTCATTGCTTGATGGATTCTTTGGATATAACCAAATCTTAGTGCAACCAGAAGACCAAGCTAAAACTGCATTTACTACTCCTTGGGGTACCTTCATGTATTCGAAGATGCCTTTTGGACTAATGAACGCAGGAACAACATTTCAAAGAGCTATGGACATATCTTTTGCCAAGGAGATCCATGACTTTCTAGTGGTTTACGAAGATGACATCACAATCTTTTCTAAATTTGATAATGAACATCTAGATCACCTGAGAAGAGTTTTCATTAGATGCAGAATATTTGGGATTTCCTTAAATCCCAAAAAGACACTCTTTGGTCTAGAAGAAGGTAAAATCTTGGGACATATAATATCCAAAGATGGAATTAGAATAGATCCTGCTAGAATAGAGGCAATATTAACCATCACCCATCCTAGAAACATCAAAGAGTTACAATCATTTTTAAGCAAGATAAATTTTCTTAGGAGATTCATTTCAAATTTAGCAGAATTAATTAGAGAACTAAATAACATGTTAAGAAAAGATTCATCACTTAAATGGACAATGGAGTCAAAAAAAGTTCTCTGAATCTATCAAGAAAGTCCTTACCAAAGCTCCAGTCCTCATAAGTCCTGATTTTCAGAAAGATTATATATATATATATATATATTTGCTTCAGAACATATTATTGCAGCAGTCTTGTTGCAAACGAATGACCAAGGATATGAACAACCTATTGCATTTTTCAGTAAATCCTTAAGAGATGCCACACTCAAGTGTAAAGGCTATTAAAGACTTCAGAGTGTACATCTTGTATTCTCACATCATTGCTTATGTTCCAAATTCAGTAGTAAAGGACATTTTGACACAAAATGGGCATGAAGGGAAGAGAGGCAAATGGATTGCCACTATTTTGGAATATGACATAGAAATAAAGCCTACAAAACTTATCAAAGGCCAAGGTTTAGCCAAACTCATGGCTAAATCAAACTTTCACGCCCTAGATATAAATTTCATTGGTTACCTAGATGATCAAGAAGAGATGGAGACTCCACAGATTAGTGAACCTTTTACAGATTCACCTTGGTATGCAGATATCATATTTGTATTACTGAACTTACAAGCTCCTCCTGGTTTATCTAGAACTAAAGTTAGATTTTTGAAAATGAAATCATTTAAATATGGTATCATAGATAACGCTTTCTTTTGGAAAGGCAATGGTGGTATTCTATTAAAATTTTTACTGAAATATGAAGCTAATAAAATTATGCAAGAATTTCATGCGGGAGATTGTGGAGGACACTTGTATTGGAAAACTACTGCTGACAAAATTTTGAGGGCTGGTTTTTACTGGCTCACTCTTTTTGCAGATGTTAAGAAACATGTGACTTCCTATCATAAGTGCCATATATTTGAGGGAAAAAGAAATATTTTACCTTTACCTCTCAAACCCATCTCCACAGAAATGCCATTTCAACAATGGGGGTTAGACTTCATTAGAGAAATACACCCAGCCTCCTCAGCTCAACATAAATGGATTTTGGAAGGCACTGATTACTTCACCAAGTGGATAGAAGCCATCCCTTCTGGGCAAGCCATAGACTCTGTCATTATCTCATTCCTTGAAAATAATATCCTATCAAGATTTGGATGCCCACAAAATCTCATTACTAATAATGCAGCTGCTTTTAAATCCAAGAAAATGGTAGACTTTTGTAACAAATATCACATCACCCCTGGCCATTCTACTACTTATTACCCTCAAGGTAATGGACTTGCAGAATCCTTTAAAAAAGGCCTTGTCGATATCATTAAGAAACTACTAGAAGACAAAAAAAAAACATGGAAGAACAATTTGGTCAATGCCTTATAGGCAAATAGGCTGACTACTAAAAAGTCCATTGGTAAATCTCCTTATCAACTAGTGTATGGGATGGATGTTGTTTTTCCATCATCTTTAGGAGTACCAATGATGAAGATCATCCAGGAATTGCAGGTAGAACCAAATGATATCCAGAGAAGAATAAATCAGACAATACACTTGCAGCAAACCAGAGAAGAAGTCTATGAAAAATCACAAGTAATCCAGGACAAAAACAAAAATATTTTTGATAAAAAGACTAAAGCTAATGATTTTTACATAGGTGACAAAGTACTTAAATGGGATTCAAGAAGAGAATACAAGGGCAAACATGGAAAATTTGACTTCCTATGGCAAGGCCCCTATATCATTTATGGTTACAGAGGTAGCAATGCATTTTTATTGAGAGAGGGAGATGGATCAGATCTACCAGGAGGACAGGCCAATGGTAGAATGTTGAAGCATTACTTATCCAGAGATTAAAAATATTTCAATTTACTTTGATCATTGTACATAACATTGCAGAATTTAGATTGGATTGGATGGTAATATTTTGAAGTTGAAGCCCAGGGAGAAGGCTCTGAGCTTTGAAGGGTTCACCACCATAAGTATCAATAAAGCAAAATCATAGAAGAAAAAATTACAAGGTAACTTCAGTCACAATTCAAAGGCTACTGATCTTAGAGTTCTTGACATTTCACCAGGAAATGCCATCCCCATGTGCAGCTACTGTTAGGGTCCTATAATAATATGATTCATAATTTTCAATTGGCTATGGTTCATCTTGTAATATTGTACATACTTTTTCTTTCTGCAAAATGTTTTCCATATTAAAAGTTAAACAATGTAAAGAGGGTATGTCCTAAAAGAATAATCAAAGGACAAAAAGAAAGAGAAAAGATAAAAAAAGTGAAAAATATGAACCCCAAACAAAAACAGATCATGAAAGTGTGCAAATTCAAGTGCCACTACCTTTTACTTTTTTATGAAAAATAAGGTTGTGCGTAGCGAGTCATAAATGCCACAACCCATGATGGTCAAAAATATTAATCTTGACTCATTCATGCTTTGAATTTTATGTTGATAGATAGAGAATAAAGATCTAGCCAGACTATTTAACCTTGGCAGATCAGTAGTTAGGTAGAAAAATAAAAATGTGCTCATCAGCTTAATCTGAGCCATTGGAAGTTATAAGGTTAGAATTAGATAGTTTTCTTGTCAAAAGAAAAGGAAATAACGGCTCTGCTAGCTCAAATACACCCAATAAAATGAAGAAAATATGTTAGGATAAATAAAGGGTAGGTAGAAGAAAGGTTGCAGATGTACAAGGTTGTTAAATCAAAAGCACATATATCATGCTTAATCCTATGTTTCAATGTGTAGGAGAATTTATGAGAGTGAAAAGATATTCACAAGCTTGTTTGATTAATTTTCCCTCATTTCATTTCACCCCCACATACTTACTTACTAATTTCCCAATTATCCCCTCATTTCTTATTAAATACTCTTTTCCCCTCATTTTGACCCTTACCCCTTGGTTTCACACATTTCCCTAGTAATTACCCTCCAAAGGTCATCCCCCTACCCAAAAACCCCTTTTCACTAGTGTGAAACCCATTCATCATTGTAAAACTCACCTCCCCCTTATTGATTTCCCTATTTCACCTCAAAAAACCATAAAAACCTCCTTATCCTAATTTTAACACCCCCCCCGCATTATTTAATTAACTCCTTGGTTTATATTTCCCTGACAAAAACCTTTTAACCCACCAACCCTTGGTGCAGTTAAACAAACCCCACCACATTAACCCCTCATCCCACTCCATTAAACCCGTTAATTATATTTTTAAATACCCACCTTAGTCATTAATTAGTTATAATTAATTGTAATTAACCCCCTAGGCCCCGCAAATCCTAGTGCTAATTCCCTCCATGCATCTTGACCACGCGACACCCGTCCGATCTCCTACCCCCAAATTCGACGGTGTGCATCCATATTGCGCTCGTTCATTGTCCGACCTTTACCAGCCCGAGAGCACGTGCGATTCGTGGTTTTTCCCGGGCACTGTTCTGCTACGTGGAAGCCCGAGGTGAGATCGTGTGCTCTCAAGGAAATACCGCACACTCTCCAAAAGCAGTTCGATGGCCCGTAAAATTGCCTCCCTGCCAAGACCAAAAACCATCCACTGTTCATTTGTAAATTCTACGCCAAATTCTAATCGTTGCCGGTTAAAAGGCCGGAGAAGCCCATTTCAACTCTTTTCACTCATTTGCACTGTGAATGATGCTCAAGCATTTCTACGACACCTTGAGCCTCTGCTACCAAAATTAATCGCTGTCTACCACCCGAAGAAGCTTTAGATACCCAATTTGAGCATCCAATTCACAGCTGAAGCCACTATACCCTTTGCAATCACCATTCAGACCCGTTTGAAAACCATACCACCAAATTCCAGGTATTCTTGAGAAAAACCAGAATGACCCTCTCAATTTGAAAATGTACAGTCAATTAAAATATTAATTAAGTGAAATTAATTAATATTTCCCTAAATTTAAGAGTAATTTACTTGTATACCCAAAACCCCTCTTTTGCAGACTGCAAATTACCCTCTCACTGTACCAGAGTTTCCAAAGCTTCACTTTTACAATCACCACAAGCCTAATCCCTATCCATAAACTCAGTCATGGCTTCCCAGACCTCTCTGGACGTGAGACCCTGTTATAGACATTTTTGGGCCCTATAACCCCAAGCATGAAATGTCCATAAACCAAGGGCTCCTAAGTCCCTAAAAGTGTTGTTCTAATCCCTAAAGGAACAAGGTCAGTAGAATACAGCTTCTCCCAGAAGTTCTCCATGAAAAACTGCTCAGAATTGGTCAAAACAGGATCATTTCAGCTGCTCCACTGGCTAGGTGCATTGCATCTCACCTAAATACACTGTGTGGGTGCATTGCATTTCAAAAATCCCTTCTGTGGGGTGCGATGGGTGAGAAATGACAAATGGCAGTGTCATTCCGCAAGGTGGAGAGGCAATGGAAGCTTCCAGAATCTTCTCCTGTGACACTTGTCTCACTGAATTCGACCAAGGATGAGTAAGAGGCCATCAGTCTCCAAGTGGAAGCAAGAACTATCAGAGAGAAGACACTAATCAAATCACAAGCTGACTCATCCCCCTTACAGATATCTATATATGGATCCCTCATCCCAGAGAGCCAGAGGCTGGAATTTTTCATATTGTAAGGAATTGCTGTTGGTTTCTTGAGACAAACATCAGATTGTTGGGTGATCTAAGCTTTGTTTGAGGTGAAGAGCGGCTTCTTTGCTGGGAGGTTGATGCTGGGTCAAAACAACTGGTTGTAACTCCTCTCGGCTCTTTTCTTATTTATCAATAAAAGCTGTTCGAGTTTTCCTCCATGCTTTTGTGTCATTGATGCTTGTTACATTTGTATGGTCAATTTACATCTGATCCTAGATTGTTTATGATTATAGATCCATGTATTTGTATAGTGCTATGCTTCTGTGATCTTACAGGTACTTTGTGAAGCTGGGCGTGCAAGGGAGCAGGTACCTGAAGACTATCAAAGAAGAGAGGGATCAAATCAAGAGATTAGCGCAAGACAGAGGTTGGTCTTTCTGTTCCTCTCTATCTATAATTCATAAAGAAAAAATTAAAGTAGCTTTTCTCTATTTGTTTCTAAGGCAGATGTCACACCTTAGTGGGATAGAGCAGTTCTATATAGACACTTTTCCCTGTAACAAAATGGCGACTCCGCTGGGGAACTAATTAGTTTGTTTGTTTATCATTCTTTGTTGTTTGCTTCATAAACTTACAAGTAGTATTCGAACTGCATTTGCCATAACAAATGCAAAGTAGATAACTGCTACTTCAATCCATCCACTAGATCTATTTATGATTTAAACAACTGATTCACAAACTATCTGATTGCCCTTGTGATAACTCTTAGATCCTCCTTAGATCTACCCCTGATTGTTGCATTACTGATTGCTTTTTGCTCGGCCAAAACCCAAGAACTGAAATGCAAACTGTGACCTGGAACCCAAACAGAGTCTCGTTTCTGGCCCAGCGTAGGTACTGTTCAGAGATTCTTAATTTCAGCGCACTTCCCAAGTGGACAAGCTGCGCTGCATTTCAGATTCTCTGTGTTACAGGTGCGCTGATCAGACTAGCTCTATGTAGTGTTAGCTTCTGTGATTCATTCTTTCCAGCTCTATTCTTGAATTTTGCTGCCTATGATTAGTATATGTCTGTTTGAAACCCCTTTTCCTTGCTGTTATTCCGCCTCCTTTGTACAAAAGAACTGCAGATGTTTTTGTGTGTTTGTTGAGTCACTTACAGTTATCCTTTGCAAAAGTAGCATAATCGTATTGTCGTCCTTTGATTAGAAACTGTCGCAAGTGTCTATTTCAATCATAGGAAAGAGTCTCATTGCTGTTGATGGTCGATTATCCTGTTACTATTGCTTTTGGTCTGAATTTGTAATTTTCTAGTGTCTAGAACAAGTATTCATTTCAAAATCGTAAGGTGTTGTGATCATCTCCATTTTTTATTTCGAAAAGAAACTTGTTGATATTTGTCACTTGAAAAGAAATTCAGATTTGTACATCAACTTTCTTTTTAGCATTCATATACTAAGAAAGTTGAAAACAAATACATGCATGTGCATTTGCATATAGACAATCTGATTGGCTTGATTTAGGAAAGTGCATTTAGAGTGTGCTCTTTGCTCTTTTTGAAAATATTATGTACTTCTTTTCCCTAGTAGCTAGGATTTTCATTGCACAAAGAAGATAAAAAGTTTGTTTATCATCTTAGATTGCATTTTAGGAATTACATCTACATCTCGTGGTGAACCTGAAAGGCAAACTTCATAAACAAGATAAACTTAAAATAAATTCAATGAATCTAACAACGCTTTGGAACTTAACGCACAACATTTAGAAGTCTAGGCTAGAGACGTATTCAGGCATCGTAAAGCCTGGTAACTGTTGTTCTCACTGATGGTTTGGTGATTCCTCCACTTTGAGACAATAAGTGCCAATACGGACTTGTGCTCCCACGTACCGTCGAGTATATTTTGGGAGACCCCAATAGGCTTAATCCTTTATCCATAGGAAGTCGTGTCTGCCGCCCTATCGATCGCAATGCACTGAACACAACATTCGGGAAGATTGACTGCTGTACCGTAAAAAGTATTTTGCAGTTTTGCGATTGGTTTGGTAATCCCTCTACCTAGATTCCAGAGCAGTCCCTTTCGTTCCTTTTCAGACTCCTTAAAGGAAAAGGTCCATCTGAGCACTTGTCACTTCAGGCTCATTAAAAATCGAAGGCGACTAGAGTCATCTTTTGTTTTTTCTCGACTCTTAAAAATTGAAAAAATAAGTTGTGTCAAAGTGTCTAAAATTTATTTTAAACGGAATATTCATTATCCCTTTCCTACGTTGATCTTGGGTTGAGAAAATGGAATCCACCAACCAAGGAATTCCCCTTGGAGGAAATCCTAGTCCCTTCTCCTCTTGGGGAGATGTTGGTGCACCCCATATGGCCACATTGTCACTTCCAGGACTGACAATTGGTTTGCCTGTATGGCTCTTTTCAACCTCTGTCGTTCAGAACACCACAATTCCTGAACAATCGAACCAACAACTAGACGAGTCCAGAGTTACCCACCAACCTTCTACTTCCTCTAATTCTTCCTCTCCTCCTTCCTCTTTGCTTGATGGGGTTGGTAAAGCCAAAAGTCAAGTACCTAAGGAGAAGAAGGAAAAGAAGAAGAAAGAGAAGAAGAAGAAGGAGCCAAAAGTGAATGGGGGCAAATGAGTGTCGTCTAGCGAAAATCCACACACTGCACCGACCAGGCCTAAATCACCATGTGTCATTTGCAAAGGAGACCACTATCATAGAGATTGTCCTTGCATCCCTTGGATCTTAAGGGACTGGTCTCCTCGTTTGCACAACCCGGTGTCGTCAACCTCTGATGATCATGTTGAAAACACACCGTTAACTAGTGAAAGTGAAGCCCCAGGACAAAAAGGAAAATATAGATTTCCTTGCAAACTGTGTGAAGGTGATCATGCCGTCCACCATTGTCCCTTCTTAGACGAGGCTAAAAGAGTTTTGGACGATCGTCCGGTTTCACCGTTACGACTTCCTCCTGGATATAAAAAACTCTTGCCGAGTCCGTCACTAGTTGAAAATCCACCTGGCCCACTCAGGTGGTCGGCTGAAGCATCTGTCATTGAAGATAAACCATCTGAACCCATACCAGATGAAAGTGAAAAGGTCGAGGCGGCAGTTGACCCGGTCTTGCCTTCAGAGGTTCCATCTTCAGATGATAAAGTCACTGAAGAGAACAAGGATGACACCGTCCAAATTCTTTTCATAATCACAGACTCCAATGAAAATGGGGGAAATTTACCCGTTCCTTTATCGCAGGAAGGAAGTTCGTCAGAGTCATACCCGGACGTCTATTTGGTCCCACCTTCAAGCAACCTAGTTGTCTCCTTCGACTGGAATCAACTAGGCAGACCCCGTTTACCAGCCAGTATACCATTCCGAATCATTGTTCAAATATATAGAATGGTTATGCCTGGTACCATCATAGATGAGGGGGCTTCTGTGAGTATCCTTTCCTCAACTGCTTGGAAAGCGCTTGGTTCACCATCGCTTTTGCCTGAGATGAGAAATCTAATAGGTTTTGATAAAGGAACCAGTCGACCGTTAGGGATCCTTCCCAATGTGCCCATAACATTGAGAGGGAAAACCGTTCACATGAACGTGATGGTAGTTCAAGGACCCCTAGATTACAATCTACTCCTTGGACGAGACTATATTTATTGCATGAGAGCCATTGTCTCATCACTCTTTAGAGTGATGTGTTTTCCGCATGAAGGAAGAGTGGTCAAGCTCGTAGACCAGCTTTCATTTCCCTGATCACACATAGCAAATAGTCATGTACCATCCTTGAATGGTCTTTTCACGCAAGAAATGTCTCAATCCCCAGTCCATCCACCCGATGAGCGTGAGTGATTCGGGGGACATGACTGAAACCCAGGGGGCATGCACCCTGGTCTGCTTCGGCAGGAAAACTTCAGGTATAGGGTAGGTTTCCGCGAGAAAATATGACTAGTCTGTACTCCCGTCCGTGATTGGAAGAGGGGGTTATTCTAGAACAAGATTCTATTGTCAAAGTTACGTGAGTGGAGTAACCTCCTCCACTCACCTTTGTCTATTTCGATAGACATCTCCGAAGAAGTGTTTTGTTTGCATTGTGAATAAAGCAATCTTTGGGTAGCCTGAAAGAGGTATACCTTTCCTGATAAAACAAATGTTTTGTCAGCTCGAACAGAAGGTGACCTTGAAACTCTGTTTTATACCTGGGGGCATGCAAACCTTTTGGCGTGCAAGCAAAGAGCGACTATTTATTTCTTAAATTTGTAGGTCCTCTAACCCTTTAAACTCATAGGATTGGTCGTTTCCTAACTTGCATAAAGAAAGGATGTGGGGCAAAACTCTAAAAATTTCCGTTTTTATATGAGACATTCTTATCACACAACTGGATTAATCGAGCAGTGTTACCGCAAGGTTCAAGCTCGTTAAAAAATAAACCCGCATCGAGCAGTTTTAGCACATAGTTCAAGCTCGTTAAAAAATAAACATAAGCCATGAGCAAATGTTTCCCCCCACGTTTAAGCTCGTCAAAAAATGAACTATTCCCCGGTAAATAACCGTCGTGAATGTAGTACTTCAGCCATTAAAGCCTTGGTCGTGTTTGCACCATCACCTCCACTTTTACATTGGCCGATCATTCACCCCCTTTTGATTGTTTACCCATTTTGAGGAACAACTGCGAAGAGTGATTTCACTAGCCATCCTTGTAACACTGCCGTGATTGGAAAATTCCAAACCTTACCTGGAATCAGCTGCTACCCATTTTATCACTCGTTCCTCAAAAGACGAGTCTCCTTTAAGCTCTTTTCAATTGACTCGTAAAATATGAAAAGATTGTCGAGCCATTGGCCTCTCCAGCTCGTTAAAGGGACAGGAAGTGCTATCCCTCCTCTAGATTTTAATCTTTTTGGACCTAAGGGATTATTACACAAAAAGATCGAGCGCTTGTTTTGTTCGGCTCGTTAAAAGTATCAAAAATTCATCCCTTCTGTATTGTTTTATACTTTTTCGGACTTAAGGGATTAGATGACGAAACAAGAATTTTGGAGTTACCTTTACGTTCCTTTTCAGACTCTCTAAAATTGAAAAGGACCGAGTTATCTTTGTCATTAAACTCGTTAAAAGTGTAATAGCGACAAACTTGTCTATAGACGAGAACGAGTTTCACTATCACTAGGCTCGTTAAAACATAGCGATGGGTTTGCCCGAAGGGAAAATTATAGAACAAGCATATGTTATCCTCCTCAAGCTTGACAAAAATAAAGAGGTACTGGTCAGCAATGATTGGGGAAAATTGGGAAGAAAACTTGAAGAAACTTTGTTGGTAGCAAGTCGCTCTTGAACATGACACTTCCACTCCGTGTCCGAGTCGGGTTGGGTTGTTACATTCACCGGTCACATCGCCATGGTCACATCATACCATCCACATTTGGGGTTAATGCTACCGATCCATCACATCAGTATCGCCGATATGCTCAAGAGAAGTCATTCAGAGAATTCACCTGTGTCTCACCCACTACCATACATTTATGCTCCATTCCTTCATGACCGCCACCCTGAACCTTATATCACCAGATCATTTTCACCTCCATTAAAATCATTTGCTCCGTTCCGTGTCATTGATGTGGGATTCATTAAGACCCTCCTGTGACAGATCACTTCTTGTCGACATCAGCTCATTATCCAAGAAGTTGATCTAGGAACACCCCATTCAGTACTTTGAAGCTTGCATGCCTCAACGGCAAGTTTCTCACTTCCGGTGACAGGTTTACATCAATGGCCTTCGACCAAAATATTTTGCGTGGTGTTTGACGCCAAGTCCTTTATTCACACCACGTGAATTGTACTGCAGTACCTTGAGGGCCATTATCATTATCGGTGAATCCTCTCGCGCTTGTTAACAGTTTACATCATTGACTGGTAATCAAGCGATGTCTTTCCATGTTCGACTTCAGAACATTTCTC
Organism: Pinus tabuliformis; assembly: GCA_031772625.1. Taxonomy (NCBI): domain Eukaryota; kingdom Viridiplantae; phylum Streptophyta; class Pinopsida; order Pinales; family Pinaceae; genus Pinus; species Pinus tabuliformis. The sequence continues at coordinate 171,639,151 of CM062819.1, read as the reverse complement.
ACATGGATCGACTTGTACTTCGAGTGAAGATCGAACGAGATTGAGGACCCCGGATCTAGTTTCATCCATCCGGGCTGCGATATATATTCAGGGAAATAAAGACATTAAATTTACATCATTGCTGCACAGATAATCATCCACTCAAAAGGATGATGGCTCTATCAAAATCATCAGTCTACACTCAGACGATTGTCTGTCCTATGTACATGAAAATGAATTTATAAAGCTGAGCATGGGAATGCCCGCCTCAGCTAGATCATGAAAATATTATGAAGATAATGTATTTTATTGTATCTTATTACAGGTCTCCTCCCAGCATTGAAAGAACTTCGGATCCTCATAATAAAGCATTTCACCCGACATCAAAAGATTAACGACCTCATGCTTTAGGGGGCAACTGTTATAGGCATTTTTGGGCCCTACAACCCCAAGCATGAAATGTCCATAAACCAAGGGCTCCTAAGTCCCTAAAAGTGTTATTCTAACCCCTAAAGGAACAAGGTCAACAGATTACAACTTCTCCCAGAAGTTCTCCATGAAAAACTGCTTAGAATTGGTCAAAACAGGATCATTTCAGTTGCTCCACTGGCTAGGTGCGTTGCATCTCACCTAAATACACTGTGTGGGTGCGTTGCATTTCAAAAATCCCTTCTGTGGGGTGCGATGGGCGAGAAATGACAAATGGAAGTGTCATTCCGCAAGGTGGAGAGGCAATGGAAGCTTCCAGAATCTTCTCCTGTGACATTTGCCTCACTGAATTCGACCAAGGATGAGTAAGAGGCCATCAGTCTCCAAGTGGAAGCAAGAACTATCAGAGAGAAGACACTAATCAAATCACAAGCTGACTCATCCCCCTTACAGATATCTATATATGGATCCCTCATCCCAGAGATCCAAAGGCTGGAATTTTGCATATTGTAAGGAATTGCTGTTGGTTTCTTGAGACAAACATCAGATTGTTGGGTGATCTAAGCTTTGTTTGAGGTGAAGAGCGACTTCTTTGCTGGGAGGTTGATGCTGGGTCAGAACAACTGGTTGTAACTCCTCTCGGCTCTTTTCTTATTTATCAATAAAATCTATTCGAATTTTCCAACATGCTTTTGTGTCATTGATGCTTGTTACATTTGTATGGTCAATTTACATCTGATCCTAGATTGTTTATGATTATAGATCCATGTCTTTGTATAGTGCTATGCTTCTGTGATCTTACAGGTACTTTGTGAAGCTGGGCGTGCAAGGGAGCAGGTAGCTGAAGACTATCAAAGAAGAGAGGGATCAAATCAGGAGATTAGCGCAAGACAGAGGTTGGTCTTTCTGTTCCTCTCTATCTATAATTCATAAAGGAAAAATGAAAGTAGCTTTTCTCTGTTTGTTTCTAAGGCAGCTGTCACACCTTAGTGGGATAGAGCAGTTCTATATAGACACTTTTCCCTGTAACAGACCCCTATCAACCCCTCACTTGGACATCTACCATTTGGCACTAGCAGATAGGGATTTTCAGATAAAAGATACTGCATCACCAACATACCTTCTGAAGCTCCACTGTTGGAGTAAGGATAGATTCCTAAACCACAATGATGACATCCACCTTTTGGAATCTAATTTACCCAAATATTTACTAGCAGAAGTTCACCCATTCCCTGATATCATACATTTTTGTCATGCCTGCTATATCCCTAGCCAGAGAGCTATTGTTGCCCCTGATCAGTAGTTGTTATTCACCATCACTCCAAAGTCTATCAACCAAATGCTGCAAGTCCGACCTAGCCCTAATGAGACCCCACTATCCATTGGAGACCTATTGGACCTATATATCACACTAGACATGGTTAAGATAAGACAAATATTCCAGACATTCATCATACAAGACCGCCATACTCCCACATATAGTCCACCTTATGCTGCTACCATGTTTTCAGAGACACGCAGGAATATAATCACCATGCTCTCTTACATCCTAGGATATACATCATATGAGCATGTGGATAAGGTTATCCTGGCCTTCCTGCCCATTTTTACCCCAGGAAAGCCTCCTGCTGTCATGTACAATTATGCTCAGTTCATTGCAGACAAGATGCATGAACAATTCACTAGACTACCAACTGAAAGAGTTTTCAAATACTCTTCAGTGTTATTTCACATGTTTTTGTATTATCAAGTAGATAAATTCCCTGTAAGCATCCAGAAGTTGGATACCAAGGGAAAAGAGAGATCAGTGGTTTACTGGACACCCTTGATCCATAAATACTCCACATCATTTACCTATAAATATTTCATAGATTCATTTGTCTACCCAGTCATGAACATGTTGACCAGTAACACTCAACCTAGAATCAGCCAAGAAATCAAGAGGGTGCTACAGTTGGCTAAGAACAACAAGGTGGGAGACTGGTACCTATACCAAAACCACACTAAAATCAAGGTTTATGGCTGCCAACTAGCCCCTTATAAGCTGCCCAAATACCTCCCTATGAGGATATTTGCACTGGAATATTTTAGGCAAATCATCAATTTGATGAGGCCAAATTCCTATCTGCTAGGAAGAAAACCCAGTTTAAAGTGAAAAATCAATTGGGCCCCTTCATATGTGAGGCTGGACCAGAGGCTGACAAAATCTTGCAACAGTTGAAATTCAGGAACAACTTCATGTGGCAGTATGACCCTCATGGGGTCATAAACAAGCCGAGACTCAAGGTCAAATTTGGACCTTTCATCTGCCATCCAAGACCTGATATTGAGCAGTTTGTGAACCAATTTGAGTGGTTGGAAAATACATTAATTGACATGGATAGCACAATAGTGGATGTTGAAAACACACTAATTGATGTTGAAAAGCAAATTGACCAGAGTTCTTTCGTGCAGGTTCCAGAACTAGGGGAACCCATGAATATTCCTCATGTCCTACAAAACCTAGCCAATGAGGAGAGGAATCCAAAGAGGAATAGGGAAGAGAGTTCTAGTTTTGCCATGGAGACTACAGATGAGATTTTTGAGCTCATAAAAAGGCCCAAGTTGAATTCTGTGTCTGAACAAGAGGAGAACATTGAATCAGTAGAAATCACTGATACTGAAACAATGGGGAGAGAAGCAAAGACATAGCTGCTTCAGGTGAAACACAACAGCCATCAATATCCAACACTCAAATGCTTGAGAGACAATTAAGTTTTGAGGTTTCCTCCTTCACTAGGCCAGTTGATAGAGAAAAGGATATCAGAGATAGGTACAAGGAAATAAAGATGAGAAATGAGAAGTTAAAGGCTGAAACATATGCCCAATACTTCAAACACACATCAACCAACCAGAGTAGGTTGATTTCAGCTTTTGACATCAAAGAAGGAAAGATGTGGGTCTCATTTATGCAGCCCACTGTTCAGTAGCCAAAGACCTCAGCTAATTATAGGAAGACTGATTTTGAGGTATTGAACAGGGATGTTCATCCCATCGACCAGATAGAGTTTCATAAATAGGTTAGAGAGATGATTTACTCCACCCTTACAGGAAAGGCCATGGCTGCACACAGGTTGCATGGTTCACTGGACAATATTACAACCCAATACAAATTGGAGAAGGCCTCTTCACAAGCCAAATACAACAGGATAAATTCATTGGAGGAATTGGTCATTGAGCTGGGACATGATCAAAGTGACATTAAGGCTACTGAAAAATTGATCAAAAAGAAGAATGAGGATATAACACCTCCCAAGAAACAACTAAAGCTGCCTCATTTAGAACACCCACAAACAAAGGAGGTCCTGGAGAGCCAAACCAATCATGAAGAGATGATGGACCTAGTAATTCAACTGAATGATTAGCTAAAGGAGATGGAAAAAGAGTTAGATAGCTTGATTCAGCTAAAACAAGCTAGTCTTGAGACTACCCCTGCAAATGTCATCCCAACAGTTACTACTGCAATGCCTTCTACTTTGGCAACATCCTTAGCTCCCACAAATCCAATGGCCACAACACTGCTAGCATCTACACCATCTACATCAACAACAAGGTCAACAACAACAGGGTCTATAGGTGATGAAGCAAACAGGTTGGTCAAAGCAATGGAAGACATGTCCATTCAAACCACTGAAATGAACAAGCTTAAGGAAAAGGTGACCAGCCTAGAAATTGATTACAAGCTTGCCCAAATCATGCACAAGGAATAAGTGCAGAAATCAACAAGGATGAATGAACGAATAAAAAGCCTGGAGAAGGAACTGACATTGAATGAACCCCTAGGTCAGGCTAAGGAGAAATTGTGGGCCAATATCATTGACTCTGTCAATGATATTTGGCCATCCATCCAGGTAATTTTTTAGCAGATTGATTTAATAAAAGAGGCTACAGAAGCCATACAAAGAGTGAAAGCAGAACTTGGAGACATGCCAGAGGAAGCTGCAAGGATCATTCACTTCCTCAACTCCAAGAACAAGTATGAGCTGCAGGAATTAGAGATACCTAACAGAACAGGTACAATTTTGGAAGTGAAAAGGGTCCTCACCAAGAGGAATTTAATGTTGAACCTCGAGGATAAGTGCCAAACCATGCAACTGGCCATTGACAAATTTATGGTTAAATTTGAAATTTTGAGGCAAAAGGGTTTACCAAATCCCTTGGTAATCAATGATAAGTTAATTCCATAAGAGGACTATAATAGAAAAATTAGGGAAGTAACATATATCAAGTGAATACTTCATCCATGAAGGGGATACCTACTGACAGGGTATTATACCAAACTTTTGAGAATTTGTTTTACCACTAGCATGAGGTAAAACACCCTTTTGTCAATAAGCCTACTTTTGCCAAGTATACAGAGGTAGATGAGATTTACAGGAAGATGTTGAATATCCAGTTACCAGATGCTAAGACATGGGAGAAATTAAAATATTTACAGTAGAAATACACATTAAAAATATAAAAATGTACAGTAAAAGTAAAAGGGCACAGTAAAGGGATATTGACAGGTCAGCCAGATCAAAGTGTATCAGATTAAAGTGTATCAAGTGAAAGGTCAGAGTGAATAGAACATCCAACGTGAAGACCAAATAGCCAAGTAGATATTAAAGGGCAAAATATAAAAGATCAAAGCCAGTAGAGCGTAAATAACAAGGACAACAAAATGCAGTTCAATAGCTGTCTCTATCTTCTTGCATGAAGATATTTCTTTCTCCTAGATTAGTTCCCAAGACAGTTTGGGATATTTTGTAAATTATTTTTGTATAAATACTTCATAATTTGGAGTATTGAGTGTGGATTGCTATACATTTGTAGAGTTAGTTTGATCATAAACCTAAGGGTTACTGTACCACTTTTCAAGTTAGTAGACTGGAGCAAGTAATAAAGAGATTGAATTACATGATTCATGTGTTGAGCTATTGCAGTGAAGCATTTTGTTTGTCTAATTTTGTTACTTTCTCATGTATTTATAAACTTAAATGTTGTCTAAAGTTGAACCAATTAACTGGAAATTTAACTCAGAATTTGTTTAAGTACACTTTGTTTTGCACAGTTAATCATTTACATGTTTTCCTCTGATATCTAGATTTGAGTACCCTTAATTTCTCTCCCATCCTGGTTTACCTCTTTCACTCTCTTCATAATATGGCCTAAGGAACCCTTAATTGCACCTTGGATCCGATTGAAAACACTTCACCATCCATCCTTTGAGATTCGTAGTAACTCAATTATCTTGCCCTGTAGACACTATTTTTAGAACTTGATCTAGTCGTGTTTGCTAAACATTTGACCCCATAGCCCACTGGTAAAAACATCCCTCTTTTCATCTAAGTAAGTGATCCCCCCACCCAAATCCAAATCAAAACCCAAGTGCAACAATAACTAGCTTAAAATCAATTAACTTAAACAAAGTTAAATCATAAAGATAGATCCCTCTCTGAGAAATAGGAAGGCTAGATCCTAATCTCCAAAGTTGGTTTGTGGTTACCTCTATCATTTATTTTTCTAACAACTTTGAAGAAAATTTGGAGTGACAATAGGTGGCAACCCCAAAAGAAATATATACACAACACAAAAGGAAAATTTCTGAAACAGGTCATATTAAATGTATAGTATATTCATAAAAAAATACTATTTTCTTAAATAAAGTAGGTTGTGTTAATAAAATATGATATTCTACAAGAAACAAATATCATTGACAGATTTGGTTCTTGATAAGAACAACAAAAAGGACCTCATAACTGTAGTAGTAAATAAATGCATCAGGATACATATACGTTGTGCATATAAAGACATAATTAATTCATGTCTAGCCTCCAATAGGCTTAATTAATTACATTCAGTGCCCATGATAGAACAAAATATTAACAATGTAAATATTTAACGTGAGAGTAAAATAAAATTAGACTCAAATTCTAAGTCTGGTGTACAAACAACTTAAATAATTATTTCATGCATGCATAAATGTCATAAAAACTAAGCCAGATTCAACCTAATTCCTATATTATGTATGGAGTTTTGTATCATAGAACCAAAAAGAAGGAAAACGGTTGAGTACCAAATATTATGTAGAAGTAAAAAACCTGAAATTTTACTCCTTGCAGAGCTTCAAACCCTTTTGATATTGACTTGTATGGAACCGAATCAAAATGTTAAACCACAGAGGAATAAAAAAAGGGATGATAGTTAATGGGTTGTGCATAAACATAATAAAAGGGGTATACTCTACATAAATTACCTAAGAGGGGTGTTATAGTGGCTAGAAGTCTTGACCCTATGATAGGAACTCAGTCTCGTTAGTTTAGAAGAAACAAAAACCTCGAGAAGTAAGAAAAGGAACAAGAAAAGAAGAGTTTATGTAGGAAAACCCTAGGTTATAAGTGTTTACCAGTTGGGAGGTTTATCGTTGGGAAGATTACACAATCATCAAACAAATGGAACTCCAGCCCTTCCAATACAGGGTATGGGTAAGCCGTTAACCAATAGCAAAAGCAACTGAAAACTAGCTCACTTAGGGTAAGAAGAAAACCAAAAAACGTGTAAGGTAATACCTTGAAATGAACATCACAATTATTTTCGTAGTCATGTTGAAGTCAAGACTAAAAACTCTTGTTTCCTTGATTTGTAGAAATTGATTAAATACTAGTGTAAGGGAATGGTTTATCCCTTCCTTAAAGAAAAGCATTAATTATTGTGACTCCAAGAAGAGAAACCAAGCCTCCATGAAAAACCCAGAAGCATATACAAATTCTATATAAAAAAATTGCAAAATTGTTAGCAATCCTCTTGAGAAGGGAATTTCGAGTAACAAGTTCGAAAAAGAAAAAAAGAAAAAAAAGAAAAAAGAAAAAAGAAAAAAGGAAAAAGAAAAAAGAAAAAAAAAAGAAAAAAAAAAAAAAAAAAAAAAAAAAAGAGAAAAAGAAAAAAAAATGTACGCTTATCGTCTAGTGAGATAATGCATATATCTTAATGTCGTAGGGTAAGGAATGTTAAGGTATAGCCACATGATTTAAAACCATAATATGAACTATACATAAAACAATTCGACATGAAATCTACCATAACCCATTAGTAAAGTTTGGGTATTAATTGTTATAATGTATACAGTTATAATGTCATAAAGGGTGCATAAAGTTCCATAGACATGTGTAAGATACATGATGCCAAAGGGGGATTGATACAACACATGAAACCCTAACCATTTTATCTAAGTTTCCCCTTACCTTGGACTAGAATAAAGAGGGTCCTTTTATAACAAAATGAATGAATTAGAAATTAAAAAAAAAACAAATGTATAATGGGAAATAATGAACATAAGGATTAACTTATGTATGGAAGGAATTTAGAGACAATGAAACAAAAATTTAGATTTAATTTGTGGGAACATATTCTAGTAGAAATATAACATGTAAATAATTCTTTAAAAAAATTAGAAGATGGGCTTCTTTATGTGTACATAAATAATATGTAATAATAATAATCATTGCTTTGGAATGACGTACACTACAAGATCCTTCATATCCAATCTCTCTTATGAATTATCTTAAGCAAAAACTCAAATATCTCAAAATCTACATCAAAATATGGAATAAGAATGAATTTTGGAATATCTTTCAAGCTCAAGGATCCCGTGAAGAACGTATGCAAGAAAAAAAATTAAAAAATCATAATAGATGAAAAATCAAAAGAGCTTCTTGAAAATGAAGCAACCCTCATCACTCATCTTAAACATTGGAGAAAATAGGAGGAGATTCTTTGGCATCAGAAAACATGCATCAGATGGTTAAAAGAATATGAGTAAAATTCTTAATTTTTTCATTTCTTAATGCTTAATCATAGAAGTAGAAATAGAATCTCCTCCCTATAAAATTCAGTGGGTGTTAAGCTCTTAAGGAATGTCGATACTGAATCTGAACTTGTTTCTTATTACCAACATCTCTTATTGGATTCCTCCCATTCCAAAGTCGAAGCGATCAACAAAATCAATTGTTGCATCCCTAACTTAGTCATTCCATAGAAAAATGAGGTTCTACTTCGTCATACTACCATAGATGAAGTAGAAGAAGCCATTTTTGGAATGCCCCAAAAAAAAATCACCAAGGACTAATGGATTTACCTCTGATTTCTATTAATAAAAGAGGATTTTTGGAGAGTGTGGAGGAATCTTGATTAAAAAAAGTTGTCCTACCAACCCTCAATGCTACTCTTCTTACCCCTACATCCAAAAAATCCAAATCATACAACCCTAGTGGCTTTTGTACTATTTCCCTTTGTAACACTATCTAAAAAATTATCTTTCAATTGATCCATTTGAAACCCCTTCTTCCATCATTCATCTCTCTGTAGCAAACAAGCTATGTTGTAGGAAGAAAATTTTTGAATGGGATAATAGTGGCCTAAAGGCTGGTCCATTCCCGCCATCATTCAAAAAAAGTAGGTATGTTCATCAAGCTTGATTTATATAGGCCTTTTAATAAACTTAAGTTAGTCTTAAATTCTTAGATCATTTTGTTTCTTGTGTAGGTTTTAACCTTGTACAAAAATTACTTGAAACTGAATTCTTAAAAAACATAAAATATACAATGCGAAAAACAAAAAACAAATACACAGATATTTCCCCGGGATCCCAAAATCGGGACTACCAGATTTCTTTTTCATTATGTTCCTTTCAATGTTACAATACACACACACACACACACACACACATATATATATATATATATATATATATATATATATATAAATGTTGAAGCCTTCATAAACCCTAAGCCATTAACCTTAGATTAGAACATAACCGTAGTTCCCTTGACCAGATCTACAAAATACCATGGGAAGAAAATCATCATGCCCAAAACCATAGGTAGGTCCGCCCACCTAATATAGGGTCCAAACAAAAATTATGGGGCGTTTCCCCGTACCCTATGTAGGGGGCCTATTGCTCCTCTTGAAACCCACCGACAAGGGGGGCTATGCTGGCTGCAATGACCAAGGGGGGTTATCAGCACCCGATGACCCCCCCATGTGTGCGACCAGTTGTGGAAAAAATATAACACAAACCCAAAATTATCCCACTTGTTGTTTTATTTTCCACACAAGGGGTCACAAGAGAGCTTAGTCATTGGTCCAACCCTGCAACACCCATTTTTTCTCTACACCAAGAAAACTTCCCAGGGCTCACAGACTTCGTCAATGCATCTGCAATGTTCTTCAAAGTGTCAACCTTTACCAACAACACCTTTTTGTCCTCAACCTTATCCTTCACAAAGTGATACTGAAAATAAATGTGCTTTGTCTTTGAATAATAAGAAAGGTTCTTTACCAAGAAAATTTCACTTTGGCTATCACAATATATCATTATCTCTATCGTAGTCAATGGCTCTCTCTAAGGCCTTCAACCCTTCTAGAGGAATTAATAAAGGTGATCCTATTTCCCCCTTTATCTTCATCCATTAGGTTTGATTGGCTCACAACTCAAGTTTAAATTTCACATATAAATCCTTAACTCCATATTAACCTGGGTTATTTAATTACCAAGGCCATGTCTTTAGGGACCTAGAAGTATTCACACTCATGTCACATTTTTTGCCCAAAGTAATGCAATGGTTGAGCCAAACCTAATAAAATTGTCAAGGTTCATTCGAGTGTGAAAATGCACAGAGGATAATACTCTCACTCCCATCTGAAATTATCTTGTGGTCATTAACCCTCAGATATGATGGTAGAGAACGTTTTAATTTTGAAAGTGCTTGGAATTTAACGTGATCTCCTCCACCTAAAACCACACGATGTTTGACATTGAAGAAAATCGACAATTCATAATCATTTTAAATTCCGATTAGCATGTGATTTAGCCATCACTTCTCCACCCAATACTCTGAATGATTTCCATCGATTTTGGAATTCCATCCCAAGGAAAATCCTGAACTTCTTCTTGAAGGAAATTCCTTTTGATCTTGTAACCTCTCGACCCAGTATTAGGGCAAGTCCTGAAGTAATTTTAAGATGAAGCTAGCCTCATTTAACCATTATTTCAGGGAGGGTTGAATCTATTAGGGATTAAATTTATCCCTCATGCACAATATCATGGGATCTAAAACTTGGTTATAGTGCAAGAGAGATCATTCAGAAGCAATTTTTTCCCTATCTAATCTACTTTTGTGAAGACCGAATTTTCACTGTGCAACGAGAATTTCAGAACCCTGTCTCAGCTAATCCTATTCCGTCTCATCTCCATATTATTCCAAGGAAATTCTAAAGAGATTTTGTGTGTCTTATCTAAGTTGTAAATTTATAATACGACATTATGTTCATATTAGGTTGCAAGTACAAAGTATCTAAAGTAGCATGGGTGTTTCCATTTTGGAAATTCGAGAGACTAAGTATATATCCCTATAAATGATGAGTATCATAAAGAGGAAAGATAAGTCCTATGCATTATATTCTAGGTCTTAATCACCTCAGAAAGACATGTTACCGAGCTGCAAAATAATGATCCAAGGTTAATGATCTGAGATTAAACGAAGTTACTATGCCATCCAAGGAAGTGACAAGTCTATCTAGAGTAATAATGCCATCTGAAGGTATAGTTGGAAGAGTAGTTGTGACATTACAATAATACTTGGAATATTTGAAGGTTAGAAAGGTGATATATGAAGGTACCATCCGAAGCTACCAATGAAGTTCATCCATAGGTTTCAAACATAAAAAGACTACACTCATCTAAAAACTACAAATCACAGTACGGAGTGTAACAAGAGATGTCATATGAATTTTATAGGTAATATGAATTAAAAATGTGGACCCACCTAGGCTCCATATGGTTGCATTAATATAGCCCTTTAATGGGAATTGTTGTCGTTCTTTATTTTTGAGGTTGAGGGAGTAAACACATAGGACAACGTCAAAACCACTTTGGAAGCTAGGATCTAGCCCTATTAGCTTCAAAGAGGGATCTCTCTGTAAAATTTAGCTATGTTTGGTGTGAATATTAGGCTAGTTATGATTGTACTGTTGTTTTGATTTGATTATTTGACTGATTAAAATGTCATAATTCCATTGGGCTATGGAGTCTAAATATTAACTGGATTTGGCATCAGATTTTAGAGGAGTTTCACAGGGAAATCTAGGTTGCACTATTTGGATCTTTCAGAATATTAAATGGATTGTGAAATAACAGAAATGTAAGATTCAATAGAAATTAAGGAGAAATTAAGAATTCATTAATTTGACTTTAGCAGAAAACATGAAAGTTACTAACAGCCAGAATAGGGTGCTCTAAACAAAAAAATCCTATTCATCACAGTTTCTATTAAGTAATTGATATTTTCAGAATAATAGAGAAAGAAAAAAATGTTTAAACATATAAACAGAAGAAACACATCACCATTTAGTACACCACATGAATCCTGTGAAAGGTCCCTGTATTATTGATGCTCCAGTACTTTGAAAAATTACAATATGCAGAGGAAATTACATTCAAAAATCAACCCTTAATACTTCAAACATTGAAGTATTTATACTAAAAATTAAAAAATCATTACAAAATTGTTGTCTCAACCGACAGTGTATTATTAGCATAATTCTAAACAATAATATTTATCTCTGGTAGGAAAATAGACCACATAGACATATGCATGGAAAGGTGGCTCTGCTTTGGTGGGTTTGGTTTCTGAATCGACCCAAAACTGTGCTACATTGATGTGTTGGTTGTTGTTCTGGACATCGTTTTTATCGCCTCTGAATTACCCTTTAATCTGGTAAATCACACAATTCTTCCCACATTTTCTCATCTGGTATGGTTAATTTAATTACCCTGGGGTAAATCTCATCAACCTAGGTATATTTGGCAAATGTTGGTTTTACTGGGAAGAAATGTTTTACCTGATTCTGGAAGTAAAATTCATGCTTCTAGCCATTTCTTTCATTTTAAAACATATTCTTCCTGAGTGATTAATTTATCATTAATAACATATATGTTGGGAAAACATTTTTGGATTAATTCTTCAATTCTATTACATACCCTATTTACTCCTAGCTCTGAAGTTTCACATCTTTCCTCCAATTGATCAATGAGGTTCCTTTTAGTCAAGACTTTCTTGACTTCCAAAATAGTGGAAGTCATGTCATTAACTCCTAATTCTTCAAGCTCATATTTAGAATTATAATTTAGAAATATGATAATGTTGGAGGCTTCTGTGGGCATCTCTCCAAGTGTTTCCCTTACCTGAACAATGGTTTCTGTGGCTTTTTCGATCAACTCCTTCTGTTCAAATATGATTTCGACAGATGGCCAAATATCATTCATAGAGTCTAGGATATCCATCCAAATGGTTTCCTTGGCTTGGACCAAGGTCTTACCAATGGAGGTATCCTTTTCTACCTTCTGCAACCTCTCTAACAATCTATGTGATTTCTGCACTTCAGTAAGCCGATAAGCTTCAGCTTTAGCTTTTCATTCTTCTAGAGATTTGAGCTGTCCATGCAAAGTCTTTATCTCTTCTGACTAGATTGACATGTTCTTTAGTGTCTTTGTGACTTGTTCAACACTTGCAGTATGAGTGGAAGAAGTAGCTGCAGTGGTTATTCCTGTTGCTGGGAGCTAAGAAATTGGTATGGAATCTAGGGGGACAATGACCATCTTTTGACTCTATTCTTTCTCCTTTATCATTTTCTCCATTTCTTCCTCCATCTGTCTAATATGTATGTTCTGCTCTATAATCAGCTTCATCATGTGAGCCTTATCTGCCTCATTTTCTTCAATGTCCTTGGTTAAGGGGTCCTCTGTGGATGGCATCTTAAGTTGCTTTCCTAATGTTGCAATATCTATATTCTTCTTCTTGATGATCTCCTCTGCAACATTTCCATCTCTAGGATCATGTCCTATCTTAATTATCAAATCTTCCAAAGACTTGATCCTAGTATCCTTTGCTAAGGAGGATACCTTTTCCATTTTTAGCTGAGACTGAATACTGGCAAATGAAACCTGCAACTTGGACAATGACATAGTAGTGTTGTTTAAGGTAGAAGAAATCATTTCACCATTCTCCTTATCCATCTCCATTTGATCAATGGGATGGATATGTTTGGTGTTGAACTCAAACATAGTACTCTTGTAGTCTGCTGATGTTTTTGGATGTGGAGTTTGGGGCTCAAGAAAGTCCATCTGCATATTTCCATGCTCTATGTAAAAAAATGATAACAATCTACTCTGTGAGCTGGACGTCTGCTTCCAAAACTGATTATAAGTATTGTTTTCAAGAATCTCATTCTTGAGTTTAATTTCTATGTACCTATGAAAAACAATCTTCTCCTTCTCTCCTTGGACATTCTGTGAATCCATTTATGATTCCTTCTGACCTTGTGATAATGAAGGTCCAATAGAAGATGTTACAAATCTGATGCTTGTAGGTTGATGAGCCTCATCATTAGGTAATTATATGGGCCTTAATTCACCTCCTAGCTTAGTCAAACCAACGTTTCTCATAACTTATTACATGCTTTTTATTATATTTTTTTTATGAGGTGAGTTAGAGTTGGATATTATGCTTTGTGGTCTAATATGCATTGAATGCAGGATTAAAGGAGAAAATCAAGGAATTTTGGAAAAGGCCAAGGTCAAAAATCAAATGGGACAAGGGAGAGGGATTATAGGAGGTAAATACTCCTCATTTACTACTCCATTCGAATATTCCTTTATTCATCAAATCAACTTGGAGTGCAAACAACCAAATCATGAGGACTAGAAGGCAGTCGAGCAAGTGAGAGACAAACCACTAGTTTATCTCGAGTTTGGGAGCTGAGCCTCCCTAATTTTAAGGAAGTTGTTGGGGACTTCAGATGTATAAGTAGAGAGGCCTAGGACCTAAGTAGGATGGGGATTTTTTATTGTAGAACTCAATCTATTTTCGAGCTGCAAAACTTGTGATAGTTCTATTGATGTAATTTGTTGTTTGGGTAATAAGAATGATTTTTGTTTTGAGCCAACACTGAGTTAACTCAGAGGGCTGAAGCTTTTGGGTTAGGGCCCAACCTTAATAGCCAAGACTCTTATTTATTGTACATTTATTTTTAGTGTATAGTCATAGATTCATTATTAATTTTCTTATTGGATGCATTTCCATTACAAGCAGTGTAGATTAGATTTGTTGTGTGATAGTTTTCTTCAATTTGTGCCTTATTTCAAGTAGCAGGTTAGCAAGGAGAAAAACGATCACCACAAGGTTGTTAGTAGGTGTCTTGGCCTCACTTCCTCCCTTTGGGACCATGACTTGAGCAAGGGACCTTTAAGAAACCCCAAAAACAGAGATTTCTAGTTCTTTTATGAGCTTTGGAGTTTGATGTCCTTAATTTAGTATTTGGTTAATGTTGCAAGGTAAATTTCATTGTCATATTTTTCATCTCCATTTCTACAGTAGATCTCACTCATGCTTTCATTCCTTTCAACAACTTTCTTCATGCATAGTATAGGCATTTGATTCATTAATTTTCCTTTTCTAGTTATGAAAATGTATCTTGTTGCATAGCTTTTTAGAAGACACACATGTTCTATGCAGAGAATTGGATTCAAGAGGAGACTAATATTTCTTAGCCAACAAACACCTTCCACTTCATCCACCTTATCCATCCCTTGTTTTCACCATCACCCTCACTAGTTTTTCATCATTTTTCATTGAAATTCTCCCAAACACATTGAGCGAATCTAGCCATCTATTATCTTGGATATTGACCCTTGAGTGATCCTAGACCTTGTAACACTCCATTCCACCCATCACATACCTTTCCTAAGCCTCCCATCACCTCCAATAGCTCACATTTAGCTCTCGGGTATATCCTGTAGGTTTCCTATAATTCCTATAGGATGATCCTGTAGGTTTCTAGTACATCCTATAGGTTTTCCTGAAACGGCCTGTTTTGAGGCTGAATTGATGGAAAACCTCTAGGATGTCACCAAATGCCTCCAAGGGACACTCCACACCATCCAACCACTCCATAAATCTTCTATCCATCCTTGAACAACCTTAATCCACCTGCCACATCCACAATAACAATTAGTTTGCATACTTGATTTTGCATAAAACACCAAAAAAGCAAAAACAAATTTAGTTTAGTCTCTTTACTTGCACATTAGTATTATTTGATGCTTATTACTTCTGCAACTTAGATAGTAGCATTTGTTTTATGTTGATTTAGCATTTCTTCTTAGCATAGCTTCTTAAATGGTTAATTAGGGTATGGTGTGGTTTAGCATTACATGTTGACCTTCTCCATTACTGCAGTAGAGTAACTCTCTTAGAGTAGATTTACCTTTCTTCCATCAAAGAATCAAGCTTCTTCTGACTCCATAGAAGTTTGGCTTGGAACCCCAGTGGTCTCTCGCCAGCTGAACAATGACAACAGGCAGAACCATCACTTTTACTTGTGCATATAGCACTGTCACCTCCAAGTTTGTATGAACCCCAGGTTGATAAGTAAAGCTAGTAGCCCAGGAGTTGCAGCATCCTTGCTGCAATACTGGTGCTCATCACTTTTTGGCGCCATTGCCGGGGAGATGTCTGAGTGGAATGTGATTACTGATTTCTTTTCTTATATTTCTTGTCTTCAATATTCTACCATTAGTTTATTTCTGCGAGAGTAATCTAGTTGTTTCCTTTCTTTCATTTTGCAATGTCTACTTTCCTTTCTATTCTGCAAGTAAGATTTCAATTGAGAAAGTAGTTTTTTCATTATATCAGTAATTTTCATTCAATCAACAATTTCAATTCTGCAAATACTTTCCAAGTTAAAAAAAAAAAACCAAACCAAAAATATTTCCTTTCATGCCTCGTAGGAATAGGGACAACTTAGGGAAATTTTTGCCATATACCCCCACTGCATCCAACAACCAACCTTCTCTCTTCTTCGGTGGTTTTGAGCTGGAGGAACCCTTAGGTGAGAAACCTGATATATTTGAAGAACCTATAGGAGAAGGAGGACAAGAGTAACCCATTCCTACTGAACCAATGGCTGAAAACCGAAATGACAAAGGGAATAGAGAGAGAGAGTTGAGGGTGCCTTACCCATTAGAGAAACCAATGGGGACACTAAGATGAAAAATATAAGCCCCTCTGCCCTACCTCATTTCCATGGTCTGACCACAAAGGACCCTGACACTTTCCTGTTTGATTTTGTTGTTATATGCCAAACCTATGACTATATAGATGATCAGCAAAAGTTAAAACTATTTCCATCTACCCTCAAGGATGCAGCATTGCACTGGTTCATGGGTTTACCTAGAGATAGCATCACAACTTGGGCTCAGATGCAGTAGGCCTTTAACAACAAATATCGAGACTACTGTCGGTCAAAGGATACTAAAGAAGAAATTTTCAGGATGACCATAGGCAATGATGAATCCCTAGAGGATTATGAAGAAAGATTCCATCTCAGTTACAAAAGGGCTACGTGCACACTTGACCTTGAGTCAGTAAAGCTGGTCCTACTTAGGGGAGTAAGAGAAGATATTCTGGATATGTTCCATTTGTTAGGAGGAGGATATATCTACTAATTACCCTATGAGGATATCAAGACTATCGTTAGAAACCATTCTAGGGCAGCCAGGAAAAAGGGTAGGGGTAGTAAACCTATGGCCAATACATCATCTTCCAACTCATCCATCAAGGGTGAAATTGGAAACATCTTGGAAGATTTCAAAAGCGAGATGCTACAAACTCTTGCCTTGCAAATGGACACCATGAACATTAAGAGGAAGCAGGAGGAAGCAGAGAGAGCCTTGGCCATTTTTTGTCCTAGATGCACCAGGAGGCATCCTAGGAATGAATTTCCATTGAACTCTGTTGAAATTTGCTCATTCTGTGAAGAAAACCACTCCACAAACAAGTGCCCTTCTTTACCTGGACTCAAATATGTATATCAAGGAGCTGAAGGGGTCATTGAGAAGCTTTGCTACATTAACCAGAGGAGACCTCATGGACGTAGACCATACCACAGGGCATGCAAGGGTCGTCCCATGCATATTACAACCCCATCCAAACCACAACCATACCTTCTTGGGGACCCCCTATTCATCCTTCATGGCCTACACCTTCTCCTTGGTCCTATGCATCACAATATCACTCCCATCCAGCCAGCCAGTCATTTCAACCTTATGCTCCACTACAACCTGAGTGGAATACACCACTCTAGGGGTGGAGGCCCCAATACAACAATTCTCGAGCTCTATTGCCTCCACCACCTGCCCAACCACAACTCCTACACTTTGCTCCACCCAAGAAACCCCAGATGTGTGCCCAGCCAAATCCGAACCCAAACAATAGGTAAGCTCAACAAGTATACAGTGGAGAGACATCATATCTAGCTTATGCTATGGAAATCTAGGAGATTAACCTGATATCTGGGAGATTTCTCCCTGATAACCTACCTACACCTCCACCTAGGGAGGTTGAGGAAGAAAGAGAGGAAATAAACCTTAGAGTAAATCCACCGTTTCCTGAGAGATCGGTCCAACCACTCCAACCTACCCTAGAAGAGACTGAACTTCTGGGAGAATTGAAAAATCTATGTGTAAAGATCCCATTTCTCCAGGCAATAGAAGATGTTCCTATTTACAATAAGTTGATTAAGGAGAAGTGCTCCAAGCATATAGGGAGGAAAAAAAGGGATTCCCTACCATTAATGTCATTAGGTAGTTGTCTAACTTAATGCTAGGGCAGGTAATCTGTCCAAAATATTTGGACCCTGGAAGCCCTGTAGTAGATGTGCACATCAATGGCACCATTCTCCCACACACTCTGATCAATATTGGGGCTGCCATTAATGTGATGACCAAGGAAAGCATGCTCAAGATCAACCTCCAAGGTTCATTGAGGAAGACCACAATAGTTCTGACTCTTGTATACCGATCAATAGTAACTCTTGAGGCAATTGTGAAGGATGTGATGGTCTACATTGACTCTTGGGAGTACCCTGCAGATTTCCTATTTCTCCAGCTTAAGGCTAAGCTTACTAGTTACCCTCTCATCCTTGGGAGGTCGTGGTTGGCCACTACCGATGCTTGCATTAGCTGCAAAGTTGAGAATATGACCATCAAGAAAGGGCATATGTCCAAGAATTTAGTCCTATACCCTCATGCTCAACCTTCTCCAGAGCATGACTTACCTTTATGGTTGGAGGAGGAGGAAGAAGATGAAGTTTATTCTGCCCAACTTTATGCTTTAGAAGCAACCATGGGAGGAGGACAGCAGGATGAGGATGACTTGATTGAACACCTACTCTAAAGTCCCACTCTCGGTTCATTACTCTTAGAATAAGCAGTAAAGGAAACCCAAAACAATCATCCAGTTGACTTATGCTTGGCCGATTCGAACCCACTCTGTGTCAAAACCATAGAATTCGGCCCAGAGAGAACCTTGAAGATCAATCCATCTCTTTCTGCTCTCCAAGAAGAGAAGTTATGCAACATGTTAAAGGAAAATCTAGAAGCCTTCGCTTGGAGTTATAAATAAATGAACGGAGTGCACCCCTCAGTGTGTACTCACCACATATACATAAAAGAAGGTTGCAAGCCGGTCCGGCAACCACAAAGGAGGATGAATCCAACTCTTAAATATATAGTCATAGAAGAATTGTAAAAATTGCTAGATGGAGGATTCATTTACCCTATCTCTGACAGTGAGTGGGTCTCTCCTTTGGTGTTAGTTCGCAAGGAAAATGGTAAGTGGATAATTTGTGTAAATTATAGGGATTTGAACGAATCCACAAAGAAGGATCATTTTCCTCTACCCTTCATTGACCAAGTGCTAGATGGCATGGTAGGGAAAAGGTTTTTCTCTTTCCTAGATGGATTCAGTGGGTACAACCAAATCTAGATCTGCCCAGAAGACTAGGATAAGACCACATTCACTTTTCCTTGGGGTACTTTTGCCTATAGGGTCCTTCCTTTTGGCTTATGCAATGCTCCTACCACTTTCCAGAGAGCAGTCTTGAGTACTTTCGCTGAATTAGTCCATGGTGTGGTGGAGATTTATATGAATGATTTTACACCTTATGGCTATGATTTTCAAGAAGCCCTATCTAACCTGGGCAAAGTACTGCACAAATGCATTGAAATGAACCTGTCTCTCAGTCCTAAAAAATGTGAATTCTTAATTATTGTAGGGATCGTGCTAGGTCATTCAATATCTTATCAAGGGTTGCAGGTGGACCCAAACAATATAGCTATCATCCAAACGGTCCCACCTCCTCAAAAGCAGATATATGTCAGAAGTTTCCTAGGGTTAGCTGGATACTACCGAAGGTTCATAAAGGACTTCAAAAAGTTGGCCTCTCCTTTATTTGGTTTGTTGGCCAAAGATTCTGAGTTTATATGGTCAAAAATTTGTCAAGAGTCCTTAGACATCCTAAAGGATAAGTTAACCACTGCACCGATTCTCAAAGGACCAAATTGGGCCCTCCCCTTTCATATTCATGTTGATGCCTCACAAAAGGCCATAGGAGAAGCCCTAGGTCAGATAGATGAAAAACTGCCTTATGCTATCTATTTTATCAGTAAGAATTATCAAAGGTTGAACTAAATTATACAGTGACCGAAAAGGAACTCCTCGCTGTTGTGCATTAATTAAACAAATTTAGGCATTATATTACAGGCTATCAAACATTTGTGCATACTGACCATGCTGTAATCAAATATTTAATGAAAAAATCAAATGTGAATGCTCGAATTATAAGATGGTTACTTTTATTACAACAGTTTGATCTAACCATTGTTGATAAGCCTCGTAAAGAAAATGTTGTTGCAGACTTTTTGTCTAGAGTAAATTTGCCTGCAGGTTGTTATAGACATTTTTGTGCCTTAAAACATTGAGCATGAAATGTCCATAATCCAAGGGATCCAAAGTCCCTAAAAGATTTGTTCCTACCCCTAAAGGAACAAGGTCAACAAAAGACAGCTTCTCCCAGAAGTTCTCCACCAAAAAACAACTCAGAAACAGTCAATTCAGGATCAATTCAGAGGCTCCACTAGTTTCCTGCGTTGAAATGCAGAGGTTACACTGGCTAGGTGCACTGAAACGTAGGTGGAAGCACTACCAGGGTGCGCTGAGCGGGAAATGACAAATGGCAAGCTCATTCAACGAGGTGGAAAGACCCTGGAAGCTTCCAGAATCTTCCTCAATGACACTTGCCTCAATGAATTCGACCAAGTGATGAGTAAGAGGTTCTCAACCTCCAAGTGGAAGCAAGAACTGACAGAGAGAAGCCACAAGTCAAAACATAAGCTGACTCATCCTCTCTGCTTACATCTATATATGGATCTCTCACCCAAAGGTTCAAGAGGCTGGAATTTTGTACTTTGCAGAGAATTGTTGTTGGTTTGAGATTGAGATTAGTATATTGGGTGATTTATGCTTTGTTGGAGGAGAGGAAGGGATTCCTTTGCTGGGAGGTAGATGCTGGATCGGGACTCACTTGGTTGTATCTCCTCTTGAACTTTATTATCATATCAATAAATCTATTTGAGTTTCTCCTATATGCTTGTATATCAATGATGTTTTGTTATATTTGCATATTTAGTTTATATCTGATCCTAAACTAGTTATGAATGTAAATCCATGTCTTTTGTGTAGTTTTCCTCTCTTGTGATCTTGCAGGAACTGGGTGAAGCTGGACCAGTGAAAGAGCAGGAAGCGGGAAGCGAACAAAAGAGAGAGTGTTTGGATCGAAAAACTATCGGAAGACACCAGTTAGTTACATCCTTCTTTCTCTATTTACATCTCATAAAGAAGAATACTCAGATAGTTTTCCTTGTTTGTTGCTAAGGCACTATCACACCTTAGAGTGGGATAGGGGCATTCCGAATTGGATACTTTTCCCAACAACAAATTGGCGACTCTGCTGGGGAGAGTATCTTGTTATTTTATTTGTGTTTCTATTGCTATTCATTTAATAAACTCAAGAGTGTCGAATCGAACTGCATTTGCCATTTACAAATGCAAAGTAGAGATCTGCTACTCTAGTCCATTCGCTAGGCCTGTTTATGATCTGAACAGCTGATCCACAAGTGCTCTAACAGCCCTTTGTGATAGATATTAGTCCTCCTATAAATCATCCCTCTAATTGTACCTAGTTGATAGCTTTTATCCGGCCAAAAACCGTAGATTAAACTGCAAACCGTAACCCAAAACCCAGAAACAACTCTCGTTTCTGCTTCAGCGCAGACTCTGTGAATAGGTTTTGCATTTCAACGCAGGTCCCGTGAAGGCTACCTGCGCTGAAGTTCAGTTTCTCTTTGTTGAGGGTGCGCTGATCAGTCTTTGCCTTGTGCAGCTGTGGTTCCCTGCTTCCTTTTGCTCAGTTTTATCTCTGTTTTTTGCAGCCTGTTATCAGTCATTGTACCTATCTGAAATCCCTTTTCTTTGCCTCAATTCCGCCTCAGTTGTATAAAGAAACTGTATTTTTTCTTTGTGTATTTGTTACATCATTTGCAGTTTCCCATTACAAAAGTAAACTAGTCATACTGTCGCCCTTAGATCTAGACCTGTCGTAAGTGTCGTTTTGATCTTAGGAGTGAGTTTGTTTGCTGTTCATAGTTGATTTAGCTTTTACTTTTGTCTTTTGGTTTGAATTTATGCATTTCAAGTGTCGAAACAAGTAAATCATAAAGTGTCGTAATCGTCTTTTTTATTTCGAAAAAGGAACTTGTTTGTGTTTTTCACTTGAAATCGAATTCAAATTTGTACAACAGCTTTCTTTTTAGGCATCAATATTAAGAAAGTGAAAACAAATACATGCATATGTGCATTTTCATTTTGACAATTTGTATGTTGATTTAGGGAAAAGTGCATTACTGTGTGCTCTATGCTCTTTGAGAAAAGATGGTGTCTTTCTTTTCCCCTTGTAGCTAGGATTTTCATTGTTGAAAAGATATAAAAGCTTGCTTATCATCTTTAGACTGCATTTAGGAATTGTATCATACATCTCGTGGTGATCCAAAAAGGCAAACTTCTAAGAAAGATCAACCTAAAATAAATTGAATGAACTTAACAATGCTTTGTAACTTAACACACAACATAGAGGTCTAGGCTAGAGACGTGTTCCGGCGTCGTAAAACCTGGTCACTGGTCGCCTCACTGATGGTTGGGTGATTCCTCCTGAGAGATGATAAGTGCCATTACGGATTATGCTCCCACGTACCGTCGCGTATATGTTGGGAGACCCCTATAGGAATAAAAACTTTATCCATAGGAAGCCGTGTCGATCGCCCTACTGATCGCAATGCACTGAACACAACATTCGGGAAGATTGACCGCCCGTACCTCAAAAAGTATTCTGTGGTTTTGCGAAAAGTTTGGCACACCCTCTACCTAGAACTCCAGAGAAGTTCCTTTTGGCCTTTTTCAGACTTTATAACGGAAAAATTCCATCCGAGCATTTGTCACTTCGGGCTCGTTAAAACATCGAAGGAGACTAGAGTCATCTTTAGCTTTTTCTCGACTCCTTAAAATTGAAAAAGCAAGTTGTGTCTAAGCGTCGTTAAAATTTATTTTAAACAGAACAATCACCCCTTTTTCCTGTGTTGATCTTTAGGTTGAGAAAATGGAGCCCACCAACCAAGGAATTCCCCTTGGTGGAAATCCTAGTCCCTTCTCCTCTTAGGGAGATGTTGGTGTGCCCCATATGGCCACATTGTCGCTTCCAGGATTCACAATTGGCCTGCCGGTCTAGCTCTTCTCAACCAATGTCGTTCAGAACACCACTATTCCTGAACAGTCGAATCAGCAGTTAGACGAGTCCAAAATTTCCCACCAACCTTCTACTTCCTATAATTCTTCCTCTCTTCCTTCCTCTTCGCATGACGGGACTGGTAAAGCTAAAAACCAAGTTCCTAAGGAGAAAAAGGAAAAGAAGAAGAAAGAGAAAAAGAAGAAGGAGCCAAAGGCAAATAAGGGAAAACAAGTGTTGTCTGATGAAAATCCACACACAGCACTGACCAGGCCTAAATCGCCATGTGTCATCTGCAAGGGAGACCACTTTCACAGAGATTGTCCCTGCATCCCTCGGATACTAAGGGATTGGTCTCCCCATTTGCACAATCCGGTGTCGTCAACCTCTGATAGTCATGTTGAAAGTACACTGTCAACTAGCGAGAGTGAAGTTCCAGAACAAAAAGGGAGGGCTAGACCTCCCTGCAGACTGTGCGAAGGAAACCATGCCCTCCACCGTTGTCCCTTCTTAGACG
Source organism: Pinus tabuliformis (assembly GCA_031772625.1). Classification (NCBI taxonomy): domain Eukaryota; kingdom Viridiplantae; phylum Streptophyta; class Pinopsida; order Pinales; family Pinaceae; genus Pinus; species Pinus tabuliformis. The sequence continues at coordinate 171,615,474 of CM062819.1, read as the reverse complement.
AGGCTAAAAGAGTCTTGGAAGATCGCCCGGTTTCACCGTTACGACTTCCTCCTGGATATAAAAAACTCTTGCCAAGTCCTTCATTAGTTGAGAATCCAGCTGGCCCGCTCAAGTGGTCAGCTAAAGCATCTATCATTGAGGATAAACCGACTAAATCCATACCAGATGAAAGTCAAAAGGTCGAGGCGACAGTTGACCCGGTCTTGCCTTCAAAGGATTTATCTTCGAATGATACAGTCACTGAAGGGGATAAGGATGACACCATCCAGATTCTTTTCATCAACACAGACTCCGACGAACACGGAGGCAATGCACCCATTCCTTTATCGCAAGAAGGAAGTTTGCCAGAGCGATATCTGGCCGTCTACTCTGTCCCACCACCAAGCAACCTAGTTGTATCCTTCGACTGGAACCAACTAGGCAGACCCCGGTTGCCAGCAAGCATACCATTCAGAATTATCATTTAAATATACAGAATGGTAATGGTTGGCACCATCATCGATGAGGGGGCATCTGTGAGTATCCTTTCCTCTATTGCTTGGAAAGCGCTTGGTTCGCCAGCGCTTTTGCCTGAAATGAGAAATCTGACAGGCTTCAATAAAGGAACCAGTCGACCTTTAGGGATCCTCCCCAATGTGCCTATCACATTGAAAGGAAAGACCATTCAAATGAACGTGATGGTCGTTCAAGGACCCTTGGATTATAACCTACTCCTTGGACGAGACTATATATATTGCATGGGAGCCATCGTCTCCTCACTCTTTAGAGTAATGTGTTTTCCGCACGAAGGAAGAGTGGTCAAGCTCGTGGACCAGCTTTCATTTCCCGGATCACACATCGCAAATAGTCATATACCATCCCTAAATGGTCTCTTCACACAAGAAATGTCTCAACCCACAGTCCGTCCTCCCGATGAGTGCGAGTGATTCGAAAGGATATGACTGGAACCAAGGGGGCATGCGTCTTGGTCTGCTTCGGCAGGAAAACTTTGGGTATAGGGTAGGTTTCCGCGGGAGAATATGACTAGTCTGTACCCCGCCCATGCTGAAAGAGGGTTATTCTAGAATAAGATTCTTTTGTCAAAGTTATGTAAGTTGGGTTGGCGCCGCTTACCTTTGTTTATCTCGGTAGACATTTCCGAACAAGTGTTTTGTTTGTTGCGCAAATGAGACAATCTTTGGATAACCTGAATGAGGTAGGCCTTTCCTGGTAAAACAAATGTTTTATCTGCAAATTGAGGGGTAACCTTGAAATCGTACTTTATACCTGGGGGCATGCAAACCTTTTGGAGTGCAAGCAAGGGGCAGCTATTTATTCTTTAAATTTTTAGGTCCTCCCTTTAAACCTGTAGGTCTAACCCTTTAAACTCATAGGATTAGTCGTTTCCGAACTTGCATAATGAAAGAATTCCGGGGCAAAGCTTTATAAGGTGCAAGCCCCATAAAAATGGCATCTTAAATGAGACATTCTTATCTTATGACTGGAATCGAGCAGTTTTAGCACATAGTTCATGCTCGTTAAAAAATAAACATAAGATCAGGCAAGTGTTTCAATCCGCGTTTAAGCTCGTTAAAAAATGAACTATCCTCCGGTAAATAACCACTGCGAATGTAGATTTATCAGCCATTAAAGCCTTGTTCGTGTTGCACCGTCACCTCCACTTTTCCATTGGCCGATCATTCACCTCCATTTGATTGTTTACCCATTTTGAGGAACAGCTGCGAAGAGTGATTTCACTAGCCATCCTTGTGACACTGCCGTGATTGGAAAATTCCAACCCTTACCTGGAATCAGCTGCTAACTCGTTTCATCACTCGTTCCTCAAAAGACGAGTCTTCTTTAAGCTCTTTTCATCTGACTCATAAAATATGAAACGATTGCCGAGTTTTGGCCTTCCATATCGTTAAAGCGACCGGAAGTGCTATCCCTCCTCTAGATTTTAATCTTTTTGGACCTGAGGGATTATTGCACAAAAAGATCGAGCGCTTGTTTTGTTCGGCTCGTTAAAACTATCGAAAACTCATCCCTTCTGTATTGTTTTATACTTTTTCGGACTTAAGGGATTAGATGAAGAAAAAGGACTTCCGGAGTTATCTTTACGTACCTTTTCAGAATCTATAAACATGAAAAGGACCGAGTTATCTTTGTCGTTAGACTCGTTAAAAAACATTAATAGCGACAATCTTGTCTTTAGACGAGAACGAGTTTCACTATCGCTAGACTCGTTAAAACATAGCGATGGGTTTGCCCGAAGGGCAAATTATAGAACAAGCATATGTTATCCTCCTCAAGCTTGACAAAAATAAGGAGGTACTGGTCAGAAATGACTGGGGAAAAATTGGGAAGAAACTCAAAGAACTTTTATTGGTAGCAAGTCGCTCTTGAACATGACACTTCCACTCCGTGCCTGAGTCGGGTTGGGTTGTTTCATTCACCAATCACATCACCATGGTCTCGCCAATACCATCCACCTTTGGGGTAAATGCTACCGATCCATCACACAAGTGTCGCCGATATGTTCAAGAGAAGTCATCCAGAGAAGTCAACCGTGTCCCATCCACTACCATACATTATCCTTCATCCTTTCATGACCGCCACCCTGAACCATATATCATCAGATCGTTTTCACCTCCATCGAAATCATTTGCTCCGTTCCGTGTCATTGATGTGGGATACATTAAGGCCCTCCTTTGACGGATCGCTTCTTGTCGACATCATCTCGTTATCCAAGAAGTTGATCTAGGAACACCCCCTTCAGTGCTTTGAAGCTTGCATGCCTCAATGGCAAGTTTCTCACTTCCGGCGACAGGTATACATCAATGACCTTCGACTGAAAGATTTTGCGTGGTGTTCGACGCCAAGTCCTTTATTCACACCACGTGAATTGTACTGCAGTACCTTGGGGGTCATTATCATTATCGGTGATTCCTCTCGCGCTTGTTAACAGTTTACATCATTGACTGGTAATCAAGCGATGTCTTTCCATGTTCGACTTCAGAACATTTCTCACATGGATCGACTTGTACTTAGAGTGAAGATCGGACGAGATTGAAGACCCTGGATCTAGTTTCATCCATCCGGGCTGCGATATATATTCAGGAAAAATAAAGACATTGACATGTACAGCATTGCAGCAGATAATCATCCTACCAAAAGGATGATGATTTCATCAAAATCATCAGTCTACCATCAGACGATTGTCTGTTCTATGTACAGAAAAATGAATTTATAAAGTTGAGCATGGGAATGTCCGCCTCAGCTAGATCATGAAAGCAGTATGAAAAATAATGTATTGTATTGTATCTTATTACAGGTCTCCTCCTAGCATTGGAAGAACTTCGGATCCTCCTAATAAAGCATTTCACCCGATAAATGGCCTCATACTTTAGGGGGCAACTGTTATAGACATTTTTGTGCCTTACAGAATTGAGCATGAAATGTCCATAATCCAAGGGATCCAAAGTCCCTAAAAGAGTTGTTCCTACCCCTAAAGGAACAAGGTCAACAAAAGACAGCTTCTCCCAGAAGTTCTCCACCAAAAAATAACTCAGAAACAGTCAATTCAGGATCAATTCAGAGGCTCCACTAGCTTCCTGCGTTGAAATGCAGAGGTTACACTAGCTAGGTGCATTGCAACACAGGTGGAAGCACTACCAGGGTGCGCTGAGCGGGAAATGACAAATGGCAAGCTCATTCAACAAGGTGGAAAGACCCTGGAAGCTTCCAGAATCTTCCTCAATGACACTTGCCTCAATGAATTCGACCAAGTGATGAGTAAGAGGTTCTCAACCTCCAAGTGGAAGCAAGAACTGACAGAGAGAAGCCACAAGTCAAAACATAAGCTAACTCATCCTCTCTGCTTACATCTATATATGGATCTCTCACCCAGAGGTTCAGGAGGCTGGAATTTTGTACTTTGCAGAGAATTGTTGTTGGTTTGAGATTGAGATTAGTATATTGGGTGATTTATGCTTTGTTGGAGGAGAGGAAGGGATTCCTTTGCTGGGAGGTAGATGTTGGATCGGGACTCACTTGGTTGTATCTCCTCTTGAACTTTATTATCATATCAATAAAGCTATTTGAGTTTCTCCTGTATGCTTGTATATCAATGATGTTTTGTTATATTTGCATATTTAGTTTATATCTGATCCTAAACTAGTTATGAATGTAAATCCATGTCTTTTGTGTATTTTTCCTCTCTTGTGATCTTGCAGGAACTGGGTGAAGCTGGACCAGTGAAAGAGCAGGAAGCGGGAAGCGAACAAAAGAGAGAGTGTTTGGATTGACAAACTAGCGGAAGACACCGGTTAGTTACATCCTTCTTTCTCTATTTACATCTCATAAAGAAGAATACTCAGATAGTTTTCCTTGTTTGTTGCTAAGGCACTATCACACCTTAGAGTGGGATAGGGGCATTCCGAATTGGATACTTTTCCCAACAACACAGGCGAAGAAGGAATGGTGGATGACTAGTGTCCAGATGAGCACTTATTTGCTATTTCAATTCTCTCTTCGTGGTTTGCTAATATAGCAAACTATTTGGTATCAGCATGGTTCCCACCAAACTTTTCCTCCAAAGAAAAGAACAAGATAGTAAGGAAAAGTGCCCCCTTCACTTGGATTGGGGGCAATATTTTCAAACTTGGCCCAGATCAAATCTTGCAGACGGTGTGTCAAGGAGGAGGAAGTATTTGACATCCTTTTGACCTCTCATGATGGGACTTATGGAGGTCACTTTGCAGCAAAGAGGACAACATTCAAAGTGTTACAAGCAGGCTATTATTGGCCCACTCTTCGTCAGGATGTGAAACAATACACTAGTCAGTGTGATTAGTGCCAGAGGATGGGAAGGCCTACTCCAAGAAATGAAATGCCTATGCAGCCTCAAGTGATTTTCGAGCCATTTGGCAAGTGGGGGATGGACTTCATTGGGCTTCTTGACCCTCCTTCAAAGTAAAAAGAAGTACATTATTGTGTGCACTGATTATTGACTAAGTGGGATGAAACCAAGGCAATTAAGGCAGCAACAGAAGAGAAGGTGGCTGAGTTCCTAAGGGAGAATGTATTCTACAAATTTGGGTACCCTAGAGAGCTGGTCATAGACCAAGGCAGCCAGTTTACCTCCAACATGATTGAAGACTTTCTCAGCCATCACAAGATCAAGCATAGAACCTCCACTCCCTATCATCCACAAGCTAATGGGCAAGTGGAGGTGACCAACAGAGCACTGGAGGGAATCTTGACCAAAGTGGTGAGCAATAGCAGGAAGGATTGGGTAGAAAGACTAGTTGAGGCCACCTGGGCCTATAATACCACATGGAAAACCACCATTAGATTCACACCCTATGAGTTGGTCTATGGGAAAAAGGCCTTGTTGTCCATTGAATTTGAATATAACACATTAAGGATGGCAGCCCAACTAGATCTGGATCTCAGCAGTGCACAGAAAGAGAGATTGTTCCAGTTGAATGGTTTGGATGAATTCAGAATGCAGGCCCTCCTACATACAAAGGTAGTTCAACTTCAGAGGAAGATCTGGCATGATAAAAATATCAAGGAGAAGCAATTTTAGGAAGGTGATTGGGCGTTGTTATATGATTCTAGGTATAAATACTTCAAGGGCAAGTTAAGGACAAGATGGCTCAGACCTTATGTTGTGGAAAGATGCCATGATAATGGTTCGGTGCAAGTCAGAACCATAGATGAAGAAGCCATTCCTTTGCTTGTTAATGGACACCGATTGAAAATTTACAAGAGATCTTTATCAAAACAAGAGTTCATTGATGATATCAATAAAACAGTGATGATAGTGGAACAAGTGTTACACTAAAAATTGTCACCATGACTATTTGCAGTTAGTATTGCTCCATCTACTATCATACTATCCTCCTTGGCAAGTCTCATGCCTCTGCCTTCCATGTCAAACTCAAAGAAAGAGAGAAAAATCATCTAAAGTCAAGTTATCTCTGGTACGCAGTTTCTCTCAGCCTTACCTGCGTATAAGTGACCCAAGTTCACAATACCTGCGTACTTGTACGCTCTGTATGTAAAGGGATGGGTGTGTACTCCTGTAAAGGTAAAAAGGCGCAAGTTTCATCTTTAAAAAGTTACTTGTGGTCATTTCTAGAGCATTCTAGAAGTTTGTTTGATGTGTATGAAGCGCCTCCAGATGGTTCATGCATCCCTATAGAAGAGGAACTTATCCCATCAAGAGGGAAGCTAACCCACCTAGAAGAGGGGCTCATCCCATTGATGGTGGACCTGATTAACTTCTTCTACAGCACTATAAGTACATGCATTAGGCCAGAAGGAGGGGAGGTTGAAAGCTGAACATTCCTAAGGGTAGATGTTGCAGGAATTAGGACTTCCTTGTGAGAACTTGTGAGGAGAGATTACCATCTTTACTTGTTTCCATTGGGAGGAGGGTGAGATGATCAGAGTAAAGGAGGACTCTTGTGGACCCTGGGAGGAACTTGCACAACACCAAGGCTCAGTTTGTAATGGTTCCTTTTGTTACCTTTAATACAAATTAGTCCATTCTTCTCAACAATTTGTCGTCTATGAGTTGTTTCATATACTCCTTGGTCTATATGTTAAATATGCTTTGTTTTATGTGATATTCAGGTGCTATTTAATTGTGTGACTATTGGTGAATGCAGGTTTTAAAGAGAAGGAGGAGCTCATCCGGATCAACGAAGCTGGGCTACTACAACAGCGTTGGGTTACAGGTAAGATCTAGACACTTGATTTCTCATATTGCAATGCATATTTAGGGAAGGATTGCTCTCATTTGTCTTGTTTGTCACTAGAAAGTCTTAGGCTTCTAGGGAGGTCGGTCGTGTCCGCACCGTCGACTCTTTCCGTGTGACAAAATGGCGACTCCACTGGGGACTCCATGAATGTGTTTGAGTTCTTTTTGATTTGATATTTTGGTCTGAGAAAACATCGTTTATTTTCTGTTTTTTGGCTGTGTGACTTTGTATTTGGGTTGGTTAGCTTAGGGTTAAATTAGATTTAAGTTTTTCTTGGTTTTTCAGTAGTATGCACCCTCTGAGTATTGCACAGTGCGTCCCTGTACGCACTATTGCTGTGTGCACAGAGCGGGCCCGCACCTGTCTTAACAGGTTGCCTGCGTACCCTGCTAAAAATTATAGAAATTTCCATTTTTTACATTTTTACTCTTAGATTTTGCTTTTTCTTAGTTTTTACTGCCCAGATCCATTAGTCTACTGTCTAAAATCTTCACCTGAACTTGTTTCGCTAGCATTGAGTGTTTTAGTGGATTTCATAGAAATTTAAGCCCTAGGGTTTGATTTTTGAGTAGGTCCTGTAGTGACTTTGGCGGTGGAAGTTGTCAAGCCTTAGATCTCTCTGGTCTTGTTGGCCTTCTTAGGAGTTGGACCTGTCATAAAGTCTACCTGTGTGAGCAAATTACCTTTGAGTTGTCTCTTTGGCAAATTTCGAAGTGCTTGTTGATTGAGTATTGAATTCCATTTTACAAAAAGAACAAAAAGATTTGAGTTTTGTTTTGACTGGGTTTTTGATTCTGCATTAGCTGGTCCTTGGCTTGATTGTGGTCAAGTAAAACACCTGGGAATCATCCTTGTAGGCTTTTGTCCTTGTTAGTTTTATTTTTAGGTAAATTTTCCTTTACATTACTTTTGAGTGATTTACCTTAGAATTGTTACATTTGATTTTCGATAAATAGTTTTACATGCTTGATTAATATAGGAAGAATACAAAAAATTCTTTGGAAACAAGTTTGCTTTGGTTGCATTTGTAGTCTTCTGAAGAAAAGGGTTTTTCGTGTGAATAATTAGTGGTCATGAGTTGCATGTTTTGAAAAGATAAAGAGAATTGTTTCTTTGATTGTCTTTGTTAAGAAAGTTGTTTTCTATAAAATTTGCATTCTCTCAACTCTCTTAGCTAGGAGATTCATTGAAAAAGGAAAGTAGTGCAAATCATATTAGGTGCATATTTGTAGTGGTTGCGAGTCGAGTCTACACACCACCAGTTTCATCTCCACTACCTTTTGTCTTAAGGAAACCATAAAATTAACGCTTAAAGTAAAATCAACGTAGTAACTTTTATTTACTAGGGCTCTGCAACACCAATATAGATCAGGCTAGTGTCTTGGAATAGGTGAGTAATTAACTCTCCAAGACAACAAAACCAAACAAGTAGCTGATCTTGTGGTAGGATAAATCCAACTGTTTCATTTATACTCTGGGAGAGCTCCTCTTAAAGGAGAAGCACGAGCTTGTGTCTGAACCAGTGAGGGGATCAATCCTCCCTCATTGGGAAAGACGCCAGACACGCACGTATTCCAAACGGTAAACCTTGGATTAACCATTGTCGAGGAGCCACGGGTCACTTGTCGGTAAACCTTGGATTGTTGTCAAGGAGCCGGCAAGGGGATTGAGCTTGATACTCTGCCCTTGCGTGCTGTCGGAGTGTAGACTGTTCCCCCAGGTGTATTTGTTGCTGTTGGTAACCTTAGTGACTATTATCTTTAGGATTCTACCCGAGGTGACGGTGGAGGGAAGATCCCACTGTACCTGGAACAGACGTCGGCTAGACTCACTTGGATTTTCCGGGGGGTTCACTTCAATCGAGACGGTTAAAGTGGAGGAACTTGTGCTGGTCTATTCATTAAGCAGGTTGCCGGGGTAACTGTTCCACCCACCACTTCTGTACTGAATTCAGCGATGTTGGGCTTCATCACCAACTAGCGTTTTCGGTCCGGAAGGCTACTGTTTGTGCTTGGTTTGACGCCCTAGATTCTTTAGGCGTGTGCTTCAAATTTGTTTGGTTCTTTAGAGACTTTAGGTGGTTTGATTTGAGATTTTACTTTGTTTTCGTGTGTAGTAGTTAAAAGTTGTTAGCTGTGGCGGAATTACCGAGACAGTCCCGTAGACTTCGGGGCCAATCTCCTGAGATTGTTTCCGTGGCCGAATTGTTGAGGAGATCCCGTAGACTTCGGGGTGATCCTCCTCGAGACGACCCGAGTAATTTAGAAGGTTTGAAAGTCCTTGTAACTCCTCCTAGTGGCAGTAGAGTAGGTTCACCTGAAGAAGGAGAGTCTTCGTTGGTAGTCCATCCAGATTACCAAGGTTTAGAGACATGTTACAATCTTGAAGCTGTTGCAGTTTCTGAGCTTGCTGGTAGTTTTTCATCTACTAGTGATATAGGCGAAGAACCTGAAATATCTGAACCTGTTACTCCAACTTCTAGTGTTCCGGATTCACCTAGGATTGAAAGAGTCATAACCGAGAATCTTCCTTCTGGTTTGTTAGCTATTGAAGAACTTACTCCAGAAGAAGAAGTAGGCCCTGTGCTTGAAAATTAGCCTACTCTTGACCTAAGAGAGCGTGAATCTATCTTTTACAGTCCACCTAGGAGTACTACTTGGTACCTTTCGTTAACTAATTATTTAGACAATTCAGGGATAGGTTTTTCTTCACCTCGTACTCCTTATCCACCCGGAGGTATTTATACTCCTGTAAATATGTCTAGTCCGTCATCTGTGTCTACTCAATCTCCTGAATATTTCTTGTATGGTGGTCCTTCTGTTCCTACTGGGTATCAATCACTTTCTGGTACCTTTGCAGGAGCATCTCCTCAACCCATTGGACATGGGTCATTAGCTGGAAACAATGGTAATAGACCGTTGGGTGTAGGAGACATTTATATGATGTCAGGTTCAATTCCCGGTTCTCAACCTCAAGGTGGTCAATTTCCGCCTGGGGGGCAGCCTCAATTAATGCCTGGGGGGCAACCTCAAGGTACTCAAGTTGCAGCTGGGGGGCAGCCTCAAGGACAGTATGTACCTATAGTGCAATACGTTCCTCAGGGTCAACCCCAACCTCAATATGTACCTCAAGGTCAACCTCAGTATCAATTTATGCCTCAAGGTTAACCCCAGTATCAGTACTTACCTCAAGGGTATCTACCCCAAGGTCAGTACTCGTGTCAAGGTTATCAACTACCTCAGGGTCAGTGTTATGTTCAAGGTCCGGGAGATGTACCTTTCAATTATCAACCCTACCCTCAACCTGGTTACGGATCTCAGTATCCTCAACCTGTTATGGGTCAATACCTCGGAATGATAGTGTGGGATCCATCACAAGGTCAACAGGTGTTGCAGCCAAGTATACAGTCGTTACCTCAAACTGGACAACCTGTAGTTTCTGGTCCACCCCAGCAACCACAACCTGTCCAGTCAAATGTTCAAACTTCTGTAACTTCGGTAGTTACTCAGCCGCCAATCGCACCTAGTACTCCATCTCAAACGGCTGCTGCAACTACCGCAACATCTACCACACTTACTTCTGGAGTATCGACAGCTCCGGTTTCTACTGTCTCTGCAACCACCCCTCAGACATCTGTACCGTTGTCCGGATCTACGATTCAAACCACGGTCCAGATGCCTGTAGGGCAGCCTGGTTTAAGTACTGTTGTAACAAGTCAACCACAATTTACTTATCAACAGCACCAAGGACAGTACCAATACGGGCCTGCTGTCCAACAACTGGTTTACTAGTATCAACGTATCCTGGGTATACTTATCAACGACCTCAACAACCCCAGTACGGTCCGGTTAATCCTAGTTTTCCAGGAGGATATAATATCCCGAATGCGATTCCTGTTCCAAGTTATCCTGGATATCCTCCTCCTGGGACTGGTCTTGTGACCCAAAGTTTTAGAGATCCTAACCGGCAATTGTCGTTTATCGCAACTTTGGATTTACCCGACTTGACGCGCCTAACGAACGATCCAATAATTATCTTCCATTCTGGACGCCAATGCCAAATAAGTTGCCCAGTGATATACCCAAGTTCGAAGGTAGGTCTGGAGAGGATCCATCCAATCACGTGATGACTTACCACCTCTAGTATGCTTCTAATTCTATCTCAGATGATTCCATCCGCTTACTTCTTTTTCAACGTACGCTCATTGGTCTCGCGGCCAAGTGGTACATTGAGTTACCACGGGCCTCTTTTAATAACTTTAGCCAGTTAGCTACCTCGTTCCTAACTCATTTTCAGTTGCCGGTCAGATACGACAATGGTACTGAGTTATTAACTTCATTAAAACAATCGACGTCTACTTATATTTATGATCATATCCATGAATGGAGACGTCGAAGACGTTTAGTGAAAGTTTTTATCCCGGACCAAATCTTAGCTGAATGGTTTGTCAAATCATTATTACTGAAGATTACTGAAGATGTGGCCAAGGCCGGAGTAGTTACTGAGGAGCAAGTCATTGCTCAAGCCCAGTATCTTGACTTAGTTTACACTCAGTCGGGTACGTTGCATGAGAAGATCCCAGACCTTCCGAAGTCGAACCAAATTGCTGCTGCTCCTTCGGGGTCTCATGCTGCTGATGGCATGATTGGTACGGTGAACACCAAAAGTAAGAAGAAGTCCTCAAAGAATTCTTCTCCAATCATAACCTTACCAGATTCCCCGACAGGAGAATCTTCTCCTGAAATTACCGCCGACGTTCACGCTGTAGAATCATCTACGGCTAAATCAAAAAACGGTGGTAAAAAGAAAGGTAAGAAGAAGGATAAAGCAGACAAGGATCCAAAGGAGAAAAAATAGAAGTTGGAATATAACGACGAGAAACACAAACCCCGCTATCCTTGTTTAATACAAGAGATTGCCCTCATCGGGCAGAGGTTGTGAAAATCGTTAAAGGTTCCCCAACTCCTGCTGTTTTGAAAGATCCGTTTCCAAAGCAGGAGAGTAAGATGATAGGTTCTTCCTCGAGTGCCAGTGAAGAACCCATATTGATGATGTCTCATGTACGGATTGCGACTCGATCACACGATTATGGTAGTAAGAGTCCTGTTGATGGCAAAGAAGCAGAATCTTCTCATTCTAATCCATCAACCTCAGCTCCCGGTTCCGATCCACTACAGATCGAGAAACCTAACCCGGACTTGGTAATCAAGCCGCCCGCCAAGGGTATACTTCGAAAGTCTGCTTTCAATCCACATGCGAGAGCAGCTCAGAACTATAACATTGTTGAGGACTTAGCCGTTTCACCCTCAGCAATGTCGGCCTTGGAAGTGCTGCAATCATGTCCAGCACAACGAAAATTACTCTTGTTGGCTATAGGAGCTGTTGATATTCAGGACCCCAACCTAATAATCTTTGATCTAGAAAATAGTACACCACATCTCCCTCATCAAATGGCTTTCCAGATTCCAGTGATAGTAAAAAACAGGTCTATTCATTGGACTGTAATTGATGAAGGAGCTTCTACGTGTATTATGTCGATTCAATGTTGGAGATCACTTGGTTCTCCTTCACTGAACCAGTCCCCGACTATTCTTAAGGCCTTCAATGGCCGTGGGTACCATCCGTTTGGCATTCTACAGGATTTTCCTATAGGGGTTGAAGGAAAAACCGTTAGTCTGGATGTGGAAGTGGTTGATGCCCCTCTAGACTACAACCTTCTCTTGGGTCGAAGTTGGTCTTACGCTATGACAGCGGTCGTCTCATCGGTCTTCAGAGTTATAAAGTTTCCACATAATGGCAAGATCATGACAATAGACCAGCTGACTTTCTTTTCGTCCGACCCAGCCTCTTCAGAAAGTATCCAGCATGTCGGTAAGACGACTATCCCTTACAAGGATGTTGGCGTAGGATTAGTTAAAGATTCCGGTTTACTGGGAACTTTTCCTTTTCCTCCAATCAACGCAGACCCTTCGTTCGCTTCCATTCATATGATTACTTCAGACACTATTATTTATGATGATCCTTGGATTGTCCCATCTGAATCTGAGGTAGACTCATTCGGTGATGCTATGCCTTTGAGTCCATATGAAATTGCTTATGAAGCTGTGCAGTCTTTTACCGACTCGCGTTCAACCCAAATTGACCAAATGAATGTGGTCGGTGAAGAATCACTTTTCACATCAACCTCAGAACGGATAGCATTTCCTGAAGATGTGTCATCTGACGAACAACTTCGCGAAATCCTAAGTGTAGATGATCTATCGTGGGAAGATCTCCATCATAGATCTTCGCTTTTACCTGAGGATGATGGCTTTGAAAATGATTTTTCATCAATTTTTACGGCTGAATATGTTAAGGACGCTCAGAATCCCACGAAACATCCTAATTCAGAGTTGAATTTGGGAAATATTTCCCGAACTATTGCCGTTGACATTTCAGTCAAAGTGGGAATTATTGAGAACATTCATATAGGTGCCTCGTGTACAGATGATGAAATTCAAATTTACAAGGCCTTATTCCAAGAATTTCGCGACTTTTTTGCCTGGTCCTACAAGGAAATGCCAGGAATCAATCCCGCTATTGTTGTACATGAAATCAAGACCTACCTGGACGCTAAACCCGTCCGACAACGGTTGCGTCAGATTCACCCTAGGAAAGCGGCTGCAATTAAAGCAGAAGTAGAAACGCTGTTGAAAGCAGGTTTCATTTATCCGATCCCGTTAACGGATTGGGTATCGAATATTGTTCCGGTTAACAATAAACAAGGAACAATAAGAATCTGTATCGACTATAGGGATATCAATCGAGCTTGTCCAAAAGACAACTATCCTACGCCCTATATCGATCAAATAATTGACGATTGTGCCGGAAGTGAAATGTTTTCCTTTATGGATGGTTTTTCGGGCTATAATCAAATCAATATTCTACCTGCCAATCAACCAAAAATGGCATTCATTTGTCCATGGGGGACATTTGCTTACTGCAAATTACCTTTTGGGCTTAAGAATGCCGGAGCCACTTTTCAACGGGCGATGTCTTATGCATTTCATGACATCAAACACATTGTGCAACCGTACCTCGACGACTTGCCTACTCATTCTTTACATCGAGCTGATCACCTTGTCCACTTACGAGAAATCTTTATGAGGTGTAGGCATTATCGTATTCGGTTGAATCCGCACAAGTGTGTATTCTGTATAGAAGCGGGTCGATTGCTGGGATTTGTTGTTTCAAAAGCCAGCATTCGCGTTGATCCCTCGAAGGTCGAAGCTATCATCCAATTGCCTCCTCCCTCGAGCTTGCGCCAACTCCAAAGTTTGCAAGGGAAAGCAAACTTTTTACGCCGATTCATTCCAAACTACGCCGAGGTCACTAAGGGTTTTACACGGTTGTTGAAACAGAACGCTCAATTATTTTGGGACGAGATTGCCCAACAATCTTTTGATGCACTTAAGCACGCGTTGACCCATGCACCGTTGCTGCATCCTCCCAACTACAACCACGACTACTTCTTATACCTCGCAACTTCGCATTCCACTATTGGAATGGTGTTAGTCCAAGAAGATGAATTCGGAACGGAACATGTGATATATTATCTTAGTAGGACATTAAACCCCACTGAGCTAAAATATTCGCATGTGGAGAAATTGGCCCTGGCAGCTGTTCAAGCTCTCCAGCGTTTCCGTCACTACATTCTTCTCCGTAAAACTACAGTTATTTCAGATTGCAACCCTATGATTTATATTTTGACTAAACAACTGCTAGGGGGCAAGTACTCTAAATGGATCATTATCCTGCAAGATTTCGAATTGGAGTTCGAGAAGTCCAAGTCTAAGAAATCCTTAGTTTTTGGGGAATTGATGAGTGATTTCCCGCGTACTGACACAGAGACTGTGGCAGAGGAGTCCATTGCGGACGAATCTTTATTTCTCATCAGTACTTTAGATCCGTGGTATGGGGATATAATCATCTATCTCCAAACCCAAACCTTTCGACCTGAAGCTTCAAAGTCAGAGCGTCGAGAAATTCGATTCCAGTCCCAGCAATACAGAATTATTGGAGATACACTTTATCGTCGGGGGGCAGACTTGGTTTTTCGACGTTGTTTAACTCACGAAGAGGCTGAGAGAGTTTTGAATGATTGTCACTCAGGAGCGTGTGGCGGTCATATGTCTGGGTATGCCACAGCTCAGAAGGTGTTGCGTGCTGGCTATTTCTGGCCGTCCATGTTTAAAGATTGTATCATTGAGGTCCGAAAATGCCACAACTGTCAAGTGTTTGATCGCAAGATGCGCGCACCACCTGCTCCTCTCCACCCTATAATTGCCGTTGATCCTTTCGCCAAATGGGGTATTGATTTTATTACTTGTAACCCTCACTCGGCCGGGGGGCATGCGTATATCATCCTCGCGGTTGATTATTTTACTAAATGGGTCGAGGCGATGGCTACATTCGACGCAAGCGGCAAAATAGCTGCAGTTTTCGTATTCAATCACATTATAACTAGGTATGGTGTCCCGCAAGCGATCATCACTAACCATGGGAGCCATTTTCGAAACATCATGATGACTGAGCTTACAAGCCAGCTTGGTTTGCGCCACGATAGCTCTACTCCTTATTATCCGCAAGCCAACGGTTTGGTTGAGTCTATCAACAAAGTTCTGGTTATCATGATCCGATGAATCATTGATATTCATCGGTCAAATTGGCACAACATGTTATTTTCAGCACTATGGGCATATCGAACTTCAGTGAAAACTTCAACAGGGTTCACTCCTTTCCAGCTAGTTTATGGCTTGGAAGCTGTGTTACCCATTGAATGCGAAATCCCATCACTTCAAATGGCTGTCGAATTACTCCCAGCTACTTCCAAAGAGGAGAAACGTTTATTATACTTAGCTCAATTAGATGAGACTCGACGTGACGCTGCATTGGAAATCGAGACTCACGCGAAGCGAATGAAAGCTCAGTATGATAGAAATGTGACCCCTCGAAGTTTTTCGGAGGGGGACCTAGTGCTATTATATGATCAAGCCAATGATAAGCTAGGTGCTGGAAAATTTCTTCCTATGTGGCATGGACCCTACATTGTAAAGCGAAAGCTAGCAAAAGGGGCCTATGAGCTGGTAGATTTTGATGGGGACTCTTTGGGTAAACCCAGAAATGGACTTTACCTAAAGAGGTATTATGCTTAAATGATGGGTATGGAGAATTTTTAGTTAGGTTAGGTTTTCTTTCTAGCTAGTATGTTTGTTAGTTTAGATAGTGTGCTTAGCTTAGAAAGTGTGTTTTTCCGTCGTTATTTTGGCTTATCTTGGTTTTACTATTGATATTGCAGATGTCGACGCCTCTCCAAACGTACATTGGATTTGCCGATGGTGCTTGTCGTAGTACACGGAATATCTCTTCCGCGGCTTGGGCTATCTATTCGCCCTCTGACGAGTTAGTTTCTATGCATGGGGTGAGCCTCGGTCAAACAACAAATAACATTGCAGAATACAGTGCAGTGATTGAGTTATTATCTGAATCTATTTCATTTGGGATTCGGAGTTTGATAGTGAGGTTAGATTCGGAACTCGTTGTATTACAGCTTAATAGAGTCTATGCCATTAGAAATCCAGTGTTATTAAGATTGTTTTTGAGAGTGCGTCTCTTAAAACGTGAATTTGATTACATTGAATATCAGCATATTCCAAGGTCTTTAAATACATTAGCAGATGCAATGGCATCTCGAATGTTAAATAGACATTTGTAACAATCATAAATATAAATTTATAAACATTTCATCACACATGTTTAACAAAATAAGCCGGTAATAATGATATATATAGATAGGAGTGTGTCAAAAAAAATATACATCGTCTTCGATCATAGGTTGAAAAACACCTTATGATCGGCAAAAATGATAAGTACAAAAAACTAAAATGTCACATGTGTCTACAAAGTAACTATCCAATCACTGGTGATGCTCTCTATACGACACCACTGCATGGGCTACTCTACACAAAAAACTTCTAAAGGGTCCCGGGACTGCAACTACATAGCGCTGCAATCTGATAGGAATGTCATCTATAGTCGTCTATGGTATACCCGCCGTCAGACACTCTAGATCCTGCTCTAACTCAGCCATTGTCTCTGCAGCTGCATCCTGTGGGGTCGGTGCCGGTGCAACTGGCTGTCTCCTCTCAAAAGCCCGAAGATTGGCCGGACGCCGTGGACCTACATCTAAATTTTGAAACATTTTACTGTCAGTTTGAGACGATATATATAAAAAACAAAAAAATAGATAATTTAAAAAACTCGTGAAAAATGAAAGTACCTCTGTCATCCCATTGTTCTCCCTGTGGAAGAACCATGTCCAGATCATTCCGAAAATCTGTTCCGGCATAAGGAAAATCCTGAATAGCAAAGACCTGGTTTTCCAACCAGTGAAAGTAACCATCAGGAAATCGAACAACTACTGCTCCCTCATCAGGATGCCGGGCCATAACCGCAACCCATCTCGTCAACTTAGGCTCCCGAGGAGGCCCAACTGGAACAGTAAGATGCTGGGGGACCAGCATTGGAACTCTCTCTAGGGCAAAGCTCACAACGAAAGGCCCATATCCAAAGGTCTTCAGTCGTCCGGTCTTTGCCCTAGTCAGTTGGCCCTTCATATTGGCCAACACAGCATCACACCAGTTGAAAATGGTGCCTTGGTAGCAGTCTATAGCCATCCGCATTTGGGACCCGGTGGCATGGTGCAAAGCGGCTGCGCCGCAAAGTCTGGTAACAGTGAAGGCTATCACCATAAGTTCAGGTCGGGATATATACTTGATTTCTATCCCCTTCTCCTGGTTTTGGTTGTTACACCACTCTAGCCGGAGACTAGTAAGGGATTGGCCACCCGGCCTAGTCCCGAATAGAGAGAGTTGCTCGCCCCTGTTAGGCAAGCCAGTGAGAAAATATATGTCGGAGGACTCTATCTCGAGCTGGTGCTCTCCGATGTAGAAACATTGATCCTGAACATTCCACCTTTCAACCAGCCACTCAAGGAATGTCACCTGGCCCCTCATGCCGGGTATGGCCCAGTACTTGTACAGACCGCATGCTTTTAACGCATCAATAGAAGGTTGATGACCAATTGCGGCCAAATCAACGTCCTCGTGTTCTCTTTCTCTCCAATCTAGCATGGTGAATGCCCTACACACCAAAAAACAATAGTTAGAATTCATAAAATTAAATTTGGTTGGTTGATTTGGGAGATTGGGGTTTCAAAATATATGTTTCGCGGGGTACGCACCCCGCGTTCAGGACACAGAGCGGTGGTACGCAGCTGGTCTGAAGGCGGGCTGCGTACCCCGACCTTTTTCCTATATACAAAAAAGGTCGGGGCCCGCGGGTCACCCATAGGGCACCTGCGTACCCCGAGAAACATATCTCAAAACCCTAAACCCCCTAAAAAATCAAATTAAAACTGTAAATGAAATTCTAAATGGATGAAATTGCAGAGGAGGATGTTGTGGAATACCTGAAAGAGACGGCGTTCGATTCTGACGGTCTGATTCTCCGCAATGTCCACGGGAAGTTTTCTTGCCAAAAGCCCTTTTCTCAACCTCAACATTAAAATGGTAAAAATGACAAGGTAAAAGCTCTTTTTATAGGTTTTTTGGATGAATGAATTCTAAGTTTGTTTATTTTTCACCATGAAAAGATATTTTTCAATCTATTTTTGCCCATCTTAAACAGGTATGAGTAATGTGTTGTTTTTGTGTAGGACAAAGGGACTTTAGAGTAAATTATCATTTTTCATGTCAGAGTCATCTTTTAAGCCCTTTTCTGACTCCTGAAACATGAAAAGGTTGCCGAGCGTTTCTTTTACACTCGTTAAAATGGAATTAAAAGACGATCCTCTTATAGCCCTTTTCTGACCGTAAAAGCACGAAAAGATTGTCGGGTTTTTGTGGTTTCAAACTCGATATTGGAAATAAAACGACGTGTCCTTGATCACTTTTTACTTTTCAGGTCAACGGCACTAACATGAAAGTACTCCTTGGTCGCAAGATCAAGTAGTTCTCTTAGGTATTATTTTATAATTTTTCGGGCTTGGGAGACACAAATTTACGAAAAAGTTCACCTTGGAGTCTTCTTTAGTCTTTTCAGACTCTCTAAAAATTGAAAAACGCCGAGTTTCTCCTATACTGGACTCGTTAAAATTTCACAGTAAAGGACCCGTTCGATTACAAACGGGAACGGACCACTCCTTCTTAGGGTCCGAATCTAAACTAAGTTGGACTCATCCGAAGGATGAGCTTATAATCAAGCATATGTTATCCTCCTCAAGCTTGTAAAAAATAAAGAGGTACTTGCCAGAAATGGTGGGGGAAAAGAGAGAGGAATGAACCTATTCGTTATCCTTTAACATAGAAGAACCTTATACCCGCTCTTGAACACGACACTTTACATCCACCTGGGTTGGGAAATCCTTTGCCTTAAAGTTTGTCAAATCACTTTGAAAGACTTCAACCGTTTCTGGGTATTAACTTTGAGTCAATCGTCACCAAGCCATCTGTCGTGTCGTTATGTGTTCAAGAGGTCTCTGCAAATAAACCATTCATATACAAAATACTTGTCATCCATTTTGACCATCCCTGAGTCAGTCCTTACAAGAACATTTCTTCAACTTGAACAATGATTTCGTGTTGTGGGCTTGCCTGCAACGAGTCGCTTTCTATCGACATCAACACATTATCTAGAAAGATGACTTAGAGATCGTCAGTACCTTGAAGTCTGCATGCATCAACGACAGTTTTCTCGCCATTGATGATAGTTTACATCATTGAATTTCGATCAAAGGATTTCGTGACGTGTTCGACATCAACCCATTCATTCACATTTCAGGGATTGTACTGGGTACTTTGAGAACCATTGACATCACTGGTGGTCTCTCTCACACTTGTTAACAGTTTACATCATCGACTGGTAATCAAGTGGTTTCTACCATGTTCGACATCGACTCATCTATTCACATGGATAGAATCGTACCAATTCAGGAAATAGAAATGAAGACCCTGGATCTAGTTTCCACCATCCAGGCTGCGAGGAGTTTTGTATTCATTATATAGTAGATTAATCATAAACAGGTGGTTGCATCCATACTATGTCTACAAAAGTCTATAATTGTAATGTACTGCAAAATAATTCCTGTGTCAGAGCAGTAGTTAAATTGTTATTTAAAGTTTTCAATCTGAGTATGGGAATGCCTACCTTAGCAATGATATCATCTTATATATGTATTTTGTGTTGAATATTTGCAGGTTCTGACCAGGTTCTCCGCAAGATACTCCTTGAAATGATAAAGTACTTCACCCTTCCTAGATCATATAAAACCCTAATCTACTACAGGCTTCACACTTTAGGGGGAAAACTGTTACACTAAAAATTGTCACCATGACTATTTGCAGTTAGTATGGCCCCATCTACTGTCATACTATCCTCCTTGGAAAGTCTCATGCCTCTGCCTTCCATGTCAAACTCAAAGAAAGAGAGAAAAATCATCTAAAGTCAAGTTATCTCTGGTACGCAGTTTCTCTCAGCCTTACCTGCGTATACGCGACCAAGTTCACAATACCTGCGTACTTGTACGCTCTGTATGTAAAGGGATGGGTGCGTACTCCTGTAAAGGTCAAAAGGCGCAAGTTTCATCTTTAAAAAGTTACTTGTGGTCATTTCTAGAGCATTCTAGAAGTTTGTTTGATGTGTATGAAGCGCCTCCAGATGGTTCACGCATCCCTATAGAAGAGGAACTTATCCCATCAAGAGGGGAGCTAACCCACCCAAAAGAGGGGCTCATCCCATTGATGGTGGACCTGATTAACTTCTTCTACAGCACTATAAATACATGCATTAGGCCAGAAGGAGGGGAGGTTGAAAGCTGAACATTCCTAAGGGTAGATGCTGCAGGAATTAGGACTTCCTTGTGAGAACTTGTGAGGAGAGATTACCATCTTTACTTGTTTCCATTGGGAGGAGGGTGAGCTGATCAGAGTAAAGGAGGACTCTTGTGGGCCCTGGGAGGAACTTGCACAACACCAAGGCTCAGGTTGTAATGGTTCCTTTTGTTACCTTTAATACAAATTAGTCCATTCTTCTCAACAATTTGTCGTGTATGAGTTGTTTCATATACTCCTTGGTCTATATGTTAAATATGCTTTGTTTTATGTGATATTCAGGTGATATTTAATTGTGTGGCTGTTGGTGAAAGCAGGTTTTGAAGAGAAGGAGGAGCTCATCCGGATCAACAAAGTTGGGCTACTACAACAGCGTTGGGTTACAAGTAAGATCTAGACACTTGATTTCTCATATTGCAATGCATATTTAGGGAAGGATTGCTCTCATTTGTCTTGTTTGTCACTAGAAAGTCTTAGGCTTCTAGGGAGGTCGGTCGTGTCCGCACCGTCGACTCTTTCCGTGTGACAACAAGTTCTAGCTCCTCCCTACAAATCACTGAGAAAAAGAAAAAAATAAGGACTCAGGTGAAAACCTCCATGAGGCGCCTGAGTCCCATCATTGAGTTGAAAACCTCTTGAGGTGGCTCAATGGTGTCAAAAACAAAACAAAAGAAGAAAAAGAGAATAATAAATATACCTAGGTGAAAATATTTCTTGAGGCGTCCACGACAAACAACTAGGGTGAAAACCTCTCAGAGGCAGCCTAGTTGTTTTTCAAAAAAAAAAAAAAATCTTGAAATTTCCATTTGCAGGTGGGCAAGAAGGACGATCAAGGGGAAACAGAGGATCCCAAGGAGACCCATGCCACTCACATATTTATTTTTTCACTCATTACCATGCATCCCTCCATCATTTTTGTCATTTTTCCACTCCATTGCTTCAATTTATAAAAACACTATGTTTTCTACAGGATCCCCTGATTACAGTGACCCAGAAACCCTACAGGAAGCAGTCCAAATGCAAATGACTGACTTACTAGGCCCCAAAAATTCACCCTCTTCATCATATATCACCACACCTTGTCCACCATCATCATCCCCGCACTCACCATAAAAAAATAGTTTCAAGAGTAATTTTTTTTCCAGTCTTCAAAAAAATGGAAATATAAAGGATTAAAGAGAATCACCTGAATATTCCTTACTCTCCACACTCCCACTCCTTCTTTCCATCGATGTCACCATCCTCACAGTCCCAGCAAGAAGAATGATTAAAGAGTTCTAAGGGAGAAGCAACTACAAGACATCATGTAGGAAATCCTGTAGCAGCCTATCTCACAGAATACTAATCATACCAGCAACAAGCCTTTAACATGCTGATCCAGGAGCTCCAAAGTAATAGCATCATATCTTCAACCATAGATACCTACAAAAACAAAGAAGCCATTAGCAGACAAGAAGAAGAAGAAGAAGAATAGCATGCAACAGATACACACAATAACACCTCTGGTCTTCGACAATTGCGGCATAGCACTGGAACCACAAGTATCCCACTCGCTCTCTCATATGCATCATGTGGTAAAAAAATGTAAGGGTTACGAGATATTTGGTTTATAGGTGAAAAGGTGGCCAATTAACTTGGTCACCTTGGTTCAGTCAACATATGCATAACCGGGTGTCCTCTCACACGTGGCTTGCAGTCAACTCAAAGACAGAGAAGGAGTAGGAAAAAAGTGTTAAAACTATGGATCCATAAGGTGGGAGCTGATTACGAGGAGTGGGAAATGATGAGGTGGTAGTGGGGACCAACGGTCCAAAAATGGAAACGTACCTTTGCTTCCAGCACACCACCTCACCCCGAATCACCATAAGAGGAAATAAAACATCGTTCCCATGCATTCATGCATTTCACTTCCTCGAAACTCCCTCACTCAAGTCGCTCTCATACCTAGGCAACCCACCAGAAGCAAAACTCCATCGTTTCATTGCACAAGAATTCCTACAGGATTGCACAGGAATTCCTACAGGAGCATGCACAGGAATTCCTACAGGATACATAGAGACTGTCTACAGGATTGGCAGAGAAGAGTTCAGAAGGGATATCATGGGAGTTGGCCACTGCAAACAATCTAAAGAGGTAGGCTCTATAATTACATCCCTCTTTGCAAGTAAATGAACCAAGAATCCTCTAAGTTTGAGTGAATTTAGCAACTGTGTAAAGGGAATTACATACACAGTCATCTCTGTTTTGGTTCTACTTTTGAAAAAAAAATTCAACCCTCTGATTTTCTCCTCAAACTTCACCAGCAAGATGAAAAGAGGGTTTAATAGGAGAGAGCCCACCAACACTATGAGAATCCAACAACACCCCCAAGTGCTTGAAATCTTCACAAGACATAATTGGATGGGGTTTTTTGAAAAATTCAGTGGGTATCATGATGAGGTGGCTCAATAATTTTCTCTCTCCCTCACCCCACTCACCAGAATCCATGCCATTGTTGTAATAAGGGGCCTCACTATAGATCTCACCCCTGAGCTCATCAGTAGAGTCACCACACCCCCCCAGGAATACCATGGAGAAAAGAAGACAAAGGAGATAGCCAGGTTACCAAAAGAAAATTCTTTGTAGAAGGTAAGGAACCCACTGACAAAAAAAATGGAGTAAGGAGGGAAAGTCTGCCATATCCATGGAATGAGGTAGGCTACCAACTGATCAAATACATCTCATGTGAGGGTAGGTATAGTGTGGTCTATGGCTATCATTTCAGGATCCTTGAAGAATTAAGATTTGGAGCAGAAACACCCCCTCACCAAAGGCTCAACATACCATACTTCCTACTTCAATCACTCATAGACTCAAGCATCAAAGTGAAGGAGGGAAATTCCCAACAGTTAGCTCACCATGGGTTGATTAGGATCCTCATAGAAGATTCCCTCCAAAACCTCAGAACTCCTATAACATGGTCAGTTTTCAGAGACATGCCAGCAGAGGATGACATCAAAGCTCTCACTTATGATGTTAGTCCTACTGTCAGTGAAGAGGAAGTAAAACAGGAAGAGGAAGATACAGAAGGAGATAAGGATGAGATGGATGAAGAAGGAGATGAAACAAAGGAACATGATGAAGATTGATGAGCCTAGGTATTGCAGCAAGAATGCTGCAACTCCTAGGGCTACCAACTTTACTTATCAACCCGGGGTTCATACAAACTTGGAGGTGACTATGCTATAGACACAAGTAGAAGTGAAGATACTTCCTATTGTCACTGCTCATCTAGAAAGAGACCCTAGGGGTTCCAAGCTAGACTTATATAGGGTCAGAAGAAGCTTGATTTTGATAGAAGGAGAGAAAACCTATTCTAGGGAGAGTTGTTATACTCCAGAAATGAAGAAAACAACATGAAAACCTAAATCACCATAACTTAATTAATCATGAAAACAACTAGACTAAGCAGAATTGTTAAGCAACACTAATATAATGCTAACTATCAAAGTTATAGGCGTAAAGTAGCAAAAATAGACTAAAGGGGTAAAAAATGGAACTAGGCTAAGTCTGTGTATAAGCGAAAGAAGAGGTCAGAGGTCAAAATGGTGAAAAGAGGATTTAATTAGCAACAACGTAGGAGGACCGTTGGATTAGGCAAGTGAAGGGTAAATGAACGGTTGAGATTAGACAATAGGAGGGTACGTAGGTAAATGGGCAGACATGGTGGATTAACAGGATGATAGCTAGGATGATATCACGGAGGTGATCGACAACTGAACGATGGAGAACGCAGGCATAAGAAAATGTGCAAAATGGTATTAGGTGATGTGACAACCATCATATCTGGCAGGGTAGATCGACGGTGGAGATGGGAGCACGAAAAGAAACATGCGGAAATGACAAGTGGGTTTTGAAGGCGGTAAGCAGGATATCGCACGCCCTCAATGTCGTAAACGGTTTTCTAGAATTTTCACAATTAGCCACCCTGACCGACACGTGGCACGGGGAAAATGCCCATATCATGTGCTCTCAGCTCGATAATGGTCAGAAGGAAATCCATGCAATATGGCATGAGGGCTGTCAGATCTGGCAAGGCAGATTAAAAGTGGAGATGTGACCGAGTTGGTTGGTGAGCGGGTGTGCGACAACTGTCGGATCTGACAAGGCAAATCGATGGTGGAGATTTAAAATGTAGAAAGCCAAATGCGAAAAGTGGATTGGGCAGCGATTGGTGGGTTTTGTGTGAAAGGTGATCGCCAGTTAAAAATTGTTTGAACGTGAATTAACAGCTCTCACTGAGCGTTTCAGGCTGAAGGAGAATGACAACATGAGAGATTTGGGAAGAGGGTGGAGGTATAAATGACAGAAAGAGATAGTGAAGGGGTGGATAATCATGAGAGGAATAGAGTGACAACACAATGAACTTAGTGACTGTGTTTAAATGACAAACCCTATGAAAACCAAAACCCTGTGTTTTTGGGGTTGTTGCAGGGTTCCTTCCTCACCTCATGGTCCCATAGGGAGGAGGTTACGTCGGGACACCTGTGAGAAAACTTGTGGATATTTTCTTTATCAACCTACTGGTTAAACGAAAGCATAAACGGAAAAAACTGAAATAAAACCAATCTACCCTGCACTACTGTAATGAAACTGCAACCACTCAGCAAATGAATAGAAAATAGGAAGCCACTTCAGTAAATGAACAGGAAAGCCATGAATCTATGTTGAACCACTATAATGAACATGCATCTACTTAACCAAATGAATAATCAAACCATGCATCTATGCTAGTGCTATAATGGAAATGATCTACTTAAGTGAATGAACAGAAAGCATGAATCTATATTGTTGTTGTAATGAGAATGCATTCGATTAAGAAAATGAACAGAAAGCAGAAGTTATGCTAACATAACAATAGAATAAAGAGGAGATTTGGCTGCTAGGGTTCGGCCCTAACCTAAGAGCTTCAGCCCTCTGAGTTAACTCAGTGCTGGCTCAAATCAAAAATCATCTTCATTATCAAAGAACTGTATTACATCAAAACTATTACAAAGTAGAAGTTTGAATACTTGCTAATGGATTGACTGCCTATTGGTTGGCTAACTAAAACAAAAAACTGAGGTCCTGAGCCTATTTATTTATACATCTAAAGTCCCAATGACTTCCCTCAAAATTAGGGAGGTACAGCTCCCAACTTAATGGTAACCTGTCCTTTCACTTTCACTAGCTCGGTTACCTTTTAGTAGGGAGGCTACTTGTACTTCCACTTACTTGTTTGTCTTTTAGTACTCCTAATTTGGTTGTTTGTACATTTAGTTGATGGAGGGATATTCGAATGGATGGGTAGTAAATGAGGAGGATTTACCTCTTGTAATTCCTCTCCCTTGTCCCATCTGAGTTTTTACCAAGGTCTTTTACCATAGTTCCTTGCTTTTACCTTTTATCCTTGCATTTCCTTTGCTTTTATCCTTTATTCCTACATGACATGCACATTAGAACACAAAGAAAAATATCCAACTCTAACTCATCTCATAAGAAAAATATAATCAAAAGTATGCAATAGGTTGTGAGAATATTTGGTTTGACTAAGCTAGGAGGTGAATTAAGGCTAATTAAGGCCCATATAACTACTCAATGATGAGGCTCATCATCACCCCCCTACTGAAAGTGTTGCTCATCCTGTGAGCAACTTAGTGGCTCTGGTAACCTCTCTAACATCTCATGCTTTTGTTGTGGCCTTTTCTTCGGGTTTATAGCAACCTGCTTTCCTTTCTCCTTCTGCCCATTGATATTCTCTGATCTTCAAGCTACGTGGCAATGTTTTCCATCTTTTTTAGCAGGCATGTATATTATCATTCTTTAGTGGCCTAAACAGATCATCATAATGTGTACTTGCTTGCCCTTGGACAACGAGATATCTAAGCGTTAGCTGAGGATTACTTGCAATTAGATGCTGATTAGGGCCATGGGGTTTGATTGTTCAGCTGCTTCTCTATCCCTGAGGCCACTTAGATCTTTTGTTTCTTTCTACTCTTCTTTTTTGTTTCAATGCCTTCTTTCTCTTCTATTCCAACATCATGTTTCTTTGTGTTCTTATTCATCATGTCCCTCTGTATTAGAGGGCATAGCCTTTTTAGAGGAAACTGGCCACCTTTTTACTCACAAACCAACTACCTCTTAACCTTTACAGCTTTTGATCAAATGATGCAGATGAGTGAGTGAGTAGGATACTTACCTGTGGCCTTAATGCCACCTTGCAAGTGTCAAAGATTAGAGGTGCTGCTGATGGTCATTCTTATTCCTCCTCTATTTTCTGATGTTGGTGTATGTGGAAAACACAATCTTCTTCTGAATTGAAGTAGTGAAGTGGAAAACAATGGAATTTATGGAGGGATGCATGGTAGGGAGTAGAGGAGATGAACATTTGTGAGGCAAGGCCCCCTTTGGATCTTCTCTTTGCTTCCTGATTGTCTGTATCGTCGTCCTGCAAATCAAAATTATGCTTTTTTCTTTTCTTTTATTATTACATTTTTTTTTCTTTAAGAAACACCTAGGCTGCCTTTGAGAGGTTTTCACCCTAGATATCTGCCCTGGGGGACCAAGGAAGGTTTTCACCCAGGGATATTCTTTTTCTTTCCTTTTTTCTCATCCTTGAGCCGCCTCATGGACGTTTTCAACCCAAAGATGGGACTGAGGCACCTCATAGAGGTTTTCACCTAAATCCTTATTCTGTTTTTTCTTTCGTTTCTTTTTCAGTGACCTGATGAGGGAGGAGCTGAAACTTGCTCCACCATCATCATTGTCTTATTGATGCTTTCAATGAACTCTTGTTTAGATGAAGGTCTCTTGTATAATTTCAATCTATGTCCATTAACTAGTAATGGAATGGCTTCTTCATCTATAGTCCTGATTCGCACTGAACCATTGTCATGGCATATTTCCACCACATATGGTTCGAGCCATCTTGTCCTTAGCTTTCCCTTGAAGTATTTGTACCTTGAATCATATAATAATGCCCAGTCTCCTTCTTGAAATAAATTTTCCCTGATATGTCTGTCATGCTAGATCTTTCTCTGAAGTTGAATTATCTCTGTATGGAGGAGGGTCTGCATTCTGAATTCATCTAGGCCATTCAAATGGAACAACCTTTCTTTTTGTGAAGGATTGAGTTCTAAATCTAGTTGGGCTGCCATACTCAATGTGTTATATTCAAATTCAATGGACAACAAATCCTTTTTTCCATAGAACATCTCATAGGGTGTAAATCCAGTGTTGGTCTTCCAGGTTGTATTATAGGCCCAGGTGGCCTCAACTAGTCTCTCAACCTAGTCCTTTTTTCTATTGTTCAATACCTTGGTCAGGATGTTCTCTAGTGCTCGGTTGGTCACCTCCACTTGCCCATTAGCTTGTGGATGATAAGGAGTGGAGGTTCTATGTTTGATCTTGTGATGCTTG
This sequence comes from Pinus tabuliformis, assembly GCA_031772625.1. Taxonomy (NCBI): domain Eukaryota; kingdom Viridiplantae; phylum Streptophyta; class Pinopsida; order Pinales; family Pinaceae; genus Pinus; species Pinus tabuliformis. Next base: position 171,587,357 of record CM062819.1, on the reverse strand, counting down.
AGCAGTTCTGCGATCATGCTAGAGGTGAATTGGCTGACTTGGTTTGTGACCAGTTCTCTAGGGTACCCAAATTTGTAGAATATATTTTCCCTTAGGAACTCATGTACTTTTTCTTCATTTTCTGCCTTGATTGCTTTGGTTTCTGCCCACTTATTCAGATAATTAGTGCACAAAATGATGTGTTGTTTTTGCTTGGAAGGAGGGTTGATAGGCCCAATGATGTCCATGCCCCACTTGTCAAATGGCTTGAAAGTCACTTGAGGCTGCAGGGGCATTTCATCCCTTGGAGTTGGATTTCCCATCCTTTGGCACTGATCATACGGATTGAAATACTTCTTCACATCCTGATGAAGAGTAGGCCAGTAATAGCCTACTTGCAACACCTTGAATGTTCTCCTTTTTGCTGCAAAGTGACTTCCACAAGGCCCATCATGATAGGTCAGAAGGATGTCAAATACCTCCTCTTACCTTACACATCTTCTCAAGATTTGATCTGGACCAAGTTTGAACACTTTCCCCCAATCCAGGTGAAGGGGGCACTCTTCCTGATGATCTTTCTCTTCTCTCTGGAGGGCAGGTTTGGTGGGAACTGTGTTGACACCAGATAGTTTTCTATATCAACAAACCATGGGGAGAGCACTGAAATAGCAAACAAATGCTCATCTGGGAACTGATCGTCCACCATCCCTTCTTCACCTGCAGCAGATTCATTCTAGACAGAAAGTCAGCAACAACATTTTCTTTACCAGGCCTATCAACAATAGTTAAATCAAACTGTTGCAATAAAGGTAACCATCTTATGATTCTAGCATTTACATCTGGTTTTTTCATTAAATATTTAATTGTAGCATGATCAATATGCACAAATGTCTGATAACCTGTAATGTAATGCCTAAACTTGTTCAATGAATGCACAACAACCAGGAGTTCTTTTTCTATCATAGTATAGTTTAGTTTAGCCTTTGACAGGTTTTTACTGGTAAAGTAGATGGCATAAGGCAATTTCTCTTCTACCTGTCCTAAGGCTGCTCCTATGGCTTTATGTGAGGCATCAACATGAATGTGAAAAGGGAGGGCCCAGTTTGGGCCTCTAAGGATTGGTGCAGTGGTTACCTTATCCTTTAAAATGTCTAGGGTCTCTTGGTAGCTCTTTTTCCATATAAATTCAGAGTCTTTCGCCAATAATCCAAACAAAGGAGAGGCTATCTTGCTGAAGTCTTTTATGAATCTTCTGTAATATCCAGCTAGCCCTAAGAAACTCCTAATATCTCTCTGATTTTGTGGAGGTGAGACCCTTTGAATGATTGCTACTTTGTTTGGGTCCACCTGAAGTCCCTACTGAGATATGGAATGACCGAGCACAGTCCCTTCAGTCATTAAAAACTCACATTTTTCTGGATTGAGGGACAAGCTCATCTCAATTCATTTATGTAATACTTTACCTAAGTTAGTCAAGGCCTCTTGGAAATCACAACCATAAGGTGTAAAATCATCCATGTAGATCTCCACAACATCATGAACTAATTTAGCAAAATTATTTAGGACTGCTCTCTGGAAAGTGTTAGGAGCATTGCACAGGTCGAAAGGAAGGACCCTATAGGAAAAGGTACCCCAAGGACAGGTGAAAGTGGTCTTATCCTGGTCTTCTGGGCAGATTTGGATTTGGTTGTACCCACTGAACCCATCTAGGAAAGAAAAGAACTTCTTCCCTACCAGGCCATCTAACACTTGGTCAATTAAGGGTAAGGGAAAATGATCCTTCTTGGTGGCTTTGTTCAGCTCCATATTATTGACACAAATCCTCCATTTCCCATTTTTCTTGGGCATTAACACCAAAGGAGAGACCCACTCACTATTGGAGATAGGGTAAATGAACCCTGCATCTAACAGTTTCTGCAGTTCTTCCTTGACTACGTCTTTGAGGGCTGGATTCATCCTCCTTTGGGGTTGCCTGACTGGCTTGCAACCTTCCTTGATGTATATGTGGTTAGTACACATCGAGGGGTGTACTCCCTTCATTTCCTTGTAGTTCCAAGCAAAGGCTTCTAGGTTCTCTTTCGACAATTTGCATAGTTGTTCCTCTTATAAAGTAGAAAGAGATGAATTAATCTTCAAGGTTTTTTTTGGGCCAAATTCTATGGTTTTGACTCGGATTGGGTTGGAATTGACCAAGCATAAGTCAATTTGATGACTGTGCAGTGTTTCCTTTACTTCTTCTTCTAGTGATAATGGACTAGGAGTTGGACTTTGGAGTAGGTGTTCAATTACATCGTCCTCATCTTGTTTTCCTCCTCCTATGATGGCTTCCAGAGTATACAGTTCGACATAATAAAGCTCATCTTCTTCCTCCTCCTCCAACCATAAAGGTAAGCCCTGTTCTACGGAGGGTTGAGTAGGAGGGTATAGGACTAATTGTTTTTACATATGCCCATTCTTAATGGTCATATTCCCAGCTCTACAGCTAATGTAGGCATCATCTGTGGCCAACCATGGCCTCCCAAGGATGAGAGGGTAATCGGTAAGCTTAACCTTGGGCTGGAGAACTAGGAAATCTACTGGGTACTCCCAGGAATCAATGGAGACCATCACATCCTCCACAATTCCCTCAGGGGTGACTGTGGAACGGTATGCAAGTTGCAACACTGTTGTGGTCTTCCTTAATGACCCTTGGAGGTTAAGCTTGAGCATGGTGTCCTTGGTCATCACATTAATGGCAACCCCAAGATTAATCAGAGTGTGTGGGACAATGGTGCCATTGATGTGGACATCGACTATAGGGATTCCAAGATCTAAGTATTTTGGACATATTACCTGCCCCAACATCAAGTCAGATAAAAACCCAATCACATTAATGGTAGGGGATCCTATTCTTCCTCGATTCTTAAAACAGTTCTCCTTAATTAGTTTATTGTAAATAGGCACATATTTAATTGCCTAGAGAAGGGGGATCTTTACACATAGGTTTTCCAATTCTCCTAGAAGTTCAGTTTCTTCTGGGGTAGTCTGGTGTGGTTGGGCTAATCTTTAAGGAAAGTGTGGATTTGCTTTAAGTTTTCTTTCCTCTCTTTTTTCCTCAACATCCTTATGTGGAGAGAGAGGTTCGTTATGTGGGAGAATTCTCCCATATCTCAGGTTGATCTCCTGAATTTCAATAGCATAAGTTGGGTATGATGTCTCTCCACCATATGTTTGCTGGGCCTACCTATTGTTTGGGTTTGGATTTGGCTAGGTAGGCATCTGGGGTTGCCTAGGTGGAGAAAAGTGCAGGAGTTGTGGTTGGGTAGGTGATGGGGGCAATAGAGCTAGAAAATTGTTGAATTAGGGCCTCCACCCCTGGGGTGGGGTATTCCACTAATGTTGTGGTTGATTATATGGTTGAAATAACTGGCTATCTGGCTGGGACTGGTACTGATATGCATAGTCCCAAGGAGGGAGTGTATACCAGGAAGGATTGCCAGGGGGTCCCCAAGAAGGTGTAGCTGTGTTTTGGTTGGGTCTGTAATATGCATGGGATGATCCTTGCATACCCTGCTAGTATGGTCTAGGCCCAAGAAGTCTCCTCTGGTTGATGTAGCAAAGCTTCTCATTGACCCCTTCAACTCCTTGGTATACATATTTGAGTCCAGGTAAGGAAGGGCACTTATATGTGGAGTGGTTTTCTTCACAGACTGAGCGAACCTCAATACTATTTAATGGTCATTCATTCCTAAGATGCCTTCTGGTGCATCTAGGAAAGAAGATGGCCAGGGCTCTCTTCACTTCCTCTTAATTTCTTCTGATATTCATGGTATCCAATTGTGAGGCAAGGGTTTGCAGCATCTCACTTTTGAAGTCCTCTAGCATATTTCCAATTTCACCCTTGATGGATGAGTTGGAAGACGAGGTATTGGCCATAGGTTGACTACTTCTACCCTTGTTTCTAGTTTCCCTAGAATGGTTTCTAAAGATAGTCTTGATGTCCTCATAGGGTATTTGGTAGATATCTCATCTTGATAACATATGTAAGGTGTCTAGGATATCCTCCCTTATTCCTCTAAGCAAGACCAGCTTCAGTGACTCAGGGTCAAGTGTGCACCTGGCCCTTTTGTAACTGAGCTGGAATCTTTCTTCATAGTCTTCTAGGGATTCATCATGGCCTATGGTCATCCTGAAAATCTCATCCTTAGTGTCCTTTGACCTATATTAGTCCATATATTTTTTGTTAAAGGTGTGCTACATCTAAGCCCAAGTTGTTATGCTATCTCTAGGTAAACCCATGAACCAGCGCAATGCTACATCCTTGATGGTAGATGGAAACGGTTTCAACTTTTGTTGATCATCTGTATAGTCATAGGTTTGGCAGACAACAATAAACTCAAATAGGAAAGTGTCAGGGTCCTCTGTGGTCAAGCCATGGAAATCAGGTAGAGCAGAGGGGCTTATATTCTTCATTTTAGTGTCCCCATTCATTTCCCTAATGGGGAAGGCACTCGCAATTCTCCTTCTATCTCCTCTATCATTTAAGTGTTCAACCATTGGTTCAATAGGAATGGGTTCTTCCTCTTCTTCTTCCCCTATAGGTTCCTCAAATATGTCAGGTTGCTCATTCAAAGGGGATTCAATTCACTGTATGTGAAGAAGAAAGAAGGTTGACTGTTGGATGAGGTGGGGGTATTTGGCAAGAATTTTCCTGAATTATCCCTAATCCTACGAGGCATGAAAGGAAATGTTTTTTGTGAGATTTTCTTTAAAGCTGGAAAGTACTCTATAGAAAGGAAATTTTTTATTAAATGAAAAACACTAACTAAAGGAAACTACTTGCAAAATGGAAAGGAAACTAGATTAACTTGCAGAATGGAAAGGAAGGCAGATAAATGAAAAAATGAAAGAAAGGAACTAGATTACTTTTGGAGAAATAAAATAATGGAAGAAAGTTGTAAACTGGAAAATAGAAGAAAAGAATAGTAATCACTACTACTCTGGCACATCCCTGGCAACGACGCCAAAAAGTAATGAGCCTTGGTATTGCAGCAAGAATGTTGCAACTCCCAGGGCTACCAGCTTTACTTATCAACCTGGGGTTCGTACAAACTTAGAGGTGACTGTGCTATATAGACAAGTAGAAGTGAAGATACTTCCTGATGTCACTGCTCATCTGGCAAGAGATCCTAGGGGTTCCAAGCCAAACTTCTATAGGGTCAGAAGAAGCTTGATTTTTATGGAAGGAGAGCAAACCTATTCTAGGGGAGTGCTATTCTACTGTAGAAATGAAGAAAACAACATGAAAACCTAAATCACCATAACCTAATTAATCATGAAAACAGCTAGACTAAGCATAATTACTAAGCAACACTAATCTAATGCTAATTATCTAAGTTGCAGGAGTAAAGAAGCAAGACCTGACTAAGGGGGTCAAAAATGGAACTAGGCTAAGTATGTGTATAAGCAGAAGAAGCCGTCAGAGGTCAAAATGTTGAAAAGAGGACGTAATGAACAACAACACATGAGGACCATTGGATCAGGCGGGTGAAGGGTAAATGAACAGTTGAGATCGGATAATAGGAGGGTACATAGGGAAATGGGTAGACATGGTGGATTAACAGGATGGATGGCTAGGATGATATCACAGACGTGATCGGAAGATGAACGATGAAGAACACGAACATAAGAAAATGTGCAAAAATGGTATCGGGTGATGCGACAACTGTCAGATCTGGCAGGGCAGATCAACGGTGGAGATCGGAGCACGAAAAGAAACGTGTGGAAATGACACGTGGGTTTGGAGGGCGGTAGCGGGATATCATGTGCCCTCAAAGCCGTAAATGGTTTCCATAATTTTGTGCGATTAGCATCCCCGAACAACACATAGCATGGGGAAACCGCCCATATCGCATGCTCTCAGCCCGATAACGGTTGGAAGGAAATCCATGCGATATGGCATGAGGGCCCTCGGATCTGGTAAGGTAGATCAACAGTGGAGATGTGATCGAGCAGGTTGGTGAGAGGGTGTGTGACAACCATTGGATCTGACTAGGCAGATCGATGGTGGGGATTTAAAAGGCAAAAAGTCCAATGCGAAAATTGGATTGGGCAACGATTGGTGGGTTTTGTGTGTGAAAGGCGATCGACGGTTAAAAGCTGTTTGAACCTGAACTAACATCTCTCACTGAGCATTTCAGGCTGAAGCAGAATGAAAACATGAGAGATCTGGGAAGAGGGTGGAGGTCTAAATGAGAGAAAGAGATAGTGAAGGGGTGGATAATCATGAGAGGAACAAAGTGACAACGTAATGAACTCAGTGACTATGTTTAAATGACAAACCCTGTGAAAACCAAAACCCTGTGTTTTTGGGGTTGCTTCAGGGTTCCTTCCTCACCTCATGGTTACAGAGGGAGGAGGTGAGGCCAGGACACCTGTGAGAAACCTTGTGGATGTTTTCTTTATCAAACTATTGGTTAAACGAAAGCATAATCGGAACAAATTAAAACACAACCAATCTACCTTGCACTACTATAATGAAACTACAACCACTCAGCAAATGAATAGAAAACAGGAGGCCACTTCAGTAAATGAATAGGAAAGCCATGAATCTATGCTGAACCACTATAATGAACATGCGTCTACATAACCAAATGAATAATCAAACCATGCATATATGATAGTGCTGTAATGGAAATGAACTGCTTAAGTGAATAAACAAAAAGCATGAATCTATACTTATATTGCTGCTGTAATCTTTGGCTACTAGGGTTTAGCCGTAATCCAAGAGCTTCAGCCCTCTAAGTTAACTCAGTGCTGGCTCAAATCAAAACTCATATTCATTATCAAAGAACTGCATTACATCAAAATTGTTACAAAGTAGAAGTTCGAATACTTTCTAACTGACTGAGTGGCTATTGGTTGGATAACTAAAAAAAAAAATTGAGGTCCTAAGCCTCTTTATTTATACATCTGAAGTCCCAATGACTTCCCTCAAAATTAGGGAGGTACAGCTTCCAACTTAATGGTAACTTGTCCTTTCACTTTCACTAGCTCGACTACCTTTTAGTAGGGAGTCTGCTTGTACTTCCACTTGCTTGGTTGTCTTTTACTACTCCTGAGTTGGTTGTTTGTACCTTTAGCTTATGGAGGGATATTCGAATGGATGGGCAGTAAATGAGGAGGATTTACCTCTTGTAATTCATCTCCCTTATCCCATCTGAGTGTTTACCAAGGTCTTTTACCATAGTTCCTTCCCTTTACATTTTATCCATGCATGTCCTTTGCTTTTATACTTTATTCTTGCATGACATGCACATTAGACCACAAAGCAACTTATCCAATTCTAACTCATCTCATAAGAAAAATATAATCAAAAGTATGCAATAGGTTGTGAGTTTTGGGCAATAGGTTCCCCCATAACATGTTTTTGGCACTTGAAGCCCGAGTTTTGGTCAATGTAATGCAAAGACCCCGCAAAATGTAGGCGCGGAGCGCAAGAGTCTAGGGTTGTTCGCCCTAAAATAATGTAACTTAATGTATAGTGTGTCGGCCTACCCATGGTCTGTGGACCATGGGATTGTATAAATAGAGTGAGGCTCTAAGTGTAAATATAGTCTTGAGTTTTGAGAAGTAATAGATAGATGTGAGGGCATAGTGAGAAGATAGAAGTAAATCTGAAGTGTATTGGGTCATAGTGGTAGGTAGAGGCTCTGTAGCTATGTGCACAGAGGCCTAGTAGAGTCCGCAGTTGAGTGCGTGGACCCCTGCAGCTGAGTGCGTAGGGTGGAGTTGGGTCTGTAACTAAACTTGAGTATTAATAAAGATAAGGTTGATTCAGAATATTGTGCATTTGTTTGTAGATCTGTATTTCTATGTTCTGGTTATCTTTATGCATTTATATCATTTTCAAGTACGCGCACTAATCTGAAAGTTGAACAAGTAATCAGAATATTTAGGCCCGCCCAAACTATGTTAAGCACTAAGATAATAACACAGTAAGGATCAGATCGGAATAATAAATTATTCACGAAGGTGCGCACGGGTTGTGAAGAATAGAAAGCTGCGAGGAACAGCGCAGCTTGCAAAATAGGATCGTGAACCTCCAAAACCCTCATCAAGACATCCCTAGGGTGCGGAAACCTAGTTCCAACACCCTCCCATACTATTTTGGGTGAGACCTCAATCCACGCTCCACGGACTGTTGCCAAAAGGGCCAGTAGTACCGAGATTTGCTTGGCTAAACTCACTGTTGAACCAGGGTCAAGCCCCACGTAGCCAACTAATGGTTCCGTTGTTGGGACGAACCATTGACAATTACAACTACCATTGAAGGGAAGCTGGCACAGATGTAGGAATTGTATGTGGTGGGACAGGAATGTGACCCTGCTCACGAAAGTTTAGAGATACTTGTGCAACAAGTATAATAGGCAGCAAAACAGTGTGTTGCGGACACCCAAGCTATGCGAGACCTACTGCATGGACTTCGTGCAAAGATCATTGCACCAGCAGAGTGACTCAGGATGAGTCACGATGATTGTGTTGGGGGCTTGTTGGGTAGTGGCTCCCCCCATAGAGTGTTTTTGGGGCTTGAAGCCCGAGTTTTAGTTAATGTAATACAAAGACCCCACAAAATGCGGGCGAGGAGTGCAAGAGTCTAGGGTTGTCCACCCTAAAATAATGTAACTTAATGTATAGTGTGTCAGCCTACCCGTGGTACGTGGACCATGGGATTGTATAAATAGAGCGAGGCTCTAAGTGTAAACATATTCTTGAGTTTTGAGAAGTAATAGATAGATGCGAAGGCATGGGGAGAAGATAGAAGTAAATCTGAAGTGTATTGGGCCATAGTGGTAGGTAGAGGCTCTATAGCTGAGTGCGAAAAGGCCTAGTAGAGTCCGTAGTTGAGTGCGCAGACACCTACAGATGACTGCACAGGGCGGAGTAGGGTCTGTAACTGAACTTGCGTATTAATAAAGATAAGATTGATTCAAAATATTCTGTGTCTATTTGTAGCTCTGTATTTCTATGATTTGGTTATCTTTATTCATTTATATCGTTTTCAAGTACGCGTGCTTATCTGAAATTTGAAGAAGTAATAATAATTTTTGGGCCCGCCCAAACTAAGTTAAGCATTAAGATAATAGCACAGTAAGGATCGCATCAGAATAATACAGTATTCGCAAAGGTGCACACTGGTTGCGAAGAATAGAAAGTTGCATGGAGCAGTGCAGCGCGCAAAATAGGATCGCGAACCTCCAGAACCCTCATCAAGACATCCCTAGGTGCGGAACCCTGGTTCCAGCATCGTCCCATACTACTTCGGGTGAGACCTCAGTCCGCGCTCCACGGACTATTGCCGAAAGGGCTAGTAGTACCAAGATTTTCTTGGTTAAACTCACTACTGAACCTGGGTCAAGCCCCACGTAGCCAACAGTGAGAATAGCTAGTTTAACTAAGCTAGGAGGTGAATTAAGGCCAATTAAGGCCCATATAATTACTCAATGATGAGGCTTATCAAAGATGAAGAAGAATAGGGAGAATAGAAGGAGGATGATCAAGAAACAGAGGAGGAAATTAAGGAGGAAACTGATAAAGATGATGAAGATCTACAAGAAGAAGAAGATAGGAAGAACATAGAGGAAGAAGGAAATGGAAAAGAGGGGACAAAAAACAAGGAGGAGTCACCTAGGGTGTCTCCAGAAGCCACTGGGAGAGAGGCATCAGCTGCCCTCACTACTCTTAGAACCCCAATCAAGCAAAAAGGAAAAAAGGTAGAGGAAAACCCCATTATATTTCAGGACAAGAAAGACCACAAGAATAAGACAGGGGAAGCCCCAAATTACATCAACCAAAATCCCTATTGTGATTGAAGACTCCCCTACAAAAAAAGACAAAATGGCTTCCCCTAAGTCCCCTATCACCTATGTGAGGAGGCCTACTACTAGATCAAATTCCTCCAAGGGAAAGGCAATCCTACAGGATACACAAAAAAATCTACAGGAAGCAAAAACAATCTTACATGATACTCTGTTGAATCTACAAGAGGCACAGAAATTGGAAAGGAAGGTAGGGGATCAGCAAGAAACTAAACAAGATGACCTAGAGACAAAAGAACCCAGCCCCCAACCTAACCTAGACTCCTATTACACGTTTATTGAAGGAGACAAGGTCATACCTCAAAATTTGGCCATCCCACCCTTCTTCGAGCTTGAGAAGGAGAGGGCCAGAACTCACCGATGGATGAAGATCGCCAAATCAAATGGGGTGGAAGACATTGGGCACATGGAAGAGAAACTCAAGGATATGGGCAGAGAGCTAAGTGACTTGAGGGACAGAGAAGCTATAATGATAAATAAACTAGAGACAGAAAATGCATGGCTGAGGGGACAATTGCAGGGAAGAGACAATCAATTGGCATGTATGGCCAGTCTCTCTTTGGAAGAAATCCATTTTAGGATGCCAGCTAAATCCTATGCTCTCTATCTCAAAGAACAATAGATGCAGTTTTAGATTAAGACCCTAGCACAGAGAGGCACCATGCCATTTCAGGACTACAGGTAGTTTATTGATCTTTATGATCAAAGTACACTAGAAGATAGGGCCAAAATGGTTGAGTTTTATTTGTAAAACATGGCCCTCACAGACATGAATGTATGGGACCCTAATGCCAAGCTAGGAGATCTACAATTAATGGCTTTGGAATCATGGATGAACCATGAGGAGTCAAGAGCTACAAAGATGTAAATGATATTGGCAAGAGAGAAAACTAAACCTCTTCTGATCAGAGCTGAACAATCAAATCCCATGGCCCTCATCAGTACCCATAATTTGATTGCAAATGATCCTCAGCTGGAACCTAGATATCTTGCTGCCCAAGAGAAAGCAATTTCACATTTTGAGGACATGTTTAGGTTGTTAGGAGACGATAGTATACATGCTTACCTGAGAATGTGGAACAACCTACCATATAACTTAAAGATAAGAGAATATCACTCTCCTCAAAGGTTGGTATAGGCACTCAACAGGAAACCTATGTAGAAGCAATCTATGCAAAGGTTGAAGGTCAATTGGATAGGCCTCAAAATCAGTCCACCACTACTCTTAGGGATGCTAGAAGGGAGAAAAGAAGAAGAAGAAAAGAGGCAATGGGAAGAGGTAGAAAAGAAAGCAGACTTCTATGAATAGGAAGAGGAGACCACAACAGAGTCATGGGATGTGAGAGAGGCTACTAGAGCCATGAAGGATATGGATATTGATTAAGTTGCTCAGAGGATGAGCAAAACTTTCAGTAGGGGGGTGATGACGAGCCTCATCATTAGGTAATTATGTGGGCCTTAATTCACCTCCTAGCTTAGTCAAACCAACTTTTCTCATAACTTATTACATGTTTTTTATTATATTTTGTTTATGAGGTGAGTTAGAGTTGGATATTATGCTTTGTGGTGTAATATGCATTGAATGTAGGATTAAAGGAGAAAATAAAGGAATTTTGGCAAAGACCAAGGTCAAAAGTCGAATGAGACAAGGGAGAGGGATTATAGGAGGTAAATCCTCCTCATTTACTACTCCTCCATTCAAATATTCCTCCATTCATCACATCAGCTCGAAGTGCAAACAGCCAAATCATGAGGACTAGAAGGCAGTTGAGCAAGTGAGAGACAAAGCACTAGTTTATCTCGAGTTTGGGAGCCGAGCCTCCCTAATTTTAAGGAATTCGTTGGGGACTTCAGATGTATAAGTAAAGAGGCCTAGGACCTCAGTAGGATGGGGATTTTTGATTGTAGAACTCTAATCTATTTTTGAGCTGCAAAACTTGTGATAGTTCTATTGATGTAATTTGTTGTTTTGAGCCAGCACTAAGTTAACTCAGAGGGCTGAAGCTCTTGGGTTAGAGCCCAACCCTAGAAGCCATGGATCCTCTTTATTGTACATGTATGTTTAGTGTATATTCATAGCTTCATTGTTAATTTGCTTATTAGATGCATTTCCATTACAAGTAGTGTAGATTAGATTGGTTGGGTGATAGTTTGCTTCCATTGTGCCTTATTTCAAGTAGCAGGTTAGAAAGAAGAAAAAGGATCACCACAAGGTTGTTAGCAGGTGTCTTGGCCTCACTTCCTCCCTCTGGGACCATGACTTGAGGAAGGGACCCTTAAGCAGCCCCAAAAATACAGATTTCTAGTTCTTTTATGAGATTTGGAGTTTGTTATCCTTAATTTAATATTTGGTTAATGTTGCAAGGTAGATTTCATTATCATCTTTTTCATCTCCACTTCTACAGTGGATCTCACTCATGCTTTCATTCCTTTCAGCAAATTTCTTCATGCATAGTATAGGCAGTTGATTCATTAATTCTGCTTTTCTAGTTTATAAAAATTTATCTTGTTGCATAGTTTTTTGGAAGGCACACATGTTTTATGCACAGTAGGTGCTTCAGGAGGAGACTAAGACTTCATAGCCAACATCCAGCTTCCACTTCATCCACCTTAGCCATCCCTTATTTTCACCATCACCCTCACTAGTTTTTCATCATTTTTCATTGAAATTCTCCCAAACACATTGAGCAAATCTAGCCATCTATTATCTTGGATATTAAATCCTGAGTGATCCTAGACTTTCTAACACTCCATTCCACCCATCAAACACCTTTCCTAAGCCTCCCATCACCTCCAACACCTCACATTTAGTTCTCGGTTGTATCTTGTAGGTTTCCTGTAATTCCTACAGGATCATCCTGTAGGTTTCTAGTACATCATGTAGGTTTTCCTGAAAGTTCTGTTTTGATGCCGAATTGATGGAAAACCTCTAGGATGTCACCAAATGCCTCCTAGGGACCCTCCACATGATCCGGCCACTTCATAAACCTTCTAGCCATCCTCGAACACCCTTAATCCACCCGCCACATCCACAAGAACAATTAGTTTGCATATTTGATTTTGCATAAAAAGACCAAAAAAGAAAAAACAGATTTAGTTTAGTCTCTTTACTTGCACATTAGTATTATTTGATGCTTCTTACTTCTGCAAATTAGATATTAGCATTTTTTTATGTTGATTTAGCATTTTTTCTTAGCATAGCTCCTTAAATGGTTAATTAGGGTTTGGTGTGGTTTAGCATTACATGTAGACATTCTCCATTACTGCAATAGAGTAACTCTGTTAGAGTAGATTTACCTATCTTCCATCAAAGAATCAAGCTTCTTCTGACTCCATAGAAGTCTAGCTTGGAACCCTAGTGGTCTCTCGCCAGATGAACAGTGACAACAGGAAGAACCATCACTTTCACTTATGCATACAACACTGTCACCTCTAAGTTTGTACGAACCCCGGGTTGATAAGTAAAGCTGGTAGCCCAGGAGTTGCAACATCCTTGCTGCAATACTAGCGCTCATCACAGGTGGTGAGTTTGTAATTATGATTGGAGCATGTTCTTCTGTCCCTTTATCTACATCTGTCCTAGGAGTCAATTTTTTCCTTTTCCTATAATTGATCCTGAACTCTTTGGCTTCACTCCCTTTTCTTGATGATGATCCCTCCTCTCTTTGTCTTTTACTCATTTCCTCTTCAGGAGTGGGAGTCTGTAAGCTTGAAGTAGAAAAGAGTTTTTCTTTAGCTTTCTGCAAGGTGTTCTCTATCTATTCCAACTGATTTACATACTTTTCTATTTCAGGCCTTGAGGTATGGATGTAGGGAGTAGTTTTATTTTATACTTTGAGATTTGAAATAATACCCCAAGGGGCATAATACCATGTAAAACTTAAGTTGAATTACATGTCTTTAAGCATTTTGTCTACTTCTTCACCTGTTGTCCTGGTATTACATATAAATGGGCCCACCTGTGTCTTTATACGAAATTGTGACTTCTTCTTAGCCACCACAAAATGAATGTCATCATAATTTAACATCTGTCTGATGTATTCCAAGGAACAAATCCTCATGGGGAGGTATTTTGGGAGTCTATATGGTGCCAATTCACATCCATAAACTCTTATTTCTATGTAGTTTTGGTATAAATATCAAACTCCAGTCCTCTCTTGATTTGTTAGATGTAGAATTCTTTTAATATCTTCATTGATTCTGGGTTGTATTGAACTGTTTAGGACATTCATTGCTGGGTGAACAAACTCCTCAATAAACTACTTGTAGGTGAATTCTTGTTGTTATTTCATGACCAATCAAGTCCAAAAGATCATTGGCTGTTGATTTCCTTCATCATCTAGCTTCTGCGTTGAAAAATTGAACTTGCATACTTGATAATAAAGGAACATGTAAATTAAAATGGAAGTGTAACTAAACACCTGCTCTGTGTGAAAATTCAGAAATTGTTCATGAATGCTATCATCCAAGAATTGATTGAAATTGAAAACAATGGATGGTTTACTGTTCGTGGAAAATATGGAGAGGAAACCTAAAATGGGATCATCTACACAGTGATCAGAATAGTAACCCAAAATATAGGAAATTATGGATATAATTTGCTTAGCTTGATCAGGGAAGATATAGGAAGGGTATGGAAGATTCTTCTTAGGTAGTTGGGCATTTTCAAGCAAGAAGATCTCAAAGATTTTTTCTCTTGTAGCAAAATCAAGCTTTTGATAAAGCTGGGTGAGGGCTTGTAAGGAGAAAGGGGCATTATTTTCCACATGGGGAGCTAGCATCATTTGATTTATAGACTGGGCAGTAATGTTAAAGAGGATGTCACCAGATGGTGTTAGCATATTCCGACACATAGGAAATAGTTAAGTATAACTTGGTCTAGTGTAGAGTTAGGTAAAGTGTGTTTCTTTACTATGTACTTTTGTAGCTTACAATCCGACGGTCACGATATGTTCTAGACATGAAGTGATCCAACGGTTCATTCTCCCTTCAGTATTACTGACACTTGATCCGTGGCTTAACACTTGATTGGTCCGTGATCTCTCTTTAAAGAGCATTGGGGGTCATTTGTAGCATAACTATTCATGAGAGAAGCTTATGTAAATTTTAATTCTTTTATTAATAAATTGCTTGAAGTTGCCGCGTTGGCTCAGGCCATGGACTATTTCCCTCTTTGAGGGTTTTAACCACCTCAAGAATACTTGTGTGTTGATATATGATCTGTTTGTGAGCAGTGTCCTTTGGTGTTCTATCTAAGGAAATTACCTTGTAAATTCCTACATGGTATCATAGCTATTTGAGGGCTACATCTGTTGGTGATATAAATCTGAAGCTAGTACAACTGCATCCGATTGTTGTTTCCTAGATCTATTGTTTCTGACTGCTTTCGGGACGAGAGGACTACTCTATTGTGTTAGGAGCATCTGTTCCTTTGAGGAACCCCTTTCATTTCACACGAAAAGGTTTCCGGTAGCCCTAGCTACGTCATTTTTAAGATCTGGAGATATACAGTCTTTATTTGTAGTTCTAGCTATTCATCTTTCTGTTTATTTTGGTTTATTTAGCTCTCTGTTTTATTACCGGATCTATACCTTTCATTTCTGTGTATGCTCTTTGCCTTGTGACTATGTGCGATTTGGGCAAATTAGAAACAGAAATGAATGATTTTTCTCATGCATATGCTCTTTTCCGTTGCGCCTTAGTGTGATCTCGGAAAATCAGAAACATTGAGGAAATAATAGTTTCCAGCTAAAGCTAACTTCAAGCCGTAAGGTTTTTTTTTTTTTTGTATGTTTGTTTGGGTTTTGTGGCTTTTGTTTTGTAGGAAAAAAAGAGATTTTTCAAGCAAGCACGCACCCAAAGCTTCAATGAATAAAAAAAAAAACCCTTTTTCTTTCCAAAAATTACTAGCCTTTTAAACTAGCTCACTTGGTCCAAAGTTACTTTATGAGAATAGAGGTCTTGAGTTCAATTCTTTGTTTTTGTTGAGTTACTTTTTTAAAAAGCACATGTAACTTATGTTTTAAAGTTACTTTATGTAAAAGTGTTCTCACCCATTATAAAAAGTGATTCACTTATAAATCTAAAGTCTCTTTATCTTTTATTTAAGTTACAATTTAGTGGGTAGCTCATAAAGTACCATTGTAAAAGTGACTTTCACTTATTTATAAAAGTGAGTCACCTAATGTTTTTCTTTTAAGGTGAGCTAATGAGATTAAGTTTGGAAAAGGGGGGGGGGGATTTTTTAAATATAACATTATCATTCATTTCTACACATCCACGCACTTCATCGACATCTTCAAAAACTTTTCTTCAAAAATCCATAACTTCTTCATCCAGAAGCCATTTTCAGAGCTGTTTGTTTTTAATCAGCCTAATTTTTTGAGATCTTTCCATTGGAACACTTAGTTTTTGCATCTACAGCTTTAGTTTCTTTTAAAATGGAAAGTCCATGCCAATTTATTCTTGACAACACTAACTACTTCCAATGGTGGTCCTACATTGTGGATTTACTTAGAAGTAAAGGTCTTTATAGAATAGCCTCAAGCCAAGAAACCAAACCTCAAGATGAAGATCAGGCAGCCAAACGGGAAAATAGGCAAGATCAAGCACGTGGGTTGATAGGGATGTCTATTTCTCTAGACCTTATATTCCATATCATAGAACTTGATACTCCTAATGAAGCAATGAAACAACTCACTAAAGTTTTTGGAATTAAAAATGAAATTAGAGCCCATCAACTCGAAAATGCGTTTCTTACGTTGGACCCCAATAATTTTTCTTCCTTTGGAGATTTTTTGTCCAAGTTCAAGACCCTTAGACTTCTCTTGGAAGGTGTTAAGGTTAAGAAAGAAGATGGTAGCCTTATCTATTCCATTCTTACTAAGTTGGGCCTACTCTGTGTTTGTTTCCACCTTCCATTATACTAGAGAAGCCTTTATTTCTCAAGGACAAGACTACAAGTCCCCCTCTTTTGATGTCTTTTGTGACTATTTAATAAGAGAACAAGAAAATCTCTTATATCTTGGTCTTATTAATCTTGGAAACTCTTCTAAGAAATCCTTAGCTGCCCAGCAGCAACCAAATTCAAAGAATCCTAAGAAGCAATATCCTAAAAAGAATGGTCCTAAACCAAACAAGGGTCCTAAGCAATTTTAGTCTCAAAATGGAGAATAATTTCAACAAAATGATAAGGCAAATAAAAATAAAGGGAAGAAGACTGATAGACCTTGCCACTTTTGTAATCGAGATGGCCACTTACAATCCAAATGCTTTAAGAAGATGGAAGCCTTGGAAGCAGCAATGAAGAAGCATAACATCCATTTGGAGCACTCTTCAACTTCAACTTCATCTTCAGGATTAACACTTTTTGCATGTGGTTGTCAAGCATCTCGGTTTGGTTATGCACTAAATGTATCTTCTTCTTCTTCTCATTCTCATGAGTGGCTCATTGATTCTGGAGCTTCTTATAACATGGCCAAAAACAAAGCCATGTTTTATTCTTTAAATGATTGTAACACCAAAAATATATATGTTGGTGATGATAGATCTCTTAGTGTTGTAGAGACTGGAACTGTTCATCTAGACAGTGGTCAATTAATGATGTATTATGTGTTCCAACCTTATTAGCAACCTTCTATCTGTATATTAGATAACGCATTCAGGTGAAGGTAAAATCATCGAATTTTCACCTCACGATGTTGTAATTAAGGACATAATAGATCCTAGATAGATTTTAGCTACTGGCATTGCTAATGATTCTACAAGGTTGTATAAGTTTAACAACTTTGGGTCATCAAATCTTCTATTTGCTTGTATGGGCCTGACCCAGGTCCAAAGGTGATTTAGCTAAGAAAATCCCAGTGCTGCTGGCCCTTTCGGCAATAGTCCGTGGAGCACGGACTGAGGTCTCACCCGAAGTAGTATGAGAGGGTGCTAGAACTAGGTTTCCATACCTTTGGGATGTCTGAAGGGCTTCTGAAGGCCCGCGGTCCAACCTGTTGCTACGTGCACTTACGATCCCTTCGCAACATGTGGTACGACTTCCGTGTAACCCTATTCGGGATGTGACCTGTATAATACCCAATATCATTGCTAATTAACTGATTACTTAACTTGTGTGTGTAAGATTTATGGTTATTTTAGCAATCATATCATTGTGCGCAATACATAAACGAATACAAACATAAAGAAGATAATGCACAACAAATACACAGAATTAGGAATCAACTTCTCTTTTATTAATATTCAACCTTGCTTACAAACTCAACACCGCCCTATGCAATCAGCTGCAGGGGTCCGCGCACTCAGCTGTGAACTCTACTAGGCCTCTGTGCACTCAGCTGCAGAGCCTCTTCCTACTACTACAACCCAAGACACTTAGAATTATACTCTAATCCTGAGCCATTCCTGTGCTACTCACTCTATCATCAACTATCTTTACAACTTAGAGCCTCACTCTATTTATACAATCCCATGGTTTGCAAACCATGGGTAGGCCGACATGAATTTAAATTACATACATTACTTTAGGGAAGAAAACCCTATGACTTAACCTCTACTTTGCACTCCATGCCCGCAATTCGGGGAGTCTTACAAAACATTTGACCAAAGCTTGGGCTTTGAGCCCCAAAATCTGTTGTGGGGGAATTCCATGTCCAACAGGCCCCCAACACAATCCTTGTGACTCGTCCCGAGTCACTCTACTGGTACGGTGATCTTGGCACAGAGCCCCTCCAACTAATCCTAGTCTGTGCGGAGGTCCATAGCACATTGTTCTGCAGTCTGCTGGATCTGCTCCACTCTTTCGGCCAAAGTCTCACTGTCCGGGGAAAATCCCTGTCTTAAGGCATGCATCGCCTTCAATTGTGCGAGCTTTCCTTTGATGTCTGTAGTGATGAGGAAGGCCTCATAAATCCAAGGCTAGATGGGCGCTTTAAGGACTACCTCTTCCTGCTGTGCGGCATCCACCAGTTCCTTCAAAACCTTTGCTTGTTGTAGCTTCGCAAGCCGTTGGGTTAGGGCAACTGTCTGTGTCGTTCCACGCAAACTGTCATACTACACTTGAAGCTCATGTGCCTCTATTTCCAGGCGTTGTATGTTGGGGTCCTCCTGTAATGAAGTGAGGACTGCGAAGGATTCTTCCAACACAGCAGCGCAATTCTGTACTACCTATCCTATTTCCTCCAGCCCTTTTTTAATAGCGCCAGCACACTGTTCCCTAAATTTTGGGGGTGTAGGGGGCGTAGAGGACTGCACCTTTAATCACAGCTCAACAATCTGAAGGTTGAGGTCCAGCTGTACCCTCGTTGCTTCCTCCTTTGCCTCATGGAATCCATTGGCTAATTTGTGGATTCGCACTCCAATTGGTAGGTCTGTCACAATTTCTAGCTCTGGAACGCAGCGACATGCTTCCTCTACCGTTTGCACCATCTGATAATTTTGCGCAAGCACTTCATTGCACTGTAAACTAAGCTGCTCAATGTTGATTCTCTATTCGTTGAGAATCTGTACTACGCGTCCTTCCCTAGTGTGGAGTTCTGCTGTCGCTCCATCCTGTAGCTGATATAACAAATCTTGCGGAAGGGCAGCCAAGTTTAGGCCAAGTCCCTTGATTTTGCCCACCGCGGATCTTTCCTCCTCGCTTTCCGCTATTAGTGCTCCTTCTGACAGCAATATGGTGTTGGCCATTTTTGCATGCAGCAGCTGCTCCACTGTTGAAGTACCTGCGGCATCGTAGGCGGCTAGTGTTCCTTCCTATGGGGCCCGCACCTAAAGTTCCTGCAGCTGCACCCTTAAGGCCCCCAAAAAATTTTGTTGCTTCGTCATCGCTTCTTGGATCGCTTCACGAGTGACCTCGCAAAATGTGTCGCCAATGTCATAGAGGTCACCCTCGGTCAATGTAATTGGCTCGATGTCCAGTGTGGAAGCCTTGGTCTTCTTTCATGGACCTGTCCACTTCATGACGTGCGGCCATTTCAGTTGGGTGGACGTTGTACTCAGGTCTGCGCCTTCTGCTATATCTGGTCCCTGTCCTATAGACACGTTTTGGCCCCCTTCCTCCTGCATTGCGGTGGCCCCTATTGCTTCTGCTGCTGGTACTCTTTTGGTGGCCTTTGCCTGTTCTGTGGCTGCCTTTGCTGCTTTGCGAGCGGCCCTTACCTCCGCGGTCGCTTGTTCGTTGTGCCTTTGTTGGGCCAACTTCGTGACACACAACTTGGTTGCATCCTTCTGCTTCTGTGCTACTGTTCTATCCCTTTCTACCAGGTCCAGGGCGTGCCACTCTGGAGACCATAATTCGAGCACGGAGAATATGGCGTCGTCAATTGCGATGAAAGGAAGCTTGGTCCAAGTCTGCGTCGGATCCTTACGCGCCTTGATATACACATTATGCATATCCGCCTTGAAATCTACAAAGCTCCGCAGGCTATTGTACATTATGGGGGATAGGCACGACCTCCTGTTAATCCACATCCAAACACTCGCCTCCATGAGCACCTAGAATATCTTAGTCTCGCGGATCCATGTGGCATCCTTTGTGGCCCAGAGCTATGCATATTTTGCAGCCTTTGGCAAGTCCTATTCGATAGGAGGGAACTGACTGTCCTCAGGCAGTTCCCCTATCATCAAAAAAATGGATAAGAGCTACCATGTGTAGTGGAAGGTCTTGCCCTGCTCTTGAGCTTCCTTGCAGTTGGTGAGGAATTCTTCACAGAGGCATTCAGCCCAGTTGAATTGGACCCCCTCCGCACATTGTTCTGCCAGCGCAACGACCGACGTTGGTACCTCGTCTCCGCGCCATTTTCTCATCACCTTCCCAGCTAGCAGTTTGGTGGACGGACACCCCTTTGTATTTAATGCTACTGATTACATAACCTCTCTTCTTCTTTTCCAATTTATACTTCTTCTTCATGGCCTCTGTGAGCGCCAAGTCACCGCTTTTGCCAGCTATCTCTGCGGGGTCCTTCCCTTACAGGGAAGCCGAGAAATCCTGTGGATAAGCTCCGTCGTGATGGGAAAAGGTTCCTCCAGCCATAAGTACCCATCGTGCATGAGGCAAAGCAGCTACCTGATGATAAAGATCATGATCGGTGCGTGGTGAAAGTGCGGAATCCATAGTAGGTGGAGTAGCCCAGCCTTCTCCACATAGCGTAGCCATTTCTATGGCTCTAGCATTGTAACTGACCCCTCCTTGCTCTGTTTCATGAGGTTCTCAGTCTCCAAATGTGGGAACTTTTTGTTGTACGTGAGGTCCCAATCCTCAAATTTCATCACGGGCACACAGCCCAGGACCGAGCCTTCAAACAGAATTCTGTCTGGGAGGAGCGGGGTTTGGAGCGTGCTCTTAGCGGCATCCAAATCCTTGGGTACTTTAGCTTTCCCTTTCCACGGAGGAACGTACTCCGGTAGTTTGGCTGCAGTGCGCACAGGCTGGATGTCTTCTTCCATTTCTTTATCCCCCTCTATCTCATTGATGAGAGCCTAGAGGTCCTCCTCCTCCTCATCTGTCTCAAGGTTGAGAGCCTTTCCCTTTTCTTCCATGGAAAATTTTCCAAACCGTGGATTTTTGGGGGACATGCGGACTGGTCCTGCTGCCTATTTATCCTTCTTAGGCCTCGACATCTGAGGTGATTTCAGAATTTCTGGTGCATCCCCCACCTACACCGTAGGGCTCTGCACAGTTTCCTCGGCAATACTCTCTACAAAACCGACACCTCTCCTGGTAGTTGTCATCTTGTTCGAACTATTTGTGGTTGTTCGTGAACTTGGGGGCTCAAATACTGCTTGGCGCTCAACACTCTGTGCTCTTCGTAATAGCTCAAATCTCAAACAAACAAGTGTTGTCTCGTGGCTAGCCTTGGGAGTTTTATAGCATCTTTTGAATTTGAATTTGATCGTTCCCCCCATTTCTGAGTCATTAATGCATCCTTGGCGGCAGATCGTCCCAAATCTAGCTCTTAATTTGTGTCTTAATTGCCCACCACCCGCTCCCTTTTGCCTTAAATTAGACATCTCTTCATGATCATTGACGCCAACAGTTACTTCCTAGTTTACCCGTGCCATAGCGTAACCCCTTGTGCGCAGGCGCGAACCTTGTACCATGTTGATTCTGTGCGCACCTCCTTCACCGCGCAATTCCAAAACACACTCATTTAGAGTCTCGTGCTCTCTTTCACCTGTCTTGAGCGCTGAGACTATGCTCCCTACAGCTAGCTAGGTGGTCACACCATTTGTGTGAGACTTCAATTCGCCTTCCAGGATAGTCTGTGGACACTCCTTAATTTCCCTCGCTACAGCCAGCGCAACGTGTTTTATCTTATGTGGTGCGCTCCCTTTGTTACTTCATTTGTTAAGGTGCGGTCTCAGCCATGGTAGTAGAGTCATAAATTCTCGGTGGCAATTTTCTAACGTAATGGTATGACCATGCGTATCTTGCTTTGTCATCCTTGGTTTATCGACTAGACATGCTTATGTGATCTCGTTTTCTAGTCTTTTGATCTTAGCGTCCCTCAACATGCTTTTCTTCCTCAATCGTACCTGATCTTCTTCGAGTTCATGAAGTCTAAGGTTCCCTCATTGAATGGCTTCCTGACTCCTTATATGGCCGTCCTCGTGTAGCTTTGTGATTCCTTCATCCTAGTCTTTGCGCACTGTCATAACTACAAGAGCTATTACGTGTGGATTCCTTTTGGTATTTCCTTAAGAAATCTCATTTTCTACTCTATTTCATACCTCTGGAATCATCTAAGCACTCAGGTTTTTGCACATGGTCCTATAGGCCCATCGAATCGCTAGCACGTGCAGGTCCCAATCAGTTCGTCTCGCTTGGTGAACGTTGTTCAGTACTTCGTGCACCCTCTAGAATGCCTCTTCGTGGGGAATTGGTAACGCACATCGCCTTTCTTGTTGCTGTGGTTTGTGTCAATTCTCTAGGCTGGAGGTGGTGTGCGCTTGTACAGATTGTCCAGCATATGTTTGTATCCATCGGGAAAGATGAGCGTGCAAGTTGTTCCGCCCCAACTGATTGGCTTTCGTTTGAAGCTGGGTTTTTCCAAAACTTAGGCGTATCATCCTTTTGCATCTGCGCCAGTCTTCAAAAGTTCCTTGATGCGCACTCCACCATCATGCGGGTGTTGCACGCAATGCCCACTTCAATGCATCGAATTGCTGCTACTCTGGTATTGTACTTTCGAATTTGCTCAGAAATTCATCCACTGTTGACAATCCATCATATGTCGACAGCTCCCTTGCCTCTGTTGTTACGCAACACAATGTTCTGATCACATGTTGCAGTTTAGTGTTGTTACTTCGTGCAGGCGATTCTGCCATCGCTCTATCTCTTCATTTGAATCCGAAGTGCAAGAGCTTTCGCACTCCCACGAAATCCTTCCATCTATAGTCGGATTCACCCAATCCTCTCCTTGTGCAGTTATCTTGTAGATACAGTCAAGATTGTCATCACTATCGTCATCGCACACCGGTTCAGTGTATCGTGCTCCTTCGGCTTGGTCCAATGGTACTACTACGCGTAGTGACTTTTTCTCAAAGGTCATTTTGCGCTTCTTCAGATTTATGACTCTATTCATATCGGTAGCCCAATCGATTCCTAGTAGCACGGGATAGGGATTTTTGTCATCGACAATCTCTATCACTTCAAAATTCGCATGCGCTCGCGCCTTCAATATCGACTGTTACCCCTTGCAATCTTCCCATGGGAAAAATCTTCTATTGGTTTTCCATTCATAACTGAATAGGGGACCACTTTAATGCGGGTCTTCCCTTGCGTTCCCATGTTTGCTTTGGTAGCACATTCACGTCCGAGCCCAGATCCAGGATTACCTGATCCATTTCGTACTCACCAATTTGCGCAGTCAACCTCATTTCTCTCCCTGTGCGCAATGCATGCTTCCCAATTTTCCAAACCACGCACAGTTCTCCTGACCCTATACACCTAGTGATAAGTTCATGTAGTCCTTTGACTGTCTTGTTGTCACACAATAGTTTCATCCATGTCTCCAGAAAGGTAGTGAGCATTGAAGGATCCATCCCTAGTTCTAGTTGATCCTTACTACCTGAAGTGGAGGCCTCTGTGAATCTCTTCTTAGCTTCCATGAATGTCTCCTTCACACGTTCTAAGTCAAACTCGGGTTCCTTTGTAGGAGCCTTGAAAATCCATGCACTATCTCCTAGCTGCCTCCCTTTATCATCTCCCGTGGCCATACCACTCCTAAGCATCATGTTTACGTTTGGGTCTTCTTCGCGCAGTTCATATCTCATCATTTGTAAATTCTGGGTCGAAGGGGGCTGGAGTACCTCCTTTTCGTGCATCTTTGCTATCAGCAAAGGGAAATCCTCTGCCTCGTGATCAAACTGATTATAGTACCAACATGATATCCTAGTCAGATTCGTACAATCGTGGGCATAATGCCTTGGCCCTCCGCAATTGTAACAAATTTTCTGTCCACGACCCCTTCCTGGTCCCATTCCAGCTCGACCCTGACCGTGCCCCTGAAACCCAATGCATGCCATCCCTGCATTTGGGTCGAAGGCTCACGTTTTAATCTACACCCTGTAGGCAGGATTCAAATCCATCATTAGTTCATAGCTTTGGTAGGTGCGTTCGTCATGACCTACCGATCTGCAGAAATTACAAAAAATTGCTGGGATGTCTGTGTATATTTCTGCAACAGATGAAAATTATCCGTGGTATGTTTTCCTCCTATCTGGGAGATAGTGCACCATAATGCAGATGCCATGCTTTGCCCCGACTATGCCTCCGGCCTTAATGGCATTGGACCTCCCCCTGTCAAGTAGTTCACGAACACTAGACAGTGGTCCTTGTTGTGCCCTTGGCCTTTGCATTTTATGCACCATACTTCCTCGTGCACCTTCGATCAAGTTGTCCTATCCTATTTCAAACTTTGCATCTCTAGACACAGATTCTGTAGTTGCACGTGGATTTGTTGGACTCCCAACCCAAGGTCTTTTATAGGGGTCTCATGAAATCTTAATGCCATCTCCAATGCTTTGGCCTGGGTGGAAAGTTTTTGATGTGACAGCGTCGTCCTTAAGTGTGGTGTAACTGAGGCCACAAACCATGTGCGATGTTGTGCATCCGTCAACATCATATTGGCTTTGCAGATCGTACTCTTCAGCCTTTGGTCCAGATCACAGGGGGTCTCGCCTAGGAGCATCGCGATCTCCTTAAACCTGATGATTTATTGTGTCCCTGACTTTGGCCTGCTAAATTCCTTGTTCAATGCGGTCTGGATATCTACAATTCCTACGTTCGGGTGGTCATTAGAATGCTTGATATACCATGTTAATGTGTGATCCTGCAACACGCTCACAAATGTAGCCTTTTTAATATTATCAACCACGACTCCCTGTGCTTCCCATACTACTCTTACCACAAACTAGAATTGGTCCGGATATTCATTTCCTACTCCTCTGAACACCGGCAGTTTGATCGCACTCGCCATACTGAACTACGGTGGTGGTGGAGGTGGAGTGGGTGGAGATGGAGGTGAAGGGGGTGAAACGGGTGGCGGTGTGGGTGGAGGTGTTAAATGCGGGATTCTCTATCTTATCAAACTAACTGCGCTTCTCAAAGAAACTTTCACGAGCTCCTCCTCTCTTTCCCACGAGGCTGAGATTAAGGGACTATTTTCCAACTCCTCACTACTTCTGATTTTGTATATCTTTCCACTTCGCGTAGTCCCAAACATTAATTTATTCGCATAACCCACTTTTCACACAATAGCATCTTAATCCAAGTGTTCAAAGATTTAATATACTTACCTCGCGGTCCCTAGAGAAAACATCAGTCTACCTCACTGTAGATGACGGTCATGTCTACTGCGAACTTAGTAATAAATCCTCCTATTACTCGGTCGAGCCAATGATCCACATCTCACGCTATCTTATCTTCTGAGGCTTCTAGTCTGTGCACTAGTTCCAGAGTCCACACTATTGGCTTGTCAAGCCTACACCTTCCTTGGCTGTCTGCTAACTTTGTGATCCACTCATATAGTTCAAACGGAAAATATGTAAAGAAAATTTCATGGATTTCAGTGTACAAGTAGCGATCCAACAATTGCTCCTTAGATACTCGCAGATTTCTATTTTCCTGCGCCGCAAACTCGTGAATCTTCTTGTCCAACCACTCTTCAATTTCTTTCTTTGTAGGATTCCAGTGGCACGACATCAGACATCCTTTATGCAGATCCCAGTCCCGGCAACAGAACCATTTGTTGGCTTGTATGGGCCTGACCCAGGTTTAGAGGTGATTTAGCCAAGCAAATCCCGGTACTACTAGCCCTTTTGGCAACATTCCGTGGAGTGTGGACTGAGGTCTCACCCGAAGTAGTATGGGAGGGTGCTAGAACCAGGTTTCTGCACCCTTGGGATTTCTGATGGGCTTATAGAGGCCCGCGATCCGACCTGTCGCTATGTGCACTTACGATCCCTTCGCAACCTGTGGTGCGGCTTCCGTGCAGCCCTACTCGGGGCGCGACCCGTATAATACCCAAGATCCTTTCTAATTAACCGATTACTTAACTTGTGTGTGTAAGATTTATGGTTATTTCAGCAATCATATTAGTGCGCGCAATACATAAACGAATACAAACACAAAGAAGATAATGCACAACAAATACACAGACTTAGGAATCAACTTCTCTTTTATTAATCTTCAACCTTGCTTACAAACTCGACACCACCCTGCGCACTCAGCTTCAGGGGTCCACGCACTCAACTGCAGACTCTACTAGGCCTTTGCACACTCAACTATAGAGACTCTTCCTACTACTACAACCCAAGACACTTAGAATTCTACTCTAAGCCTAAACCATTCCTGTGCTACTCACTCTATCATCAACTATCTTTACAACTTAGAGCCTTGCTCTATTTATACAAACCCATGGTCCACAGACCATGGGTAGGCCGACATGACTTTACATTACATACATTACTTTAGGGAAGACAACCCTATGACTTAACCTCTACTTTGCGCTTCGCGCTCGCAATTCACAGAGTTTTACAAAATCTTTGACCAAAACTTGGGCTTTGAGCCCCAAAATCTGTTGTGGGGGGATTCCATGCCCAACATCTTCCCTCGGTATTTGTTGCTCATAATGATGAAGTGAGAAAACTTTGGCATGAGAAATTTGGTCACTTAAACTACTCTCCCTTTAGAATCTATGTAAAGAAAATATGGTGACAGGTCTTCCAATGGTATCTTGCAGAGATGGTGTTTCTTTCGGATGTGTACTCGGAAAACATCATCAGGATAGTTTTGAAAAATGTGCCTCTTGGCATGCCTCGGCCCCTCTACAACTTATGCATAGTGATTTATATGGTCCACTTCCAGTTGTTTCATTCTCTGGATACAACTATTTCTTAACTTTCATTGATGATTTCTCCAGACACACTTGGTTATACTTCTTAAAACTCAAGAGTGAAGTATTTAACATGTTCTTGGCATTTAAGGCCTTTGTTGAAAAACAATCTGGACATAAAATTATTAAGCTAAGATTTGATAATGGTGGAGAATATGTTAACAAAAAATTCATCAACTTTTTCACTAAGAATGGAATTCAAATGCAACATACTGTTCCAACTATTCCACAAAAAAATGGTGTAGCTAAAAGGAATAATCTCACCTTAAAGGAAATGGCTAATTGTATGCTTCAATCTAAAGGACTTAGTCTTAATTTTTGGGCAGAAGCAATTAGCTGTGAAAATTACATAGAAAATCACACTCCTACTAAGGTTTTAAAGAATATCACTCTAGAAGAAGCATGGAGCTCAATTAAATCAGATGTAAGTCAGTCTCGTGTTTTTGGAAGTGAAGCATGGGCCCATCTTCTAGATGAGAAACATAAAGCTTTAGAATCTAAGAGTGAAAAATGTACTTTTGTTGGATATTCTGAAGATGTCAAAGGATATATACTTATTCCACTTAAGTCCAAAAATGTTATCATTAGAAGAGATGTAAAGTTTGTTGAAAATATATCGGCCTACGAGCCTAGTTTAGCAGATGTGCCACCTCTCTCTATCCCTTCTACTTCTGAAAAATATTTTTTCTTTAGATAATGATAGCAAGGATGAAAATCCTCCCCCACCTTCTCAGGATCCTCCTTCAGCTCCTCAGCTTCCAAAATGGGTCTGTGCTACTCGGGATGCAGCAGGTGCTCTTGTCGGTGATCCTACAGATCAGCAAGGTACACGTTCTCAGTTTAATAGAGCCACTTCTTTACTGGCTCAAGCTTCAACGAATTATGATCTTGAAACCTTTGTAGAAGCTTCAGGCCATCCAGATTGGGACGTAGATATGAATGAAGAATATTGTTCATTACTGGAAAATGACAGATGGGATCTGCTTCCCCTTCCAAAGGGATGAAAACTTGTTAGATGCGAATGGGTTTACAGAACCAAGTATGGACCAGATGGAAAAGTTGATAAACATAAAGCTCTTCTTGTTGCTAAGGGTTTTTCACAAGTTAAAGGCATTGACTATATTGAAACCTTCTCCCCTATTGCCAAAATCAACTCTATCCGTGATCCAGGTGGATATTGGTGGCCACCTACCAAGTCCACCTGGACCCCCACCATTGTTTCTCTCAGCATTTTCAGTTTCCTTAATTGTAGCACAACTTACTATTTTTAGCAGTTTTTCGGGTCCTGAACTTTCGGAGCCGTTTTGAGGCCCGAAACGATGTTTTTTCGGAAATCTGGGGCAACATGGGTCTAGGGACCCATGTTGCCTCCCAAAGTGGTAGTGCTCAGATAGATATTTCTAACGAGCTATTGTACACATCAAACGGAGATCGTATGCCAAAGTTACGACCCCGAGATGGTGTACCAATTTACCCAAACGGGGCCCACAGTTTGGCATTTCATCTTCTAGGGTTAGGTTTTGGAATGTTAAGGGTTTTCCATTGTTTCTCAACAATAAATAGGCCTTCGAGCCTCATTGTAACACAATTCAAAGGCATGTAGCCACACATCTCTTCTCAAAGATAAGCTACCATCGCCCTAGCTGGTTTATTTCCATTTCTGGTTGTAAGCATATTTCAGTATTTTGCATTAATGAAATGAAGTATTATTTCCGCTACATATTTGTGTTTATGGTTATCTCTGTAATTTGTTGCGTTCCTGCCTAAATTCGGATCAGTGGTATGAGAGCGGTCTGCTTTTTCTCTGTTTTTCTTTGCATGTCCCCAACAAGGTCGGGATATAAGGAGTTAGGGCTTGAACTAGTCGAACCTTTGCAAGACCAACCTCACAAATCCCGACGGCCTCCCATGGCGGATGAAAAGAAAGACGAGGGGGCAGGAGATCCTATCAAAATCTTGCTCGAAGAAGCCCTCAAGCGACAACGAAACACGATGATGGATAGCTTTGCCCAGATCCTTCAGCGGCTACCCAGAAGTGACGCATCTGCTTCCAGCAGCTACTCTGGAAATGCCATGCCCTTTAAGGTACAAGTTAATTTTGAAATCCCCATATTTGAGGGTAAGATAGACGTAGATGTTGTAGATAAATGGTTAAATCTGCTAGAGGGTTATTTTTCTGTTCATGAATTTTCAAGTCGGGAAAAGATTGTTTTTGCTCTTTTCAAAGCAGCCCCCCACGTCAAGGACTGGTGAGAAACCTACTACGAGCAGAAGGATGAAAGTACTGGCTCACTATTTTCAGCCGCACCTGCTTGGAAGTCATTCCAAGATGCCATCAAGGAGCAGTACTACCCTGTCAGAAGCTATGAGGATGAATACATAAAGTGGACCAAGTTGCGGTAGGGAGCGGACCAAGACGTGCCGGAGTTCACCAATATTTTCCATACCCTTCACACAAAGTTGGGTATCAAGGATTCGGAGCAGCATTTGATACTCAAATACCGCGGTTGCCTGTACAAGTACATCCAGGAAGAAATACAATTCCTGAACATCTCCTCGCTCGGCACAACATACCGATATGTCATCAAGGTCGAGCAGAAGTTTAAAAAAAAGAAGTGAGACTTTGGATCTGCGAATCCAAAGCAGGGGAAAGGTGCCCCTAAACCACAGAACAAAGGACAAAGCCAAGGCGGGGCAGCCCAAGACAACCCGCCGAAGCTGCAAGCAAAGAACAACATCATGAAGCCGAAAAAGGACACGGGAAAATGATGTGAGTTCCATAAGAGCTCCACTCACAACACAAGTGAGTGTCGGGCCAAGCAGTCACTGGTGGCTGAGCTAAAGGTTTCAGAATCAGATTCATGTTTCGACTCTTAGTCAGAACCCAACAAGGGGAATGACAAAGGGAAGAAGATCATTGATGCGGACCCCAACGCCACTGTTGCTACCACCAAGATCCAGAAAAATGAACCCGAAGATCCAGAGGAGGAGGAGCGTCTCTTCCACTCCCAGATGTGGGTAAAGGGCTCCCTGATACAGTTCATTTTTGATAGCGGGAGCCAAAAGAACCTCATTTCGGCAGAGGTTGTGAAGCGGTTGGGCTTACCGACCACAACACATCCACAACCGTACACCATCGGGTGGCTTCACCAAGGACGAGATCTTCGCGTGAGCCAGCAGTGTCGCCTTCCATACAACATCAAGCCCTTCACGGATCAGGTATTGTGTGACATTTCTCCCCTTGAAGTTTGTGATGTATTATTAGGAAAACCATACTTGTGGAAGCGACATGCTGTGTATGAATCAAGGCCCCGTGCTTTTATTATCACATTGGGAAATAAGTTTTATAGGATACCAAAGGTAGCACCACCTACCGCCATCTCTTTGATTACTGCAAAACAATGCAGTAAGCTCATTTCCAAAACCGGGAAATTTGTTTTCTTGATGATACGCCCTCAAGGAAAGAATAAGACAGTGGCCACGGCCTCCAGACAGGGCCCCTCCGCATGACAACTACAGATGGACAAGGTCGTGGAGGAGTACGAGGACATCTTCACCTCCCCCGCAGGGGTTCCTCTGCACTGTCAGGTCAAGCACTCCATCGATCTAACCCCAGGTGCACTGCCACCCAATGGACCAATTTATCGATGCTCCGTTCTAGAGAACGATGAAATCAAGAGGCAGATTCAGGAGCTCTTGCTGAAAGGTCACATCCGTCCGAGTTCATCGTCTTGTGGGAGCTTGATCGTGTTGGTACAGAAGAAGGATGGGACGTGGAGACTTTGTATTGACTATCAGGCACTGAACAAGATCATTGTCCGTAATAGGTACCAGATCCCGCGGATTGATGACCTCCTGGACAAACTAAAGGGGGCGAAATATTTCAGCAAGATCGATTTGAAGTCAGGATATCACCAGATACCAATCGAACCCTCTGATGTGTGGAAGACTGCCTTCAAATCCAAGGAGGGCCTTTTCGAATGGTTGGTTATGCCTTTTGGATTGATGAATGGTCCTGCAACCTTCATGAGGCTAATGGATGACATCTTGAGGCCATTCACCAACTCATTTGTAGTAGTATACTTGGATGACATTCTAATCTTCAGCCAGAGTTGGGAAGAGCACCTCCACCACATCCGACAGGTTCTCCAAACACTACGTCAA
This sequence comes from Pinus tabuliformis, assembly GCA_031772625.1. Taxonomy (NCBI): domain Eukaryota; kingdom Viridiplantae; phylum Streptophyta; class Pinopsida; order Pinales; family Pinaceae; genus Pinus; species Pinus tabuliformis. The sequence continues at coordinate 171,555,958 of CM062819.1, read as the reverse complement.
CACAAGCTATGTGCCAATTTGGAGAAATGCACTTTTGGCATGACCCAGGTTCAGTATTTGGGATATATCATTGATGAACAGGGGGTGCATGTGGATCCAGCCAAGATCCAAGTCATTCGGGATTGGCCATCTCCAACCACTCTAACAGAGCTCCGCAGCTTTCCAGGTCTTGCCAACTTCTACCGCAGGTTCGTGTTGGGGTTTTCTCATATTACTTGGCCCTTGAGTCAAGTCACCAAGGGAGGAGTGAAAGCAAAATTCTTTTGGTATGAATCTCAACAGAAGGCATTCATAGAGTTGAAGGATCGCCTCTGCACAGCACCAGTGCTCGCGTTACCAGATTTATAACAACCATTTGAGGTCGAGACAGATGCCTCTGACTATGCTATTGGGGCAGTCCTTACTCAACATGGACATCCAGTGGCATATCACAGTGAAACACTTTCAGACACAGTCCGGAAGTACCCCACTTATGATAAAGAGATGTATTCCATTGTGCAGGCCTGCGACAATGGAAGCATTACATTTTGGGGAAGGAAACGGTCATCCACACAGACCACCGACCCCTGTAGTTCATACAGACCCAAGGGAAATTGCAGAATGATCACCATCAGAAGTGGTCTACATACCTGCAACAGTTCCACTTGAATATGAAGTATAAGAAGGGCAGCACCAATAATGTTGCAGATTGCCTCAATCGACCACCAATCATGGCGTTAACCACCGTGCTCAACTCTTGTGGGCATGAGACTTCTGATTGGCCACTTCTCTACAAAAGTGACCCAGAATTCGGCCACACATACCAGACACTTGTGGAGGGTCGGCATGTTCCAGATTTTCACCTCCAGGATGCCATGTTATGACACCTAGGTCACCTTTGTGTTCCTTCAAGTGAGTGTGCCAAGATGATTTGGGAAGCACGCTACAGTTAGGCTGCTGGGCATTTCGGGGTCGAGAAAATAGTGGTAGTACTACAAAATTATTTCTATTGGCCGAATCTTCGATAGGATGTTGGGAAGTACATCAGATCATGTACTACCTGTGCCATTGCCAAACCGACCATCAAGAAGCATGGCCTCTATACCCCGTTTCCTACCCCTAGTCGACCTTGGGAATCCATCTCCATGGATTACATGTCAGGCCTTCTTTCCACTAAGCATGGAAATGACTGTGTTTTTGTGGTTGTCGACAGGTTCTCGAAGATGGCCATTATGGCGGCCTGTGAGAAGAATATCACAGCAGAAGCCACTTCTAAATTCTTCTTTGAACGAGTGTGGGTGCACTTTGGGATTCCACAGTCTATCATCTCAGATCGGGGCAGTCGATTCCTGTGCACATTTTGGTCCAGTCTCTGGTCAATGCTGGACACCAAACTCATGAATTCCACAGCCTTCCATCCTCAAACTGATGGCTAGATAGAGGTTGTAAATAGGATGATTATGCACATTCTGCGCATGTATAACTCAAAGCATCCACGCACATGGGACAAGAGCCTCCCCTATGTTTAGCACAGCTACAACCGAGCTCTTCACAGCTCCATTGGCCATAGCCCTTTTCAGGTGGGTTTGGGTTTCCAGCCACTATGCCCCATTGATGTGGCCATGCCACTTGCAACTACTCACATAAATTCAGCTCATGTCCAGTCCGAAACAGATAAGGCCACTAGCTTCATAGAGCGCATCCAACATATTCGCCAGCAGGTCCATGACATTCTGGAGAAATCAAATGCCAAGTACAAGTAGCGACATGATCAACATCAGGTGCCACACAAGTTTCAGGTGGGCAACAAAGTCTGGTTACATTTGCAAAAGGAACGCCTTACTGGAGCCTATCAGAAACTAAGACCACTCCAATATGGTCCTTACATCATTACTAAGGCTGTGGGAGATAATGCATTTGAGCTTAGCATTCCCCCATTCCTTGGCCTCCACCCAGTGTTCAATGTGGACCGCCTTCGGCCATACTTTCCACCATTGCTAGACACATTCGACATTGCAGAACAGCTCACACCCACAGAATTAAATCCATATTGCATGGAACAAGTTGCAACTGATCGGATCATGGACACATAGATCAAGAACACTCGCCAACAGACTATCCAACTGTATCGAGTTGTCAAAGTAGGGCAGCTCCTTCACCAGGGCAAGTGGCTCACCAGGGAACAAGTTCAGCAAAAGTTTCCTCATCTCATGGAGGAACTCAACGCAATGGGGACCATTGCTTCCTAAGGGGGGAGGAATGATCTAGGTGGATATTGGTGGCCACCTGCCAAGTCTACCTGGACCCCCACCATTGTTTCTCACAGCATTTTCAGTTTCCTTAATTGTAGCACAACTTACTATTTTTAGCAGTTTTTCGGGTCCTGAACTTCCGGAGCCGTTTTGAGGCCCTAAACGATGTTTTTTAGGAAATCTAGGGCAACATATATCCATGTTGCCTCCCAAAGTGGTAGTGCTCGGATAGATCTTTCTAACGAGCTATTATACGTGTCAAACGGAGATCGTATGCCAAAGTTACAACCCCGGGAAGTTGGTGTACCAATTTACCCAAACGGGGCCCACAATTTGGCATTTCATCTTCTAGGGTTAGGTTTTGGAATGTTAAGGGTTTTCCATTGTTTCTCAATAATAAATAGGCCTTTGAGCCTCATTGTAACATAGTTTAGAGGCATGTAGCCACACATCTCTTCTCAGAGATAAGCTACCATCGCCCTAGCTGGTTTATTTCCATTTCTGGTTGTAAGCATATTTCAGTATTTTCCATTAATGAAATGAAGTATTATTTCCACTGCATATCTGTGTTTATGGTTATCTCTGTAATTTGTTGCGTTCCTGTCTAAATCCGGGTCAATCTGCCTTGCTCTTTCCCTTGTTGCCTCTTTCAAATGGGAAGTCCATCAGATGGATGTTAAATCTACCTTCTTGCATGGGGACTTGCATGAAGAAATATATATGGAACAACCTACTGGCTTTATACAAATAGACCCCAGCCTTGTATGTCTGCTTAAGAAATCCCTTTATGGTCTCAAGCAATCCCCTCGGGCTTGGTATGCAAAAATGGATAGATTTCTTTTAGGAATTGGCTTTTCTAGGTGTCATTCTGACAATACTGTCTACACCAAGAAAGTGGGAAAGTATCTTATCATTCTTGTTCTTTATGTTGATGATCTTATCCTTACTGGTAGTGATCCCAACCTTATAAACCATGTGAAGTCTAGCCTTAAAAAGAAGTTTTAAATGACAAACTTAGGACACTTGCATTATTTTCTTGGTCTTCAAGTCTTGCAATCCAAGGAAGGTATTTCCCTTTTCGAGTCCAAGTATGCCTGTGATCTTCTACGACATTTTCACATGGAAGACTGTAAGCCATCCCCTTCTCACTTTTAGTTTGGAGCCAAACTTTCAGTCACTTGTACTTCCCTGAAGTTGATGCTAGCTTATATCGTCAACTTGTAGGAAAAATTTTGTATCTGACCCATACTCGTCCTGACCTTTCCTTTGTTTTTGGCCTTATTTCTCGGTTTATGAAAAACCCACATGAAAGTCATTGGAAAGTAGCTAAAAGAATACTTCGTTATGTTCAAGGTATAGTTCAGTTTGGGATTCATTATAGTGCAGAAGCATCTCCTCTATCGGTTGGCTTCACTGATTCTGATTGTGTTGGTGACCCTAATGATCGGAAGTCTACTGCACGTTATGTGTTCACTCTTGGTTCAGGACCTATTACATGGGCTTGCAAGAAACAAAGTTCCATTTCTCTTTCTTCAGCAAAAGCAGAGTATCATGGTGCCGTAGAAGCTAGTAAGGAAGCCCTGTGGCTTCGTCAGATCCTGTCAGAGTTTGTCTTTCAGCAGCATCATCCGACTAGACTTTGGTGTGATAATGAAAATGCCATTCAACTATGCAAAGATCCAGTCCAACATCAGCGCAACAAACACATTGAACCGCATATGCACTTCATCAAAAATCTCATTCATGACCATGTTCTTGAAGTGCAATATTGTTCAACAGATGATAAAGTTGCAGACATCTTTACAAAGGTTCTCACAGAGGTGAAGTTTACTAAACTTTGATTTATGGTTGGAGTTTTGGAAGTTGTCACTAAGGGGGGATAGGCTCTAATGCCTCCTTCCTTCTCCTATTGTGTCGTATTTGTACATCCTTCAATCCTATCCCAAGTTGTTCTTAAGGGGGGATGTTAGGATATTCCAACACATAGGAAATAGTTAAGTATAACTTGGTCTAGTGGAGAGTTAGGTAAAGTGTGTTTCTTTACTATGTACTTTTGTAACTTACAATCTAACGGTCACGATATGTTCTAGACATGAAGTGATCTGACGGTTCATTATCTCCTCGGTATTACTGACACTTGATCCGTGGCTTAACGCCTGATTAGTCCATGATCTCTATTTAAAGAGAATGGAGGGCCATTTGTAGGGTAACCGTTCATGAGAGAAGCTTATGTAAAATTTCATTATTTTATTAATAAATTGCCTGAAGTGGCTGTGTTGGCTCAGGTCGTGGACTGTTTCCCTCTTTGAGGGTTTTAACCACGTCAAGAATACTGGTGTATTGATCTGTGATCCGTTTGTGAGCGGTGTCCTTTGGTGTTCTATCTGAGGAACTTACCCTGTAAATTCCTATAGATGGGGCCATGATAGCTCTTTGGGTAGGGACATAACATGCCTGACATTTTCTAGTGAATTTAGGGGCTTGGAAGGTTAGAGGGAAGATATAATGGGGAAGATTTGACTCCTAGAGTCCAATTTCATCAGTCTTATCTATATGCTTGTCTTCCATCCAATAGTATAGTTCTAAGAACTTAGAGTCACACAGGGCTCATTAATTTGATAATCCCTATTAGCTAAATGGATGTGATCTAAATCTATGGAGGGAGGGATTAATGGATTAACAGGGTTATCTTGGGCTTTCCTCTTTGGAGGCATGACTGTACTAGTGAATAATAACAACAATTGGTAGAAGACCTTACTGGAAACAGTCATGGAAATGAGTTGTCAGGGGAATGAGATAGAGGAATGTCACTTTATGTTCTTGGTCTGGTCGCATGAATACTACGAAGATGATTTTTTTGTAAAAGCTTCGAATTACAGGAAATAAGCCAGTGAAAGAAGGAAATGGATCCAAAATATTTTAAACAATGTTGTGAAAGTCCCATTGGAAAGGGCATAGGACCATAAATTTTGAACAGTTACCCAGGAATTGTAAATTTAATGTTGAATGGTTATTTTCCAGGAGAGCATTTAATTGGATAACAGCTAGGTGACGTGGAGGGAGGTGAGAGGCAGAGGTGTCGTGACAGGGAGGCGGTAAAGCAGGCGAGGGGAAGGCAGTTTCAGAGGGGGTAGTAGGTGGTAAGTAGTATTGTAAGGGGGAGTGCGAAATACGGAGAGGGCGCCACTTAGGGATTGGGCCCGACGGGAGAAAAAACCTTTTCAAACACTCCCCTAGGCGGTAAAGGTAGAATGGAGAGGGGGGGATGAAAGAAGATATGGACCATGGATCGTATTAGTGCCTAGATTTACCTCAGGCTGAAAAGGTAGGATCCAGCACCAACATCAAACCACGCTCAGCCTCATAGCTAGCCCTACGAGGATAGGAGAGGGCTCTCTCCAGGTCAACCTCAACAAATAATGATCGATGAGGGATGGGATGAATGAAATATCTTCTGTTCTTAGGCTAGGTATATGTGTAGGAGAATTTGATTTGATAAAATGGAGTTTTGTTGGATCTGATGGAAAGATGGTTTTAGGTGCGGGGATTGAGGCTCAGTCTTGCAGAGGTCTCGATGGGGCAAGGTAGGCAATAGTTTTGGCACTTAAAATTGAAGGAGATGGAAGGAATAGACAAGTGAGGTGTTTAAGAGGGCAAGAGCAATCATGGATCCTCCCAAACAGCTGAAAACATCAAACAACTAAAGCAAACTTCAAGTAGAGCACTGATTTCAATGCATTCTACTTACACTCTTGTTTGTTTAGTTCAAAAGAAAACAAGATAGATAATGGCATAAAATCACATAAAAAAATTGACAATTACAAAGAGAAACACTGTACCAAGACAAATTTTCCACATGGATCCCAAAGAGTGTTGCAAATCCTGATCTCAAATTCCTTAGCCCAAACTGCTGAAAAATATGTACAATGAAGCCCAAGGCTTTCTCAAGAGTCCAACCATGCTAATGAGTGAAAAACAACATAATATAGACAACCATAGCTCATCCTAACCTCTAGGGGTCGAGCTCACATGTTTAGAGGTTGTTTCAACTAATTCTAAGCTGAGAACTAGAAATTAGGCAACATAACAGCATGCCTCTAAAAACAAGGGAACTGATTCATTCAGTTTCAAACAACCTCTAAACTGATGAATCAACCTCTACAAGTGGAAATTTACCATATTTACACCACAATCCATCATTTTTCATCAAATTACATCATAAATTTATCATTTGGAAAGAAAAAAAAGTCAAACTAGGCAAAACGGGGTGAAAAACTGAGCAAAACTGGGTCAAACTGGCCATTTTTCCTCTATGCGCCGCGCCTGATTCTCTATGCGTCGTGCCTATTTGGACCTAGTTTTGGAGGCCTTCCGGATTTCCAAATGAGCTTTAGGTGTGCTTTTTGGAAAGTTCTGTTTGTCTACTTTCCAACCCAAGTGGAAATTTTCAATTTGGCCTCCATTTTCCCCTCCAAAAATCCATTCTCCCAACACTACTTCTTGTTTGTCAAAATAGGGGTAGTGAGGTCATTTTTGAGTGCTTTTGACCTTATTGAGGGGTCAAAAGCTGCCCAAATTTCTTGGCCATAGGTAGACAAGTGTGATTTTGCATGGAAAGTCCAAAAATGCAAAGTTTTTGTGATTTGGGGCCCTCTAGCAAAAGCAAGAGCCACGTGGCGCGGCACATAGGGAGAAAAACTCTATTTTTTGTTCAAACAATTTACAAAATGAAAAAATTGCTCCAAATTTCTTGAAATTTGGGCTGAGTATTCTTTTTCAAGTGCTGTGATGGGCCAAGGAAGCCTCAGCCAAGATCTGAAGTCCTTCATCCTCTTTTTGCCTCTTTGATGCTCTTTTCACCTTTGCTTTCAAACTCCTGATTCTTGCTCTGCAACACATATTCCTTGCCATATAATGATAAGCCATGTGTCTCAGCAATGCATTGTCCTTGTTGGCTTTGTCCAACAACCTCTCTAAGTGGTCATTGGCTCTTTCGAGCCATGACTCCCGATCAGCATTGATCTCTTGATCAAGTGAAGTGAACTCTACCCTTCTCCTTTGGGCAGCTTGGCGATTTTCTCGAATGTTTCGAAACTCCATGATCATTTGTTGATATTCAAGTTGCTTATTCCTTTGCTCCAAATATTTTATAATCCACTTGGCCCTCTCCAAGTTGAGGGAAAAGGAATTGATTTCCACCTGCTGCTCCTTGATGACTTCTCTAAGATTGGCGCTTTGTGGGCCCATGTCAGTATCATCACCCTCGATGAGGATGAAATCAGTCTCCTGCTCACCTGATGGTCCTTCCTCCTGTAGTTTCCTCTTAACTTTTTCCTAAACCTATAGTGTTCATGATGGAAGTGAGGCCCCTTCCACCCTAGGTGGAGATAACACTCACTTTGCTGCTGCAAACAATCCTCTCATGGCTCTCTGATAGGTGACATATGTCAGCACACTAGTAGTCTCCACCTCTTGACCTCCATACTAATGTAAAGGTTCACCCGCATCATGGACAACCTCCTAACGAGTTGCTGAAGCTGTGAAAAACTCACGAGAAATGAAGTCTCCTGATGTGATAACCCACAAGCCAAGCTGATGTACAACAATGATCTTGATGAGCGCATTGTGGTAAATGGTGTTGTACTGTTGTTCGGGAGACTTCTTCTGTACAAGAGTAGTCATCCACTCGATGTTTCGGCACATGAAATATGGAATATTCATCATTCGTACCCGGTGTTATAGAAATTTTTGTGCCTTACATCACTGAGCATGAAATGTCAATAATTAAGGAATCCAAAGTCCCTAAACATGTTGTTCCTACCCCTAGAGGAACAAGGCCAGCAAACCACAGCAGTTTACAAAAGTTCTCCACCTGAAAACACTCAAAAACAAGGCAATTCTGGATCATGTCAACTGCTCCACTGAGCATCTGCACTGAATGTCAAGTGCTCCACTGTCTACCTGCGCTGAATGTCAACTGCAAAGAAGGCTACCTGCGCTGAGCGTAACTGGACAAGTGGCAGACTCATTTCTCAAGGTGTCAATGCCCAGGAAGCTTCCAAAATGACACTTGGATCAGGGAATTCGACTGGTGATGAGTAAGAGGTTCCAAATCTCCAAGTGGAAGAAAGAACCTCCAAGTGGACTCAAGAACTGAAGTGGGAGAGGACACTAGTCAGCTCCATGCAAGCCTCAAGCTGACTCATCCTTTCTCCAAAACTCCTATATATAGAGCTCTCTCATGAGGTCTAAGGAGGTTGGATTGTAATTGCAAAGAATTGTTGTTGGTTTGTGGTTGGATCATTGGGTGTTTATGCTTTGAAAGGGGCTGAAGAAGGAATTCCATTCTGCTGGGAAGGAGATGCTGGGTTGGAACCCCATGGGTTGTATCTCTTCGTGAACCTTGTTTATCAATCAATAAAGCTTCTTGGTTCTTTCCTATATGCTGGTGTTTATTGTATGATTTTCATTAGTGTATTTGATTTACTTCTAATCCTGAATCATTTATGAATATGTACATTTGCCTTTGCATTGTGCCATTCTCTTGTTGCATGTAGCTATTCTCTTGTCACAGGTAGCTGTTCTCTTGTGATCTTGTGGGAGCAAAAGCGAGGAGGCAAGTAGCCGTGGACACGCAAAGAGGAGAGGATCTAGATCGAGGGACAACCGAAAGATAACGGTAAGTCTACCAATCTCCTCTCTTTCATATTTCATAAAGGAAGAAACCAAAGTAGCTACATTCGTTTGTTGTTAAGGCACTATCACGCCTTAGGTGGATAGAATCATCCTGCATAGGCATTTTTCCCCACTATATACGCGACGGTACGTGGTAGCACAAGTCCGTATTAGTGCTATCGTCCCTCATGAGGAATCACCCACCTTCGTAGAGATCGACAGTCACTACGTTTAACGACGTCGGAACACGTCTCTACCTAGACCTCTACGATGAGCGTTATGTTGCAAAGCGTTGTTAGGTTCATTCAATATATTTAAGTTGATCTTTTTAAAGTTTGTCTTTCAGGATCACCACGAGATGTATTGGTACAAATTCCTAAATGCAGTCTAATATGATAAGCAAGCTTTATAATCTTTCAACTTTGAAAATCCTAGCTACTAAGGGAAAAGAGAGCGACTATCTTTTCTCAAAGAGCAATCAGCACACTCTAATGCACTCTTCCTAAATCCAACATGCAATCTTATCAAAATGCAAAATGCACAATGCAGGTGTTTGTTTTCACTTTCTTAGTATAAATGCCTACAAAGAAAGCTTTTTGCACAACTTCGAATTTGCTTTTAAATGACTGAAAATAAACAAGTTTACTTTTTCCCAAATCAGCAAGGGTAGAAGAGATTACAATCACTTTGCGATTTTTCGAAAGAAATACTTATTTCGACACTTAAAAGTGACAAATTCAAACCAATAAGCAAAAGCAAATGATAAATCAAACTGCAAACAGCCAATGAACTCTCTTCTAAGATCACAATCAATCACTCAATCAGATCTGAATCAAGGCTACAGGATGACTATTTCACTCATGCAAAGGAAAACTGTAAATGACGCCACAAACACATAAAAACAATTACAGTCTTTTTGTACAAAAATGAGGCGGAATATAAGCAAAGAAAAGGGGTATCAGAGGTTGTACCTATGCTGGTTAAAGGCTGCAAAAAACAAATATCAAAACAGGGCAAAAGACAGCAAGGAACCCCAGCTGCATAAGGCCACACTGGTTCAGCGCAGGTGTAACACTATCAGTTTGACATTCAGCGCAGGTAGCCTTCACGGGACCTGCGTTGAAATGCAGACTGCCTTCACAGTGTCTGCGCTGAAAGGAGAAACTCTCGTTTCTCTTGGTTTCCGGGTCACAAAATGCTCAAAAATCAACTGTTTCAGGCCAAATCAAAAACACAAGGAAGGTATAAATAGAGGGATGCTTTGAAGGGGTACTAAAGACTATCACAAAGGATCATCAAGTCATTTGTGAGTCCATTGTTGAGATCATAGACAAAAACCCAGTGAAGGATCAAAGCAGCAACATTCTACTTTGCAAAGCAGTTCGATTGTTGCCATTGAGTCTATGAAGTAAACAATGATGCAAACTCAAACAAAATGACTAAAACAAAGTTCTTCCCCAGCGGAGTCGCCAATTTGTTCAAGAGAAGTCGTTCATAAAGAGTCAACCAGGTCCCATCCACTACCATACATTATCCTTCATCCATTCATGACCGCCACCCTGAATCATATGTCACATATTGTTTTCACCTCCACTAAAATCATTAGCTTCGTTCCGTGTCACTGATGTGGGATTCATTAAGGCCCTCCTTTGACGGATCGCTTCTTGTCGACATCAGCTCATTATCCAAGAAGTTGATCTAGGAACACCCCCTTCAGTACTTTGAAGCTTGCATGCCTCAATGGCAAGTTTCTCACTTCCGGCGACAGGTATACATCAATGGCCTTCGACCAGAAGATTTTGCGTGGTGTGCGACGCCAAGTCCTTTATTCACACCATGTGAATTGTACTGCAGTACCTTGAGGGTCATTATCATTATTGGTGATTCCTCTCGCGCTTGTTAACGGTTTACATCATTGACCGGTAATCAAGCGATGTCTTTCCATGTTCGACTTCAACGCAATTTCATGTGGATCGACTTGTACTTAGAGTGAAGATCGAACGAGTATTGAAGACCCCGGATCTAGTTTCATCCATCCGGGCTGCGATATATATTCAGGAAAATAAAGACATTTGACATGTACATCATTGCAGCAGATGATCATCCTACTCAAAGGATGATAGTTTCGCCAGAATTATCAGTCTACCATCAGACGATCGTCTGTTCTATGTACCAAAATGTATTTATAAAGCTGAGCATGGGAATGCCCGCCTCAACTAGATCATGAAAGCAGAATGAATCATAATGTATTGTATTGTATCTTATTACAGGTCTCCTCCCAGCAAATGGATGAACTTCGGACTCCCCTGGATAAAGCATTTCACCCGATAAACGACCTCATACTTTAGGGGGCAACTGTTATAGACATTTTTGTGCCTTACATCACTGAGCATGAAATGTCAATAATTAAGGGATCCAAAGTCCCTAAACATGTTGTTCCTACCCTTAGAGGAACAAGGCCAGCAAACCACAGCAGTTTACAAAAGTTCTCCACCTGAAAACACTCAAAAACAAGGCAATTCTGGATCATGTCAACTGCTCCACTGAGCATCTGCGCTGAATGTCAAGTGCTACACTGTCTACCTACGCTGAATGTCAACTGCAAATAAGGCTACCTACGTTGAGCGTAACTGGACAAGTGGCAGACTCATTTCTCAAGGTGTCAATGCCCAGGAAGCTTCCAAAATGACACTTGGATCAGGGAATTCGACTGGTGATGAGTAAGAGGTTCCAAATCTCCAAGTGGAAGCAAGAACCTCCAAGTGGACTCAAGAACTGAAGTGGGAGAGGACACTAGTCAGCTCCATGCAAGCCTCAAGCTAACTCATCCTTTCTCCAAAACTCCTATATATAGAGCTCTCTCATGAGGTCTAAGGAGGCTGGATTGTAATTGCAAAGAATTGTTGTTGGTTTGTGGTTGGATCATTGGGTGTTTATGCTTTGAAAGGGGATGAAGAAGGAATTCCATTCTACTGGGAAGGAGATGTTGGGTTGGAACCCCATGGGTTGTATCTCTTCCTGAACCTTGTTTATCACTCAATAAAGCTTCTTGGTTCTTTCCTATATGCTGGTGTTTATTGTATGATTTGCATTAGTGTATTTGATTTACTTCTAATCCTGAATCATTTATGAATATGTACATTTGCCTTTGCATTGTGCCCTTCTCTTGTTGCATGTAGCTGTTCTCTTGTCACAGGTAGCTGTTCTCTTGTGATCTTGTGGGAGCAAAAGCGAGGAGGCAAGTAGCTGTGGACACGCAAAGAGGAAGGATCTAGATCGAGGGACAACCGAAAGATAACGGTAAGTCTACCAATCTCCTCTCTTTCATATTTCATAAAGGAAGAAACCAAAGTAGCTGCATTCGTTTGTTGCTAAGGCACTATCACGCCTTAGGTGGATAGGATCGTCCTGCATAGGCATTTTTCCCCACAACACCCGGGTAAGATGCATCAGCAGTCTGATGTGATAAGCATACAATCGGGAGAAATGGCCCTCACAGCTGAAATACTTCATGATAAGTTTCATTAAAGGAGCATATTCATCCTTGAGGTACCGAAAAGGAAACACCCTCTTGAGCTGTCTCAAAAAACCAGGTTTGATGTAAGGTTCATAGTGCTGCCGATCAATTTTCTGCCTCTTGTTCCATGGTTCTCCAATGTTTGGTATGTCGGTTGCTAATGAAACTGATTCTGGTGTTAATGTGAAAGTGACACTAGCAAGAGTGGCTTGATCACCATGTAAATGCAACACAAATAAACGGGCCAACTCATGATGAAACTGAATAGTAGCAACCTTCTCACAAAATCCATAACATGACTGATGTTGAAAACAAAAGATGACAAGTGGGCAGGCCTGTAACTCAACAAGAGTAGTTGGTTCCTCTCTGATATGTTTGACACCTCTATGAGGCCTCCTGGGTACATGTGCCTTTGTTGGTGAGTCACTATGGGTTTCCTCCTCATACTCATCTGAAGAAGCTGATGCCATAATTGATGGTGTAAAAAATGCCTTGAAGAAACAAGTGCTGATATGTTAAACTATCTTGGATTGCCTTTGAAGATTGTTTGACCTCTACTACCAAGGGAAAATAATGAAACAAGGGACTGTTAGGAGAGGGAAAAATAGTGGGAATTTTTGGGACTTTTGGGATAAATTTAGATAGGGAAAATATCGGATGTTTGGGAGGTTTAGTATAAGGTTAGGGTTTGGGATTTTATAATAGGAAATTTTGGGAAAGGGAACTTGGGATAGGGGATTAGTGAGTTTAGAGGGTAGGGGAACTTAGGGAACCATGAAAATAGGGGAAAAAATGGGGTAAGGGAATGATAGAGGGAAGATGAACTTGGTAGAAAAAAAGTTGATCCAACCCTAGGCAGTAATTTTTGTTTGAGGAATTTGTAATGGTAGGTTTTGATCATTTGTTAAAACATTCACCACATCAACCATCATAACATCAGCACCAAACTTGGATAAATAGCAGAGGTTAAGCTCAACCTACTTGGAACAAGGTGAACTCGTGTGATTTTGGCGATTGGAGGTCGTCCTGGTGTTTTTTGGGCTTCCTGGTTGTATGCGCCGCGTAGAACACCCAACGCGCCACGCCTCACCAGTGCATCGTGCCTGTGTTCTGAGGCCCAGTGCGCTGCGCCTCACCAATGTGCCACACCTCCTGCCTAGTGCGTCGCGCTGGTCGATTTGGAGCAAATTTCACCAAAAACTCCCACAATCACTTTCCTTTGTTTTCTCTTGCCTCTTGGAGTGAAAATGAGTCTCAAACACTTGAAGGAATGGTTTATATATGGAGCCTTTGAAGTTATTTTTTCCAAAACCCACTTTCATAATTTTTTGCCAATCACTTTATTTACAAACTCTGTTTTTTGGACGTTTCACTTCCTTTTAACTTTGCGATGAACCATATGACCTAAGCTTGCTTGTTTTTGCAGACTTTGGAGCTTTTGTGCTAAGGAAAGAAACCAGGATGCAGATGAATGGATTTACAATGGGGAAAACAAAAACTTTCATGATTTTATACAATAAAGGCTAAATACTCGTGTTTTCCTCAAAAAAGAGTTTTGAGGAAAAACACATTTTCAAATGCTTGGTGATAAAATTTATTGATGTTGCAACCCCCTCATGGCCTGCTGACAATTATTGCACACCTTGACACATTATTTGACAAAACCCTAATGAAACCCTGAACCTAATTGACCATGAAACCCTAAAGACAACTTTAGCAATTTTCGAGATAAAATGAGACTGTATATGTTTTTAAATGGACAAACATGAGCCAACGGGTAGATAACATGAGGGAAACTGTAGGAATTCCACTACTGCCAGATGATCTATGCGCCTAATGGAATGCAAATGATTGGGCGGGAAACCTAATATGAAATGCAACAAGAGGATTTGATCTCTGCGGAGGGATGAAAATACGACTCTAACAGATCGTGAGGGGGAGAAGATCCTGATTCTCTAATGGGAATGTCCTTTAACCAAATACGACAAAGAAAGCTTTGTCGACATGCACCTTTGTTTTTGTTTTTTGGACTTAGGATAAGGTTAGAAATAAAAAACATGTAAAAAATATTTATCCCATCGTGCTCATTTTCCTTTTTACAATGACATTACAACTTAGGATAAAAATGGCATAAGCCTATATTTATAAAACTATCTAATTTACCTACCCTTTACTAATCTAACATTTTTTATTTTTCTAAAGGGTGCACTTAGAGTAGTAAACCCACCTTATTTTCTTTTATAACAATGAAAAACTATCTAAATCCTATCACTTATTTCTCCTATTGATTCAGATTAAACATTTGAATCAATTTCATTTTCTACCTAAATACTGATTTACCAAGATTAAACAGTTTGGCAAATCTTTATTCTCTGGTCTAATTTATAGAAATTTAAACATGCTTAACCATGATTGTACTATATGATTAAAGAAATAACTAGTCATTGTGGAATTTTAAACAAGCTGCACACAACCTTTATTTGTCAATGATGATGAAAACTATCTATTAGTAGTGGCATTTAGACTTGCAACACTTTCAGTATTATTTGTTTTTGTTTTTCCTTCTTTTGGTGGGGTTCAATATTTTCTTCTTTTTCAATATTTTTTTTCCTCTTTTATTTATTTATAGCCTCGTTTCATTTTTTATTTAATTTCTAAATAATTTGCAGATTGACAATTATTTACAATATAAGATTCTTGAGATAAAATATTCAATCACCTTGAGATCCTATAAATTATAGGACCCTAACAATGCCTCTATATGGGGATGGCACTATCCCTATGAGGTGCCAAGAACATTTGATCAGTAGCCTTGAGTGTTCTATTTCAACAATATCCACACCTGATTTCCTTTGTTGTAGTACTTACAGTAACATATCAATCAGAGCTTAGGGCCTTCTCTGCATGCTTCAACTTCTGCTAATAGTTCACCCAATCAAATAATAAAGGCAATGATATTTACAATGATTGATGCTAGAAAAATTCAATTGCTAAGAGAAATAGTGCTTTAGCATTCGACCATTCATAAGTCCACTAGGAATCTCTGTCCCATCTAGATGTTTGAGGAAAAATGCATTGTGTCCCCTGAAGGCATGAATAATATAAGGTCATGTCCATAAATTGTCAAAAATTCCATGCTTTCCTTTGTCCTCTCTCCTGGAATCCCACTTTAAAACTCTATCACCCAAAGTGAAACCATCTGCTTTAGTTCTTCTATCAAAAATATTTTTCATATTCTCCTGGATGACATGAGCCTTATTATAGAATTCTTCCTTGGATTGCTGCAATTGGATTGTCTGGTCAATCCTCCTTTGGACATCATTTGGCTCAACCTGAAATTCCTGAATTATCTTCATAACTAGAACTCCCAAAGAGGATGGAAATACAACATCCATCCCATAAACCAGTTGGTATGGTGACATGCCAATTGATTTCTTTGTTGTGAGTCTTTTAGCCCTAAGTGAATTTATCAACTTGTTGTGCCATGAATTTTTTTTTCTCTTCTAACAAATTTTTAATAATGTTTACCGAACTCCTATTTGAAGATTCAACCAACCCATTACCCTGTGGGTAATAAGCAGTTGAACACCCCAAAGTAATAAGGTATTTGTTGCAGAAATCTATCATTTTCTTGGATTTAAAAGCAACAACATTATTTGTAATGAGCTTGTTTGGACAACCAAATCTAGACAAAATGTTGGTTTCCAGACATTTGATAATAACAACATTGGTAGCTAAACTGGAAGGTGTGGCCTCAATCCATTTGGTGAAGAAATCAGTAGCTATGAGGATCCATTTGTGTTGGGCAGAGGATGGTGGATGGATTTCTCCAGTGAAATCCAACCCCCATTGTTGGAAAGGACTTTCAATAGATATGAGTTTCAAAGGTAGAGGCAATAATTTTATTTTTCCCTCAAATATTTGGCATTTATGGCAAGAGGTTACCTTCTTATGAACATCAGGGAAAAGGGTAGGCCAATAAAAACCAGCTCTAAGGATCTTATTAGCAATGGTTTTCCAGTATAGATGTCCACTGCAATCACCTTCATGGAATTCCTGCATTATTCTTTATGCATCATCTTTCAATAGACACTTTAGTATAACACCACCAATATCTTTCCAATATAAAACATAATCTATGATGCAAAATTTCACTGCTTTAATTTTGGAAATCTAGCCTTTTTCTTGGTTAAATCAGGAGAGCATTTAAATTGAATAAAACAAAAATGAGGTATGCATACTAGGTTGAGGTAATAAAAGCCTCATCTAATTTTGGATTCGCATGTTCCTCTCGATCATCTAATGCAACTAAAAACTTGATATCCAATGCATTAAAAATATATTCAGCCATCAATTTGGCTAAGCCTTGTCCTTTGATAAGCTTGGTAGACTTGATTTCCATGTCATACTCAAGAATGATAGTAATCCATTTGCCTCTTTTACCATATTGTCCATTTTGGGTTAAAATATCCTTATCCGTAGCATTTGGTATACAAGCAATTATGTGAGAATGAAGGATTACACCCTAAAATCTTTGATTGCTTTTATGAATACAAAGGCCTATTTTTCCATTATATTATATTTGAGTGCAACATCCCTTAAAGCATTGCTAAAGAAACAAATAGTTTCTTCAAATCCATCATCATTTTTCTATAAAATGACAACTGCAACAATATGTTTAGAAGAAAATGAAAAGATTATAAAATCCTCAGTGAAATCTGGACTGATTAGGAATGGTTCTTTTGTCAATGCTTGTTTAACTTGATCAAATGTTTGCCTAGCCTCAATGTTCCATCTGATTTCTTAATCTCTTTTTAGCATATTTTTTATGTTTCTGAGGAGGTATGCAAGGTTAGGGATAAATCTTCTTAGGAAGTTTATTCTACCAATAAATTACTGGAGTTCCTTAATGTTTCTAGGATGGTTGATTTTTAGAATAGCTTCAATCCCTTTGGGATCAGTTTTGATACCTTCCTTAGAAACGATGTGACCGAGAAGTTTCCCCTCTTCAAGGCCAAACAATGTTTTCTTAGGATTAATTGAAATCCCAAACCTTCTACATTTCTCAACTACTCTTCTCAGATGTAACAAATGTTCTTCATCATTTTTAGAATAAATAGTGATGTCATCTAGATAGATCACAATAAACCTTCCAATTTCATCAACAAATGCATAATCTACTGCTCTTTGAAATTTGGCTCCATCATTCATTAACCCAAAAGGTATCCTCACATACATGAAAGTACCCCATGGAGTAGTGAAAGTTGTCTTATCTTGATCATCAGGGTGAACTAAAACCCGATTGTAGCCTGAGAAACTGTCTAATAAAGAAATCCTAGAAGATCCAACTGCCTTCTATAATATGTGGTCCATTTTAGGCAATGGATAGTTGTTCTTTAGGGATACTTTATTAAGTTTTCTAAGACCTATGCATAATCTGATTTCGCCTATTTTCTTCCTCGTAGGTACTATATTGGAAACCCATTTGGAGTACCTAAGAGGAACTATGATTTTAGCATCATACATTCTTTTAATTTATTTCTCAATTAAAGGCATCAATACAGGATTTATTCTTCGAAGTTTTTGTTTAAATGGTTTATGATCCTCTTTAATTGGAATTTTGTGTTGCATAATTTCTGTATCATATGTTTTTATATCTTCATAGCTCTAGGAAAAAACATCACTAGATTCCTTGAATAAAGCAATGTATTTTCGTTTTTTAGCAGTTGGGAGTAATTTGGACTGTTTTGTGATTTTGGGATATTTTTCACTACCTATATTGTATTCTTCTACTATTTCTCCTGTGGGTTCAATATTAGGTTTCTTAGCCACATCATTGAAATCAAATAATTCTTCGAGTGGAACTAGACCTCTAGGTAAAACGTTATCCTTTAACTAAAGTGTTTCAAACACTTCTTTTTCTGGATCTATCTCAAGCAATTCTAATTTATTTACAGCTTTACTTATGTGTATATTTACATATGATTTTTATAATTTCCTTTCTAGACTAGAATGTACAATTATTTGATTTTCTACTTCAGATTCCAAATCAATACTATCATCTTGAAATTCATCTTTAGATTGCAGAAAACTTTCAATTTGTTTATCACCACTAAATACCTGCCAATACTTCATGTTATCTGGTACAATTGGTTGATGTTTCACTTCCACTGTATATTCTCGATTAGGGTAAGGCATTTTACAGGAGCTGGCTGAAAAATCCAGACTATTTGGAATGATATTTTGTTTTCTAGGGATTGCAGAAAGGTCATATTCCAGAAATCTCTCTAGAAAATCAAGCACAACATTTATGTATTCTCTCATTCTAGGGTGTTTAGCTAAATACTCTCCTTTAATTTTTTTTATAATTAACTCAACATCTCCTTGAATGGAGATCCTCTTGGAACCTAATTTCTTCAACAATTGCAATCCTAATATAAGGTCTTCATATTTTGCTATGTTATTGGTACATTGAAAGTTGAGCTTGTATGAATGTCATTCAAAAAGATTGTTTCTTGTATTTACCACCCACACTCCTGCTCCAGAGACATGAGCCATCAAAGCTCATGTTCCAAAGAGGTTCAAGAAGAGTGTTTTGTTCAATTGCTTGTGTTTGGTTTGGATTTGTTTTAGAAATGTCAGTTTGTTCTTTGATCACCTGAGTGTTGATGTCTCCGTCATTATAAAGAATTAATGAGTCTAAATCTGAGTGGACAGAATAAAGAGGGTAGTTGTGAGGCTTCTCTTGACTACTCACCATGAATTTCATCAAGGTTTCCCTATATAATCTTCTTTTTTGCCCAAAAACTGGTATGGTGGCAAAGGTCATATCCATCTGTAGAGTTCCTTGTAATTTTTCTCCCCATGAGAATGAAAACAACATGCCATATTTAGGAGGAATATCTGCAACCACTATATCCATTACCAGACTTTTGGCCGAGATTTGACCTAAAGTAACACACAAGTCATTGATGAGACCTAGGCATCTTACTTTACTGGAATCAAGGGAATATAGGTATTTGTAAAGTTTGGTAATATCAAGTCCTAACTTCTCCATAATAGCTTTAAGCATTAAGTTGTGGTAAGCCCCTGAATCTAAAATAGCATTATCAAGGATCTTATCAAGAATATTTAGGCTAACATAGAATGGAGGAACACCCAATTCCTATGGTTTTCCCTCAACTTCTGGCCCAAATAAGAGTTCTAGCTATTCATCATTCAAATTAACATAATCTGTGTTTTCCCTTATATTTAGAGCTTTCATGACTTGCGGTTGATACACGTTTTTTTCATTAACTCTATTAGGGGAATAAGAATTTTCAGTTTTTCTAATTCATTCTCAATGTTGAATGATGTTTGAATATTACTCAAGTTGGGAAGATCAGATTTCTCTGTAATTTCTTTTGATATAGGCTCTTTTCTTTGACTTGTGGTTGGGATATTAGTTTGATTAGTTTTGGAAACATTATCAACTTTGTTTTTTACAGGAGTTTCTTCTTTCTTTTCGTGAAAATTATCAACAGTCGTCTTGAGAGAATTATCTATAGTTTTCTTAACATCAATGTCAGAGGGTTTCTTAACAAGTTTCTTAGAGTTCCTACCGTTGAGATTAACTGAATTCTTTTTACTCCTAAGGTTATACTACCTATGAACTTCCATGATGGCATTTTCAAAACCTTGTTTATATTCATCTGATTCCTCAGAATCAAGTTCAGTTTGAGCTAGGAGGAAAAGTTCTTGCTCCTCTTGAGTGAGAAAAACAATTTCATCATCATTTATTCCCATCAGATTTATTTGATTGTCATCTAAATCTTCAATAATATTACCCTCATCATCAGTATAATTTTCCTAAAAATGAGGCCAGACCTACTGGTCTGGACCCTTTTGTTCTCATTGTTTGATTTGGGGAACATTCCTTCTGAAGTTTTGGTTCCTATTTTGAGGAGAATTTTGGTTTTCTCTCATTTGAACTTGATCATTTATGTTTACTCTTTGCATCATCTTTTCCACTACCCTCACTAAGTTATCAATTTTGTGATTAGAGGTAGAAGTGGAAGGCTCTTCTTTAATGGTAACCCTGCATTCAAATTTTTGTTTGGCCATCTTGTCTAAGATGTTAGCTTCAAATTTAAGAGCATTGGCTTGCATTTCTTCCAAAGTTGTCGGGTCTCTCTCTCTAAGTTGATATTCCATGTCTACATCAAAACCATCAGGAAAATCAATCAAAGCTACACCGAGGGAGGGTTTGATGTCTTGTGGAATTGCATTGTAAACAATGTTAAACCGTTCACAGTATTCATCCGCAGTTTCATTTGGCTTTATTTTCAGTATTTTGTATTCATTCAGGAGTTGAAGTATATTTTTCTTGATTTCTCATTTAGCTAAGAAGGTTTGATGGAAAACATCAAGGTTAGCTATAGTTCTTACAGGTAAACTCCTAAACCATTTCTTGACATCACCTCCTAAACTTTGTGCAAACAATCTAATTTTTACATAGGCTTCATATACTTCTTGAAGGTAAAAAACATCATTCATTCTATCCACATGCTGTTGAGCAATATGAGATCCAGTGTTATCAAACATCACAATTTTAGATTGGTAATCTCCAAGCATAGGATTTAGCTGGCCTGGTAACACCAAAGCTGCATACCTAGCTGCCATAGTTGTTGTGATATTTTGACTAGAAGAAGGATCTGTGGAAGGTGTAGTTGGAATAACTATAGGGATAGTATGAACAACAGTTTGAGTTGGAATAGTATGGACAATAGTCTAAGTTATTATTGGTGAAAAAGTAGAGACTATAGAATGAGTAGGACTGGGGGGTTGTAGATGAACAAACTGGGAAGATTGGGTGGAAAAAGAGGTTGTTGCAACTGTTAAAGCAGAAAATTCAATAGATTGTTGAATATAAGCTTCTTCAATAGCTTGGTCCAAAACTGAAACTAGACCTTGTAATTTATCAAATTGTTGTAGGGATTCAAGATCAGGATTTGTTTCAAGAGGATGGGTTTGGGGTATATATGGTTGCAGTATGGCCAGATCAATGATAGGATGATATACAAAAGTCTCATATTTTGATCTAAACAAACTATTCTAGAAAGGAAAATCAAACTCTATATCTTGAATAGTTTCAAATATCTTTGGAAGAGAGTTAGACCTAGAAAAAGGACTATCCGTAGGAAGAGAGTTGAACCTAGACAAAGGACTATTACTACCCTAACTTTCTGTAATACTTTTCTTTCACACTAATTTCTTTGGATTATCTACAAATTTAGTAGGGTTGGGATCAGGGTGAGCTCTAGTGAAAATTCTTTTGGGATCCAGGTCTATTAAAATTCATCACACAACTTCATAAAATCAAAATCATTGACACATTGAAATATACAAAAGATAAAAACCTCAGATCATGTATTTCATCATGATATATGAGCTTTAATTTATAGGAATACTCATTGAATAACAGGGAAGAATGATTTTTCAATCTAAAAGGGTTTCATCCCCAGTATGATCGCCACTATGTTGTTGTTTTGTATTTTTGAGGTTGAGGGAGTAAAAGCATAGGACAAAATCAAAACCACTTTGGAAGCTGGGATCTAGCCCTGCCAGCTTTAGAGAGGGATCTCTCTGTAAAATTTAGCTATGTTTGATGTGAATTTTAGGCTAGTTATGACTGTACTGTTGTTTTGATTTGATTTTTTGGTTGATTAAATTGTCATAATTCCATTGGGCTATGGAGTCTAAAGATTAACTGGATTTGGTATAATTTTTAGAGGAGTTTCACAGGGCAAGCTAGGTTTCACTATTTGGATCTTTCAGAATATTAAATGGATTGTGAAATAGAAAAAATGTAAGATTCAGTGGAAATTAAGGAAAAATTAAGAATTATTTAATTTGACTTCAAAAAAAAACATGAAAATTACTAACATCCAGAATAGGATGTTCTAAATAACAAATCCTATTCATCACAGTTTCTATTGAGTAATTGAGAGTTCCAAAATAACATAGAAAGAAAACAATGTTTAAGAATATAAATGGAAGAAACACATCACCATTTAGTACACCACATGAATATTTTGAAAGGTCCCCATATTATTGATGCTCTAGTACTTTGAAAAATTACAATATGCAGAGGAAATTACATTCAGAAATCAACCCTTAATACTTCAAACAGTGAAGTATTTATACTAAAAATTACAAAATCATTACAAAATCACTGTCTCAAGTGACAATGTATTATTAGCCTAATTCTAAACAATAAGATTTATCTGTCGCAGGAAAATAGGCCACGTAGATAGTTGCATGGAAAGGTGGCTCTTCTTTGGTGGGTTTGGTTGCCGAATCGACCCAAAACTGTGCTGTGTTGATGTGCTGGATGTTGTGCTGGAAACTATTTTTATTGCCTATGAATTACCCTTTAATCCATTAAATCAAACAATTCTTCCCAAATTTTCTCATTTGGTATGGTTAACCGTGTGGTAAATCTCATCAACCTCAGCATATTTGGAAAATGTTGGTTTTACTGGGAAGACATGTCTTACCTCATTCTGGATGTTAAAGTCATTTTCCATGGTTTCTAAAAACGCTCTTCCTGTCATACTTCCCTTTATCCCACTGAACTTGACACTACTTTTGGCCATTTCTTTCATTTTTAGAACATAGTCTTCCCGAGTGATTAATTTATCATTAATAACATATATGTTGGGCAACCCTTTCTGGATTAATGCTTCAATTCTGTTACAAAAAATGTTTATTCCCATCTCTAATGTTTCACATCTTTCCTCCAGTTGATCAATGAGGTTACTTTTAGTCAATACTTTCTTGAATTCCAAAATAGTGGCAGTCCTATCACTAACTCCTAATTCTTCAAGCTCATATTTAGACTTAGAATTTAGAAAAATGATAATTTTGGAGTCTTCTATGGGCATCTCTCCAAGTTTTTCCCTTACCTGAACAATGGTTTCTGTGGATTTTTCTATCAACTGCTTCTATTCAAAGATGATTTGGATAGATGGCCAAATCTCATTCATAGAGTCTAGAATACCCATCCAAATGGTTTCCTTGGATTGGGCCAAGGTCTGACCAATGGAGGTATCCTTTTCTACCTTTTGCAACCTCTCTAACAATCTCTGTGATTTCTGCACTTCAGTAAGCCAAGAAGCTTCAACTCTGGCTTTTTGTTCTTCTAGAGCTTTGAGCTGTCCATGGAAAGTCTTGATCTCTTCTCACTAGATTGACATGTTCTCTAGTGTCTTTGTGATCTATTGAGAATTGGAAGTATGAGTGGAAGAAGTAGTTGAAATGGTTGTTCCTATTTCCTGGAAATGTGAAATGGGTATGGCATCCAGGGGGACAATGGCCATCTTCTAACTCTGTTCTTTATCCTTTATCATCTTCTCCATTTCTGCCTCCATCTGTCTAATATGTATGTTCTACTCTATAATCAGCTTCATCATGTTAGCTTTCTGTGCCTCATTTTATTCAATGTCCTTGGTTAAGGGGTCCTCTATGGCTAGCAACTTAAGCTGCTTTCTCAATGTTGCAATATCTAGATTCTTCTTCTTGATGATCTCCTCTACAACATTTACATCTCTAGGATCATATCCTATCTTAATTATGAAATCTTCCAAAGACCTGATCCTATTATCCTTTTCTAAGGAGGATACCTTTTCCAGTTTTAGTTGAGACTGAACATTGGAAAATGAAACATGCAACTTGGATAATGACATAGTAGGGTGTTAGTTAAGGTAGAAGAAATCATCTCATAAGTCTACTTATGCATCTCCATTTGATCAATGGGATGGATATCTTTGGTGCTGAACTCAAATGTAGTAATAAGTTTTTTGATGTTTTTGGATGTGGATTTTAGGCCTCAAGAAAGGCCATATGCATCTTTCCATGCTCTATGTCAAAAACTAATAACAATCTTCTCTGTGAGCTGGAGGTCTACTTCCAAAACTGATTATAAGTATTGTTTTTAATAATCTCATTCTTGAGTTTAATTTATCTGTACCTATCAAAAACAATATTCTCCTTCTCTCCTTGGACATTTTGTGAATCCAGTTTTGTTTCCTTCTGACCCTATGATGATGAAGGTCTAGTAGAAGATGTTACAAATTTTCTGCTTGTAGGTGGTGAGTCTGTAATTATGATTGCATCATGTTCTTCTGTCTCTTTTTCTACATTTGTCCTAGGAGTCAATTTTGGCCTTTTCCTATAATTAATCCTGAACTCTTTGGATTCACTCCCTATTTTTGATGATTATCCCTCCTCTCTTTTTATTTTACTTATTTTCTCTTGAGGAGTGGGAGTCTAAAAGCTTGAAGTAAAAAAGAGTTATTCTTCAGCTTCCTACAAGGTTTTCTCTGTCCATTCCAACTAATTTTCATACTTTTCTATTTCAAGCCTTGAGGAATGGATGTAGGGAGTAATTTTATTTTCTACTCTGAGCTTTTCAATAATACCCCAAGGGTCATAAGACAATGTAAAACTCAAGATGAATTTCATGTCTTTAAGAATTTTGTCTGCTTCTTCACCTGTTATCCTCCTATTGCATATAAATGGGCCCACCTATGTCTTGATGAAAAACGGTGACTTCTTCTTAGCCACCACAAAATTAATGTCATCAGAATTTAACATCATTCTGATGTATTCCAGGGAAAAAAGACTCATGGGGATGTATTTTGGGAGTTTGTATGGTGCCAATTCGCATCCATAAACTCTGATTTCTGTGTGTTTTGGTATAAATACCAATCTGCAATCTTGTCTTGATTTGTTAGATGTATAATTCTTTTAATATCTTCAGTGATTCTGGGTTGTATTAAATTGTTTAGGATGTTCATTACCGGGTGAACAAACTCCTCAATAAACTGCTTGTAGGTGAATTCTTGTTGTTCTTTCATAACCAATGAATTCCAAAAGATCACTGGCTGCTGATTTCCTTCATCATATAGCTTCTGCATTGCAAAATTGAACTTGTCTGCGTGATAATAAAGGAACATGTAAATTAAAATGGAAGTGTAATTAAACACCTACTATGTGGGGAATTTCAGAAACTGTCCATGAATGATATCAACCATGAATTGACTGAAATTGAATACAATGGATGGTTTACCGTCTGTGGAAAATATGAAGAGGAAACCTAAAATGGGCTCATCTACCCACTGATCCGAATAGTAACCCAAAATACAGGAAATTATGGATATAATTTTCTTAGCTTGATCAGGGAAGATAGAGGAAGGG
This sequence comes from Pinus tabuliformis, assembly GCA_031772625.1. NCBI lineage: Eukaryota > Viridiplantae > Streptophyta > Pinopsida > Pinales > Pinaceae > Pinus > Pinus tabuliformis. The sequence continues at coordinate 171,530,296 of CM062819.1, read as the reverse complement.
TATGGAGGATTCTTCTTAGGTAGTTGGGCATTTTCAGGGAAGAAGATCTCAAATATTTTAGCTCTTGTAGCAAAATCTAGCTTTTGATAAAGTTGGGTGAGGGCTTCTAAGGAGAAATGGGCATGTTGGGCATGGAATTCCCCCACAGCTCGTTTTTGGGGCTCAAATCCCAAGTTTTGGTAAGTGATGTTGTAAAACTCAGCGAATTGCGGGCACGGGGCGCAAAGTGTACAATTGAGTCATAGGGTTTTCCTCCCTAGGTATTGTATTGTAAAATAGTGTAAAGTCGGCCTACCCATGGTCTGCGGACCATGGGATTGTATAAATAGAGTGAGGCTCTAAGTTGTAAAGTGAGAAAGAAGTGAGGAATAGATTAATAGCGAAGGAATGGTTCGAGCATAAAGTAGAGTTCTAAGTGTCTTGGGTTGTAGTAGTAGGAAGAGGCTCTACAGTTGAGTGCACAGAGGCCTAATAGAGTTCGTAGTTGAGTGCATGGACCCCTGCAGCTGAGTACGCAGGGCGGTGATGAGGTTGTAAGCAAGATTGGAGATTAATAAAGGAGAAGTTGATTCATATTCCTATGTATTTGCTGTGCATTATCTTCTTTATGGTTGTATTCGTTTATGTATTGCGCGCATTTTTATAATTGATGAATATGCTGTAATCACCATAAATCTTACACACACAATTTAAGTAATCGGTTAATTAACAAGGATCTTGGGTATTATATGGGTCGCACCACAAGTCGTAAAGGGATCACAAGTGTGTGTAGGGATAGGTCAGATCGCGAACCTCCAGAAGCCCATCAGACATCCCTAGGGTGCGGAAACCTAGTCTAGCAACCTCCCATACTACTTCGGGTGAGACCTCAGTCCCCGCTCCGTGGACTGTTGCCGAAAGGGCTAATAGTACTAGGATTTACTTGGTTAAATCACCTCTGAACTTGGGTCAGGCCCCACTAAGCCAAAAAATGGTTCCATTACTCGGACCAGGATCTACATAAAGGATGTCTGATTTTGTGCCACTGGAACCCTACAAAGAAAGAAATTGAAGAGTGGGTGGACAAGAAGATTCACGAGTTCGTGGCGTAGGAAAATAGAAATCCGCAAGTATCTAAGGAGCAGTGGTTGGATCACTACTTGTACACTGAAATCCATGAAGTTTTCCTTGCATCTTTTCCATATGAGCTGTATGATTGGATCGCAAAGTTAGCAAACAGCCAGGGAAGGTGTAGGCTCGACAAACCAATAAGGTGGACTCTGGAACTAGTGCGCAGACTAGAAGCCTCACATGATAAGATAGCGCGAGCTGTGGGCCACTGGCTCGACTGGATAATAGGAGGATTTATCACTGAGTTCATGGTAGGCACGACCGTCAGCTACAACGAGGCAGAGTGATGTTTTCTCAAGGGACCACGAGGTAAGTACATTAAATCTTTGAACACTTGGACTCAGATGCTAGTGTGTGAAAAGAGGGTTATGCGAATAAATTAATGTTTGGGACTACACAGAGTGGAAAGATCTACAAAAGCGGAAGCAGTGAAGAATTAGAAAACAGTCCCATAATTTCACCCTTGTGGGAGAGCAAGGAAGAGCTCGTGAAGGTCTCTCCGAGAAGCGCAGTCAGTTTGATAAGGTAGTGAATTCCACGTTTACCACCTCCACCCACACTGCCACCCGCTTCACCCCCCTCACCCCCATCTCCACCCACTCCACCTCCGCCACCTCCGCAATTCAGTATGGCCAGTGTGATCAAACTACCGGTATTCAGAGGAGTAAGAAATGAAGACCCGGACCAATTTTGGTTGTGGTAAGAGCAGTATGGGAAGCACAAGGCATCGTGGATGATAATAGTAAAAAGGCTACGTTGGTGAGCGCACTATAGGATCACGCATTAATGTGGTATATCAAGCATTCTAATGACCACCCAAACATAGGAATTGCAGAGATCCAGACCACGATGAACAGGGAGTTTAGCAGGCCAAAGTCAGAGACGCAATCAATCATTAGGTTTAAAGAAATCGTGATGCTCCTGAGCGAGACTCCCTAGGATCTGGACCAAAGGCTGAAAAGTACGATCCGCGAAGCCAACATGACGTTAACGGATGCACAACATCGTGCATGGTTTGTGGCCTCACTTACGCCACACTTAAGGACGACGCTGTCACAACAAAAAATTTCCACCCAAGCCGAAGCGTTGGAGATGGAAATGAGGTTGCATGAGACCCCTATACAAGACCCTGGATTGGGAGTCCAATAGATCCACGCGCAGCTACAGAATCTGTGTCTAGAAATGCAGAGTTTGAAATAGGATAGGGCACCTCGGCCAGAGGCGCGCGAGGAAGTATGGTGCATAAAATGCAAAGGCCAGGGCCATGACAAAGATCATTGTCCAGTGTTCATGAACTACTTGGCAGGAGGAGGGCCAATGCCATTAAGACCGGAGGCACAGGCGGGGTCGAGCATGGTGTCTGCATTATGGTGCACGATCTGCCAGATAGGAGGAAAACATACCACGGATAATTGTCATCTGTTGCAGAAGTATACGCAGACGTCCCAACAGTTGTTTTGTAATTTCTGTAGGTCGGTAGGCCATGACGAACGCACCTGCTGAAGCTATGAACTAATGATGGATCGGACTCCTGCCTATAGGGTGCAGGCCAAAATGTGAGCCCTTGAACCAAATGCAGGGATGGCGCGCGCTGGGTTTCAGGGGCGCGGTCGGGGTCAAGGTGGAATGGGACCAGGAAGGGGTCGTGGACAAATAATCTGCTACAATTGTGGAGGGCCAGGGCATTATGCCCGCGATTGTACGAACCTGAATAGGATATCATGTTGGTACTGTAATCAGTTTGATCATGAGGTGGAAGATTTTCCTTCACTGATAGCGAAGATGCGCGAAAAGGGGGTACTCCAGCCCCCTCTGACCCAGAATTTACAAATGATGAGGTCTGAACCGCATGAAGAAGACCCAAATGTAAACATGATTCTCAGGAGTGGTGTGACAACAGGAGAGGATAAAGGGAATTAGCCAGAAGAAAGCGCGTGGGTTCATAAGGCTCCTACAAAGGAACCCGAGTTTGATTTAGAATGCGCGAAGGAGACATTCATGGAAGCTAAGAAGAGCTTCACGGAGGCCTCCACTTCAGGTAGTAAGGATCAACTAGAACCAGGGATGGATCCTTCAATTCTCACTACCTTTCTGGAGACATGCATGAAACTGTTGCACGAAAACAAGGCAGTCAAAGGACTACAGGAACTTATCACTAGGTGCGCGGGGTCAGGAGAACCGCACGTGGTCTGAAAACTTGGAAAGCATGCATTGCGCACAGGAAGGGAGATGAGGTTGATTGCGCAAATAGGCGAGTATGAAATGGATCAGGTAATCCTGGACCTAGGTTTTGACGTGAATGTACTACCAAAGTAGACATGGAAACGCATGGGAAACCCACATTATAGTGGTCCCCTATTCAGTTACGAATGGTGAACCAACAGAATATTTTTCCCATGCGAAGATTGCAAGGCGTGATAGTCGATATTGAAGGAACGAGCACGCAGGTGGATTTTGAAGTGATAGAGATTGTCGATGACAACAATCCCTATCCCACACTACTAGGGATAGACTGGGCTACTGATATGAACGGAGTCATAAATATGAAGAAGCGCAAAATGATCTTTGATAAAAAGTCACTACGCATAGTAGTACCGCTGGATCCAGCCGAAGGAGCGAGATACACTGAACCGGTGCGCGATGACAATAGTGATCATGATCTCGACTGTCTCTACAAGGTAACTGCAAAAGGAGAGGATTGGGTGAATCTGACTACAAATGGAAGGATTTCGTGGGAGCGCAAAATCTCCTGCACTTCGGATTCAGACGAAGAGATAGAGCGATGCCAGAATCGGCTACATGAAGTAACAACACTAAATTGCAACATGATGATCAGGTCATTACGTGTAACAACAGAGGCAAGGGAGCTGCCGACATATGATGGATTGTTAGCAGTGGATGAATTTCTGAACAAATTCGAAAGTGTAGTACTAGAGCAGCAACGTCTCGATGCGCTGAAGTGGGCACTACGCGCAACACCTGCATGATTGTGGGGTGCGCATCAAGGAACTTTTGAAGACTAGCGCGGATGCATAAGGATGATGTGACTATGTTTTGGAAAGCCCCAACTTCAAATGAAATCCAATCAGATGGGGTGGAACAACTTGCGTGCCCACCTTTCCCGATGGGTACATACATATGCTATACAACTAGCACAAGCGCATAGCTTAGAGAATTGGAACAAACCACAACAATAGGAAGGGCGACGCACATTACCAATTCTCCATGACAAGGCATTTGATAGGGTGCATGGAGTACTGAACAAGGTTTTCCAGATGAAATGAACTAATTGGGACCTACGCGTGCCAGCGGTTCGATGGGCCTGTAGGACAATGTGCAAAAACCTGAGAGTGGAAATGATTCCAAAGGTGTGAAACATAGTAGAACTTGAGATTTCAGAAGGGAATACCAAAAGGAATCCACACATAATAGCCCTTGCAGTTATGATAGCGTGCGAAAACCAGGATGAAGGAATCAAACAGCCACGCGAAGACGACCATATAAGGATTCGGGAAGCCATTCAATGAGGGAGTCGTAGACTTTGCGAACTCGAAGAAGATCGGGTACAATTGAGGAAGAAAAGCATGTGGATGGACGTTGAGATCAAAATACTAGAAAACGAGGTCACGTAAGCATGTCTCATTCATAAACCAAGGATGAGAAGGCAAGATACAGATAATCATACCACTGTGTTAGACAATTTTCGCCAAGAATTTATGACTCTGCTACCATGGCTGAGACCGCACCTTACCAAACGCAGTAACAAGGGGAGCGCACCACATGAGGTAGAATGCACTGCGCCGGCCGTCGCGAGGGCAATTGAGGAGTGTCCACGGACTAGACTGGAAGGTGAATTAGAGTCTCACATAGATGGTGCGACCACTTGACTAGCCGTAGGGAGCACAGTCTCAGCGCTCCAGACAGTTGAAAGAGAGCGCGGGACTCTAAAAGAGTCTGTTTGGGAACTGCGCGGTGAGGGAGGTGCGCGTAGAATCAACATGGTACAAGGTTCATGCCCATGCATGGGGGGCTGCGCTGCCACGCGGGTCAACTAGGAAGTAACCATTGACGTCACTATTCATGAAGAGATGTCTAATTTAAGGCAAAAGGGAGCGGGCGGCGGACAATTAAGACACGAATTAAGAGCTAGATTTGGGACGATCTGTCGCCAAGGATGCATTAATGACTCAGAAATTAGGGGAATAGTCAATTCAAATTCAAAACACGTTATAAAAGTCCCAAGGCTAGCCACGATACAACACTTGTTTGTTTGAGATTTGAGCTACTACGAAAAGCACAAAGTGTTGAGCGCCAAGTGGGATTTGAGCCCCCAAGTTCGCGAACAACCACAGACAGTTAAAACAAGATGACAACTACCAGGAGAGGTGTGGGATTTGTAGAGAGTACTGTCGAGGAAGCTGCACAGAGCCCTACGGTGCAGGTGGGGGATGCGCCAGAAATTCCAAAATCACCCCGGACGCCGAGGCCCAAGAAGGATACACAGGCAGCGGGACTGGTCCGTGTGTCCCCGTGAAATCCGCGGTTTGGTAAACTTTCCATGGCAGTCAAGGGAAAGGCTGTCAACCTTGAGACAAACGATGAGGAGGAGGACCTCCAAGCTTTCATAGAGGAGATAGAGGTGAATGAAGAAATGGAAGAAGACATCTAGCTGGTGCGCGTTGTAGCAAAACTGCCCGAGTATGTCCCTCCACGGAAAGGGAAAGCTAAAGTACCCAAGGATTTGGATGCCACTAAGAGTGCACTCCAAACCCCGCTCCTCCTAGATGGAATTCTGTTTGAAGGCTCGGTCCTAGGCCGCGTGCCCACAATGAAATTTGAATATTGGGACCTCACAGACAACGAAAAGTTCCCACATTTGGAGAATAACAACCTCATGAAATAGAGAAAGGAGGGGTTAGTTACAGTGCTAGATCTACGGGAAATGGCTATGTAGTATGGAGAAGGTCGGGCTACTCCACCTACTATGGATTCCACACTTTCACCATGCACCAATCACGATCTTTGTCATCAGGCAACTACTTTTCCTGGTGCATGATGGGTACTTGTGGCTAGAGGAGCCTATTCCCATCATGGTGGAGCTTATTCGCAGGATCTCTCGACTTCCCTGTAAGGGAAGGGACCCCATGGAGATAGCTAGCAAAAGCGGAGATTTGGCACTCGGAGAGGCCATGAAGAAGAAGTACAAATTGGAAAAGAAGCATAGAGGCTATGTAATCAGTAGCATTCAAGAGAAAGGGGTGCGCTAGCCACCCAACTGCTGGCTAGGAAGGTGATGAGAAAATGTTGCGGCAATGAGGTACCAGCGCCGGTCGTCGTGCTGACAGAACAATGCGTGGAGGGGGTCCAATTCAACTGGGCCTAGTTCTTCTGTGAATAATTTCTAACTAATTGCAAGGAAGCTCAAGAGTAGGGCAAGACCTTCCACTACACGTGGTTGCTCTTGTCTATCTTATTGGTGATAGGGGAACTGCCCGAGGACAGTCAGTTCCCTCCTCTTGAAAAGGACTTGACAGAGGCGGAAAAATATGTGTCGCTTTGGGCTATGAAGGATGCCATGCGGATCTGCAAGAGTAAGATCTTCTGGATGCTCATGGAGGTAAGCATCCAGATGTGGATTAACAGAAGCCAGGCCTATCCCCCATAGTGTACAATAGTTACAGAGATTTGCAGACTTCAAGGCGGATATGCACAATGTCTATATCAAGGTGCATAAGGATCCAATGCAGACCTAGACCAAGCTTCCTTTCATTGAAACTGATGACGTTATCTTCTCTATGCTCGAGTCATGGCCTGCCAAATGGAGTGCCCTGGATCTGGTAAAAAGGGATAGAATAATAGCACAGAAGCAGAAGGATGCAATCAAGTTGTGTGTCACAAAGTTGGCCCAGCAGAGAGAACAAGAGGCCGCGTTGGTAAGGGCTGCCTACGAAGCAGTAAAGGCAGCCGTAGAATAGGCCAAGGCCGCTGAAAGAGCAACAACAGCACAAGCAACAGGGGCCACCATGACACAGGAGGAAAGAGGCCAGGATGTGTCTACAAGACAGGGACCAGATACAACAGAAGGCACGGACCCAAGCACGACATCCACCCAACTGAAACGGCCGCACGTTGTGGAGCGGTCAGGTTCATGAAAGAAGGCCAAGGCTTCCAAAATGGACATCAAGCCAATTACATTGACAGAGGGTGACCACTATGACATTGGCGACACAGTTCACGAGGTCACTCGGGAAGCACTCCAAGAAGCGATGATGGAGCAACAGAATGTGTTGGGGGCCCTAAGGGCATAGCTGTAGGAACTTTAGGTGTGGCTCCCACAGGAAGGAGTAGTAGCCGCCTATGGAGCCACAGGTACATCAACAGCGGAGCAACTACTACGCACAAAAATGGCCAACACCATAGTGCTTCTGGATGGAGCACTAACAACACAAAGCGAGGAGGAAAGAGCCGCGGTGGGCAGGATCAAGGGACTGGGCCTCAACTTGGCTACCCTTCCATGGGATATATTATATCAGCTGTAGGACAGAGCAACAGCAGAACTCCGAGTGAGGGAAGGATGCATAGTGCAGATACTCAGCGAACAGAGAATCAACATTAAGTAGCTTAGTCTCCAGCGGGATGAAGTGCTTGCACAGAAGCAACAGCTGGAGCAAATTGTAGAGGAAGCATGTTGCCACATTCGAGTGCTAGAAATCATGACAGACTTATCAGTTGGAATGAAAGTCCACAAATTAGCCAGTGGATTCCGCGAGGCAAAGGAGGAAGCAACGACGGTACAACTGGACCTCAACCTTCAGATTGTCGAGCTACGATCAAAGGCGCAGTCCTCTGCAACCCCAGAAGTTAGGGAACAATGCTCTAGCACTATCAAAAAAGGGCTGGAAGAAATAGGACAGGCAGTACAAAATTGCACCGTTATGTTGGAAGAATCCTTCACAGTCCTCACTTCATTGCAGGAGGAACCCAACATATAGCCTGGAAATGGAGGCACGAGAGCTTCAAGTGCAGTATGACAGTGTGCACGAAACGATGCAGACAATTGTCTTGACCTAACAGGCTTGCAAAGCTATAGCAGGAAAAGGTGTTGAAGGAACAGGTGGATGTCGTGCGGCAGAAAGAGGCAGTTCTTAAAGCTTGCGTCCAACCTTGGATTGATGAGGCCTTCCTCATCACTGCAGACATCGAAGGAAAGCTTGCACAGATGAAGGCGATGCATGCCTTAAGACAGGAAGTTTCCCTTGACAACGAGACTTCGGCTGAGAGAGTGGAGTAGATCCAACAGACTGTAGATCAGTGCATCGCAGACCTGTAGGAAGCGAAGGACCGATTAGCGAGGCTCCGTGCTAAGATCGCCGCACCAACAAAGTGACTCGGGATAAGTCACGAAGATTGTGTTGGGGGCCTGTTGGGCATGGAATCCCCCCATAGCAGGTTTTTCGAGCTCAAAGCCCAAGTTTTGGTCAGAGATGTTGTAAAAATCTACGAATTGTGGGTGTGGAGCGCGAAGTGTACAATTGAGTCATAGGGTTGTCCGCCCTATGTATTTTATTGTAAAATAGTGTAAAGTTGGCCTACCCATGGTCTGCGGACCATGGGATTGTATAAATAGAGCGAGGATCTATGTTGTAAAGTGAGAAATAAGTGAGGAATAGATGAATAGCAAAGGAATGGTTCGAGCTTAGAGTAGAGTTCTAAGTGTGTTTGGTTGTAATAGTAGGAGGAGGCTCTGTAGCTGAGTGCACATAGGCCTAGTAGAGTTCGCAACTGAGTGCGCGAACCCTTGCAGCTAATGCGTAGGGTGGTGACGAGGTTGTAAGCAAGATTGAAGATTAATAAGAGAGAAGTTGATTCATATTCCTGTGTATTTGCTATGCATTATCTTCTTTATGGTTATATTCATTTATGTATTGTGTGCACTGTTATAATTGATGAATATGCTGTAATCACCATAAATATTACACACACAAGTTAAGTAATCGGTTAATTAACAAGGATCTTGGGTATTATACGGGTCATGCCTCGAGTAGGGCTACGCTGAAGCTGCACCGCAGGTCACGAAGGGATCACAAGTGTGTGTAGCGACAGGTCAGATCGCGAACCTCCAGAAGCCCATCAGACATCTATAGGGTGCGGAAACCTGGTTCTAGCACCCTCCCACACTACTTAAGGTGATACCTCAGTCCGCGCTCCGCGGACTATTGTTGAAAGGGTCAGTAGTACCGAGATTTTCTTGGCTAAATCACCTCTGAACTTGGGTCAGGCCCCACTAAGCCAACAGGGCACTATTTTCCACGGGGGGGCTAGCATCATTTGATTTATAGATTGGGTAGTAATGGTAAAGAGGATGTCACTGGATGGGGCCATGATAGCTCTTTGGGCAAGGACATAATATGTCTGACATTTTCTGGTTAATTCAGGGGATTGCAAGTTCAGAGGGAAGATATAATGGGGAAGATTTGACTCCCAGAGTCCAATTTCATTAGTCTTGTCGACATGCTTGTCTTCCAGCTAACAATATAGTTCTAAGAAATCAGAGTCACTCTAGGTTTCATTAATCCGATAATCCCTATCAGCTAAAGGGATGTGATCTAAATCTATGGAGGGAGGGATTAATGGAATAACAAGTTTATCTTGGGTTTTTCTCTTTGGGGGCATGACTGTATCACTGAATAATAACAAAAATTGGTAGAAGACCTTATTAGAAACATTCAGAGCAATGAGTTTTCAGGGGAATGAGATATAGGACTATCACTTTATGTTCATGGTTTGGTTGCATGAATACTGCGAAGATGATTGTTGTGTAAAAGTTGTGAATTACAGGGAATAATACACTGAAAGGAGGAAGGCAATGGTTCCAAAATATTTTAAACAATGCTCTAAAATTCCGTTGGAAATGGCGCGAGACCGTTAATTTTGAATGGTTACCCAAGAATTGTAGATTTAATGTCGAACAATTATTTTTCCAAGAGAGCATTTAATTGGATAACAACTAGGAGATGTGGCGGGAGGTGAGTGGTGGAGGTGTCGTGGTGCGGACGCGGTAAAGCGGGCAAGGGGAAGGCAGTTCCAGAGGGGGTAGTAGGTGGTAAGTAGTATTGTAAGGGGGGTGTGAAATACAGATAGGGTGCCACGTAGTGATGGGGCCCGACGGGAGAAATAACCGTTTCGGACCCCCCCCGCACCCCCCAGTGATAAAGGTAGAATGGAGAGGGGGGGGGGGAAGAAGATATGGACCAGTTCTCCCCTAACAGATTCACACACTACCCTGTTAAAAAAACAAATGGCTATGCCCCTTCCCCGGCAACGGCGCCAAAATGTGGAGCTGTAACAAGGGTCTTTTTCACCTCTAGTTATCTCACATTACAAGTCAATCCGGGAGCGTTTTGTTATTGTAAAGGACATCTTAATTTGAGGCTATTTGTCAGGATAATGCTTCGTAGTATAGATCTAAGGAATACAAGAGTAAACGGATGCTAATGCTAAATTACTTTTGCATAAAGAAATCACACACGCAGCAACTTCGTCGGTCGAGGGTATGGAATTAGTAACTTATCCCCCTAGAAACTGATGAAGGAGTATGGATCATGATCTGGGAGCATTATAGCGTCTGCTGTATCTCACAACAGTCTTGAACCTCCTCTCATGCCACTTCAACAAACGCAAGTGAAAGGAACAGCAAGAAAACAGAATGAAACAGCAACTTCAGAAATGGAACAGCAATAAAAGGAACGGCAGTAAATGGAACGGCAGTAAAGAAACTAAGTCTCGCGAGGTCAACACTTCCAATCCTTGGCACACACTTACATACAAAAAGGAAAGCAATCATTTATACAGGTTTGCAGCTTAATCAAATGGAACAACAAATTATTAAAGACAGGAAACGTCAATCATATATATATCAAATGGAACAGAAAATCATTAAAGACAGGAAACGTCAATCATATGTACACGATCTGCAATAGTCACCAACAATCCATTAACCCCAATCACCTGTAGCTGAAATATTCTACTTATGAATTCTGTAATTGATGCAAACAACTCAGATCAACAGTATACGAAGAATCCTGAAAGTATGATATGAACTTGTTACAGAGATTTATAACAGGAAAGCTACAGATGAATAAATATGAAACAACATGCAACCATAACAGATTATGAGAAACAAACCACACAAAGCAGAATTGTAATGGTACAATCAGCCAGTGTCCGTTGGAGCCGGGCCCAAAGCTTCCAATGGCGCACTGCCGTAAACTACTTCAGACGCACGGAGAAATTAACACCAAGATATTATATTAACGCATCAATGAGAGTACAAAACTAAGTCTCAGAGAGACTCAATAGTCTGAGTTCAACTGACAATGAAATTCGTGAACATAAAGTTAAAGATACCAAAGTAAGTCCTAGTTTCCAATGCTACCCTCCTTTTATACAATTAACGGCGGAGTTCATCGGTCGAAAAAACGATTGATCATAGCGATCCCTCAGGATCGAAGATCCTGAGGGATCCGCTAAACTGTTAACGCTTTCCTTTACTCGGCCTGTATTCCCGAACTGGCAGTCCTTCATCTCGTTCCGGACTGATCTTCCTTGATTTACTCGACCTGGTCTGAACCTTATTTAGAATTGGAGGGACAGCCGTTATCTTCTCATCAAATCCTCGTTTTGCATTGCGCCTTCCTGCTTTTACCTTTCCCTGCGTAGAGAAGACAACTGTTAGTGATTGGATCATTTTAGACTCGTTCTCGTTGCATTTTCCCTACTTTATAATAAAGAAAAGATTACAACTATTGCTTAAAACATCACTAAATTATTTATTAAAACATACCTTCCCAATGCTCTACACACCCCCCGACTTACTCTGTTTCATGGCCTCATGAAAACGTTATAATTAACATGGAGAGCAGTAAGAGAATAGGCTGGAGAGGGTACTTCATTAGGGGGTCTGCAACCATGATAGGCAACCAGATTATCAAATAAGTAATGCAACTGATCTGCAAGCATATCATACAAGGCCTGGTACCCCGGTGCAGGGTGCCAGATAATTGGGCTACGGAACCGATATCCTAACCATGATGGTCGAGCTTGCAGAATGCACTGGCCATAAAAAGGAAATCGTTCAGCAGCCAGCTCAAAGTTCTCATATCTGAAGGGCTCCCTGAGCTGGATGCTTGGGGTGGAAATCCGATAACGGAATTTGGCAGCCTCCAAGGCGGAATCTTTAATAACCCGGAAGTATTCTAAGCTATTTCGGATCAACTCCTCATGCATGGGTCCTAGTAGTTCTATAACGCCAGGGTTTCTCATAAGGCTTTTGTGTGATTGCCATAGGCGAACCGGGTCTTGAGGCTCAGCCCTGACCCATAGATCTAGGCTGTGCTCCTGCCTCTGAAAGGCATTGTAAGCCCTGAGCCACTTTAACTGATTGACCCCGAATGAAACAAAGGCTTGCAGCTGTATATCCCCCACAAAGGGGCCAGGGTTTAGATCAGTTTCCTGCTCAAGCACCATATTGTGCAAATAAAATTCGCATAATAATCGTTGGACCTTAACCCCATAATGTTTGCAACAATCAATAAAATCATTAACAGTGTTAATCTGAATGGGGGCACCTGCCCTGACAGCTTTTATTTTCAATCTTAAGTATCTTTCGAGGAATAAAGCATAATTCTTCGCGGGGGCCCTGCAAGTCAAAACATCATCATACAGCGAACATACAGTGTCCAATTGTTTAATAACAGCATCTAGTCAATGTGTTACCTTAGCAACCTTTTCCTGTTCCTTCTGCCATCCTTCAAAAGCCTGACTCTCCGATTGACTCATGTTTCTCAGCTGTTGTTGCAGTTCTTCATATTTTTCTCGAGGAATCCTCTGCTCAACCTCCTGTTGCAGCTCCTCATATTTCTCTCGAGGAATCCTCTGCTCAACCTCCTGTTGCAGCTCCTCATATTTCTCTCGAGGGATCATTTGTTCCCGTAGCTGTTCAGCCTCTTGTTGGGCCTGTCTTATCTCGTGGCGCAAGGCCTTGGTTTTTGGATCCCTTTCCCATGATTCCCTGGAGGCAGGAAGTTTCGCCTGGACCTTTACATTTCGTCGCTTAATTTTCCCTGAAGGTGGTGTCTCAGTGTGAACTGCTCTATTTTCCCCTTCCTTCTTGACATGTATAAAGGGGTACGGTGGTCCCTCTGTAACTGGGATGTCGTCTTGTGGCTCAGTTTTAATTGGAACGACAGTTGGTTCTAATGGGCTGTTTGGAATATCAGCCTGCTCCTCTATGTCACTAGGAACGGCATTCTGGTGCTCTGTTCCAGATGGAACATCATTTTGTTCCTCAGTATTAATTGGAACAGCTGCAGGTTTGCTAGTAGAGTATCGACCTACTAGATGCCTATAGGTGCTCTGTCTTCCTCTCTGAGAGGACCCAGCTGTATTTGTCCTTCTTTTTCTTCTTACAGTCCTCTTTATTCTCAAACTGGCTTTCAGACTTCGAATTTTCTGCCGAAGCTGGGCTATAATATTCAGCAATTTCTGTTGTTTTCTTATCAACTTCTTAATTTCTCTTGCCTCGGCTGTGGGCACATGGGCGGCCCTCAGTTCTGCTCCTCTTTCATCGAGGGTTTCTTCTATCATTCGGGGAACGTCCTGTTCCCGACAAACATTTTCATCCCCCCCGCCATCAGCGGGTGGACTTCCTTCTGGTGTTTTGGGAACGGCTTGTTCCTAATTGGTATTCACATTTTCTTTGTCGATGACAGGGGGGTTTTCTTCCCCTGCCATTCCATCATGCAATTCGTCACGCGTCTCTTCCTCAGATGGTCCTTCAGGAGGCTCTGCCGGACTGGAGGGTGAAGGATAACCTCTAAGGCTGGCCAAGATGGTGGCCAGCTCTTCTTCCTCCACAGGGTTTTGTGGATGGCTACCCCCCAATTGTTCCATCTCCTTCTCCCGAATTGGCTGCTCAGTAGCTGCCTCTGGATAGCTGGTCTCGGCCGCAGAGTCGTCATCCCTATCTCCTTCTTCAGCTCCTACTTCATTCTCTGTTTGTTCCAGGTTTTCCCCAGGTATTTGTTCTGGCGCTGGAGGGTCCTCTATTATTTCAATCGGCTGGCCAATGTTTGGCTGGATTTTTTCCAGCCTACCTCTTATCTTTGCCAACCGAACTGACTTTCTAGGCCTCCCGGGCTGTTCGGGTGTGCTGACCACCTGTTCTTCCACCTCCACCTTTCTGCGTTTTTCAACCTGTTCTTCTGTGCCAGAGGAATACCTTCGCTTTAAGGTAGCACGTCTTTCTGCGGCCAATTCCTTACGTTTTTCTGCATGTCTAGTTGCTTCAGGGGTGCATTTTTGTTTCCCTAGCTTTATGTGTTTCTTCGCTTGCTCGGTTGTGCCCGAGGGTTGCTTAGGTTTTGGCGATTCTCTGGGTTTTTTAGGTGTTTCGGAGGTGCTAGCAGGGTGCTTCGTCTTTGGGGATGGTGATGCTACTTCCCCTCCAATTGCTGTAATAAGTTCCCGCCAGCTAGTCTGCTGCCGAGCGAGACTGTATGTCACTATCAGGCGGATCAACCCGTGGTGGCTAACCACTGTGTCTTCATGGTGTGCCTTTTTCAGGCTCCGAGAGGTATCATGCAGCAATGAATTTAACAATGCAGGGAGATTCACAGCACATTTTCCTTTTAACACAGCTAAGAGCTTAAGGTGACGCGGCCTTACCACATCTTTTCGTCCTTCGCAGGTGATGTAGCTCTGTACTACCTTTGCCAGTTCGCTCCAAGGTTCTCCCAGTGTTGCCGGCAGCACTCCTTTTCCCTTCACTGCCAGCTTCTGCCCTTCATCTTGGAAGAGTTCTACGATCTTTTGCAGTCTTTATTTCTTTGTCGTCCATATTGGACCTAAGTCTGGTAATCCGGTTACTTCCGCGATTATTTCCTTCGTGACTGCTATCTGCTTCCCACCTACCACTGAGTGTTCTTCCTGCAAATTCTGCAGGAATTCCATGGCCACTATTTCGTTTGATTTGCGCAGGCGGCCAAAATAAGTTAACCACCCTGCCTTTTCTAAGATCTTCCGAGCGGCTTCGGAGACTATGAGCTCGCTCAGCTCGCTTCTGATAGACTTTCCCCCCATGGTTCTGTTTCAGGGTCTAGATGGAACAGCAATGCAAAGAACGTAATTGCGGCAAAAAAAGAAAAGACACAGAGCATGCATGAATAATTGATCATAAATAACAACTTTTGCAAAAAATAGCATTGTCATGCCGTTAACGCATATCATACCTTCGTATCATATCATTTCCGAATGATGTGTTAACACGTGGCCGGCGGAGTAATGAAGTCATCTCCTCCCCGCGCGAAATGATAGGCTGCCTCAGCCGTCAAATAGAAGAAGGCGGTCATCCCATCACCGAGTCATAATGGAACAGCTTATAAAGTTTTGCCATGTTTCAGATTAGACAAAGAAATACCGAGATCGATGCGACAGATAGATCGCGTTTAACATAAGCCTTCGTGATGTGATGCAGAACATAAGGATAGGACGTCTAGCACTCATGGAAATTCTGAGATAGTCATAGTCAATACCTTTGCCATAATTGGTAATGATAAATGTTCATGTGACGTATCCATTAAGGTGTAAGATATAATTATTACGAGGATAGAAAGAAATATTTAATAAGATCTAAATTGGTGTATATGTTTTGACTCCGATACCATTAACAGAGCTCTGCTGCCGACCGGTGTTTATAACCGTGGCATAGTTGTTTATTTCACCCCGGAACCATAGTCCTTTGTGTAGTTTTGAAGAGCAATTCTTGTCAACATGCAGGCCATCATGCTGGCTTGGTAACCAGATAACCATGACGCCATTCACCAGAGAGGCGCGAAACGTGGGCAGGCTGGCTCGTGATGAGACCCCCTGTTCCAAGGTTTGTTTATATAATGAACCTGTTGGACCATATCCCTGGTGTGGTGGCCATGATGGGAATGCCACTTCGCTTCCAATCTTATGATCATAGTAGGCTGGTTCTTTAATGAAACCCCCTATCCTGCATTTGACAAATAATTTCTTTTGGTTCTGCTTTTGCTTCTTCTTCTTTTTTTTTTTTCTTTTTTTTTTTTTTTTGAGATGGACTTTTGCTCTTGTATAGTTACACATAAGGGTGGTTCAGCCCTCCTTAAGAGTGGGAATGGTGGAAGAAGTCTTGTTATCCCAATAGGAAGATATAAATTTTCTATTCTTATTTCCAAGTAATAATAAAGAAAATTGTAGGAACGTAACATGATGAAGTTTTCCAATAGGGCAGAGGAGGTGAGACTTATGGCTGAAAGAATGATGAGTGTATGGTTCCCTCCTTTGTTGCATCAATACTAGGGCTGTTATAGATAGCGATTTATGATGTGCTGATCTTGATATATCATGCCTTTTATATTTGTTGCATAAATATATAGCTGCTACTTATGGCTTCGGGACAATGTTTTCTTCTTATAGAAAGGACGAGGGCATACTATTTCTTTCTTACAAGGGAGGGTTCTTTTGATGCAATGTCCTAAGATAACAAAAGCACTCAAATGCTGCTTGCTAAAAAAAGAATTGAAAAAAACACACAAATGTTGCTCCTTCTAAAAAGGGATAAAAAAATTCAAAAGTGTTGTTCCTTTTGAAAAGGAACAGCAAAAATTCAAAAGTGTTGTTCCTTTTGGAAAGGAACAGCAAAAATTCAAAAAGTGCTGTTCCTTTTGGAAAGGAACAGCAAAACTCAAGGGTGTCGTTCCTTTTGAAAAGGAACAGCAAAACACACAAGTGCTGTTCCTTTTGAAAAGGAACAGCAAAACACACAAGTGTTGTTCCTTTTGAAAAGGAACAGCAAAACACACAAGTGCTGTTCCTTTTGAAAAGGAACAGCAAAACACACAAGTGCTGTTCCTTTTGAAAAGGAACAGCAAAACACACAAGTGCTGTTCCTTTTGAAAAGGAACAACAAAACACACAAGTGCTGTTCCTTTTGAAAAGGAACAGCAAAACACACACTCGAAACATATATACAAAATTTACAATCTTATATACAAAATGTGGTAGTAAAGAATGAACTTCTTACCAATCTATAGGGGAGGAAGTTTTTGCTTCCTCTCCCATAATCTTGATGTTAGTATCTTGTCGTAACTGCTGGCAAAATGATTCCCGAGTGAGCGGTTTGCGATACAAACGAACTCGGTGGCCGTTTACCTTAAATGTATATCCAGATCCATCGATTGTAATCAAAGTAAGGGTCCCATTGTCATGGACTTTTTGAATCTCGTATGGTCCCAACCATCGAGTCTGAAGCTTCCCAGGGAAATCCTGAAATCTAGAATCATATAACAGAGCCCAGTCTCCTTCGTGAAATATCTTGTTTTTGATGAGCGCATCATGCCATTTGGCTCGCTGCTGCTGGATGAGTGCTGTATTCTGTAATGCAGCGAGCCTTGTTTCGTCCAACTCATTAATTTGCTGTAATCGATTTTTCTGTGCTTCACTTAAATCCAATCTGACTTCTTGGGCAGTTCGCAAGGTTTGGATCTCAAATTCTATAGGAAAAATGGGTTGCTTTCCAAACACTAAGTGATATGGTGAATAGCCAGTGGTACTTCTCCATGTGGTTCGATAAGCCCACAGTGCCTCCGGTAGTCGGGCGGCCCAATCGCGGCGGTGTGAGGCAACAGTTTTTGTCAAAATTGACTCTATTATCTTATTACTGTTCTCGACTTGCCCATTTGCATGCGGATGGTATGGGGTAGTAATTTTGTGATGGATGTGATGGTTATTGAGTGTTGCAGCTAATTTATGTCCCACAAATTGTGGTCCTCCATCTGTAACCACTTCCCTTGGAAGACCATAACGTACAAACAAATGGAACAAGAACTGAATTACCGACTCCTCTGTAGCTCTGGGTAATGCCTCCGCCTCAACCCATTTGGTAACATATTCAGTTGCCACCAAGATGTAGGTTTTTTGGTTTGATGGGGGGTTGATGGGTCCGACAAAGTCCAGAGCCCAGCGTTCGAAAGGTTTGATCACCAATTGAGGCCGCAAAGGCATTTCGTCTGCTGGGCCAGGTCGTCCTACACGCTGACAACTATCACAGGCCTGGACAAATTTTTTGGCATCTTTGAAGATTGTAGGCCAGTAATATCCCGTTTGTAATACTTTGTGTGTTGTCCTTCGTTCAGCGAAATGTCCTCCACATGGCCCGTCATGGCAGGCTTTCAAGATATCAAAGATTTCGTCTTCTCGAATACATCTTCTGATTTCCATATCTGCGCCTGTGTGAAACAGATAGCCCCCAACCCACGAAAATCGATTGCTTTTCGCGACGATCTGTTTCCGTTCATTGGGAGTTAAATGTTTTGGAAGCTTACCTACTGCAAGATAATTAGCCACATCAGCGTACCAGGGAGTCTGAACAGTGACTGCAAATAAGTGTTCATCTGGGAATTGGTCCTCAATTGCTGCTGTTTCAACTGATTTTGGTATTCGTGAAAGAAAATCAGCTACAGGGTTCTCCTTCCCTGGTCGATCTCTGATTGTAATGTCGAATTCCTGCAACAAGATCAACCACCTGGTTATTCTTCCATTTGTAACAGGCTTATTTGCTAAATACCTAATAGCAGAATGGTCTGTATACAAAATAACGGGATAGCTTGTAATATAGTGTCTAAATTTATTAATAGCATGTATCACAGCTAAAAATTCTTTTTCGGTGACAGTGTAATTTAATTCAGCCGGAGCCAAATTTTTGCTGATGTAATAGATAGTGTATGGTCTTTTCTCTTCTTCTTGGCCCAACACTGCACCGATTGCTGTGTCTGAGGCGTCGGTTGAAATTTGGAATGGTAAGTTCCAATTAGGTCCTCTGAGAACTGGA
Organism: Pinus tabuliformis; assembly: GCA_031772625.1. Taxonomy (NCBI): domain Eukaryota; kingdom Viridiplantae; phylum Streptophyta; class Pinopsida; order Pinales; family Pinaceae; genus Pinus; species Pinus tabuliformis. The sequence goes on along the minus strand of CM062819.1, from coordinate 171,511,275 downwards.
GCTGTAGATAGCAACTTCTTTAATTCTGTGAAGGCTCGATCACATTTTTCTGTCCACAAAAAATCAACATTTCCAGTTAATGCATGTAGAGGTGTGGCAATACGTGAGTAATGTTGTATAAATAGTCTATAATACCCAGAAAAACCAAGAAAACTGCGTACCTCTGTTTGATTAGTGGGGGTTGGGATAAGCATGAGTATTTGAATTTTAGTCGGGTCTACCTGAATGCCAGCTGCTGAGATGTAATGTCCCAGAATGAGTCCTTCTGTCATCATCATGTAACATTTTTCGTGACTCAAGCAAAGCCTGGTAGCGATGCAACGCTCTAGAACTTTTTCGAGAGTGTCCAGGGCTGGATCAAAGTCATCTCCATATGGTGTGAAATCATCCATATAGACTTCCAATCCATCATTAATTAAATCTGCGAAGATGCTAAGAACAGCCCGTTGGAATGTGGCCGGAGCATTACATAATCCAAAGGGTAAGACTCGGTAGGCGAACGTTCCCCAGGGGCAAGTAAAGGTAGTCTTGTCCTGGTCTTCAGGGGCAATCTGAATCTGGTTATATCCACTGAAGCCATCCAAGAAAGAAAAAAATTTCTTGCCTGCTAAGGTGTCCAATACCTGGTCTATGAAAGGGAGAGGGAAGTGATCTTTCTGTGTAGCTTTGTTTAATTCTCTGTAATCGACACAGATCCTCCATTTCCCGTTCTTTTTAGGTACTACCACAAGTGGGGAGACCCATTTGCTGTCAGAAATAGGATAAATAAAATTAGCGTCTAATAATTTCTGCAGCTCATCTTTTACAACATCTTTTAAATAGGGATTGAGTCTTCTCTGTGGTTGGCGAACCGTTCTTGCATCTTTCTCGATATAGATACGATGTGTACATAGCTGGGGATCAATCCCCTTCATATCGGGATAGTCCCAAGCAAATGCCTCCTGATACTTTCGTAGGAGCTGGATGAGTTTGGTCTCTTGCTCAGGTGTCAAATTAGCGTTAATGTTTAAAGTTTTGCCCGGTTCAATTTTTATTACTTTGTTGTTAGCAACAGAGGTTACAGGTATATTTGGGTCATTGTCATCTTTTAGAGGATCTTCCTCTAATTCGTTATCAAATGCCGCTTTTATCATAAAGCATTGTGTATATGATGTGGATTCTGTTTGATTAATGAATTTATTGATGGCATCATCTTCTGTTTGATCTTTAAAATCTAGCGCTTCCTGAACTGTTAATGGTGGTCTAATATTATCAGTAATGTATGAGGCAGGGCGCAGATTGGTCAGCGATATATGAGGTGTGATGCTTGGCTGGGCTGGCGGGTACAAGATTAGATTTTTGATATCCGGTCCTCTGGTTATGGTCATGTTTCGCTGCCGGCATCCAATGTAGGCGTCAGCAGTAGCGAGCCATGGTCTCCCTAGAATTAGCGGATGTCCATCTAGTCGGGTTTTTGGATTAATCACCAGAAAATCGGTCGGATATTCCCAAGAGTCTACTGAAACCATGACATCATACAAGGTGCCTTCTGGTCTTATTATTGATCGGTCAGCTAGCTCTAGTAAAGTGGAAGTAGGCTCTACCGATGTGATTCCAAGCTTCTGGCAGGTTGATGTTGTCAGGATATTAATCGCAGCCCCTAGATCTACTAAAACGTTGGTCAGGGTCTTCCCACGGACTTGAATAGTGACAATTGGGTTTCCAGGATCCTCATATTTAATTGGTGTTTCTTTCCCTGATAAGAGGTCGGATAAGATGCCGACTACCTGGACTCTAGGGTTAGGGGTTATATTTCTTTTTGTTTTTCTGCTACACAGGTCTTTTATGGTTTTTGCATATATGGGGATATCTTGTATAGCCTGAAGGAATGGAATTCTTATATACAAGTTTTGGAGTTCTCCCAGAATATCAAAATCCGGATATTGCATTTGTCTCGGAATGGCCAGTCGTTCTGGGAAAGGTGGAGAAGATGTAATTACTTGCTGATGAACCTGGTCTTTACTTACTTCTTCTTGTTGTGACGGTTGTTCTATCGGTAACTGGTTTTCAATATGAGCAGTTCTATGTCCCTCAGTTTCTATTATTCGCCCAGATCTCAACTGAAGATCATTGCACTCCTGCAGAGCAGATTCAATCTCGGAAGATTCTATAATTTGAAGAGATTGAACTGGTCGATTATTTGGGTTAGGGTTGGGTTGGGCTGGGAGCTGCGGTCTTAGGTTGGGCTGGGGATTTTGTTGCAAGGCTGGCAGAGTTGGTTGAGGGAGCGGAATTGATCATGGTGTTTGATATGTCGATCTTGGCCAGTTGCTCTGCCAGGGTGAACTTTGCGAAGTGGAAGGGGTCCACTGCGGAGGATATGAATTATTTGGCCAATATGGCGGAGGATAAGGAAAGTTTGGCCAACCAGCTTGGTTCATCCAAGGGTTCGGAGTAGGAAACATTTGAGGCGACCAATTTGAAAACGGGTGCTGAGACTGATTTTGCCACATATTCTGTTGCTGAGCATTAAATTGCGGAGATTGAAAAGAAGAGGAGGGATCTTGAAACATACTAGGTTGCCTAGGTTGCCATTGACGACGCTAGTTAATAAAGTATGCTGATTCTGGTTCCTCTTCTGCTTCTTTGTACACCGCCTTCAAACCAGGGAGCGAGGGACAGCTTTCAGTCGGATGGTCCTTGGTACAAATAGCACATATTTGAACTGTATCGAGCGGGCATTCTTTCTGGCTATGTTTCTTCCTGCACCGCGGGCAGAAAATTTCCAGATTTTGTTCCGCCTCTGCTTGCTTCTGTTTAGCCTGCACAATATCAAGATGTGTAGTTAATGTCCCCATGATATCAGTTTTAAAATTCTCTAACAGATTTCCAAGTTCCACTCGTGATACTCCTTCTGTCGATGTTCGATTGTCTCTAGTGAAGCGATCATATTCTGCTGGTTTTATCCTTGTGCTGCCTCTTGAGCTCCTGATACACATATCAATGATGTCAGCAAAATTTTCCTGATAAATGTCTCCTTTTCCCATAATATTCAACGTTTCAATCCATTGCTCCTTCATACCTCTAATCAATGCAGTTTTCAACACGTTATCGGGCAGAGGTAACGATGCATATGGAGATCTCTACAAGTTATATTGGAAACGTTCTACATATTCTTCTAAAGTTTCATTTGGTCTGGCTGACATTTGAAAGATTTCATCCTTTAGTTCTCTTGATCTACAGTAATCCTGATATTTTTTTAAGAATGCCGCTTTCATTTCTTCCCAATTGTTTATGACTCCACCACCTAAACCCATGAACCATCTCAGAGCTGCTCCCTTCAAAGTAGAGGGAAACAGTTTTAGCTTCTGGGGATCAGTGGTGTAATCATATCCCCTGCATAACACATCAAATTCGAATAGAAACGCATAGGGGTCTTCTGATGTGAGTCCATGAAACGTCGGGATATGTTGAAGCGGAATTGCCTTCATTGGTGCATTCGCAGCGGAATCTACTATGGGATATTGCAAAGTAGAGGTTTGGGTATTTGGCTGATTCTGCGCCATGGAATCAAATATATGCCAGTAATCTTCAGGAATTTCCAAGAGAGTATTCCTTGGTTGAGGAGGGGTAATCTTAGCAGGAACTGTTTTTACAGTACTCCCTTTATCAGGGATAATGATGGCCCCTACTGTCTGAGGTGAATGAATTCCCTCAACGAGGATTTTTGCAGCGCTTCCTTTATCCGGACTATTTAAAGGTTGGTTTGGTTCAATAGGAGATCTAGGTTCCTCGATTTCCCCTGTTTCTCCTTCTCCTTCGCAAAGGTTGCTACAATTTCCTTCGTGCACTGGTCCAGGAGTCGAATTGTCAAGTTCTTGAAAGTCCTGCTCCTCTGTCTGACTGTGCACCTCCGCAAAGGCTTCAGATGGTGATTCTAAGGCCTGAAGGGAACTAGCAGGTTGTTTAGAGTTTACTTTCCTATAACCTACTGATGGCGGAGATCCGGCTTTCTTGTAAATTTCGTCTATAAAGGTCTTTCGTCCAAGGGTCGCCGACCCCTTGGCTTTTTCGATTTTGGATGGAGGCTTTTGATTCTTTTCTGGCTTTTTCTGCTTAGTCATGCACTCCAATTAAATTACTAAATCAATTCTGCTAGGAAAGCGGATGGTGGAGCAGGGCTTTTACATGCTCCGCACGCAGGTTCTTACCTTCCGTTTTTAAAATCCAGTTCTCCCCTAACAGATTCACACACTACCCTGTTAAAAAAACAAATGGCTATGCCCCTTCCCCGGCAACGGCGCCAAAATGTGGAGCTGTAACAAGGGTCTTTTTCACCTCTAGTTATCTCACATTACAAGTCAATCCGGGAGCGTTTTGTTATTGTAAAGGACATCTTAATTTGAGGCTATTTGTCAGGATAATGCTTCGTAGTATAGATCTAAGGAATACAAGAGTAAACAGATGCTAATGCTAAATTACTTTTGCATAAAGAAATCACACACGCAGCAACTTCGTCGGTCGAGGGTATGGAATTAGTAACCTATCCCCCTAGAAACTGATGAAGGAGTATGGATCATGATCTGGGAGCATTATAGCGTCTGCTATATCTCACAACAGTCTTGAACCTCCTCTCATGCCACTTCAACAAACGCAAGCGAAAGGAACAGCAAGAAAACAGAATGAAACAGCAACTTCAGAAATGGAACAGCAATAAAAGGAACGACAGTAAATGGAACGGCAGTAAAGAAACTAAGTCTCGCGAGGTCAACACTTCCAATCCTTGGCACACACTTACATACAAAAAGGAAAGCAATCATTTATACAGGTTTGCAGCTTAATCAAATGGAACAACAAATTATTAAAGACAGGAAACGTCAATCATATATATATCAAATGGAACAGCAAATCATTAAAGACAGGAAACGTCAATCATATGTACACGATCTGCAATAGTCACCAACAATCCATTAACCCCAATCACCTGTAGCTGAAATATTCTACTTATGAATTTTGTAATTGATGCAAACAACTCAGATCAACAGTATACGAAGAATCCTGAAAGTATGATATGAACTTGTTACAGAGATTTATAACAGGAAAGCTACAGATGAATAAATATGAAACAACATGCAACCATAACAGATTATGAGAAACAAACCACACAAAGCATAATTGTAATGGTACAATCAGCCAGTGTCCGTTGGAGCCGGGCCCAAAGCTTCCAATGGCGCACTGCCGTAAACTACTTCAGACGCACGGAGAAATTAACACCAAGATATTATATTAACGCATCAATGAGAGTACAAAACTAAGTCTCAGAGAGACTCAATAGTCTGATTTCAACTGACAATAAAATTCGTGAACAGAAAGTTAAAGATATCAAAGTAAGTCCTAGTTTCCAATGCTACCCTCCTTTTATACAATTAACGGCAGAGTTCATCGGTCGACAAAACGATTGATCGCAGCGATCCCTCAGGATCGAAGATCCTGAGGGATCCGCTAAACTGTTAACGCTTTCCTTTACTCGGCCTGTATTCCCGAACTGGCAGTCCTTCATCTCGTTCCGGACTGATCTTCCTTGATTTACTCGACCTGGTCTGAACCTTATTTAGAATTGGAGGGACAGCCGTTATCTTCTCATCAAATCCTCGTTTTGCATTGCGCCTTCCTGCTTTTACCTTTCCCTGCATAGAGAAGACAACTGTTAGTGATTGGATCATTTTAGACTCGTTCTCGTTGCATTTTCCCTACTTTATAATAAAGAAAAGATTACAACTATTGCTTAAAACATCACTAAATTATTTATTAAAACATACCTTCCCAATGCTCTACACTTGATATGAACTCAAATCTCAAACCAACATTATTTCCCTACCATCTTCAAATTCTAGCCCCCTGATCACTATGATGAGTGGTCAATTTATAGGGAAATGGAGGTGGTTTTGTCATAGATTAGGTATTGAATGGCCTTCCAAAATTGGAGTTAGTTTCCATGCAGAAAGGGATGAGAAGATAGGAGGTTAATTGATCCATAGCCTATCCAAATTCGAGATCATAGGATCAGATAAGAGTTGGGATCCTTCTAGAATGATCTAGAATCAAGGAATGTTCCCAGAACCCTATGCAAATTTCATTCATTCTCACCCAGTGCATGTGTAAGTGGGCTTAAGTGCATTGAAGTGCAGGCATGAATGGGCCTACCTGCTATGCAGTTCAATTACCCCTAACCAAGGTTGCACTGATATCCCAAGGAGGCATTTCTACAAGGTTTTAGGCTAGGAAACTTTCATGGATGGAAGCATTCAATGTGATGACTTGTCTAGGGCATGTAACAACTGAATTAGGGTTTGATGAGCCCTAATTGTACTGATCTAAATGTCAGGAGTGATGTGCCCAAATAGACCTGTAACAGTTTCCCCCTAAAGCATGAAGTCGAAAATGATAATGTCGAGTGATATGCTTTATGATGTGTTGAGGAGGATCTGAAGCGAACGGTGACCTGCATCGATTACAATACATAATATCATGATATCTTTGAATTTTTCATGAATTGCTGAGGGAAGGCATACCCATACTCAGCATATAAACTTTTCATTACATGTACATAAATCAGATAGTCATCTACAGATATAGACCCATGATAGGATGACCATCTATGTAAAGCCATCGTACATATGATTTAGTACTCTCCTGAAATCGTAACCCAGATGGATGAAACTAGATCCGAGGTCTTCTATCTCGTCTGATCATTCGCTCAAGTATGATTCTAACCATGTGAACATGTGATTTGAAGTCGAACATGGGAAGACACCATATAATTACCAGCTAATGATGTAAGCTATTAACAGATGCGAGAGAAATCACCGATAATGATAATGATTCTTAAGGTACTACAATGCATTCCACATGGTGTGAATAGATGTTTTGATGTTGAACACCATACAAAGTCTTTCGGTCAAAGGCCAGTGATTCCAACCTGCTGCCAAAAGTGAGAAACTTGCCATTGATGTATGCAAGCCCCAAGGTACTAGAAGGGTGATTCTAAGTAAACCTCCTGGATAATGTGTTGATGTCGACAAGAAGTGACTCATCGCAGGGGGGCCTTGATGTATCCCCCCATCAATGACATGAAATGAGTGTAATGATTTTGAAAACAAAATTGTACTGACAACACAATGTTTAGGAATGACAGTCATGAAAATGAAGGTTTATGAGTATTGCAAAGGATGAAGTTTACTGGGTGACTTCTATTGAACATGCTGGCGACACTGAATGAATTGGCAGCATTGACCCAAAACCAAAGTGATGGATGGTGTGATAGACCATAGGTATGATAACCATCAAGCAGATAACCCAACCCAAATAGTCACAGAGATGAAGTGAAAGTGTCATGTTCAAGAGTGACTTTCTACCATAAAGTGATTTATCCCTTTTCCCATTTTCCTCTATCATTGCTGACCAGTACCTCTTTATTTTTAACAAGCTTGAGGATGATAACATATGCTTGTAGTATAATTCCACCCTTCAGGTGAATCCATCACTATGTGATGTTTTAACGAGCCTAGCGAAGGTGAAACTCGGTCTTGTCATGATGGACAAGTTTTTCGCTATTTGATGTTTTAATGAGCTTAACGACAATGAGAACTCGGTCCTTTTCATGTTTAGAGAGTTTGAAAAGGGACAAAAAGAAAACTCCACAAATTACTTTTCATAGATTTGTCTCTCAATTCCAAAAAAAGCGTAAAATAATACAAGAGAGAACCTATTGACCATGTTTGATCAACGTATTCCTTTTTCGTAAGTTATATATCTCAGTCAAGAAAAGGGTTAAACTTATACTGAGTAGATTTCATTTCCAATCCATTTACGAGCTGAAAAGGACAAGCGCTCGACAATATTTTCATATTTTGAGAGTTTGAAAAGAGCTTAAAGAGGACTCCACTTAGAGGAACGAGTGGTGTCTAGGATAGCAACCGGTTCCGGTGATGTTGGAACTTCTCAAAACATGTTGATTTATGTGAAGAGACTGGCTAATAAGACCAATCATTGCAACTATTCCTCAAAAAGGGTAAAACAACCAAGTGAAAGCATATGATCGGCCAAGCAGATAGTGGCGATGGAAGGAGAAAAACCAAGGCTCATCTGATGGAAGAGGCTGATAGAATGGCAATCATGAGGGTTAAAATGGAGATGGGTTCATTTTTACACAAGCTTGAACCATAGGGAAGTATGCTTGGATTCAATTTCATGTTTACATAAGCTTGAAATGAAAAACTATGCTTGGATTCAGTTTCATGTTTACACAAGCTTGAAATGAAAAACAATGCTTGGATTCAGTTTCATGTTTACACAATCTCGAAATGAAGAACTATGCTTGGATTTGTTTACATGCCCCCAGCATGATGACTCGAGTCTAGGTGCATGCCCCCCAAGCTTCATTGCATTCACATAAGTAGACTGCTCGTGGCTATGAGGTGGATGGAATGCAGGTTCATATACGAGATCAAGTGAAAGACTCGACTGGGATTTTACGAGATCTATTCAAAGTCTCGAATTGGAACTTTGCTCCAAGGGACCTTGTTTCATTTTTTAATGAGCTTGACACAAGACATAGAACTCTTCTTAGATTCCTCGTTTCATTTTTAAACGAGCTTGACACAAGACAAAGGAACTATGCTCTGGGACCTGTTACATTTCTTAATGAGGTTGAAACTGTAAAATAACTATCCTCATATTCCTTGTTTCATTTTTAAACGATCTTGACACAAGACAAGGAACTATGCTCATGCCCTTTGTTTCATTGTTTAACGACGTTGACACAAGACCTGGAACTATCCTCATGATTCCTTGATCACAACCCATAAGAGGTTATGACTTCCAAGAGGTTCTCATCAGATGGGAGACTAATGCTTTGGAAGGGATACATAGCAAGGAATCCATTAGAGAGATCTGGTTCCAATGCCCCTAGTACATAATGCACAACTTCATGGAATTGATCATCAGTTGATGTAGGCATGGAACAGGTTGCCACATAATTGACGATGGTAGGGAAGATACCATTGGGACAAAAGGACCATTTAGGGAATATGGTTGACTGGAAGCGATATTTGGACCGGGAAATGAAAGCTAGTCAACGGTGACAATTCTGCCTTCATGCGGGAAACACATCACTTGAAAGAGTGTTGAAACAATAGCTCCCATGTCATAAATATAGTCGCACCCAAGAATTACACTGTAATCTAAAGGGCCTGCGACTACCATCACATTGATATAAACAATTTTCCCTCCCAAAGAAATAGGTAACTGAGGAAGGATCCCTAATGTTGACTGGTTCCTCAGTTAAAAGCCAATATATTATGGGTAACAGGCACAAGTGGCGGTGGACCAAGCGCCTACCAAGCAGTAGAGGAAAGGATACTCACAGATGCACCTTCATCTATAATAGTGCCAGATAGAATCATATTATAAACCTATACAATGATATGGAAAGGAACATAAGAAGGAAGACGACATCCTGCCAATCGATTCCAATCAAAGGAAGTGACCAGAATACTTGGATTAGGTATCATAAGAATGGGAGAATTACCCCCTTGAGTTATGAGAAAGGGAGGATTTTCCTCCTATCTTGATGGAATAGGAGGGTAGCCTCCAAGCTCATTGGAATCTGAAGAAACGAAAATAACCTGAGTGGTCTCATACTCACTCTCTACGAGAAATGTATGATTAATTGAAAGTGAAATTGGGTCAACTGTTTCCTCTATCTATGACTGGTCAGGTATAGACTCATGGGATTCACATTCAGAGAGAGTGGGTTTGACTGACGGTTGATTTGGGTCAGTCTCTTCATCAACTAGTGAAGGATTAAGGGAGAGTCTCCTGTAACCAGATGGAAGTTGCTGCGGAGAAGCAGGACGGTTATCCAACAATTTTTGGGCTTCATCTAGATAGGGACAAAGGTGAATGGGGTGATTCCCTTCGCATAACCTACAGGGAAACTTAACTTTACCCTTCTATCCATGAACTTTACTATCACTAGTTGATGGTGTGTCACCAACATTATTTTGAGAAGTTGATGACACAGGATGATGTGAACGAGAAGACCATTCTTCTAAGATTTGAGGAATACCAGAACAATTTTGAAGAAAATGGTCTCCCGTACAAAGTTTGCAAGGATATCGAAGTTTGCGAGGCTTATTTGATGGTTTCTCATCAGAAGTTGCATTCAAAGCAATCGTTGCTTGGTTTCCCCCCTGCTGAATTTTCTTCTTCTTCTTCTTCTTGCCTTTCTTCTTCTTCATATCCACCCGGTTACTAGTGTCAATACTTTCATCAGGCAAAGAGGAATAAGGGGAGTAAGAAACAACCAACGAAGAAGGTAAAGAGTCAACTTTAGGATCAAGTGGAGGTTGATTTTTTCCAGTTGTAGGAATATTCATTTGCAGGGCCAAGGAGGTTCAGAACAACCATAATGGCAATCCGATGGTAAGTCCCGGAAGGGACAAGGTATCCATATACGGAGAACTAATAGTTCCGAAAGGAGGAAAAGGACTAGGATTCCCATCAAAAGGAATTCCTTGATCGGTGGACTCCAGAGTTGTTGCCATATGTCTCAACCTACAATCAACTAAGGAGTGACATGGAGGATGTTATCCGTGGTCAATCAAATTCATTTAATTAAAATAACATAAAAAAACAAAAGAGGGATAATCTAGGCAAAGGATTACCAAGTAACTGTAAACTACAATATACTGCCTCAGTAAACCAAGGACTTAACATACGTGCAGGAAATCCCCTTGAATGATGTTTTCGGTGTATCGTAGTAGAAAAGGTGACCAACTCAGTTACCTATGGATGGATAACAACCTAATGTAGTCCTCCCAAATATACTAGAAAGTACATGGAGGCCCAATCTACGTTAGCACTGTCTAATCCGAAATCGCACAGTGAGAGCATTCCTTTATACTTTTCGTACTATAACACTGCCCTATATACCCAAAAGTACGTGAACGAGCTACAATATACTTACGTACATGGAATGAGGTATCACACTCGGAATGTATCACAGACCATTAGCGAAAACTACTATGTTTAACGACATCGGAACACGTCTCTAGCCTAAACCTCTAAATGTTATGCATTAAGTTACAATGCTCCATTAGGTTAATTGAGATAACTTTTAAGTTGATCTTCTTAAGAATTTTCCTTTGAAGGTTCACCACGTGATGTATGTTTTCAATTCCTAGAATGCAACTAACATGAGAAACATTCTTTCATTCAATTAACAATGAATACCGTAGCTAGTAAGGGATAGAGCAATCAGATCTTTAACAAAGAGAAAAGAACACACCTAATTCAATTTCCCTAGCTATTCCTATCAACCATTCACAAAATACAATATTTACAATGCAAGTTTTTCTTTTCAGTCCATTTAGTGTTTAGATGAAAAAAAGGAGCTACATGGACAAACGATCAATCATTGCTTTTCACAAGAAACGAACACTTTACGACAGTTTCTTTTTCAAAGAAACGAAGACTTTATGACAATATTTTATTTTATTTTTATTTTATTTTTTATTATTTTATTTTTTTTGCAGAAAAGTAAAGACTAATCAATGTAAGCTAAATTTGACAATGAATTGATAATGATAAGGAAATCTCTTAAGAAACATGAAACAATCAAGGTCAAAGTAGGGCTAGGAGAGGAAATGCAAATTGGTTTCAGAGGCATAAAAAAATTTGATCTTTCAGCAAACAACATCAGAAGAAACTTTGGAAAAATCAAGCAAAAGATGGGTTTTTTAGCTTGAGAGGGACCAACGTGGGTCTGAGTGGGAGATAGTGCACTGTAGAGCTCTTTATCTAAGCCAAGGGTGCACTGCAATGCACTGTCCCCTTACCAAGGGTGCACTGCAATGCATTGTCCCCTTACCAAGGGTGCACTGGTACCAGCACATTCCTAGAATAGGCATTCTAGTGCAAATTTCGACCAAAAATGCTTCAAGATGACTGAAATAAGATAAATGAAGTCAAGCAAAGTCTACTAGGATGTAATATGATTAGGTTAAACTACTTGGAGACAGTCGTTCCCCAGTATGGTCTCTAATCTTTTTATGTGGAATCTGTATCTACGGATAAACACATTTTCCCTAAGTGGGTAGCTACACTTAGAACAACAGAAAGAAAGTAGTTTAACCTTTTCCTATAGTAGATAGATCAGATGAAGGAACTTACTTGTAGTCTTTTGCTTCCTTGATCTCATTTGGATTGCTCTTATCGCTCCCACTTGAACTGAATCCGCTCAATTGGTACCTTTATCAACAGAAACAAAAACGACAAGGATCAAAGAATACATGATATATCTACTATAAACCAATGGAATCAACAACATTGAAACACATAATCATCATAGATATGAACAAGAATATGATAAAAGGAATAAACGGCTTTATTATTTTAGAAGGAAGAGTTTCACCTAATGCGGTTCGATCTCGTGTCACTCATCCAGCTTCAGTCCAACACTCGTCACACCAAAAGCACACCAATCCAGTAGCATAAAATTACTTCATATGCTGAAATCTCAAACGAACAATATTTCTCTACAATATTCAAATTCTAGCCCCCTGATCACTATGATGTGTTCAATTTATAGGGAAATGGAGGTGGTTTTGTCATAAATTGGGTATTGAATGGCCTTCCAAAATTGGAGTTAGTTTCCATGGAGCAAGGGATGAGAGGGTATGACATTAATTGATCCATATCCTATCCAAATTTGACCTCATGGGATGAGATAAGAGTTGGGATCCTTCTAGAATGATCTAGAATCAAGGTATATTCCCAGAGCCCTATGCAAATTTCACTCGTTCTCACCCAGTGCAGGTGTAAGTGGGCCTAAGTGCACTAAAGTGTAGGCCTGAATGGGCCTACCTACTATGCAATGCAGTTACCCCTGACCAAGGTTGCACTGGTGTCCCAAGGAGGCATTTCTATAAGGTTTCAGGCTAGGAAACTTTCATGGATGGAAGGATTCAATGTGACGACTTGGCTAGGGAATGTAACAATTGAATTAGGGTTTGATGAGCCCTAATTTTACTGATCTGAATTTTGGGAGTGATGTGCCCAAATAGACCTGTAACATGTCCTTTAACCAAATATGACAAAGAAAACTTTGTCAACATGTGCCTTTGCATTTGTATTTTGGATTTGGGATAAGGTTAGAAATAAAAAACATGTAAAAACACTTTATCCCATCATGCCCATTTTCCTTTTTACAATGGAATTGCAACTTAGGATAAATATGGCATAAGCCTATATTTATAAAACCATCTAATTTTCATATCCTTAACTGAGCTAACATTTTTTTATTTTTCTAAAGGGTGCACTTAGACTAGCAAACCCACCTTATTTTATTTTATAAACAATGAAAAACTATCTAAATCCTATCACTTATTTCTCCCATTGATTCCGATTAAACAATTGAATCAATGTCATTTTCTACCTAACTATTGATTTACCAAGATTAAACAATTTGGCAAATCTTTATTCTCTAGTCTAATTTACATAAATTTAAACATGCTTAACCATGATTGTACTATATGATTAAACAAATAACTAGTTACTGTGGCATTTTAAACAAGTTGCACAAAAACTTTATTTATCAATGATGAAGAAAACTATCTATCAGTAGTGAAATTCAGACTTGCAACACTTTCAATATTATTTCTTTCTTTTTTCTTTCTTTTGGTGGGGTTCAATATTTTCTTCTTTTTCAATATTTTTTGTTTTTCCTCTTTTTTTTATTTATTTATACCCTCTTTTCATTTTTTATTCTATTTTGTCTTTAATTTGGGAATAATTTGCATATTGACAATTATTTACAATATAAGATTCCTAGGATAAAATACTCAATCACCTTGAGATCCTGTAAATTATAGGACCCTAACAGGAATGTTGCTTAGCTAAGGAACTATGCTTACGTGAAAGGATTTTTAATAATTTTCATACAATTGTGAAGCCCTAACCAGGGCCAAGTATCACAAGAGAAGGATTGTTGTATTAACAATGAAATCAAACTCCTCTAAAAGGCCTAAAAATGAAGGTGATTGTGGGTATACCTTGAAAAAATAAGGAGGAACAATCAATACCAACTCAGAAGAATTTTTTTCCTTTATATATGTCATGGATGCAGAATCAATATTGTAGGTGATTATTTGAAAGACTATAAAAGCCTATAGTAAACTACTAGAAGGGGTAAAAGGAAAAAGGTTTTGAGAACAGTGCCTTGAAGAAGGCCTCATAAAGATGTTATCTGTGGTATTCTTGGAGACAGTAGGAAGATTTTAGCAGCTATGGAAGTTCAATTATCTTGAACAATGTAGCATACTTTCAAGCAATCATGGTTGACTAAGGTATGTAGTCATAACGTATATGCATTTGTATAATTGAAAGGTTTGTTTTGATTGTGTTGGGGATTTTTCTATGTATGCCTTGATTGTATGATTTGTATACTTACTCTTTGGAATATAGGCATTATGAAACCCTAGATAATGTTTGAAGTAGAAAACCATTCTCAAGTGATAAAACCCTAACCCTAATTTAGAAAACCTAGCTCTTGTCTTCTAGGGTTTGTAATCTTTATTTTGATGAAGATCTTTGATTTTGCAAAAACCGTTGTTGGTATTTAGAAACCCTAGTCAAGAGTGAAACCATAACCATAATATATTTATTCCCTCATAAGAAACCATAGAATTTTGGTTTTAGGGTTTGTAAGTAGTCTAAGGTAAATGGAAAATCCTAGAAAGAGTAAAATTGGTTTTGAGACTCAAACCCTAATATTCATGTTTCAGAAGGAAGTATCATAAAATTTAGGGTTTGGATCTAATCACCCTAGGATGCTCATGTTCATCACTTTTAAATATTAATCTCGTCACTTTCAAAATTAGTTAATATAGAGAGGCGTTGTTGTACTCACCATAAATGATTTGTTTTTGCATTAAATACACTATTAAATGTTGGGAACATTATATTGTTTATCCTTTCACCCCAATTAAACTATGTTCCTACTCATACTCCAGACATTGAACCTCATGTTGCGCAATGAACCAGCTTTGGAAACCTAGTAAGTACCCATGACTTATTTTCTCCATATTAGCAAGTTGTAGTGGCTACTACCACCGTTACAGTGTTTTCTTCTCAAAGGTGTACAAAAATAAATCACCTAAGACTGTGGATGACAAACAGTCTGAACAATATAAATGGCTCCTAAAAATTGTAGATCTGCAACAACTAATAGAAACAAAACTTGCCAAAGTCCTGATCTATGCCACAATCATAGTTAAACAACAAAATGAAATAGTAATAATAACTCCAATAATCCAATGGAAACTAGATATACAAAGAATAGATTTTATTATAACACCTGTGAAGGGAACAAATAAATGTTACCAGTCCCCCTCTATGGGATGGGTTCTTGGCTATCCTAAAACGTCTTCATCTTGTGTAGAGTCTCTCTTCTCTATAATGTGTAAACCCAACAAATAAAATGTTTGAGCTCAATGGGAACTCAAATTGAAGAAAAATGGTGTGCGATAGTGATAATAATTAGAGTTACAACAGTGAGTGCAACAATGAAAATAATCAAAAGTGAATAATGAATGGAAAACCCTTCTATTTATAACAAAATATTGAGTTATCCTTGAATAATGAGAAATAATAAAATATTATTAACCCCATTCTAGGAATAACCACTTGGAATATTTTATTATATTTGGTTAGGAGAGAAAAAGTATTTAAACTTTTATTTAGAAATAATAAATAAATAAATGATTTATTTATCATCTCAAGAAATATGGTTAAGGAATAGTAAACAAATAATGATTTATTTAATTATTCCTAAGGATTTGGTCAAAGTTGACAAGGAATAATTATTAATTAGTGATTAATTAATTATTCATACAGAAAAATAAGATAATTAATAATTTATCTGTTTATTTTTCATAACTGGGTCATATATGACAAGGGATATTAATTAATCAATGGTTTAATTAATTATAGTGATTTATTTAATTATTCTTCACAGGTTTAATTATAAATTACTTAACAAATGTGGTTTATTAAGTACTTTCTCACAGTAAAAGAAATTTTACTATCGTAAAATTGGGCTTACATGGTGTACTTCAATCCATCTAGTAAATTAGGCTAGATGATCAATTTTTTGGTGATAACAACCACACTAAAAAAAAATTATTATGCTTTGTTTTGGAGCCTCCCTCCCAGATCACAGTAGCTTATCTCGCACTGATCCAGGTACTTGTGCTTTCATTGAGCTTTGTCTTTTTCATTTTGGCTTGTGTTTTCTCACTTGGTTTACTAAATAACCCACAAGTTGATCTGTTGACTTGGTTTCAACCCAGTTCCAGCCTTGCCTTAGTGAACTACATAATCCTTGAGGACAACCAGCCTTGCTCTCGAGAACTGCGCAGTCCAAGACAATATTGAGCCTTCAGCTCCATAATTGTGCAGATCTAGATGACAACCAACCTTTAGCTAGGAAACTGCACAGAGCACGAGAGGCATCCATGGCCACTCAACCCAAAAATTGCGCAAAATATTTTCCCTCAACAACTGCTTGATGCATGGGCTAGTGAGTTGCCAGTTCTCCCCAGAACTGTGAAATCTCTTTGAGAAATGCATGGAATCCTTTCCAAAAAAATCAAAAAGGAAAAAGTGAAAAATCATCCCTAGAAAATATGGATCTATTTTTAGCAGCCTAGAGATGGCACTTGAGTTATTTTGGAAATTGTGGCTAAGTATCACTTTTTCCTAGATTTTTGGCCTTCGTGTCATAAACCCTAAATAGACAAAATCTATTTAATAGATGTTGCTAGAGCTCATTTTCACATTTTATCTTGGAGCTCTAGCATTCCCAAGGATATCTAGGAACCTTCGGTGCAATCGTTGTTTCTTTGTTGGGTAAGTCTTGCTTTTCTAGTCTTTTGCTACTTTTTCTGTCGCGTTTGCTTGTTTGGCTTGTGAGAGTGATGTTTTACCCTTTTTATTGAAAGACCACTGGTGTTTTGATTTTATTTAGCTTATAGAAGTGGGTTTTTAAGTTTTTCATTTCATTTCCCAAGTGTTGCATGCATTACCCAATTTTTTCACTAACGGTCGTCGTTGCGGCGACTCTCTCCACATGCTTCATTGTTCTTCAGTTTGATTGATTCTTACACTCGTTTTATTTTCATGCATCATCATTCACTCAGATATGCACCCACCATCACTTCCACTTTCAGATCTGCTCGCTTTCATGCTCCCATTGGGCATATCTAGGCTTCCCTGGCCCAAATTTTGCTCCTCTCCGGCATGCATTGCACATTTCTGGATCTAAATGATTTTCCTTGGATCCAGGAGTTACGTAGAGGATGCCAAGGCCTAGATCAAAATGCACACTACGTAGTTCTGGGAGCCAGTCCTGAGCCTTGGCCACTAGTATTGCGCAATGTGTAGTCTCACTTGGCCTAGGCTAACTAAACTGCACATTGCATAGTTCTATTCAACAAGACCTCCTATTTGGCTGTTGGGACTGGGAAATTCACAGAACTAGCTGGCAGTCAGTCTGCTCTTAGATCCAAGATTGCACAATTCTTTTAAGAAGATTCCCAGTTTTTTTTTTCGTCTGTTCTTGAATTTCTTTTGGTTTTAGGCTAACATTTGCATGCCATGAGTGTCCTCTCTATCTCCAGGTAGAGTAGTTGTTGAGAAACTCTCCAAAAGTTACAGGTAATATGGCTTCCAAGAAAGTTTCATCAAAGGATATTTTTGAGAGCAGCACTGGGGAAGAACTTGAGAAGGTGTTAGTGAATTTTCCATTTTATGGAAACACATAGCGATTCATTGAGCAGGGCATGAAGTTGACATGGCAGGAAATGAATGATATCTTTGCAGGGGACTTCAAGGAAGATATAGAGGATTATTAGGGGTATGTCAATGTCCATCACTAAAGCTTACATAAGGTTTCAAATGCACCTTCCCATGTGCTGACATCATCCACTGGATTGTCTCACACACAGATCTAGATACTATGAAATTGAGCAATGTTAGTGGGACACGACTTGCTACCTTCAAGACGGAGAACTATCATCATATGTATCACTTACCTCATCCAGTGAACCGCATGGATGCACATTTTTATCCCACCCACAGATATGTGAACACTAGAGACATTACAAAGTGTTGGGTGAAAGAGTCATCGAAGTTCAGTGCGACACTGAATCATGTTTACAAGACAATGTCACTTAGAAAGGCCTACCAACTCTTGATCATATTTGCATGTTGATTGTGTGGTCAAGAGAGAACATAGACCTTTTTGAAGAATTAGGTGGTTGTGCTGGACCAGTTGGTGAATGTTGGAAGGCCATTCAACCGGTTGGATGTATTGGCTCTTCAGTTGAAAGTCTCTGTGAATAATGCCCTGAATCCACCCAAGGAGGAGCAACCGAGATTCTACATGTTCATGTATTTACTTGATGCAATCTATGCCCTGCATCAGTTTCCTAGCATGGGTTAGACATGGACACTGACAGAGACTTCTGTTAACATTTATTGCAAGTTTCTTTCTGATTTTAGCTATTGACGAGTTATGGCGAGGCTGAATGACCATTTCATTATCCTGGTGTACATGTTGATCTTTGAGTAAGATCCACCTTGCATGTCCCAAGAATATATGGAGGAAATAATTAACATTGCATATTTGTATGCCTCACCAAGTGGCACCTTAATCAAGAAGTTTGGCGAAGATAAGACTCTGCATGTTATACCAAGGTATGCCACGAACAAGTTGGTCATGCAAGAGGTCTCTTATCACATCTCCATAGGGTTATTAGCAGGTCTGGGTAGGAGGAAGAAGGCACAATGGCCTGCTCTTCCTTTTCATATTGGATTGTACAAGATTAAGATCTTGAAGGATGAGGATGCCCAAGCTAAGGAGATAATGAATTTCGAGTTTGGCACCAAACAGTACAAGCTGTATAATCCCCATGGTATTTGCAAGAACCACTGTGTGAAGGTTTACTATCCATGGATCCACAGGACATTTCATTGGGTAGCGTAGGACCCTTGGAGGTACTACTACAACTCCTCCAAGCTCAATGAATAGGTCAGTATAGCCATAGCATGGAAAATTGCTCTGCAGGTAGCAACACCATAGGAAGTAACAACAACAACAAGAATAAGTAGTAAACCAACGTAGGACAAGGGTAAGAGGAAGATCGATGAGAACCAAGTGGTTGAGAAAAGCTTCAAGTTCAAAGAATATCCTATCACTGACAAAGTAGCTTTGGAAGTGGAGGAAAAGAGGGAGAAACTCAGAAAGAGAGCAAAGCATAGGAAGAGAGAAAAACAAAGGCTGGAGGAATAAAAAAGGAAGTTGCAGGAAACAGAGATGAAGTTGAAGGAAGAACATGAGCTAAGAAGGAGAGAGAGGGAAGAGAAAAAAAAATAGGAAGACAGAGAAGGGAAATGCGTGATGATAGAGAAAATTGTGCCCATACATGTTGAGGAGTTAGAACAAGTAGCAGATGAAGAAGAGGTTGAGTAGATGCAGGATCGGGAGCTTGTTGAGTAGATTGAGAAAATGGTTGAAGTAACATACATGGAGTTAGGATAGGAGCCATAGGACCAAGATATCGACCTCATGTCAAGAGCACAATTTTAGGTTCTTTATCTCGTACAATCCAATTTGCATAGGAAGAGTTCGCCAAGGTGCTTTCTTCTTCCTATGTAAAGAACCTTATAACCCTATGGCAAGATGATATAAAACTTCTTACATGATGAGCTTGTTAGTGGAATACCTTGGAAAAACATGCGAAAGCTTCTTTCCACTAAACACTCTAAGGAATGTGTCATCCGGCGAGGCAAACCAATCTGCGATCTCTGATATTGCCTCCATTGTTGTAGGTGACATGCAAGGTGGTTCTTCCTCAAAGATAATCCTATCTGTGGAATGAGGAAGTAGTCAGTTAGCTTCTCCATAACCCATCGATGGTTGTAATCCGAGAGCAGCTTGCAGTGGATTTGCATGGGAGGTTCTCGAGGTGACCAAGCCTAGTTCATACCAAGGAATGAATTATGTGAACAAATGGCATCCAGAAAATATGAAGACATATAAAATCTTTCTTTCTGACCCTTGGGAGGGTTCAAGGCATTACCAACATGGATCCTTAACTGTTGAGCCAACAAATCTGACCAGTTGAGAGGCTTCCAATTGTTCACAATCTCGTTCAGAAGAATTGCTCACCCTTCTGGAAAAGTCTCTATGTTCCGTTGACTATGGATTCTACAAGCTAAGATGATCGACATCTGAGAGTCCCTCCTAAGAGACCTTGTCTTGTATGTGTTGGTGGGTGTCCGTCGAAACTTTCATGGCTCCTTCACCTAGCTCTTAACAACATCCCTTGTGACCACATAATTTTTGGTGGCATAGAAGAGTGAATCCATGCGTGTTTCTGCCTCAAGAAAAAAATACATACGTCGATAACTTGCTGCCAAAAAAGTATCAAGCCTTTTTCTGATGGTACTGCTCAAATTCATGCTCTTCACATCGATATGTGAGACAATACAACTGATGAAATCGACACATGGGAAGGTTGGATATATGCATGCAACCCTATCTATCCCCAATCTCTGGACATTAATATAGACCTATCTATTCTCTAGATCTGTTGGGAATTCCTTTTCTAAAAAAACTTTATTAACTTTCTTCCATGTAATATCTGAACTTTTTTCTACATACAGTTGAGTGTCTGTGTATACTCGCAAGTTTACTAACGTTTTCTCAACTGCTTCCCTAATACTTCTCTCAGTGGTCTCTTTTGAAGCAGTTCTCTTGGGTTCCATGGTAATAGTGATTGATGGAGAGAAGTGCTCAACAACTGTGGTACCTATGGGACAAACAAGACACTCATGGCTAGAAAACATTAGCCTTTTGAAAATCTATCTTCACAACAAGATCAGGCAACAAACCGGCGCACTGGTGAGAAACATTGTGTAATTCTCTTGGGCAAGTGAGGGGTACTGGCAATGTGAACTCTGCATTGAAAAGTTCCAGTAACCAAGAGATAGCCTGAGGCTTGAGACTGCATAATGCGTAGTCCTATCATGGTCAATGACTAAGAGAGATTGCACATTTTGCAATCTCAGTCGCCAAGGGGTAGATTGAGCCTGGAACTGCGCAATGCATAGTTGGGCCATCCTATATTGTGCACTATGAAGTCTCTATTAGAAAATTATATATTACGGAGCAATGGAGCACATAAAATATTGCAGAAATATAAACACAGAAAACACACAAAACAAGAGAGACACAGATATACGTGGTTCACCCAGTTTGGGCTACGTCCACCCCGAACAGCCAGTCCTTCCTTTCTATTATCTAGCAAAATGAAGAGATACAACCTACAGCAAAACCGCTGCAATATCCTCTATTTTCTCTCACAGTCTCACCTCTATGTTTCTCGCTCACCGAATACACATCTATATCACAGCCTCAAATACAATGCCCTCATATAAAGAGAGGGGTTGCCTTCTAGGGCAAAAAACCCTAAACTAAACATAAGCTCTACCGTCAGATCATCCGCCTAATGAACGGCCCAGATTGACTAGAAATTACTATACTTTTACAAGGCAATTTTACATTTATTTTTGGCTTCGGGGGCGCTGCCCCCGAGCCCCCGCCGGGGGACCGCTGGCCCCCGGACCCCCCAGCCGAGGGGGATGGTTCCCCCCGGACCCCCACGGGGGGGACAAGTCCCCCTCGCATGGAGGGGTGTACAAACTTCCTGGTGTATACATCCGGCTGAAACAAAGACCTCTGAACAATCATGCTCCACACACAACAATCTCCCACTTGGAGAATGATTGTAGAAACTCCACTGCTGCTACATTTGCTGGACAATGACTCCTCTTTGGACCTGGCTGTTCCTCATCTTCTTCATCATCCTTGAAGACCAATTGAAACTGAGCATATTCCCAGTTTCTCCCTGGTTACAACTTTTGTTAGCATATCTGTAAGATTCTGGCTAGTGTGTATCTTTTCCAGCTTCAACTCTCCTTCTTCCAACACTGATCGTATGAAATGGTACTTGAGCTGTATGTGTTTAGTCCTGGAATGAAATGCTGAGTTCTTTGCAAGATGAATGGCACTTTGGCTATCACTGTATAACGTGCCCTTATCATGCTCCTTACCCAATTCACCCATAAACCTTTGTAACCAAATCATTTCTTTACTAGCCTCTGTAGCAGCAACATACTCTGCTTCTGTTGTTGAGAGTGCAACAACACTTTGGATTTTTGAAACCCAACTGACAGCTGTTCCTCCAACAGTAAATACATATCCTGTAGTGCTCCTCCTGTTATCTCTGTCACCTGCCATATCTGCATCAACATATCCCTATAGAGAAATGTTTGAACCACCAAAGCATAATGCTTGATTTGTGGTACCTTTCAAATATCTGAGAATCCATTTTACTGCCATCCAATGTTCCTTTCCTAGATTGTTCATGTACCTGCTTACAACTCCCACTGCATGTGCAATATCAGGCCTTGTTCAGACCATTGCATACATTAAGCTTCCAACTGCTGATGCATATGGAACTTTAGACATATAATCCATGTCTTCTTGGGTCTTTGGGCACATTTCCTTGCTAAGTTTGAAATGGCTAGCAAAAGGTGTACTAACCGGTTTTGCATTTTGCATATTAAATATTTTCAACACCTTTTGTATGTACTCATTCTGAGACAATGTTAATTTGCGATTTTTCCTGTCTCTAGTTATTCTCCTACCAAGGATTTGTTTTGCAGCTCCCAAATCCTTCATTGCAAATGAATTTGCCAATTTTATTTTGAGTACATTTATTTCCTGCATGTTAGATCCTGCAACAAGCATGTCATCTACATACAATAACAATATAATATAGCTGCCATCGTTTTGCTTTTTCAGATAAACACAATGATCAGAGTGACATCTAGTATAACCTTGTTCAGACATAAACTTGTCAAATTTTAGATACCACTGCCTTGGAGCCTGTTTTAAGACATACAAGCTTTTCTTCAACCTGCATACTAGTTTCTCCTTCCCTTTCACCTCATATGCTTGTGGCTGCTGCATATATATCTCTTCCTCCAAATCCCCATGGAGAAAGGTTGTCTTTACATCTAACTGCTCAAGATGCAAATCTTCAGCTGCTGCAAGACTTAAAATAGTTCTGATTGAAGTCATTTTAACAACAGGAGAAAATATTTCATCAAAATCAATACCTTTCTTCTGTTCAAACCCCTTCACCACAAGTCTAGCTTTGTACCTCTGTTTTCCTCCATCTTCTTCCTTCATCCTGTAAACCCATTTATTCTTCAATGTAGTTTTTCCTACAGGCAACCTGACCAAATCCCAAGTCTAGTTATGCATTAAGGAGTCCATCTCTTCTTCCATGGCTACCTCCCACTTCTTCCTGCTTTCAAACTGCATTGCTTCTTCATAACATTCAGGTTCACCGGAATCAGTCAACAATAAATAATATAATGAAGGAGAATATCGTTCAGGGGGTCTACTTGTCCTGGTAGATCTTCTAACACCACTTTCAAGTGTTTGGGGTGCCTGTTGTTGCTGTGGTGGTTGATGTTGTTGTGGTTGTTGATTATTATTATTTTCAGGCACCTTTACTTTTTCAGTGATTTCATCAAGGACTGTGTATTCCTTGTTTTCGTTTTCTTTCTTCTTTTCCTGCAAATGATTCTTATACAAGACCTTTTCATTGAATATTACATCTCTGCTCCTAATGATTTTGTGATTTTCATAATCATATAAGCGATAACCAAAATCATTAACACCATATCCAATAAAGGTACATTTCTTTGACTTTGCCTCAAGCTTTGTTCTATTCTCTTTATCAATATGGACAAAGGCCTCACAACCAAAAGGCTTTAAAAAAGAGTAGTTTACCTTTTTACCTATCCATGCTTCCTCCGGAACACCACCATCCAAGGAACTTGAAGGCCCTCTGTTTATTAGATAAACAGCAGTATCTACAGCATCTGCCCAAAACTGTAAAGGCAATCCTGCATGCAATCTCATGCACCTTGCACGCTACATGATTGTTCTGTTCATCCTTTCTGACACACCATTTTCTTGTGGTGTTCTTGGAACTGTCTTCTCTCTGCGAATTCCATGTTTTGAACAGTACCTATCAAACTCTTTGCTGCAATATTCACCTCCATTGTCTGATCTAAGACACTTCAATTTCTTTCCTGTCTCAATCTCAACCAAAGCTTTCCATTTCTTGAAAGTATCAAATACATCAGATTTATTCTTAATACAATAAATCCAAGTTTTTCTAGTTGCATCATCAATAAAGGTAACATAATAACGAGAGCCACCAAGAGATGATACCTGAGCAGGTCCCCATACGTCTGTATGCACAAGCTCTAATTTTTCGTTCTTCTTTTCTTTCCCAACTCTGAGAAATCTGACTCTCTTCTGTTTTCCATAAATGCAGTTCTCACATAAATCCAAATCAACATTCTTCAAACCTGGCAACAAATTCCTTGAGTGAAGAATCTTCATCCCTTTTTCACTCATGTGTCCGAGCCTATGATGCCATAATGTTGCATCTGCTCCTTTGGAAGTCAAAGCATTAACATAGTTAGAAATACCATTGCATAAATACAATGTACCAACCTTTTCACCTTTTGCTATTACCAGAGCTCCTTTTGTGACCTTCCAAGCTTTATCTGTGAAAGTTGTCACACAACCTTCACTGCCTAACTGCCCTGTTGAAATCAGATTTTTCTTTAGATCTGGAACATGCCTTACCTCCTTTAGTAGCCATTGGTTTCCATTCTGCTATTTTACAAGAACCTTACCCATTCCAACAATTTTACAGGGTTTTTCATCACCCAGACGAACTTGTCCAAAATCTCCTTGAACATAGTCATAAAAGTATTTCTTTTCAGGTGTGGCATGGAATGAGGCCCCTGAATCTACCACCCAGGAATCAATAATATTTTCGAAAGAAAGAATCAAAGCATCTTGTAACACCTCACCTGTCACATTTGCTTCATGATCGTTTTCTTGTTGTGCATCTCCTTCTTTTCCCTTCCGAGATCTACAGTCTTTCTGTAGGTGTCCTTTCTTTCCACATTTCCAGCACACTATCCCCGATCTGGACTTGGATCTGCCTTTCCTTGATTTACTGCGATATCCTGAGCTCTTTCCTCTTTCCATTTTTCTTCCTCTAGACTCTGCACTCAAAGCATTTCCCGATGTCTCACCGGAGCTTTTCCGTCGCATTTCCTCGCTAAGGATAGCACCGACAACATCATCAAACTTTAAAGTACTAGATCCAGAAACGGAGTTACTAATGGCCATTACCAAACCATTCCAACTTTCTGGTAATGAGCACAGGAATAACAGAGCTCTAACTTCATCATCAAAGTTTACCCCTACAGAACTTAACTGGCTTGTAACTGTATTAAAATCATTTAAATGGTTTGCAACATATCCACCTTTCGACATATTCATATTAAATAACCATTTCATAAGAAATACCTTGTTTGAGGCCGAGGGTTTTTCATATAGTTTCAACAACGTCTGCATCAAACCCTCTGTCATGGTTTCCTTCGAAATTTTGAAGGCGACTGACGCAGCAAGGCACAACCGTATTGTTCTGAGTGCCTTTCTATCGAGAAGGTTCCATTCTTCGTCTTTCATACCCGTCGGCATCTTTGTTTTTCTGCCCAATGGTAGGTATAGATCTTTCTGATATAGATAATCTTCCATCTGCATCTTCCACAGCGAGAAGTTTTGGCCGTTAAATTTCTCGACCCTAAAATTACCATCTTCCGCCATTTCTCCCACTCGAACCAGGAACCCTTCTTTCCTGCGAGTTTATCAGCCAAATAGACCTTCGACTCTAATACCAGTTGTTAGAAAATTATATATTACGGAGCAATGGAACACATAAAATATTGCAGAAATATAAACACAGAAAACGCACAAAACAAGAGAGACACAGATATACGTGGTTCACCCAGTTTGGGCTACGTCCACCCCGAACAGCCAGTCCTTCCTTTCTATTATCCAGCAAAATGAAGAGATACAACCTACAGCAAAACCGCTGTAATATCCTCTGTTTTCTCTCACAGTCTCACCTCTATGTTTCTCGCTCACCGAATACACATCTATATCACAGCCTCAAATACAATGCCCTCATATAAAGAGAGGGGTTGCCTTCTAGGGCAAAAAACCCTAAACTAAACATAAGCTCTACCGTCAGATCATCCACCTAATGAACGACCCAGATTGACTAGAAATTACTATACTTTTACAAGGCAATTTTACATTTATTTTTGGCTTCGGGGGCGCTGCCCTCGAGTCCCCGCCGGGGGACCGCTGGCCCCCGGACCCCCCCGGGGGGGATGGTCCCCCCCGGACCCCCACGGGGGGGACAAGTCCCCCCCGCACCCCCCCGCGTGGAGGGGTGTACAAACTTCCTGTGGTATACATCCGGCTGAAACAAAGACCTCTGAACAATCATGCTCCACACACAACAGTCTCAAAGGACAAGCATCATCTTATGTGTCTGGATCGTGCAATGCGTAGCTGGGCACTATGAAAACTAGCCAAGGAAACTCCCCTGCCAATGAACCCGTCTATCTCGCAGTTAAGGTCAAGTGGTCACATACGAGGTGGTTAGGTCTAGTGGTTAAGGCGAAGGTTCTGACTTATGGAGGTTAAGGCGAAGGTTCTGACTTATGCCGGTTAGGCGGCGTTCACATGCCATGGTTAGGGAGGCAGTTAGTGGTGGCGGTTTTCTAAGCATTTAGCGGGAGGGGCACGGGGCTAGCCTCCTACCCATGGTCTCACCGGTGGCGGTGACCAAGGCTAGGGCTAGACCCCTGCCCCTTCCCCCCATAATGCTCTGACTACAACCTTAAATAGGCGCGGGGATCCATAGAGGTTAAGACTCATGCCGAGAGCATGGCTGTCACACGGAATGAGTCGTTCTTGTGGACAAGACCGACCTCCCTAGTATCTAATGATATCTAGCGACAAACAAACCAATCAACTTCTATCTTTCTCTAAATATGCAATTTTTTAAATAAAGGCAAACAAGTATTTTAGGCCTACCTTGGTTCTAATGCAAGTTTGTGTAAGCCTTGCTCCGTTGATCCAAATGAGGTCCCTTGTAGAGAATCTACAAACACAAAGAAGCACACAAATTAAATAGCACCTGAAAAGCCAATATAATAAATCATACTTATCATGATGATCAAGGAATTCATGAAACAAATCACATAAGACAATTTGTTGAGAAAAATGAATATGATTGTATTAATTTAAATCAAAGAAGAACTTTACAACCTGTGCCTTGATGTTGTACAAGCTCCTCCCAGGGTCCAGCAAGAAGTCTCCTCTACTTTGACAAGTTTCACTCTCTTCCCAATGAAGCCAAAAGGTATGTGATCTCTCCTCTCAAGCTTAACTAGGAAGTCTTAATTCCACCAGCATTTACCCTAAAAAATATTCAGCTTCTAACCTCCCCAGCAACTAGCCCAATGCCTTAATTTATAGAGCAATGGAGGGAAGTTACTAGGTCCTCCTTCAAAGGTATAAAGCCCTCCTTCAAAGGGATAAGCTCCTCTCATCAAGGGATTAGCTCCTTCACTTTTGGGATGCATGAACCACCTAGGAGCGAACCATCCACATCAAGATTCCTTCTAGAATCATCTAGAATTAACCCAAAGTGAGTTTTTAAGAATAAACTTGCGCCTTTTTGACTTTCACAGGGGTCCGCACCCACTCTTTTAGAGACAGAGTGGGCAGGTCCGCAGGTAACATGAACAAGGGGTGCGGGACCACAGGCAATAGTGAGAGAAAGTGCGAAACCAGAGCTTTATTGATTTTTAAGGTCTTTCTCTCATTTTCAAAGCTTGACATGAAGAGCTGAGGTTTGAGACCTGCTTAGGAGGATAGTATGAATGATGGTAGACCCATACTGACTGCAAATAGTCATGGTGACAATATTTTGTGTAACAGATTGCCCCCTAAAGTGCGAAGTCTGTAGTAGATGAGGATTTCATTTATCATCTAGGAAGAGTGAAGTACTTTATCATTTCGAGGATCATCTTGTGGAGAGCCCGGTTGGAACCTGTAAAAACATTCAATGCAAAATATATATGAGATCATATCATCGCTGAGGTAGGCATTCCCATACTTAGATCAAAACTGACTAAAAAACTAACTACTGCTCTGATATAGGAATGATCTTGTAATACATCACAAGTATAGACACATGTAGACACAGTATCGACGCAGCCATCTGTTTATGAATAGTCCATTGTATAATGAATACAAAATTCCTCGCAGCCTGGATGGTGGAAACTAGATCCATGGTATTCATTTATACTTCTCGAAATAGTACGATTCTAACCATGTGAATGAATGTTTTGAAGTCGAACATGGTAGAAACCACTTGATTACCAGTCAATGATGTAAACTGTTAACAAGTGTGAGAGAAACCACCAGTAATGTCAATGGCTCTCAAATTACTCAGTACAATCCATGAGATGTGAATAGATGTGTTGATGTCGAACATGTCACGGAATCCTTTGATCGAAGGTCAATGATGCAACCTATCGTTGAAGGCGAGAAACCTGCCATTGAGGCATGCAGATCCCAAGGTACTGACGATTTCTAGATCATCTTTCTAGATAATGAGCTGAAGTCGATAGAAAGCGATCCGTCGTAGGCAAGCCCACAACACGAAATCATAGATCAAGTTTGAAGAAATTTAGTTGCAAGGACTAACTCAGGGATGGTCAAGATGGATGACAGATATTTTGTAGATGAATGGTTTATTTGCACTGACCTCTTGAACACATAACGACACAGCAGATGGTTTGGTGACAATTGACCCAAAGTTAATACCCAGAAACCGACTGAAGACTTCCAATATGGTTTGATCAATTGTTAGGCAAAGGATTTCCCAACCCAAGTGAATAAAAGTGTCGTGTTCAAGAGTGGCTACAAAGTATGACAAACAAGCTCATTTTTCTCTCTTTTCCCCCACCATTTCTGGCAAGTACCTATTTATTTTTGAAAAGCTTGAGGAGGATAACTTTTTCTTGATTATAAGCTCATCCTTCGGATGAGTCCAACTTAGTTAAATTCGAACCCTAAGAAGGAGTGGTCTGTTCCTGTTTGTAATTGAACAGGTCCTTTACTGTTAAATTTTAACGAGTCCAACATAGGAGAAACTCGTTGTTTTTCAATTTTAGAGAGTCTGAAAAAACTTAAGAAGACTCCATGGTTGTCCTTTTTCGTAAGCCCAAAAAAGTATAAAATAATACTTGAGAGAACCACTTGATCATTATGACCAAGGAGTACTTTTCATAATTAGTGCCTCTGATCCGAAAAAGTAAAAAAGCGCTCAATGACGCGTCGTTTTATAACCAATATCGAATTTGAAACGACAAAAATCCGACGATCTTTTCATTTTTTTACGGTCAAAAAAGGGCTGTAAGTGGACCGTCTTTTTAGTTCCATTTTAACGAGCTTAAAAATAAAAACTCGGCAATCTTTTCAGGTTTTAGGAGTCAGAAAAGAGCTTAAAGGTGACTCTAATGTTTTTTCGTCGAAAATGACCGATTTCGCCTGAAAAATCTGTTATCCTGAACAAAAACTCAAAAATTACTCATACCTATTTAAAATGGATAAAAATGCTTCAAAATTTACCTCTTTAAAGTGAAACATAAACAAATTAAAAACTCATTTAATCAAAAAACTTATAAAAAGGGCTTTTGTAAATTCATTTTTACCGTTTGAGTTCTGGGTGAGAAAATAGAGCTTTTGGTCAGAAACTTCCCGTGAAGATTGCAGAAACTCCGTCTGTTGGAATCGAGCGTCGTCTCCTCCAGGTAATCTAAATCATCCTACTCTTTCATTTCATCCATTTCAAATTTGTTTTTAGGCTTTGATTTCATTTTTTAAGGGATTTCTAGGTTAGAAACCCATGTGCGGGGGTCTGCAGGCATAGCACAGGTAACCTGCGGACCCCGACTTTTTCGTAAAGGGAAAAAAGTCAGGGGTCTGCACCTGCTGTGAAGGAAAAGTGTGGACCCACGCAGTGTCTCTAACAGAGAGGGTGTGGTCCCCACAGCAAGGGTTTTTAAACCTAAATTTCTCAATTTTCACCCAAAAACTTTGCTTTTAGATATTCTAATTCGCCTTTTTATTGAATGTAGGGTATACATCATGCTTGATTGGCGAGAACGGGAGCACAAGGATGTAGATCTCGATGCGATTAATCATCAACCTTCGATTGATGCATTGAAGGCATGCGACTTATACAAATTCTGGGCCATACCTGGCATGAGGGCCCAGGTGGACTTTTTGCAGTGGCTAGTAGACAGGTGAGCATACAGGACCAATGCTTCTTTATTGGTGGTCACCAGCTCGAAATGGAGCCGGCAGACATTTAATTTTTGACTGGCTTGCCTAAGAGAGGTGAAAACTTGACTCTATTCGGGACTAGGCCAGGTGGCCAGTCTGTCGATAGCCTTCGGCTAGAGTTTTGCAACGACCAGACTAGAGACAAAGGGATAGATATCAAAACCATATCCCTTCCTGAACTAAAAGTGATTGCGTTTACTATTACCAGGCTCTGCGGAAGCGCAACACTACATATAGCCACTAGATCCCAAATGTGGATGGCAATAGACTACTTTTAAGGCACCATCTTCAACTGGTGCGATGCTGTGTTGGCTAATATAAAAGGCCAACTGACTAGAGCAAATAACGGACAACTGAAGACCTTTGGATATGGTGCTTTAGTCGTGAGCTTTGGTCTGGAGAGGGTTCCAATGTTGGTCCCACAGCACCTCACTATTGGAGCTGGACTTCCCCGAGAGCCCAAACTGATGCGATGGGTTGCGGTTATGGCCCGTCATCCTAAGGAGGGGGCAGAAGTCGTTCGATTCACTCCTGAGTATTTCCATTGATTGGAGAACCAATTTTTTGCTATTCAAGACTTTCCATACGTTAGGGTAGATTTTCGTGGTGACCCAGACATGGCTCTTCCACCAGGAGAGTAATGGGATGACTCAGGTAAAATCATTTTCAACATTTTCTAATTAATTTTTTTATTTTTTTTTTTATCTCGTCCAAAAATTGATAGTAAAAGTTTCAAATGCAGATGTAGGTCCACGGCGACTAGCCGCTCTCCGACCCTATGAGAGGAAACAACAAGTTGCAGCAGCACCAATCTAACAAGACGAATCAACAGAGAACTTGGCTGAATTGGAGAGTCATCTAGAGCATTTGGCAGCAGACATTCCGGAGACCAGCATAGATGACATTACTCTTAGGCTACAGTGCTATGTGATTGGGGTCCCAAGACCTTTCAGGAGTTTCCTTTGCAGGGTGGCCCATACAGTGGTTTCTTATCAAGATCATCACCAGTGATAGGATGATCACCTGTTGTAGACACATATGACATTTTTTGCTTTTTGTACTATCATTTTTGCCGATCATAAGGTGTTTTTCAACCTATGATCGAAGAAAATGTATATTTGACACACTCCTATATTATACTATATCACTATTACCGGCTTATCTTGTAAAACATGTTATGGAATGTTTTTAAATTTACTTGTATACTTATTGCAAATGTCTACTTAACATTCGAGAAGGAATTGCATCTGCTAATGTATTTAAATATCTTGGAATATGCTGATATTCAATATATTCAAATTCACGTTCCAAGAGACGAACTCTCAAAAATAATCTCAATAACACTGGATTTCTAATGGCATATACTCTATTAAGATGTAATACAACGAGTTCATAATCTAACCTCACTATCAAACTCCGAATCCCAAATGAAATAGATTCAGATAATAACTCAATCACTGCACTATACTCGACAATGTTGTTCGTTGTTTGACCGAGGCTTGCCCCATGCATAGATACCAACTCGTAAGAGGGCGAATAGATAACCCAAGATGGAGAAGAAATGTTCCATGTATTACGACAAGCACCATCAGCAAAACCAATGTATGTTTGGCGAGGCGTTGACATCTACAATATCAAGAGTAAAACCAAGATAAGCAGGAATAATGACAAAAAATACTCTCTAAGCTAAGCACACTTTTTAATCTAAAACACACCGGCTAGAAAGAAAACTAACCTAACTAAAAATCTCCACACCCATTTTTAAGCATAATACCTCTTCAGGTAAAGACCATTTCTGGGTTTACCTAAAGAGACCCCGTCAAAGTCTACCAATTCATAGGCCCCTTTTGCTAGCTTTCGCTTAACAGCATAAGGACCATGCCACATGGGTACGAATTTTCCAGTGCCTAATTTATCATTTGCTTGATCGTACAATAAGACTAGGTCTCCTTCCGAAAAATTTCGAGGGGTAACATTTCGATCATACTGAGATTTAATACGTTTGGCATGAGTTTCAATTGCTAATGCAGCATCACGTTGATTCTCATCTAGCTGAGCCAAGTATAACAAATGTTTTTCCTCTTCGGAAGTGGCTGGAAGTAATTCGATGGCCATTTGCAATGACGGGGTTTCGCATTCAATGGGTAACACAGCTTCCAGACCATAAACTAGTTAGAAAGGAGTGAACCTGGTTGACGTTTTTACTGAGGTTCGATATGCCTAAAGCACTGAAAATAGCATGTTATGCCAATTCGACCTATGAATCCCAATGATTCGTTGAATCATGATGACTAGAAATTTGTTGATGGCTTCAACCAGACCATTAGCCTGTGGATAATATGGAGTTGAACTATTGTGACGCAATCCAAGTTGGCCTGTAAGTTCAGTCATCATAATGTTTCGAAAATGACGTCCATGATCAATGATAATCACTTGTGGAACACAAAACCTAGCAATTATATGATTAAACATGAAAATCGCAGTAGTTTTGCCGTCTGCCTCAAATGTAGGCATCGCCTCGGTCCACTTGGTAAAATAATCTACCGCAAGGATGATATACGCATGCCCCCCGGGCGAGTGAGGGTTACATGTAATAAAATCGATAACCCATTTCACAAAAGGACCAACGGCAATTATAGGGTGGAGAGGAGCAAGTGGAGCGCACATCTTTTGATCAAAAATTTGGCAATTGTGGCATTTTCGGACCGCGTTAATACAATCTTTAAACAAAGACGGCCAGAAATAGCCAGCGCACAATATCTTTTGGGTTGTGGTAAACCTAGACATATGACCGCCACACGCTCCAAAGTGACACTCATTGAGAACCCTTTCAACTTTTTCATTAGTTAAACAATGTCGAAAAACAAAGTCCGCCCCATGACGATAAAGTGTATCTCCAATAATTTTGAATTGTTGGGACTAGAATCGTATTTTTCGATGTTCTGACCTTGAAATTTCTGGCCGAAAGGATTGGGTCTAGAGATAAACTATGATATCCCCATACCATGGATCTAAAGTGCTGATTAGAAACAAGGATTCGTTCGTAATGGGCTCCTCCGCCACAGTTTCCGTGTCAGCACGCGGGAAGTCACACATTAACTCCGCAAAAACTAAAGGTTTCTTCGACTTAGACTTTTAAAATTCCAAGTCGAACTCTTGCAGGATCACAATCCATTTGGAGTACTTGTCCCCTAGCAATTGTTTGGTCAAAATATAGATCATAGGGTTGCAATCAGAAATTATTGTAGTTTTACGTAGTAAAATGTAATGACGAAAACGTTGGACAACTTGAACAGCTGCCAATGCCAATTTCTCCACATGTGAGTATTTTAGCTTAGTTGGATTTAAAGTTTGACTAAGGTAATATATCAGATGTTCAGTACCGAATTCATCTTCCTGAACTAACACCTCTCCTATGGTGGAATGGGAGGCGGCGAGATACAAGAAGTAATCCTGGTTGTAGTTGGGAGGATGCAATAACAGTGCATGGGTCAACGCGTGTTTTAGTGCATCAAAAGATTTATCAGCTATCTCATCCCAAAAGAATGGAGTATTCTGTTTCAACAACCGGGTTAAACCCTTTGTGATCTCGGCGTAGTTAGGAATGAATCGACGTAAAAAGTTTGCTTTCCCTTGCAAACTTTGGAGTTGGCGAAGACTTGAAGGAGGAGGCAATTTGACAATAGCTTCAACCTTTGAGGGATCGACGCGAATGCCGGCTTTCGAAACAACAAAACCCAATAACCGACCCGTTTCTATACCGAAAACACACTTGTGTGGATTCAACCTAATTCAATAATGCCTACACCTCATAAAGATTGCTCGTAAATGGATGAGATGATCAGCTCGATGTAATGAATGGGCAGGTAAATCATCGAGATAGGGTTGCACAATGTGCTTGATGTCATGAAACGCGTAAGACATGGTTCTTTGAAAATTTGCCACGACGTTCTTGAGCCCAAAAGTTAATTTTCAATAAGAAAATGTCCCCCATGGACAAATGAAAGTTGTTTTTGGTTGATCAGCAGGTAGAATATTGATTTGATTGTATCCGGAAAAACCATCCATGAAGGAGAATATTTCACTGTCGGTACAATCATCAATGATTTGATTGATATAGGGAGTTGGGTAATTGTCTTTTTGATAGGCTCGATTAATGTCCCTATAATCGATACATATTCTTATTGTCCCTTTCTTTTTGTTAATAGGAACAATATTCGATACCCAATTCGTTAACGGAATCGGGTAAATGAAACCTGCTTTGAGTAATTTTTCAACTTCTGCTTTAATAGCAGCAACTTTTCGCGGGTGAATTTGATGCAAACGTTGCCGGACGGGTTTAGCATCTGGGTAAGTTTTGATTTCATGAACAACAATTGCGGGGTCAATTCCTGGCATTTCCTCATATGACCAGGCAAACACGTTGTGGAATTCTTGAAATAGGGCCTTATATGTTTGAATTTCATTTTCTATACATGAGGCACTATATGAATGTTTTCAAAAATTCCAGGCTTAACCGAAATATCAATAGGAATAGTTCGAGAAATGTTTCCCAAATTTAACTCTGAATTAGGATTTTTCATTGGATTCTGAGATTCCTTGACATATTCAGTCGTAAAAATAGACGAAAAATCATTTTCAAAACGATCAATCTCAGGTAAAAACGAAGATCTATGATGAAGATCTTCCCATGGTAAATCATCGACACATAGGATTTCACGAATTTTCTCATTAGCGTGAACAAGTTCGGAAAACGTTGTTGAATCCGAGTTTGATGTTGAAAGTGATTCCTCGTGGACCACATTCATTAAGTCAATTTTGGTTGAAGAAGGGTCGGAAAACGACTGCACGGCCTGATACGCAATTTCATATGGACTCAAAGGCATAACATCACCAAATGAGTCTATCTCAAATTCGGAAGGTACGATCCAAGGATCGTCATAAACTATAGTGTCTGACGAAATCATATGAATGGTTGTAGTAGAAGATGATGTGTTGATAGGAGGAAAAGGAAAAGTTCCTAGTAAACCAGAATCTTTAACTAGTCCTACTCCAACATCCTTATACGAGATAGTTGTTTTGCCGACATGCTAAATACTTTCAGAAGAGGCTGGGTTGGATGAAAAGTAAGTTAGCTGGTCTATAGTTACGATCTTTCCATTATGAGGGAACTTTATAAGCCGAAAGACCGATGAAACCACAGCTGTCATAGCGTAAGACCAACTACGACCCAAGAGAAGGTTGTAATCTAGAGGGGCATCAACCACCTCCACATCTAGATTAACAGTTTTACCTTCAACCCCTATAGGTAAATCCTGTAGAATGCCAAAAGGATGAAAGCCACGGCCATCAAAGGCCTTTAGAATCGTTAGGGATTGATTTAGCGTAGGAGAACCAAGTGATCTCCAACACTATATCGGCATAATACATGTTGAGGCTCCTTCATCAATCACAGTCCTATAACAAGGTCTGTTTTTTACTAACACTGGGATCTGGAAAGCCATTTGATGAGGTAAGCGCGGTGTACTATTTTCTAGATAAAAAATTATAAGGTTCGAGTCCTGAACGTCAACAGCTCCTATAGTCGACAATAGCAATTCACGTTGTGCTGGACATGATTGCAGCACTTCCAAAGCCGACATTGTTGAAGGTGAAATAGCCAAATCTTCAACAATGTTATAGTTCTGAGCTGCTCTTGCATGTGGATTGAAAGCTGACTTTCGAAGTATACCCTTGGTGAGCAGTTTGATTACTAAGTCTGGGTTAGGTTTCTCGATCTGTAGTGGATCGGAACTGGGAGTTGAAGTTGATGGGTTCGAATGAGAATATTCTGCTTCCTTACCAACAACAGGACTTTTACTTCCATAATCATGCGATCGAGTCACAATCCTAACATGGGACATCATCATTATGGGTTCTTCGGAGGCATTTGAGGAAGAACCTATCATCTTACTGTCTTGACTAGGAAAAGGATCCTTCAAAACAGCGGGCGTTTGGGAACCTTTGACGATTTTCACAACCTCTGCACGATGAGGGCAGTCTCTAGTAAAATGCTCTTCGTCACAAATGAGACAAGGATAACGAGGTTTGCGTTTCTCATCAGTTGATTCCGCTTTTTCTGGTTTCTCTTTTGAATTTTTATATGTTTTATTTTTCTTCTTCCCTTCCTTCTTACAGCCAGATTTTGATTTGGCTGTAGATGACTCTACAACATGAATATCGGCGGATATTTCTGTAGAAGAATCTCCTATCGGGGAATCTGGTAAAGTTATGATAGGAGAAGAATTCTTAGAAGATTTCTTCTTACTTTTGGTATTAACCGTACCAATCATACCATCAGCGGCATGATACCCTGAAGGAGCTGCAGTTATTTGATTTTGTTTAGGAAGGTCGGGGATTTTCTCGTGTAACGTACCTGACTGCGTATAAACTAAGTCAAGGTACTGAGCTTGAGCAATTACTTGCTCTTTAGTAACAACTCCTGCCTTAGCTACATCCTTAGTGATCTTTGGTATTAAAGATTTTACAAACCATTCAGCTAAGATCTGATCCGGAATAAAAACTTTCACTAAACGCCGTCGACGTCTCCATTCATGAATGTGATCCGAAATGTAAGTGGACGTTGACTGCTTTAATGAAGTTAATAATTCTGTGTCATTGTCATATCTGACTGGCAACTGAAAATGAGTTAAAAATGAAGTAGCTAACTGACTAAAGTTATAAAAAGTGGCTCGCGGTAACTCAATGTACCACTTGGCCGCAAGACCAATTAGAGTGCGCTGGAAAAGCCTTAAACAGATTGAATCATCTAAAATGGAATTAGACGCACACCAGAGGTGATAATTCATCACATGGTTCGACGGGTCCTCTCCTGATTTGCCTTCAAACTTAGGAATATCACTAGGCAACTTATTCGGCATTGGCGGCCAAAATCGAAGATAGTTAATTGGATCGTTCATAAGGCATGACAAGTCAGGAAAGTCCAAAGTTGCAATAAACGGTAACTGACGATTAGGGTCCCTGAAACCCTAGGTCATGAGACCAGCCCGAGGAGGAGGATATCCAGGATAGGAATTAGAATTGCATTTGGGATATTATATCCTCCTGGAAAACCAGGATTAACCGGACCGTACTGGGGTTGTTGAGGTTGCTGATATGTATATCCAGGGTACGATTGATACTGATAGACTGGCTACTGCATAGCAGGACCGAATTGGTACTGTCCCTGGTACGGTTGATAAGTAAAATTGAGGTTGACTTGTGACAACCATACTTGGACCAGGTTTTCCTATAGGAATTTGAACCGAAGTCTGAATTGTGGATCCAGACTGAGGTAAAGATGTCTGAGGAGTTGATACAGGAACAGTAGAAACCGGAGCTGTCGATACTCCAAAAGTAGGTGGGGTAGATTGAACAGATGTTGCAGCAGTTGCAGCAGTTGTTTGAGGTAGAGTACGAGGCGTACTAGGCCCAGACTGAAAAACTACAGAAGGTTCCGAAGTTTGAATAGTAGACTGGACAGGTTGCTGGGGTGAACCATAAACCAAGGGTTGTCCAGATTGAGATGACAACTGTACATTCGGTTGCAAGATCTGTTGAGTTTGAGATGGATTCCACACTAAGTTCATTCTGGGGTACGGACCCATAACAGGTTGAGAATATTGAGGACCATAACCGGGTTGAGGGTAGGGTTGATAATTCAAAGGTACATTTCCAGCTACTTGGACAAATGATTGATCGGAAGGTGGTTGGAAACCGTGGGTTGGATACTGACCTTGAGGTTGATAACTTTGAGTCACGTCCTGATACTAGGGTTGACCT
Organism: Pinus tabuliformis; assembly: GCA_031772625.1. Lineage (NCBI taxonomy): Eukaryota > Viridiplantae > Streptophyta > Pinopsida > Pinales > Pinaceae > Pinus > Pinus tabuliformis. The sequence continues at coordinate 171,472,973 of CM062819.1, read as the reverse complement.
TGAGGTACATATTGATACTGGGATTGACCTTGAGGTACATACTGAGTCTGGGGTTGACCTTAAGGAACGTACTGTCCCGTAAGTATGTAATGTCCTTGAGGTTGCCCCCTAGGCGGAAATTGGGTACCTTGAGGTTGCCCCCCAAGCGATACTTGAGGACTTTGAGGCTGCCCCCTAGGCAGTAATTGGCCACCTTGAGGTTGAGGATTAGGAATAGTACCTGACATCGTAAGAATGTCTTCTACACTCAACGGCTTAGTTCCATTATTTCCAGTTAATAACCCTTGCTCAATAGGTTGAGGAGATGCTCCCGAAAAAATACCAGTAAGTGACTAATACCCAGAGGGAACAGAAGGACCGCTGTATAAAAAGGTTTTTGGAGATTGAGAAAACATGGACGACTATCTTGACATATTTAATGGAGGATAATAACCCCTAGGTGTTGGGTGATAAGGAATGCGAGGTGGTGAAAAACTTAGTCCTGGGTTTTCCAAAAAATTGGTCAATGAAAGATACCAAGTGTCGCTCCTAGGTGGACTGTAAAATATCGATTCACGCTCCCTAAGTTCTATAACTGGTTGATTTTTAGGGATAAGGATACCTTCTTCTTCCGGAGTAGCAAGTTCTTCAATAGCTATAAGTCCAGAAGGAATATTTTGGGTAATTATTCTTTCTACCCTGGGTGAACCAGAAGTTGGAGAGGCAAATCTCGATGTTGGCATAGCAGCAAATTCAATTTCAGGTTCCTCACCTAAATCACTAGTAGATGAAAAACTACCAGTAACTTCGGAAACAGAAACAGATTGTGGATTATAATCTGCTACTAGAGCTTGATAATTAGGATGTACCACTAAAGAAGACTCTCCTTCTTCAGGTGACCCTACTCTACTGTCTCTAGGAGTTACAAGGGCTCGTAGCCCTTCAGGCTGGCTCAGTGAAAACTCAGGAGGTTGGCCCCGAAGTCTACGGGACTTCCTCGGTAATTCAGCCACGATTAAATATTTTAACTACTTCACATGCAAACAAAGAAAAATCTCAATGAAAACCACTTAAAGCCTCTAAAGAACCAAACAATTTTGAATCACACGCCTAACGAATCTAGGAGATCAAACCACACACAAACAGTAACTTTCCGTACTGAAAACACTAGTTGGTGATGAAATCCAACGTCGCAGAATTCAATACAGAAATGGCGGTTGGAATAGTTACCCCGGCAACCTGCTTAATGAATAGACTGGCACAAGTTTCTCCACTAAACCATCTCGAGTGAAGAGAATGCCCCAGAAAATCCAAGTGAGTCTAGCCGACGTCTGCTCCAGGTACAGTGGGATCTTCCCTCCACCATCACCTTAATAAATAATCCTATAGAATATGGTCACTATGGTTACCAACGGAAACAAATATACCTAGGGGAACAGTCTACGATCCGATATGCATGCAAGGGCAGAGTAACAAGCTCAATCCCCTTGAAGGCTCCTTGACATAATCCAAGGTTTACTAACAAGTGACCCCAGGCTCCTCGACAATGGTTAATCCGAGGTTTACCGTTTTTAATATGTGATTATCTTGTATCATTCCCAATGAGGAAGGATTGATTCCCACACTGGTTCAGATATGATCTCGTGCTTCTCCTTTAAGAGGAGCTTTCACAAAGCATAGATGTAACAATTGGATTTTATCTCCTACCGCAAGATACAGCTACTTGTTTGTTTTACTATCTTGGAGAGTTAATTACTTCCTACTCCAAGATACTAGCCTAAGCTATGTTGGTGATATAAAGCCCTAGAAATAAAAAGATTACTAGATAGATTTTACTTTAAGCGTTATTTTTATTGGTTTTTCTTTAAGTCAAGAGGTGCGGAGATGAAACTTATGGTGTGAAGACTCGACTCGAGATCACTAAAAAATGCACTTAAGATGATAAGCAATCTTTTCCCTTCAATGAATTTCTAGCTAGGAAAGAGTTGAGAATGCAAATGCTTGTAAAAACAAATCTTTCTTTAACAAACAAATCAAAAGAAGAGCTTTTTGTCTTTTCTAATACACCCAAAAACGAGACAACTAGTTATGCTCACAAAAATTTCCCTTTTCTTCCTAACACTCAAATACTACAAAAACAAACTTTTTCAAAAGAGTTTTTTTTATTTTCATAAAACACTCAAAACTATGGAAAAATATAATCTTGAGATCTATAAATTCTAAGAACTATTTGAAGTAAAAGCTTACAAGATTTCTTTTTAAGGATTTTTTACTTAGCTATAAGAAAACTAAGGACTAATTTGTCCAGAATCACAAATCAGTCAAAAAACAACCAATTTTTGTTTTCTTTTCTAAAAATGAAATCCAAAACTTTTAACACAAGTCTTTTCGAAGTTTCGCAAAGAGAAACAAAAGATGGATTCCTCAACAAAGGCAGATTTTGCAAATGGTCAGACTCATAAGAAGGCCATTAAAAACCAAGGTGATCTGAGGCTTCTAAGGCTTCTAAGCTCTTAGCTACTACAAGACCAAAATGAAAATCAAGCTCGGTAACCAAAACTTCTAGGAATTTCACCTAAAACCCTAATGCCAATGGAATTAACCTAAGAAAAGTTCTTGACAAGTCACATGCAGGTCTGGGCAGAGGCAAAAAACACCTAAACAAATCCTAAGCTGACTAAAAGAGAAAATCTTAAGTTTTTCAAAATTTTGACAGGGTCTGCAGGCCCGCAGTCCATACAGGTGCGGTACCGCTCTGTGTGTAAAGCAAAAGTGCGGATAGGTTCGCACTGTGTTACAAGCAAAGGGTGTGGTCCTCTCCCAAAAGTATGAAAAACAAAAAATAATTCAAGATCTACTAAACCTACCCAATTCCACACACAACAAGCCAAAAACAGAAACAAAAACACAGTTTCTCAAGTCAAAGTGAAGCAAATCAAAAAATCAAGTCCCTAGTATGGTCACCATTTTGTCACACAGAATGAGTCGTTCTTACGGACAAGACTGACCTCCCTAGTATCTAATGATATCTAGCGACAAACAAACCAATCAACTTCTATCTTTCTCTAAATATGCAATTTATAAATAAAGGAAAACAAGTGTTTTAGGCCTACCTTGGGTCCAATGCAAGTTTGTGGAAGCCTCGCTCTGTTGATCCAAATGAGCTCCCTTGTAGAGAATCTACAAACACAAACAAGCACACAAATTAAATAGCACCTGAAAAGCCAATATAATAAAGCATACTTATCATGATGATCAAGGAATTCATGAAACAAATCACATAAGACAATTTGTTGAGAAAAATGAATCTGATTGTATTAATTTAAATCAAAGAAGAACTTTACAACCTATGCCTTGATGTTGTACAAGCTCCTCCCAGGGTCCAGCAAGAAGTCTCCTCTACTTTGACAAGTTTCACTCTCTTCCCAATGAAGCCAAAAGGTATGTGATCTCTCCTCTCAAGCTTAACTAGGAAGTCTCAATTCCACCAGCATTTACCCTCAAAAATGTTCAGCTTCTAACCTCCCCAGCAACCAGCCCAATGCCTTAATTTATAGTGCAATGGAGGGAAGTTACTAGGTCCTCCTTCAAAGGGATAAGCTCCTCTCATCAAGGGATTAGCTCCTTCACTTTTGGGATGCATGAACCACCTAGGAGCGAACCATCCACGTCAAGATTCCTTCTAGAATCATCTAGAATTAACCCAAAGTGAGTTTTTAAGAATAAACTTGCACCTTTTTTACTTTCACAGGGGTCTGCACCCACTCCTTTAGAGACAGAGCGGGCAGGTCTGCAGGTAACATGAACAGGGGGTGCGGGACCGCAGGAAACAATGAGAGAAAGTGCAGAACCAGAGCTTTATTGATTTTTAAGGTCTTTCTCTCATTTTCAAAGCTTGACATGAAGAGCTGAGGTTTGAGACTTTCTTAGGAGGACAGTATGAATGATGGTAGACCCATACTGACTGAAAATAGTCATGGTGACAATATTTTGTGTAACAATGGTGATAAAGCTTGGTGTTGTTATGGGTGAGGTCATGGGTTCGACCTCAGCCTCCCCACATAAAATTTTATTCAACCTTTGAGAAGGCATGTGGTAGCCTCCAACTTGCCACGTGTCACCCTCTCATTGCTCCACATGTACAACCTTCAACCAATAGCATCCTACCAACTTATGCTTGTATGAACGTGCCACACGACACTCATGTTGGCATTATGATATAGGTGTTGTCCTTGATGGCAACTCACTCAGATGAAATATCACGGTGAAGCATGTCAACAGCAAAGAATTATAGATTAAACTTCAGAGAATTAAGAAAGAGAGGTAAACGTAGGTTCACCTTGACCAAGCTACATATACACGCAGGTTCACTCAACACAAGTAGTGTGTACGTACACACACACTTTCACATAAGGAAAAGCGCGTATATGCTGGAAAACTAAGTTTTTGGTTCGAGGTATTTGGTCCGAGGTATTTTGATCCATGGTATTGGTCCAAGGTATTTGGTCTGAGGTATTGACCCTAGCTATTTGGTCCAAGGTATTGGTCCTAAGTCGTTTTGATCCATGGTATTGAGAAAGGCCTAAAACTATATAAGGAGGAGAAGATCATTAGGCCAAAGGGTGCAAGTATCAAATATCTGATGAAGTGTGAGATCTAGTATGCAAGTTATTGGATTATGGTGCTTTGCTTGATTTGAACCAAGGATGAACCTTAGCGGTTGATGAGGGATAAGATCTAATGATGGATTGGCATATTAATACTTGAAATGAATTATCATTATGTGGTTTGATCATGTATAGTCTAGATCTGAATACTGACGCATGTGTTATTCTATAAATGTTATGATCTGGGTATAACTGAAGTGTGGAATAGATGCAAAATTATGAATTAATATATACAGATGTGTACGTTGGTTGGATTTGATAAAATCATGTATACACGCTGGTTCAACACATGGAAGTAGTGTATACCTTATGAAGTATGTTTCAGTTGTTTCTGTTTGCTGTTGTAGAGTTCTGGGTTCTGTTTTGGGTTCTGGTTACTGTATTCTGGTGACAGTGTTCTGAATGATCAGATTCAGGTTATGGTGATTGAGTTTCAGTGATTGGTTGATGTATATGTACTTGATGATTATATTGCAGTTATGATGTTGTTGATGGGTCCAGTATGAAAATTGAATGAAACGTGGCATTCAGATTGTGGTGTTGTGTTCCAGGAGTATCTAATCTGAAAATTCATGAAACATGGTCCTTGGTAGAAGAGTACATTTTTCTGTAGGTTGGCACCTATGTACTGGTAAACATATTGGCTAGTACAAGAGTTAGGGGGTTGTAGCTCCCTTCCAGTAGTAGCTGGAGAATGAGAGAAGATTGTAGCCTTCTACAAGTGGGTGCATGCGTACTGGTATGAGTCTGCACCAGTGCAAAGATTGTAAACAGATTTTCTTATTATTAAAAAAAAGACAAAGATGACAGCAGCAAGTGGTTTTTACCCACATTGGGTTTCCACCTTATATCTTGGTGTTCATGTCTCTTGCTTATGTGTGATGCTTTATTCTACTTTTACTACACTGACTAATGAATCTCTAATATATTGGTTAAAGTTCAATACATGATAAACTATCTAAATCAAAAGTTCTATGCATATACGTTGGTTGCTTTAAGTATAGTTGCGTGTACACGCTAGTTCACTTAGCTAAAGTAGCATATATAAATCTGTTTGGGAAATTAAAATATTGATCTGATAATATTGATTCATCCCCCTCTCAGTATTATTTCCAACAATTGGTATCAGAGCAGGTCCTTCAAAAGAAGCTTGATCACTTGAAGGGAGATCCATCATCATGAATAATCAAGAAAGCGTGGGATCCATCAGACTGCCAATCTTTGATGGGAGCAACTTTGTTTATTGGAAAATAAGAACCATTGCCTATCTACAATCACTTGGAATAGATGTCTGGGAAATTGTGGAAGGGGGATATACATTTCCAACAACAATTCCTACAGATACGGCAGGTAAAAAGCAATATGAAACCAATGCCAGAGTTGTCAATACCTTATTGGGAAGTTTGTCACAATCAGAGTTTGTCAAAGTCATGTAGCTCAAATCAGCCAAAGAAATATGGGACAAAATCGTTCTGAGCTACGAAGGAGACTCTCAGGTAAAATGTGCTAAACTTCAAACTCTCAGAATTCAGTATGAAACTCTTAAGATGCACAATGATGAAAGTATAGCTAGTTACTTCTTACGTATAGATGAGGTTGTCAATTGTATGAAGAATCTGGGTGAAGATATAAAGGAAGTTACCTTAGTTGAGAAATTTTTGATATCCTTATCTACTAAATATTAATCAAAAGTGTCTGCCATAGAAGAAAAACAGGATCTGCAAACTATCACTATGACACAGCTTCACAGAATCTTAACTGCCTTTGAGATGAGAAAAGGAGGTCCATCAGATATGAGAGAAGCCATATTTAAAGCTTCAGCAAAAGGAAAGGAAGAACGCAATGAATCAGGACATATTTCAGAAGAATAAGTTGAGGTAAACTTTGTCAAGAAGTTTCAACGGGCTTCCGGAAGCTTTAGAGGTAAGCTACCCTTCAAATTCTTTGCCTGTGGTAGGGTCAGTCATTATGCTGCCAAATTTCCTCATAAAAATAAACATAAAAAAGGGAAGGAACATGCAAAATGGAATAGAAAACAAGTTGTAAATAAAATAAGTTACTATACTCATGAAGAGAGTGATGGTTTATCAAATAGTGATGAAGATGAAAATAGTAATGATTATAGACTTCTAATGGCTTATGACGATGATAATTTTTGGGATGCTTTAGAAGAAGACGACCTTCATGAAGAAATTTCTAAACTCAAAATCTGTTTAGAAAAAAATAATATGATTATAGATACCTTGACATACCAACTTGCTAAAAAAGAAAAACACAATGAAAAACTAGAATATGAAATTGTGGGTATAAGAAAGGATGTTGAGAAAACGAAATATCTTAATCTTAGATTTGCTAAAATATTAGAAAACTTAGATGAAATTATCAAAGTATAGCATTCTCTTCTGATAAAGATAGGTCTTGGATATACTGAATAAGCATCTCAATCACAGAAGTCGTCAACTTCCACTAAGAGCTATCTTGATGCAGCAAAGACCAGTGAACAGTATGACAATCATCAACAAAGGAATAAAGAAGATCACTAGGTAAATCAAACTCAATTTATTCCAAGGATGAATAGAAGCCACAACCAATCTCAGGTAAATCATACTCAATTTGCTCCAAAGATGAATATCAATAGAAACTACAATCACCAGGTCAATAGATTCGATAGTTGCAGGAACTTCTTTAATGGGCAATGTTTTTCATGTCATAATTTTGGACACAAAGCTGCTCAATGTGTTTCTTACAAAACCATCATGACTAGAGAAGCACAAAATCAAAGGAATGTAACAAGGGTCAAGAAAAGTTCCTATAATAACTTTTCTCTTCTTGAAAATGAAATAGAATGCTCAATCTGTAACAACTTTGGTCATGAAGAATCTGAATGCAGGAGAAAATTTCAGCAATCATCTCAAAAGGAGAAAACTCCATTAAATCCCAAGATATGGAGAAGGAAAGAATCTCAAACAGCAAGATGTGGTATAGCCTTGTATGCAGAAGGACAAGAAAATCAGTGTTACATCGACAGTGGATGCTCAAAATACATGACAAGTGACAAAGAAAAATTTCGCTCATATAATGCCTTAGAAAAGGAAAAGAATGTCTCATTTGGAAATGACACTCCTGCTGTCATAGAAGGTATATATTTTGAAGAAACTTTTTCACATGTTGTTAGACTTGAAGCCATAAGGATTTCTTGCTCTTTCTAGCTTTCAAAAATTCAAAGTATACCAATTGGATGTAAAATCTGCCTTCCTTAATGGAGATTTAGAAGAAGAAGTTTATATTGAATAACCAGAAGGATTCATTCTTGGAAATGATGCAAAACTTGTATGCAGACTCAAAAAGGCTCTCTATGGTTTGCAACAAGCTCCAAGGGCCTAGTATTACCGTCTTGACAAATATCTACACCAACAAGGTTTTTCAAAAGGTTCAGCAAATAGCAATCTATATACAAAGATTGACACTGATAAATTTCTAATTATTGTTGTTTATGTTGATGATATCATTTTCGGTAGCAATGAAGAATCCATGAGTCAGAATTTTGCTTCAGTAATGCAGCAAGAATTTGAAATGTCCTTGCTTGGTGGACTTACCTATTTTCTTGGTCTGCAAGTTCAACAAAAGAAAGATGGTATTTTTCTTTCACAAACCAAATATCTCAAACAAATCTTGAAAAGGTACGGCATGGAAGATTCTAAACCTGTATGTACCCCAAAGGTAACAGGACGCAGTCTTGGCTCAAATATGAATCGGCAGCAGTACATTAACCAACTTACAGATCCATGGTTGGTAATCTGCTTTATCTAACAGGTACTCGACCTAACATCATGCATGCAGTGGGAATAGTTGGAAGATTCCAAGAAAATCCAAAGGAATCACACCTTCAAGCAGTCAAAAGAATTTTCAAATATCTTCAAGGAACACAGAACTTTGGTTTATGGTATCCTAGAGATACATATCTCACTCTTCATGCATATACAAATGAAAATTAGGCAAGAAGTGTTGATCACAGAAAAAGCACTAGTGGTGGTGCACTCTATATAGGTTCCAGGTTAGTGTCTTGGTTCAACAAGAAACAAAGTTCAATTGCGCTATCTATAGCTGACACAGAATATGTGGCTGTTGCATCTTGTTGCACACAACTTCTTTGGGTGATGCAAACCTTGCAAGACATTCAGATCACATGCACTCCACCCATCTCCATTCTATGTGATAATACAAGTGCCATTAGTATTTCAAAGAATCGAGTCATGCACTCCAAGACCAAGCACATACCCATCAAATACCATTTTCTACATGAACAAGTGTTGGAACAAAAGGGAAAATTTGCGTATGTTCCCTCCAAAGAACAGGTCGCTGATATATTCACTAAACCACTACCCAGAGAGACATTTGAACATCTCAGACAAAAGCTGGGAGTAGTTGCTGCATCATCTTGTTGTTAAATCCAACTTTTTCAGAAAAAGGCTATTATACACGTGTTTCATGAAGTATAGTCGCGTACATACACGGGTTTCTATGGGTAAAGAAGCGTATATGTGTTTTATACAAGAAAACAGTGGGGCAGGATCTGATATGGGTGCTCTGACTGATATTGATGATTAATGTCTATATGCTCTATTCATTAATTTTATCTAACTGACAAAGATGCCTTGATCATTGACCTGTTAACAATGCACAGGTAGCACAGGTTCAGGGGAAGCATTATCCTTCACGTACATTCAGCATTGTTGGCATTATGGTTGCTGAGTCTAGCTATGGATTCAGATATTTATACCATTTGTTACTCAAGTCATGTAAAATTATAGGAAGTAATATGAGTCCTCTTGGACAAGTGATGTAATTTGTATCCCCACTTTACATGGGATGGATGATGTAATATTTCTTGTTTCTTTCATGTATAAACAATTGGTATATCCCCACTTGGTTGGGTGGATGAGTCAAATTTGGTATATCCCCACTCAGTTGGGAGATGGATGTATGTATGAGTCATTGGTGATAGGAAGGTCATCCTCACATAGTTGAGTTATAGAGTCATGTTATTCTTTTAGAAAATATTTTTTTTGCAGACTCTGCTTGTACTTAGGAAGAGCATGGACGGTTTCAGTACATCTCAACATGTACAAAAGGGAAGCTCAATCAGAGATTTCAGCATGTACTCAAGGGGAGCATGACCAGCATAATGTATGTCAAAGGGAGAAATTATCTTGGTCCACCCTTTGCCCTTGATGTCAAAGGGGGAGAGTGACTTGGTGTTGTTGTTGCCATCAAGTCCAAAGGGGGAGATTTTTGGCATTATGATACAGGTGTTGTCCTTGATGGCAACTCACTCAGATGAAAGATCATGGTGCAGCATGTCAACAACAAAGAATTACAGATCAGACTACAGAGAATGAAGAAAGAGAGGTATACGCAGGTTCACCTTGACCAAGCTGCGTATACACGTAGGTTCACTTAACACAAGTAGCATATATGTACACACGCACTTTAATAGAAGGAAAAGCGCGTATATGTTAGAAAACTAAGCTTTTGGTCCGAGGTATTTGGTCCAAGGTATTTTGATCCATGGTATTGGTCCAAGGTATCTGGTCTGAGGTATTAACCCTAGCTATTTGGTCCAAGATATTGGTCCTAAGTGGTTTTCATCCATGGTATTGAGAAAGGCCTAAAACTATATAAGGAGGAGAAGATCATTAGGCCAAAGGCTGCAAGTATCAAATATCTGATGAAGTGTGAGATCTAGTATGTAGGTTATTGGCTTATGGTGCTTTGCTTGATCTGAACCAAGGATGAACCTTAGCGGTTGATGAGGGATAAGACCTAATTATGGATCGGGATCTTAAGACTTGAAATGAATTATAATTATGTGGTTTGATCATGTATAGTCTAGATTTGAATACTGACGCATGTGTTATTCTATAAATGTTATGGTTTGGATATAACTGAAGTCTGGAATAGCTGCAAAATTATGAATTAATATTTATAGATGTGTACGCTAGTTGGCTTTGATAAAAGCGCATATACACACTAGTTCGACACATGGAAGTAGTGTATACCTTATGAAGTATGTTTCATTTGTTTATGTTTACTGTTGCAGAGTTCTAGGTTCTGTTTTGGGTTCTAGTGACTGTATTCTGGTGACAGTTTTCTGAATGATCAGATTCAAGTTATGGTGATTGAGTTTTAGTGATTGGTTGATGCAGATGTACTTGATGATTGTATTGCAGTTATGATGTTGTTGATAGGTCTAGTATGAAAATTGAATGAAACGTGGCATTCAGATTGTGGTGTTGTGTTCCAGGAGTATCCAGTTTGAAAATTCATGAAACGTGGTCCCTCGTAGAAGAGTGGAGTTTTCTGTAGGTTGGCACCTACATACTAGTAAACATATTTGCTAGTACAAGAGCTAGGGGGTTGTAGATCCCTTTCAGTAATATCTAGAGAATGAGAGAAGGTTATAGCCTTTTACAGGTGGGTGCCTGCGTACTAGTATGAGTCTGCACCAGTACAAAGATTGTAAACAGATTTTCTTATTATTAAAAGAAGATAGAGACGACAGCTTCAGGTAGTTTTTACCCACATTAGGTTTCCACCTTATATCTTAGTGTTCATGTGTGTTGCTTATATGTGATGCTTTATTTTACTTTTACTGCGCTGACTAATAAATCTTTGATATACTAGTTAAAGTTCAATACATGATAAATTGTCTAAATCAAAAGTTCTCTGCATATACGCTGGTTGCTTTAAGAATAGTCACGTGTACGTTCTAGTTCACTTAGTTGAAGTAGTGTATATAAATCTGTTTGGGAAATTAAAATATTGATTTGATAATACTGATTCACCCCCCTCTCAATATTATTTCCAACAACTCAACCATTCACTGATGAGATTACGGTGCCACCTCAGCTTCACAGTCGACACCAACAGGGCAGCCTAGTTAGTAGTATGGACTATTGATTGGGTTGTCCCCTTTTTTTCAAAAATTTACATGTTTGCCAATGTGAACAGAATGTGTTTCTGAAGCCATACGGTGTATGTTTCATGTGAAATGAGCTGCTCCAGATTCAGGACGAGAAGAACTACGCGGTCATTCAGGTTCCACGACATTCTGACAACTTTGATTTTTGAGCATAGTTTTGAGCACCTGATCAACAACAAGTCTTGGAAGGATCATGTTCAATATGTTGACAGGGTGCTGCAATTATTGGAGGAGAAACAATTATATGCAAAAACATCCAAATGTTTCTTTAGAGTACAATAGGTTGAATATTTGTGTCATATTATATCTCATGAGGATCTTAAGATATACCCTAACAAAATTAAAGCCATTAAGGAATGGAAGATCCCCACAACCATAAAGAATCTTCGATGATTTCTCAGGTTGATAGGGTATTATCACAAGTTTGTTAAGAATTATTGGAGAATAATAACACCTCTAACATGACTACTAAAGTAAGATGCATTTTCTTGGACTCCAAAAGCGACTAAGGCCTATCAACATCTTAAAGAGGCAATGTGCCAAGCAACGGTCTTAACTATGCCTAACTTCACAAAAATATTTATTGTGGAATGTGATGCCTCAGAAAATGGAATTGGTGTTGTTTTAATGCAAGAAGGAAGACCCATTTCTTTTCAAAGTCGTCCAATCAAAGGAAAGTATTTACACAAACCTATTTATGAGAAGGAAATGTTGGCAATACTATATCCACTAAAGCAATGGAGACCTTACCTAATGGGACAACACTTCAAGGTAAAAATGGATCGTGATAGTATTAAATACTTTTTGGAACAAATATTATCTTAAAAAGAGTAGAAAAATTGAGTCACAAATATGTTGGTTTATGACTTTGAAATCATTTACAAAAAAATGAAGCAAAATTTTGTTGTAGATGCACTCTCAAGAAAGAATGAGGATGTGGAAGCATTGCTTTGTGCCATTTCTATTATCCAACCTTATTGGATAACCGTAGCAATAGATGAATGGAAGAATGATGATGAGGTGTGGGCACTCATTCAAATGTTGTAGCAAGAACCTAGTACATCTGATACGTTTAGCTAGAAAAACGATTCATTATGGTACAAAAATCACTTGTATCTTTGTAAGAATTCCCAACTCAAGAAAAATATTCTTTTGGAATTTCACACCTCCCCCTTAGGAGGGCACTCAGGATTTCTGAAAACTTACCACAGGGTAAAGAAGGATTTTTTTGGGATGGCCTTAAATACGATATTCAGAAGTTTGTGGCAGAATTTTTGGTTTTCCAACAAAATAAAGTTGAGCAAATTAAGACCCTGAATCTCTTACAACCTTTAGTCATTCCAAGTCAGTGTTTGGGAGGAGGCCTTAATGGATTTTATCACAGGTTTACCCAAGTATGAAGGAAAGAGTTCCGTCATAGTGGTAGATGATAGACTTACCAAGCATGCATACTTTTGTGTATTATCTCATCATTTTAAAGCTAGTACAGTTTCTACAACATTTATGGAAACAATTCAAAAGCTACATGGAAACCCAAATATTATTGTATGTGATAGAGATCCCATTTTCACTGGAAATTTTTCGATGGAATTATTTTCTTCTCATGGTACTCAACTGACAAGGAAACTGAGATAGTGAACAAAGTTTTGGAAGGATATATTCATTTCTTTGTATCAGGTAAACAAACATAATGGGTCAATTGGTTACCTTTATCTAAATGGTGGTATAACACTTCCTTCCATACTATGGAAAAAATGACCCCATTTATGGAACTTTATGGATATCATACACCATCCATCACATCATATTTAAGAGAAAATTCTAAGGTTCAAGCAGTGGAAGATCACATCGAGCATCAACAACAAGTTCTCCAACTCTTAAAGGAAAACCTTACTCTGGCGCAGAATCAAATTAAACAACAGGGAGATCAACATCATAGTGAAAGAAGTTTTGATGTAGGAAACTGAGTATTTTTATGGCTACAACAATACAAATAAATTTATTTCAAGCAAGCTAAGAAGGATAATAAATTATCACCCAAGTACTATGGTCCTTACAAGGTGTTGCAAAAGACTAGTACTTTGATATACAAATTAGAGTTGCCTACATCTCCCTGAGTACACCCAGTTTTCCATGTTTCATGCTTAAAGAAGGTTATCGGTGACAAGCTCCCAGTTCAAATAGTGATGTCAGAACTTGACGAAGAAGGAAAAATCATATTTTAGCCAGAAGAAGTCACGGAAACAAGAACCCGACAGTGACGAAATCACTTAATTTCAGAGTATCTCATTAAGTGGAAGAATGTACCCGTTGAATACTCCACATGGGAGGATGATAGTTTTATATAGAAGCATCTAAAACTACTCAAGCATTAAGTACAACACTTTTTTGAAGGAGAGGGTTGTGTTAGGTCCCTATAATACTAGTGTATTCCCCTTATTGTTATTAGTGTATCCCCTTATTGTTATTTTCATGCCCATGTATCCCCCATGTTGTTATTGATGTGCTCCATAGAAGCTCGGTATTGTTATTTTTGTGCCCTTACATTATTATTGTTATGTAGGCTCTAATTATATTGTAACCCATTAGACTCCTATATATACCAAGGAGGTCTTATCATTTGAATCATCCAAGAATTGTTCATTTATGTAATGTAAAGGAGGCTTCCCCCTCAAAGAGACTAATTTCTAAGTCTTTGATCTGTCATTTCTGTGAGCTGGTTGCATAATATAAGACCTAGTTGAAACTTAGCAGAATGTCAATTTCTCCCTAGTTACAACTCTTGTTAACATATCTACAGGATTCTGGCTAGTGTGTATATTTTCCAGCTTCAACTGTCCATCTTCCAATATTGACAGTGTGAAATGGTACTTGAGTTGTATATGTTTAGTCTTGGAATTAAATGTTGAGTTATTTGCAAGATGAATGGAACTTTTTTCGTCACTGTATAACCTGCCCATCTCTTGATTCTTACCCAATTCATCCATAAACCTTTGTAACCAAATCATTTCTTTAGTAGCCTATGTAGCAGAAACATATTATGTTTCAGTTGTTGAAAGTGCAACAACACTTTGCATTTTTGAAACCCAACTAGCTGTTGTTCCACCTATGGTAAACACATACCCTGTGGTGATCCTTGTGTTATCTCTATCACCTTCCATATCCACATCAACATATCCTTATAGAGAAATGTTTGAACCACCAATTCATAATGCTTGATTTGTGGCACCTCTCAAATACCTAAGAATCCATTTAATTGTCATCTAATGCTCTTTTCATGGATTCCTCATATACTTGCTTACAATTGCCACTACATGTACAATATCAGGCCTTGTGTAGACCATTGCATACATTAAGCTTCCAACTGCTGATGCAAATGGAACTTTACACATATAATCCATCTCTTCCTGAGTCTTGGGACACATCTCCTTACTTATTTTGAAATGGCTAGGCAAAGATGTACTAACTAGTTTTTCATTTTGCATATTAAATCATTCCAACATCTTTTGTATGTAATCACTCTGAGACAATGTTAATTTTCGATTTTTTCTGTCTCTAGTTATTCTCATGCCAAGGATTTTCATGTAGCACCCAAATCCTTCATTTCAAATGAACTGGATAATTTTCCTTTGAGCACATTAATTTCGTGCATGTTAGATCCTGCAACAAGCATGTCATCTACATATAATAGCAATATAATATAGTTGTCATCATTTTTCATTTTAATACAAACACAGTGGTCAGAGTGACACCTAGCATAACTTTGTTCAGACATAAACCTGTCAAATTTTAGATACCATTGCCTTGGATCTTCTTTTAGGCCATACAAACTCTTCTTCAGCCTACACACTAATTTCTCCTTCCCTTTGACCTCATACCCCTATGGTTGTTGCATATATATCACTTCATCCAAATCCCCATGGAGAAAGGCTTTTTTACATCTAATTGTTCAAGGTGCAAATCTTCTGCTACCATTAGACTTAAAATAGTTTGGATTGAAGTCATTTTAACAACAAGAGAAAAAATTTCATCAAAGTCTATAACTTTATTCTGTGCAAACCCCTTCACACCAAGTCTAGCCTTATACCTTTTTCTAACTCCATATTCTTTCTTCAAGCTGCAAACCCATCTACTCTGCAATGTTATTTTACCTACAGGAAATATAACTAAGCAGTTGGAAGGATGAGGAAGAGAAGATTTGGAACAATGGAATTGCTCCAACAAGAGAGGAAATCGAATATTAGTCAATTAATTTGTTGAAGCAAATTTATTTCTCCCACAACTCTCCCATTTTGATTTTCATCTTGTAATTATAAATATGGCTTTTGTAGAATGGAGAAAGGGTTCGAGATCTGAAACTTGGGGAGGAAATTCTCTGTAAATAGAGGGTTTTTTGCACTACTATAGGGAGAAATATTTTTGTAGAGAATTAGCTAGTTTGAACTAGAATTATGGAGATTAAAAGAGATGTATTTCAACTCTAAAACTTTCATGCTATCATGAAATTTTATGAGAATTTCATGTACTCAAAGCCTTTGATCAGATCTTTAATTCTTGTAAACTATTATCAGAGATATAGGTTGATTGGTGGTCTGCAATTAATAAAATTTGGGGCAATTCTTGATCCAAATAAGTATGTGTTTTTGAACTTTTTAATTATTGTAAATTCATTTAAATACATGCTTGTTTTAATCATTTGAAAGTTATATTTTAATGATGAATCTAATTTTCAAGTTTAATTATGAATTATAATAGATAAAAGAAACATACTTGTTAACTATTAGCAAATTCATGTCCAGTTTATCTTGGTTTTAATAATTATTTTTCATGAGAATATTTCCTTAATGCGGTCATGTATGTTTTAGTTTGAAATCATTTTATTTGAATTTGGATGTACATGCACCAGAGATCTAATGACTATTCATTAGATAATTGAATACATATAATTTCTTGAACTAGTAATAAGTCTAGAACTATTTCCTTGTCTTATCGACTTCATTTTTATTCCAAATTAAAATCTAGTCCAAATCCCCTTTCACTTTGTTTTTGATTGAGAGGGGGGGGCTAATATTTCTTTCAAACGAGATAAATTTAGGATTCATTTTCTATTACTTAGAGTATATTTTCATTTAGTTTTAATTATTGCATGTTAGAAGTCATATTACACAAGGGGTTGACTTTAGAGTGTCCTAGATGAGCCATTAATTCAACTTAAGGATCACTTGCTTGCATGAGCTCTGCAAAAGAGAATATCCTATGTATCTTCTCTACTAGCAAGTAATAGACATACTATAAGCCAACAGAGAAAGAGAGAGAGTAACTAGACCCAATTGAACCAGTTGGAACCACCATTCCAAATGGAAAAGAAGTTGCTTTAAGTTCCCGATTGGGTGGTCACCCTTATAATGTTGACATGGTCATTTTGGGTCCTCAACATTTTTGGCACTAGAAGGAGGGAATAGTAAATTTCAAATTTGAAGATTAATATTTTATATTATTACTATGGCTCCATTTAAAATTCCTCATTGGAGTTGCTTTATTGGAGTTCATCCAACAACCACTCTAACAAAGGTAGTCCAAACCCTGTCTTAGGTAAAGTATAATGATAATACATCTGCTATTAATCATCTCCTTCAATTTATTTAAAGTTGAAATAATTTCAATATTGATAAATGTGTTATTTACATAATATTTACTCTTACTTTGACAAGTAAAGCCAAATACTAGTGCTTATCACTTCCAGTTGCCTCCATACATAATTGGGACGAATTTTCGAAGATTTTCCTTCGTGCATTTTAGGAATATGTTTATGAAAAGGTGTGTGATTAGTTAGAAGAATTGTGTAGGATGGAAGGTGAGACTTTGAATATTTTTTATATTAGACTTAAATTAATTTAATGCAATTTCGGTCCAAATATTTGCCTCCTCATTTCCAAGCAATTAAATGGCTCAAATATTTAGTGTCATTGTCCTGTGATAACTGTGAAGAACCAAAAATTATATCCTTTGTTGATGATGATTCAATTACTAAAAATGACAACTCTAATTCTTCACAAATTAAAATTACAAATACTAATCATTATGCCAGAACTACTCCAAATTTACATAATGATGATCAAGTATAAATTCAACAAAATGCACAATCTATTAGCATAAATCAACAACAATTTAATCAAGTAGAGAATGTTGGAAATGCATAGTCTACTATTGAAATTAATTCACAATCTATTGATAATAAATTGCAAATGATGGAACAGCTTAGCAACAATTCACAGATTGATCAAATGCACAAAGAATTTGAATTTTCTATTTTCCAAAATCAGAAATCATCTATGCATAGATAAACCTTCAGGTATATATCTTCATCTTGCTATTTTTCTCTCTACCCTGATATCTTAAGCAATAATAATTTAATTCATAATCAATTAGCAGTCCTTTTGAATACATATTTAATTTTAGAAAAAAGAGGAACTAATATTAATCATGAATTATTAATTTATGTTATTGGTAGAGAAAATTTAATCAATAATTCAATTAATAATCAATAGTGAACAAATGTTTGGAAGGATATATTCATTTTTTTGTATCAGGTGAATAGACACAATGGGTCAATTGGTTACCTCTATCTGAATGGTGGTATAACACTTCCTTCCATACTACGGAAAAAATTATCCCATTTATGGCGCTTTATGGATATCATACACCATCCATCACATCATATTTAAGAGAAAATTCTAAGGTTCAAGCAGTGGAATATCACATCGAGCATCAACAACAAGTTCTCCAACTCTTAAAGGATAACCTTACTCTAGCGTAGAATCAAATGAAACAATAGGTAGATCAGCATCATAGTGAAAGAAGTTTTGATGTAGGCAACTGGGTATTTTTATGGCTACAAAAATACAAACAAATTTCTTTCAAGCAAGCTAAGAAGGATAATAAATTATCACCCAAGTACTATGGTCCTTACAAGGTGTCGCAAAAGACTGGTACTATGGTATACAAATTAGAGATGCCTACATCCCCCCGAGTACACCCAATTTTCCATGTTTCATGCTTAAACAAGGTTATTGGTGACAAGCTCCCAATTCAAATAGTGTTGTCAGAACTTGACGAAGAAGGAAAAATCATATTTGAGCCTGAAGTAGTCACGGAAACAAGAACCCAACAATTACAGAATCAATTAATTTTAGAGTATCTCATTAAGTGGAAGAAAGTACTTGCTGAATATTCCACATGGGAGAAAGATAATTTTATATAGAAGCATCTGAAACTACTCAACCATTGAGGACAACACTTTTTTGAAGGAGAGGGGTGTGTTAGGTCCCTATAATACTAGTGTATTCCCCTTATTGTTATTAGTGTAGCCCCCTATTGTTACTTGTTGTGCCCCATAGAAGCACGGTATTGTTATTTTTGTGCCCTTACATTATTATTGTTATGTAGGCTCTAATTATATTGTGACCCCTTAGACTCCTATATATACCAAGCAGGTCTTATCATTTGAATCATCTAAGAATTGTTCATTTATGTAATTTAAAGGAGGTTTATCCCTCAAAGACGATAATTTCTAAGTCTTTGATCTATCATTTTTGTGAGATAGTTACATAATATAAGACTTGGTTGCAACTGAGCAGAATGTCAATTTCTCCCTAGTTACAACTTTTTTTAACATATCTGCAAGATTCTGGCTAGGGTGTATCTTTTCCATCTTCAACTGTCCATCTTCCAATACTGTCGTCTGAAATGGTACTTGAGTTGTATATGTTTAGTCTTGGAATGAAATGTTGAGTTATTTTCAAGATGAATGGAACTTTGTTTGTCATTGTATAACTTGCCCATCTCTTGATTCTTACCCAATTCATCCATAAACCTTTGTAACCAAATCATTTCTTTAGTAGCCTCTGTAGCAGCAACATATTCTACTTCCGTTGTTGAAAGTGCAACAACACTTTGCATTTTTGAAACCCAACTAACTGTTGTTCCACCTACAGTAAACACATACCCTATGGTGCTCCTCCTGTTATCTCTATCACCTATCATATCTGCATCAACATATCCTTATAGAGAAATGTTTGAACCACCAAATCATAATGCTTGATTTGTGGTACCTCTCAAATACCTAAGAATCCATTTCACTGCCATCTAATGCTTTTTTCATGGATTCCTCATATACTTGCTTACAATTGCCACTACATGTACAATATCAGGCCTTGTGTAGACCTTTGCATACATTAAGCTTCCAACTGCTGATGCATATGGAACTTTACACATATTATACATTTCTTACTGAGTCTTGGGACACATCTCCTTACTTATTTTGAAATGGCAAGCCAAATGTGTACTAACTAGTTTTGCATTTTGCATATTAAATCTTTCCAACACCTTTTGTATGTACTCACTCTGAGACAATATTAATTTGTGATTTTTTTTGTCTCTAGTTATTCTCACACCAAGGATTTTCATGTAGCACCCAAGTCCATCATTGCAAATGAATTGAGAAATTTTCCTTCGAGCACATTAATTTCCTGTATGTTAGATCCTGCAAAAAACATGTCATCTACATACAATAGCAATATAATATAGTTGTCATCATTTTTATTTTTAATATAAACATAATGGTCAGAGTGACACCTAGTATAATCTTGTTCAAACATAAACTTGTCAAATTTTAGATACCACTACCTTGGATCTTTCTTTAGGCGATACAAACTCTTCTTCAACCTACACACTAATTTCTCCTTCCCTTTGTCCTCATACCCTTATGGTTGTTTCATATATATCTCTTCATCTAAATCCCGATGGAGAAAGGCTTTATGTACATCTATTTGTTCAAGATGCAAACCTTTTGCTACCATTATACTTAATGATTGGAGCCATTTTAACAACAGGAGAAAAAAATTAATCAAAGTTTATAACTTTATCCTGTACAAACCCCTTCACACCAAGTCTAGCCTTATACCTCTTTCTAACTCCATATTCTTTCTTCAACCTGTAAACCCATCTATTCTGCAATGTTATTTTACCTGCAGGAAATCTAACTAAGTCCGAAGTTTGGTTCTCTACGAAGGAGTCCATCTCTTCTTTCATGTTTAGCAAACATTTCTTCGTTTCTACTTGCATTGATTCTTCATAACATTATGGTTCACCACAATTAGTCAACAATACATAATATAATGAAGGACAGTATCGTTCAGGGGGTTGTTGATGTGAAAACACAACACCCCATTTTTAACTTATTTATTTTAAATAACGGGGACCCTTTTACATAAATAGCATTTAAATCACCTTTTAATGTTTTCTTTTGGTTAAGTGTCCTACAATTTTGCCAAACTTTTATTTTCTTTGGATTTTTCTTTTCATTGCTTCATTGTGCTTGAATTTTCTCTAGCTTTCCATCCGTTCTCGTTTCATCTCATTTGGTTGCATAGTTTTCAAATAGTGTTCATCCGAAGTTCGATAATTTTTACCGCCAAGGCTAAAAAATGTACAAAATATAAATTATTATTATTTTGATGTAAATACTATTAATTTTAATCAAATTTTATCAATTAAAATTCTAATAAAACATCCTACAAAACCATTGTGCTCAAGCCATTTATATATAAACAAAACCATTAATTTAAATTAAAACATTTTTTTCATCGAAACCCCCAGCCCATACAATATCGAGATTCATTAAAATGCTTCCTCGATGTTCCTTTTAAAAACCTTTGATACTCCGATATATAAAAGTCATGATATAACATACACCCATCATACTTCAAACTCCGTATCGGAACCTCGGGCCCTTTGGATATCAGAGGCATTCGATTATGATATAAAATACTCCTCGATATAAAAATTCATTGATATATATCATAACCCCCGATAACTTAATTCTTGGCCACATAAGGTTCATCGGAACCTCGGACTTATGGCATAGCGTAACTTCTTATATAAAAGGTATTAATGTTTAATTTCCCCGATACCCCGAAATGTAACTTTTCCCAATGGTCTACACGAAGCCCCTAATGTCACACCCCTACACCTGAGGTAGTCTTCCAACCGCTTATAGCGAGGTGCGGCACCACCGAACACTTTCTTTTCACCAATACTTATGTTCGTGGACTACGCCTACTTTCACTTTAACATTACTTAGCTTGTGTTTCGCAACCAAGTAAACATACATTTATCCTTTATACCAATGAAGCCCATACTCATTCATTATCATCATGCAATTATAACAAGAACAACAACAATTGCAACAGTATAAAGGGGAGGGGCAACTCCCTGTAATGTGAGTCTGCCCGAATCAATATATTGTATAATCATCATTTTACAATGTACAGACTAAGTCCTTGGGAAACCCCAAATTTACACTTAGCCAAATTTTCACAACTTCGGCAAACTTGGTTGCCCAGCTCGTCGGCACCTCCGCATGGTCGCCGCACGACTCTCCAACCCGTCGTTCACCTTGTTGCACGTCTTCGCCGGTTCGTTCTTCGTTTGGTCACAAACGCCCAAACCGTGTATCCCTACCCACACGCAGTCCCGCTTGCCAACTCTTGACAAATGCCCAAATCGTGTGAACAGCACATAGTACCGCCTGCCAAACTCAACGACCTCTGGTTCCAACCACCGTCTCACCTTTGTGCACACTTGCATGGTGGGCAAGCGCTTACCCAAGTCGCCAAGACACCCACGCCAAGTCGTCGCACAAACACCTCCGCACGATCACCTCGGGCACGCCTTGCCCAACGCGTCCACCTCTCCACCAAGAGTTCTTCACCAAGTGCGACTCACTAGAGGAGCGCATGAGCTATGCGCTCATCCTCCTCAAAACTGCGCACAAGTGAATCTACTCCAAGACCGAAGTAAGAAGTGCGAAGTTGGATGATCACTTTGAACGCTCTACGCTCAAGCATATATATGAACCTTAGTGCGTGGGTGGGCTGCCCAGCCGACCGCCCATACACCCCTACGCACACCCCTTCGCAACGTTCAATGCCCACTTCTAAGTCGGCCTGCCCGCCATCGCAAGTCGGCTTTAAGCCAAGCGCTCCATGCTCCAATCGCCATATAAGTGCTATCGCACTTCTATTATTGTCGCATGTTCGTCGCAAGGTTTCGTCGCATTTCCTCCGCACGCCCGGTTCGTCGCACCCGCCCGTCGCACTATCGCACGCCCGTCGCGTGCGTGCACGGTCACCCGGCGCCCAACCGCACCGCACATCCGAGGACCTTACACCTAATGTCCCAATACTCCATTCACGTGGAATGCAATAGGTTTGAAACAAATCAAAGGGTTTTATAAAATAAAAGGCTTAATCTTTGTATATAATTTAATTAACTAATTTGTAATTTATAAATTAATAATTTAATATTTTAATTAACTTTTATATATTTTAATTGAATTAATGGTTGTAATTAACTAACAATTAATTAAAATTTATTAATTTAATTAGATTTTTTTGGCCTAGGTATGCATTTTTAAGAAATTCTGGCAGTTTTGGTAATACAACTTTGGAGAGGTATATCTGGAAATTTACTCAAACAAATGAAGCCCACATAACCCGTTGGAAAGTTATGATAGAGGAGAATAATGGTCAATTTTAGAAAAAAAAATCATGATTTAATGACCCAAAAATCCAACGGAAGGCAAAGTGACAAATTTGCATCAAAAATTAAATTTTATTTATGTTGATTTGGGCAAATTTCATTGGCTTTGTAAAAATTGGTGTTACTAATTCTTCCTCCAAAATTACTCAAAAGTTAATCAGATCCAATAGAAGCAATTGCATCTTGAAATCTGTGTGGATTTTATTTATTTTAATTTGTTGAGAAGTAGTTTTGCTTTCTATTTTGTGCATCAAAATTGTTTCAAATTCTAAGTATTGATTGATTTTGATAGGAGAGCAGTTGGAAGGATGAGAAAGAGAAGATTTAGAACAATGGAATTGCTCTAGCAAGGGAGGAAATCGAATTTTGGCCAATCAATTTGGTGAAGCAAATTTATTTCTCCCACAACTCTCTCATTTTGATTTTCATCTTGTAATTATAAATATGGTTTTTGTAGAATGGAGAAGGGGTTCCAGATTTGAAACTTGGGGAGGAAATTCTCTGCAAAGAGAGGGTTTTTTGCACTACTGTAGGGAGAAATATTTTTGTAGAGAATTAGCTAGTTTGGACCAGACTTATGGAGATTAAAAGAGATGTATTTCAACTCTGAAAATTTCATGCTATCATGAAATTTTCTGAGAATTTCATGTACTCAAAGGCTTTGATTAGATCTTTAATTCTTGTACACTATTATCAGAGATAGAGGTTGATTAATGGTCTACAATTAATAAAATTTGAGGCAATTCTTGATCCAAATAAGTATGTGTTTGTGAACTTTTGCACTACTATAAATTCATTTAAATACATGCTTGTTTTAATCATTTGAAAATTATCTTTTAATAATGAATCTAATTTTCAAGTTTAATTATGAATTAAAATAGATAGAAAGAAAATACTTGTTAACTATTTCACAAATTCATGTCGAGTTTATCTTGGTTTTAATAATGACTGTTTTATGAGAACCATTTACTTAATGCGTCATATATGTTTTATTTTGAATTCATTTTATTTGAATTTGGATGTACGTGCACCAGAGATTTGATGACTATTCATCAGATAATTTAATCTTGAACTAGTAATAAGTTCGGAACTATTTCCTTGGCTTATTGACTTCATTTTTATTCTAAATTCAAAGCTTGTCTAAATCCCCTTTCACTTTTTTCTTGATTGAGAGGGGGGGCTAATATTTATTCAATCGAGATAAATTTAGGATTCATTTTCTGTTACTTAGAGTAGATTTTCATTTAGTTTTAATTATTCCATGCTAGAAGTCCTATTACACAAGGGGTTGACTTTAGAGTGGCCTGGATGAGCCATTAATTCAACATAAGCATCACTTGTTTGCATGAGCTCTGCAAAAGAGAATATCTTATGTATCTTCTCTATTGGCAAGTAATAGACATACTATAAGCCAGCAGAGAAAGAGAGAGAGTAACTAGACCCAATTGAACTAGTTGGAACCACCATTCCATATGGAAAAGAAGTTGCTTAGGGTTCCTGATTGGGTGGTCTCCCTTATAATGTTGACATGGTCATTTTGGGTCCTCAACATTTTTTGCGCTAGGAGGGCATAGTAAATTTCAAATTTGAAGCTTAAGATTCTATATTATTACTATGACTCCATTTAAAAGACCTCATTGGAGTTGCTTTATTGGAGTTCATCCAACAACCACTCTAATAAAGTTAGTCCAAACCTTGTCTCAGGTAAAGTATAATGGGAATACATCTGCTTTTAATCATCTCCTTCAATTTATTTTAAGTTGAAATAATTTCAATATTGATAAAGGTTTTATTTGCATAATATTTACTCTTACTTTGACAAGTAAATCCAAAGACTAGTGCTTATCACTTCCAGTTGCATCCATACATAGCTGGTGTTAGCCTCCGGTTGCAACAGGTGTTCATTTTTCATGATTGACATTTTTACATGCCAAATATGTCATACTTTGCAGGCTACAGTGTTCCATATTTCCACAAGATGCCATGAAGGGTGCTAGTCCAAATGCCACTGCTGTATTTCGATTTTGATGAATTGTTCTAGTTTTGAAAAGTTTTTAAAGGGAGGTCCAAACAGTCTAATCTTGGTCTCCCTAGGTTTCAATTTCCTGTTTTAGAATATAGAGAATGTATATGTCCAAACAGTTTAATCTTGGCAGATTTGTAGATAGGTAGAGAATCAAAGGGACCCAACTGCTTAATCTGGGCCCTGGCAGAAATAAGTGTAGATTTAGATAGCAAACATTCAAAAGAAAAATTGAAAAGTTGGGTCTGCAAGTCTAAGTGCACCCAAACCAAAAAGAAGAAAAAATGTTAGGTGAATAGGCTGGGTAGGTAGCTGTAAGGTGGCAGAATGATGATTTATGATCAATTTTGTGTTACAAAGTGTTTTATCTTTTCAGATCACAGTTATCAGGCGGTTTTCATCTGAAGGAGCTCAAGCTGGACATCACTAACTGCCCCTTCTTCTAATTCCCCAAGTCACTTACTAATTTCCCCAAAGAGGTCAAGATCTGCTTGATTCCTCTTAGTTTCATCATTCTCCATGTCATTTGTCTTGGTGAAGATTTCCTTCACTCAAGGATCCTTTATTTCTCATTTACAAGTTCTTTTCCCCAAAATTAGCCTAAGGTCCCCTACCTTAGTGCCTGCTGATCATCTCCATATTAACTACTAACTCTAGTACATAACTCCCTATCAGTTTTCCCCTTCCCCTACTAAAACTATGTATATAATACTCCCCTATGTAAATATCCCCTCCCTGGAAATATAGCCATATTTCTTCTTAGTCAGGGAAAAAGCAGTCTATTTGGGGTTGTTTTTAGCCCATCCGTGTCATAGCAGGAGTTAGATGACACCTGGTCATGCTAACAACCTCCCCCCTAGCCCTAAAACCTTCAAAAAACTCACATTTCGCCCCTATCCCTAAGTCCCAAGTGTAAATATATTAACCCGCGCTCATTAAACCCATAAACACATTTTCCTAAGTCTAAACCCCCACCAGCACGCATATTAAAATGGGAATATTCCCCGGAATCCCACCCTTATACCTCTGCCATTCCACATTCACTGCCAATCGTTAGATCGCCTGCCCCACAGATCTATGGTGGGCGGGCCTTCCCGTCCCCCAACACGCCCGAAGGTTAGCGTCCAGGAGATGGGCAGTATTGCCGCCGTACTCCTGCCACGCATCTCCTTCCCGGGCATGGCGAAGCCCCCTCCCCCGAAACCACCTCTGTCCAAAGGCGGTGCACCCCAAAACCGAAAACTGCCTCCTGCCCAGTGATGTCACCCGCTTGCGTCACCCCCATCTGCCCAGTCACCATGACACATCATCCGCGTGCGTGGCCTCCTACCACTGTACCGCCGAGTCACCCTGCCACGTGTCCTACCACCGTGTCCCCTGTCGTACTGACACGTCACCTCTGTACGTGATGACGTCATCCCGCTGACGTCATCTGCCGTACAAAGTCACGTCATGCTGACATCATGCTGACATCATCAGGAATTTTAGCGCGAAGGGCGAAAATTGCACTCTAGAGCCCCGGAATCAGTTTCTGAGGTAGTTTTTGATGCGCGATTTGCGCATCGCTGGATAAAATAGGCCTGAATGGGGAATCTTTTCATCACGTAGCCCCCAGCAATCCCGAAAGGCGCCCAATGACCCGTTTTTATTCGCGAAGCATGTAGAAAGGAGCAGAAGACAGTTTTAGAGGAAACAGAGGCCAAACAGTGGCCATTAATTTTTTATTAGACCCACAGCAAAGGAGAGAAGCGACCCAATTCATTTGTTAGAGAGTATCAAAGGAAAGAGAAGCAGCAAAGTGTACCAGTTAAATTGTTTAAAAGAAACCTTCAGTTCCCAAAGCAGGTTAACATTTAATGGTTGCCAACAAAGTCAAATCAGGTGGTGAAAGCCCATCCCACCTCTCAAATCACAGTTGAAGCATTTAAGGACACCGAACTACAATGGAGCAGAGACCCATGCACAATTATTGTAGAGATAACTGCACCAAGCCACCGAGGACAACACATTCACTCAGTCCCCATACGGCGGCCCTCAGTGCAACTCAAGATATTTTATGCATTTATTTCTGGATGGGATTAGGTTAAAGTAATCATCTTTTCTCCAGACCAGTTTAGGTAAAACTGTAAATAAGAAATTTTGAAGAGTTTTCCCTATATATACCACCCTTTGCATTGTTTTAAGGATTGGTTGATTGATAATTCTCACTAGAGACTCGCACTGTATACCTGAGAATTTTTCTATAATCAAAGACTGCTGAAGAGTTTCGAGTATGACTGTCTGATGTGTTGATTTCTGAAGACTAAATTTGGAATTCCTATGTTGCAGCCTGGAACAATAAGTGCATCTTACCTCTGTTTTATTGTTAACCACTATCTAAATAGCAGGAAGAAAGATTAGCTTAGAATTTGTTTACAGCACTCTATGATCAATTTCTATTGTTTCTGTATGTTTTCATCTGAATGAATTGGTAATGAATATGAATTCCTTCAGGCTCATATTTACCCTAATTCACCTGTGTTCACTAATTATCTAGGGATTCTTTATTGCCCCTGGGTAGGGCTCTGTTATCTCCTTCTATTAAGCTGAATGAGAGATTCTTGATTGCCTCTCATTCCTTAGCATTCATTCCATCCTTTAAACCTGAAACGTTGTTTCATGTGCAGCTACCTTGCTCCATATATCTCTCATGTGATCAATAAAACGCAACACCAGTCTTCCTCCTCGACTCCATGCCCAATGGTTTGAAACTTATCAGACTATGCTTTGCCTCTCTACCCGAAGACATCAGTTTTCCCACCAAAATCAAAACAAAAACCCTCAAGCCCAATACCTAGCCTAAAATCAATTTCAACAAATCTGAATCATAAAGAGAGAGCCCTCTCTGATTGCAGGTTGGCTAGAACCTGTAGTCCAAAGTTGGTTTGTGGTTACCTCGGCCGTATCCCTTTATTACAACCTGAGGGACAACCTGAGTGATAACATAATGGCGACTCCACTGGGGAATCTCCTCAGTTAAATTCACAAAGAAGGTTATAAAAAATCCACAGGAAAAATCGATTTTCTAATTGTTGTATATCCCTTAAAACTACATATGAAGCCTGAATCTCAGCCAGAAAGCCTTTGAAACTATTTTTGTTTTACATTTACAGGAGTAGATAAAAGTTGCTTCAGTCAATCTTCATGTTAGTCTCAAGCTATACACAGCCATTCCAAAATCTGATCAGTTCCTTGCTAATCACAAAAATATTCCCAGAGAAATACCAAAAAAACAAATTCGGAAGCTGGCTCCTAAGAAAAATCCATGATACACAAGGTCAAATCCAGACCCGAATCCCCCAGCTGTTTTTGAGAACCCTAACATAATTCCAAAAATCCTTAGGAAGCAAGAAAGACAGGAAAATTTTGCTGATTTGAGTCCTGAAACAGCTTACCCTAGCTCTATTCCAACTCCTGTCAAGGTTTTATTTCGTTCAACCCCTGTTTCCCCTAATTCATCATCCACATCTCATAGCACTCCTTCTACACCTTCATTCACTGCACATATTAACACTATTGTTGTTCCCATTGTTCCAGTTGTTCCTGTTATTTCATTAATCCCCGTTGTTCCACTTATCCCTGCGAATATGGCTAATAGATATGCACCCCTACAACTGCCTGCTAATCCTGGGGCTTTACCTCAAGAGTACCAATCGAAGATCACATATTTTGATAGTACTGGCCCTTTTACTGCCCTTCAGCATACTAAAAAGATGCAAGATTATTTTGAAAACTACGAAATAGATGATGATAGCGTGAGAATGAGAATTTTTGTTCAGAGTTTAACAGGTGATGTAAGAACTTGGTTCAGATCACTCGCTGCGAATTCCATAACCACCCTAGATGAGCTTTACCAATCCTTTACTAACAGATGGGAGAAAAAGAAAGACCCCTTGCACATACTAGCAGAATATGATACAATTAAAAGAGGTCCTCAAGAGACTGTTTTGGAGTACTGTGCAAGATTCAACAATGTATATAACGCAATACCACAGAACCTAAGGCCTCCCCCTAATCTGGCCTTGTATAAATTCCCTGATGGATTTGACCCGGATATGGCATACCAGTTAAAAGAAAGAGCTCCTCAGACCCTTGCAGACATGCAAAACATTGTTGTTAGCGTAGAAGCCAACTTAATTGCCAAAAGAAACAAAGCTAGAATGGAAAGAAGAACCACCTTTAAGGAAGAACGCTCGGCTTTTGATCAAAAGCTTGATGCTATCATCAGTGTCCTGCAAAGGCTGGGAGAAAGAGTAGAAAATGTCGAAAGGAAAGCATCATGGGAAGGACAACAGTCTAATACCAGAAGGAACCCAAATTTTAGGAAAACGCAGAACACAAATGCTGGTAGGTCTAACCAAGACCATGACATAAGACCCCCTTTTCCAGACAACTATGTTGAAGGATCTACTTCTAGTGAAACCATAGAGGACACTCACATGAACCTGATGGATCTAAAGGGTGAGCACAAAACGTTTCTGAGCCAAGAAGACCAAAATGAACTCGACTACAATCAGTTTCAAACTAAGTCTGGTGAGTTTTTTGATTTTAAACAAGGTTACAATACTGTTGTGTATGAAGTACACAAAAAATATAGGCTAAGAACTAGGACTATTGACATTTCTGAACCTAGCAAAGCAAAGGATGGCCAACAGCCCAACAAGATTAAAGGCAAAGTTGTTGCAACAGAACCAGCTGATCCAACTGTCCCGCAACCGCAACATGTCACTGTAGAAGACATAACATACCTGCAGCCTTCCAAAGATCAGCCTTTTCCACCTTTTCCCTCAGAAGAAAGCTCGAACAGTGTTCCAAAAAGCCCTCCTGAAATTGAAAAACCGCAAGCAATCAAGCCCCATAACGCTGATAAAAAAGATCAAATCGCAGATAGTTCAGAAGAAAAAGAAAAAACTGCCATTATCAACACCAAGACTCCATTGGAAAAGCCATTTAATTTAGAGGCATAAATAGCTAAGTTGAAGATATCCATCCCCCTCTCAGAACTTGCCAAACACGATGTGTATAGACAACAAATTCAAAGATCACTTCAAATGCCAGAGGTTAGGGATGATGTAAATGTTTTAGATGACACCCCAGAGCTGTTGTTTGGCCCAGAGGTTAATGGAAAATCAACATATGGACATGTCCCACCCTTTTATGTCAGTTTGCATATACATGACAAAGTTTTGCACAACGCTATGTTTGACTCAAGGGCATCACACAATCTAATGCCCAAAGCAGTTATGGAAAAACTGAATCTTGATGTTACAATACCTTACAAAGATTTATACTCATTTGACTCAAGTCAAGTGAAATGTTTAGGCCTCATCAAAGACCTGTGTGTATCCTTAGTTCAATATCCAAATAAGACCATCCTCATGGATGTAGTAGTTGCTGACATTCCACCAAAGTATGGTATGCTCCTATCAAGATCATGGGGAGCAAAGCTCCAAGGATCCCTTCAACTAGACCTCTCCTATGCCACTATTTCAGTCTTTGGGCAACCAAAGAGACTGTATAGAGAAACGCTCATGAAATATGTGGTAAGTAGTGAGAGCAAGCCTGAAAATTTTCCCATTTATTCAATCCACTCTGATATGGATTCCTTTATTTTGTTTAATGATGACACAAATTATCCAAATGATAATGAGCCCTTTTCTCTGGAACAACAAGCACACATCAATCAAGAATCGGCTGCACATAGTCATGAAACTGTCACAACAGATAATGCAACCAACATACAAGAAGAAACTCCCCAGATGGAAATTTCAAATCTGCCCAATCCTAAGTTGACTGACACTTTAGGCATCAACCACAAGCAAGAAATCACATGGTATTTAGAGTTTGATGGCTCTGTTAACAAGTTAGGAGTAGGGGCAGGTGTCTGGATTCACAATACGTATAACAACCATGCAGAAGGTCATGCCTATAGACTGAATTTTAAATGCACAAATAACATGGTGGAGTATGAGGCTCTGATGCTAGGCCTTAAACTGCTCAAAGCTATAGGAGCTGCGAAAGTGTCTATCCTAGGAGACTTTGATTTAATCATACAACATATGAAAGGTAATTTTGTAACCAATGGCAATAGAATGAGAGCCTATAGGACTGCTACCACTAATATACTCAATGCATTCACTGAATTCAAGCTGGCCAAAATTTTAAGAGAACATAACATTCATGCACACAGCCTAGCAACCTTCGCTAGTACATGCAAGCTTCCTTTTGGGCCAAACCATCACTTCACAGCTGAAATAAAACATAGGCCTGCCGTCCCAAATAACATTAAGGATTGGCAAGTGTTCGAAAATGATACCCAGATTAATAATTTCCTTACCCTTGAGAATGAGTTTTCAAATATCAGCATTGACTTAGATGCTATGACATATTCATAACAACAAACAAATGAAGATCAGCAAGCTGTAACAGCTGCAACAGCCAAGCAAATCCTAAAACCAAATATCTTTGACAAAGAAAACATAGAACAGCTGAAACAAATGCGCTTGGAAGACATTGCCAAAGCAGAGGCTGAGATCATTGACTTAAAGGATAACTTTCTGCCTGCTGGCCTAACCCCATTAGAAGACATGTTTGACGCCAATGATGTTCCTAGAAAGCCAAAATTGCAACCCATTAACACTGATATAGAAGAACACAACATTGGAACAAAAGAAAATCCCAAAATGATCAAATTGTCCAGAAATTTACCTCCTGATCAAAAGCCCAAGTACATTGATTTGTTCAAAGAGTTCCAAGATGTATTTGCTTGGAGTTATGAGGATTTGAAATCCTCTGATACCTCGGTGATCCAGCATACAATTCCCTTAAAACCAAACCAGAAACCCTTCAAACAGAAACTTAGAAGAATTAACCCTATGCTTCTTCCACCGATTGACAAGGAAGTAAAGAGGATGTTTGAAGCAGGCATCATAGCACCCATCAGATTTTCTGAATGGGTATCCAATCTTGTTCCTACAAGAAAAAAGACAGGTGAGATTAGACTTTGTGTAGATCTCATAAATTTAAACCAAGTCTCCTTAAAAGACCACTATCCTTTGCCCAAAATGGACCACATCCTGCAGAGAGTAGTGGGGTCATCTAGAATCTCTTTACTAGATGGCTTTTCAGGTTTCAACCAAATACTTGTTCACCCGGACGACCAGGACAAGACAGCCTTTACCACACCGTGGGGAACATTTAAGTATGTGAAGATGCCATTCGGACTCAAAAACGCTGGTGCAACCTTTCAAAGAGAAATGGATATTGCTTTTGCCAAAGAAATACATGACTTCCTAGTTGTCTACCTTGATGACTTGACCCCATTTTCCAAATCTGATGAAGAGCACCTCAGGCACCTTAGGCAAATATTCATGACATGTAGGAAATATGGCATTTCCTTGAATCCCAAAAAGTCTCTCTTTGGCCTTGAAGAAGGCAAATTACTTGGCCACATCATATCAAAAGATGGGATCAGAATTGACCCTGAAAGAATCCAAGCCATCCTCCAAATCCCATATCCAAGAAACATAAAAGAGTTGCAAGCATTCCTTGGAAAAATCAACTTCCTAAGAAGATTCATTTCAAATCTAGCTGAACTGATAAGGCTGTTAAGCAACATGTTAAAGAAGGATGCCAAGGTAAAATGGTCTCTTGAAACCAAACAAGCATTTGAGAGTATCAAGTCTCCCTTAACCGAAACCCCTGTCCTCACAAGCCCACAGTTTGACAAAGATTTCATCATTTTTTCGTTTGCATCTAACCACACGATAGTAGATGTCCTGCTGCAAAAGGATGAACAAGGAGCTGAAAATCCAATCACTTTTTTCAGCCGAGCCTTAAGAGACGCCCCTTTGAAGTACCCAATCATGGAAAAACAGGCCTACGCTCTTGTTAAGGCCATCAAGGATTTCAGAGTCTACATTTTATATTCACATGTGATTTTTTATGTCCCACATGTTGTTGTAAAAGACATATTGATCCAAGAAGGATTAGAAGGCAAAAGAGGCAACTGGATTGCAAACATCCTTGAATATGACATAGAAATAAAACCAACCAAGCTGATAAAGGGACAAGGTTTGGCTAAACTGATGTCCGAAACAAATTTTCAAGCCTTAGACATTAACCAGCTGGAAAATGAACCGGAGCTGGCGACTCCACAAATCAGTGAAATCTTTTTACAATCCCCATGGTACGCTGATATATGTTTTGTATTGTTAAACCTGTGTGCTCCCCCAAGATTTTCCAGGACCAAGAAAAGATTTTTGAAAATGAAGGCTTGAAAGTTTTGTGTTATAGATGGTGCATTATTTTGGAGAAATCATGAAGGTATACTGCTTAATTGTTTAACCACGAATGAAACTAACAATGTTATGAAAGAATTCCATGCAGGTGATTGTGGAGGACATCTATATTAGAAGTCCACTGCTGATAAAATTTTAAGGGCTGGTTTCTATTGGCCCACTCTTTTTGCATATGTAAAGAAGTTTGCCATGTCATGTCACAAATGCCAAATCTTTGAGGGCAAGAGAAAGTTGTTACCCCTGCCCCTTAAACCTATCTCAATAGAAAAACCTTTTCAACAATGGGGTCTTGACTTCATTGGAGAAATCCATCCTTTTTCCTCAGGCCAGCACAAATGGATCCTAACAACCACTAACTATTTCACTAAGTGGGTTGAAGCCATTCCCTGTAGGCAAGCCAATGACGCCATCATTTTCCAATTCCTTGAGTGCAATATCCTTTCTAGATTTGGCTGCCCTGAGAAAATCATCACTGCCAATGCCGCTGCCTTTAAGTCCAAAAAGATGATCAATTTCTGCCACAGATTTCATATTACCTTGGGCCACTCTACAGCCTATTACCCTCAGGGTAATGGCTTGGCCGAATCATCTAACAAAAGCCTCATCAACATCATAAAGAAAGTGCTAGAAGAAAATAACAAGAACTGGCACAAAAGGCTGGTAAATGCCCTGTGGGCAGACAGACTTTCAAGCAAGAGATTCATTGGAATGAGCCCTTATGAGCTAGTGTATGGCATGGAGGCCAGATTTCCTTCATCCCTGGGCATTCCTTCTATCAAGCTGTTACAGGAAATCCAGGCTGAACCAAATGACATTCAAAGAAGAATCAATCAGACCATTCATCTTTAGCAAACCAGAGAACAAGTTTATGGCAGAGCTCAAATTTTGCAAGAAAAGCTTAAAAAGATGTTTGATAAGAGAGCCAAGGCCGAGGATTTCAATATTGGTGATAAAGTTCTAAGAAGGGACTCAAGAAGGGAAGACAAAGGCAAACATGCCAAGTTTGATTTCCTATGGAAAGGGCCATTTGTTGTTTCTGTTGTTCAGGGAAATAACACTTATTTTCTCATATCTATAGAGGACCGCACTGCTAAAGAAGGCCATGTGAATGGCCGTATGCTGAAACATTACCATGATCTGTTTTAAGGGATACGGTGCAACTTTGTATATATCTTTGTACAGTCTTATTTTTATATATTAGCACTCTGTGTTTTATTTTTGTATAAGCAGGCCGATTATTTAAGGAGCAGCAGTAAATTTAGAAGACACAGCCAATGTGAGTAGTCCAGTTTTAAAAGCTCTGTCTCTACACCAATTTCAGCAAAACAACAAGAGGAAAACTGTCACATTACAAGCAATTCATGGTAGCAAAGAACTATTTGCAGTCAAAGGCATGTTCCAGCAGCATTATACATAATTATCAAGCACGTAGAAGAAAGAAGGCGATGTTGTGCAGTTCACAGTAATTCAGTTGAGGAGGAGGTTGTTCATAGTTCAAAGTTTTACATTTTTAGCAGCCAGAACAAATGTTTCCAGTCTACAGCAACCATAGAAGATCAAGGCAGTCTGACCTGCTGTTCTTGGCTTTTCACAAGGAAAATCCATCCCCAAGTGGAGCCACTGTTAGCCTCCTGTTGCAACAGGTGTTCATTTTTCATGATTGACATTTTTAAATGCCAAATATGTCATACTTTGCAGGCTACAGTGTTCCATATTTCCACAAGATGCCATGAAGGGTGCCAGTCCAAATGCCACTGCTGTATTTCGATTTTGATGAATTGTTCTAGTTTTGAAAAGTTTTTAAAGGGAGGTCCAAACAGTATAATCTTGGTCTCCCTAGGTTTCAATTTCTTGTTTTAGAATATAGAGAATGTATCTTTCCAAACAGTTTAATCTTGGCAAATTTGTAGATAGGTAGAGAATCAAAGGGACCCAACTGCTTAATCTGGGCCCTGGCAGAAATAAGTGTAGATTTAGATAGCAAACATTCAAAAGAAAAATTAAAAAGCTGGGTCTGCAAGTCTAAGTGCACCCAAACCAAAAAGAAGAAAAAATGTTAGGTGAATAGGCTCGGTAGGTAGTTGTAAGGTGGCAGAATGATGATTTATGATCAATTTTGTGTTACAAAGTGTTTTATCTTTTCAGACCACAGTTATCAGGCGGCTTTCATCTCAAGGAGCTCAAGCTGGACATCACTAACTACCCCTTCTTCTAATTCCCCAAGTCACTTACTAATTTCCCCAAAGAGGTCAAGATCTGCTTGATTCCTCTTAGTTTCATCATTCTCCATGTCACTTGTCTTGGTGAAGATTTCATTCACTCAAGGATCCTTTATTTCTCATTTACAAGTTCTTTTCCCCAAAATTAGCCTAAGTTCCCCTACCTTAGTGCCTGTTAATCATCTCCATATTAACTACTAACTCTAGTACATAACTCCCTATCAGTTTTCCCCTTCCCCTACTAAAACTATGTATATAATACTCCCCTATGTAAATATACCCTCCCTGGCAATATAGCCATATTTCTTCTTAGTCAGGGAAAAAGCAGTCTATTTGGGGTTGTTTTTAGCCCATCCGTGTCATAGAGGAATTAGATGACACCTGGTCATGCTAACAACCTCCCCCCTAGCCCTAAAACCTTCAAAAAACTCACATTTCGCCCCTATCCCTAAGTCCCAAGTGTAAATATATTAACCCGCGCTCATTAAACCCATAAACCTGTTTTCCTAAGTTTAAACCCCCACCAGCGCGCATATTAAAACGGGAATATTCCCCGTAATCCCGCCCTTATACCTCCGTCGTTCCACATTCGCCGCCAATCGTTAGATCGCCCGCCCCACAGATCTACGGTGGGCGGGCCTTCCCGTCCCCCAA
This sequence comes from Pinus tabuliformis, assembly GCA_031772625.1. Lineage (NCBI taxonomy): Eukaryota > Viridiplantae > Streptophyta > Pinopsida > Pinales > Pinaceae > Pinus > Pinus tabuliformis. The sequence goes on along the minus strand of CM062819.1, from coordinate 171,436,509 downwards.
CGCGCCCGAAGGTTAGCATCCTGGAGATGGTCGGTATTGCCGCCGTACTACCGCCACGCGTCACCTTCCCAGGCGTGGCAGAGCCCCCTCCCCCAAAACCACCTCTGTCCAAAGGCGGTGCACCCCAAAACCGGAAACCGCCTCCTAACCAGTGACGTCACCCGCTTGCGTCACCCCCATCTGCCCAGTCACCATGACACATCATCCGCCTGCGTGGCCTCCTGCCACTGTACCGCCGTGTCACCCTACCACGTGTCCTGCCACCGTTTCCCCTGTCGTACTGCCATGTCACCTCCATACGTGATGACATCATCCCACTGACGTCATCCACCGTACAAAGTCCCATCATGCTGACATCATCAACAATTTTAGCGCGAAGGGCGAAAATCGCACTCTAGAGCCCCGGAATCAGTTTCTGAGGCAGTTTTTGATGCGCGATTTGCGCCTAGTGCAAATCACGCATCGCTGGATAAAATAGGCCTAAATGGGGAATCTTTTCATCACGCAGCCCCCAGCAAGCCCGAAAGGCGCCGAATGACCTGTTTTTCTTCGCAAAGCATGCAGAAAGGAGCAGAAGACAGTTTTAGAGGAAACAAAGGCCAAATAGTGGCCATTAATTTTTTATTAGACCCACAGCAAAGGAGAGAAGTGACCCAATTCATTTGTCAGAGAGTATCAGAGGAAAGAGAAGCAGCAAAGTGTACCAGTTAAATTGTTTAAAAGAAACCTTCAGTTCCCAAAGCAGGTTAACATTTAATGGCCGCCAACAAAGTCAAATCAGGTGGTGAAAGCCCATCCCACCTCTCAAATCACAGTTGAAGCATTTAAGGACACCGAACTACAATGGAGCAGAGACCCATGCACAGTTATTGCAGAGACAACTGCACCAAGCCACCGAGGACAACACATTCACTCAGTCCCCATACGGCGGCCCTCAGCGCAGCTCAAGATATTTTATGCATTTATTTCTGGATGGGATTAGGTTAAAGTAATCATCTTTCCTCCAGACCTGTTTAGGTCAAACTGTAAATAAGCAATTTTGAAGAGTTTTCCCTATATATACCACCCTTTGCAATGTTTTAAGGGTTGGTCGATTGATAATTCTCACTAGAGACTCGCACTGTATACATGAGAATTTTTCTATAATCAAACACTGTTGAATAGTTTGGAGTATGATTGTCTGATGTGTTGATTTCTGAAGACTGAATGTGGAATTCCTGTGCTGCAGCCTGGAACAATAAGTGCATCTTACCTCTGTTTTATTGTTAACCACTATCTAAATAGTAGGAAGAAAGATTAGCTTAGAATTTGTTTACAGCACTCTATGCTCAATTTCTGTTGTTTCTGTATGTTTTCATCTGAATGAATTGGTAATGAATATGAATTCCTTCTGGCTCATATTTACCCTAATTCACCTGTGTTCGCTAATTATCTAGGGATTCTTTATTGCCCCTGAATAGAGCTCTGTTATCTCCTTCTGTTAAGCTGAATGAGAGATTCTTGATTGCCTCTCATTCCTTAGCATTCATTCCATCCTTTAAACCTGAAATGTTGTTTCATGTGCAGCTACCTTGCTCCATATATCTCTCATGTGATCAATAAAAGGCAACACCAGTCTTCCTCCTCGACTCCATGCCCAATGGTTTGAAACTTATCAGACTATGCTTTACCTCTCTACCCGAAGACATCAGTTTTCCCACCAAAATCAAAACAAAAACCCTCAAGCCCAATACCTAGCCTAAAATCAATTTCAACAAATCTGAATCGTAAAGAGAGAGCCCTCTCTTATTGCAGGTTGACTAGAACCTGTAGTCCAAAGTTGGTTTGTGGTTACCTCGGCCGTATCCCTTTACTTACAACCTGAGGGACAACCTGAGTGATAACAGTTGGGACGAATTTTCGAAGATTTTCCTTCATGCATTTTAAAAATATGTTTACGAAAAGGTGTGTGATTAGTTATAAGAATTGTGTACGATGGAAGGTGATACTTTGGATATTTTTTATATTATATTTAAATTAATTTTAATGCAATTTCAGTCCAAATATTTGCCTCCTCAATTCCAATCAATTAAATGATTCAAACATTTAGTGTCTTTGTCCTGTGATAATTATTAAGAACCAGAAAGTATATCCTTTGTTGATGATGATTCAATTACTCAAAATTACAACTTTGATTCTTCACAAATTAAAATTACAAATACTAATCATTATGGCCAAAACTACTCCAAATTTACATAATGATGATCAAGTAAAAATTCAACGAAATGCATAGTCTAAAGAATGTTGGAAATTCATAGTCTAATGTTGAAATTAATTCACAATCTGTTGATAATAAATTGCAAATGATGGAGCAGCTTAGCAACAATTCACAGATCGATCAAATGCACGAAGAATTTGAATTTTCTATTTTTGAAAACCAGAAATCATCTATGCATAGATAAACCTTCAGGTATATATATTCAACTTGCTATTTGTCTCTCTACCTTGATCTCTTAAACAATAATAATTTAATTCATAATCAATCAGCAATCCTTTTGAATACAGATTTAATTTTAGAAAATAGAGGAATTGATATTAATAATGAATTATTAATTTATGTTATTGGTAGAGAAAATTTAATCGATAATTCAATCAATAATCCTGAAGATTCTCTTAATTTGATATTCAATTACTTGCCTGGTTCTTATTTATTTAGATCATAGGAAAATAATATTAATGAAGTTATTTATGATGATGACTTGGAAAATGAAAATACTCAACCTCTTTGTTCTTCAGAAATGGTTTTGTCTGACTCTCATATTCCCAATTCCTTAGGTGAATTTTTTTTTATCCATTCTAATTTTCTTTTTCTTTTTTCTAAGGCAAGAGCGGATCCTTCTATTCAATTAAAAAAATGAGAAATAGTATACAAAAGCGACCAAGGTGGTAAGGCCCACCGATATGCCAGGCCTACCTCAATCCAAAGTCCCATGACAACAAAACATACGACAGGCCGAGGGCCCACCCAACCAAATGAGCAGTCCATTACTGACCATTTGATCCTTTGCCAAAGATCTAGCGAACAAGAATCATATCGGGTGGCCAACAAGCACATCGTTTAACAAACAAATCGGACCCGATGAACCCAATAGACCATAATTAATAATCATATCGAGTCCGTTTTTGTCATAACCTCCGATCAGTTTATCCGCCCAAAATCCACTATATGCGCGCGATCCCAGTGAGGTCGTGCGATAAGCACGAAACTTAACCTCTATTTCGGACCCACCAACAAGCACACTTATTCTTGACTGTGGATTCTCCTCACTTGATCCTACGACTGGGGATCATATTGCACAAGCCAAAATCACTGAGAATTACCACGTGATGAGGGCAGTATTCTCTCTCCACCCTTGGCCACGTGTTGCATGATGAGTGGAATCGCTCCCAACTCCTAAATACCATTTCCAACTTGAAGGGCATGCGAAAATCCTAAAACCACCCCAAGGGCAGTAAAGACACCCTAGGAAGTAATGCGGGGGTTCTAATTCTGCCTAGAAAACCTGGACTCCTGCCCCTCGCACCATCACAACTCCTTAGGCCCATGGGCCAAAGGAAGATGAAAAACCCTCCGTTCAGCCGTCCATCCAAGAAACACCGTCTACCAAGCAACTTCCACCTAAGACTTCTGGGTTTGCGCTTACCGGGTTTGCGAAGGAAAAAAGACCTGCATCCCAAAAATGACCTCACTGCTAGAATAACACTTCATATTGAATCCAAATCAACTAGACCCCATCTCTGTGACTCTGTTTCAAAACATTATTCTGTCCTCATCCGCCTGATCGTGACATTTCTCCCTTAATCTATTCTGAGGAATCTCTTGCCAACTCAACCTAACCCTGCTTTTGGTGCAGAGCACCCCTTGATTGGCCAGAATGTCCGCCAATTTATTTGTTGTCCTTCGCACATGAGTAAAACTCATGGTACGCAAGCATAGGAGGTGAAACTGAATCCTTTGAAAGACCTGAAGTAGCCTCCAGTGTCTTGAGACTTTTTCCAGCTCTATGCCACAACAGATTCTCTTGACTGAGTTAATGATTAACTCAGAATCAGCTTCAATTATTATATTCTAGAGATTATCCTGCTTCAAGAATTCTAAACATTGCTCAAGTGCCATTAATTCCTCCATATTGTTTGTAGCTCTTCCCAAATGGCAATGGAAAATAAAAAGGATGCAGCCATTTTCATCCCGTAACACCCCTCCAAAACCAGCAATACCTGGGTTGCCTTTTGAGGCCCCATCAATGTTGTATTTCAAAAAACCCTGAGGGGGAGGATGCCAGTAATATGGCTTATTGTCCAATTCCATTACCTTCATGTCCATGCCCTGTGGTATAAGCCCCTACATACCCAACTGAAGAAGTATCTGCATTTCAGTTCCTGAAGGTGGATGCTTTGAGGGAGTTCACACAAAAGTGCCAACCGTCTCCTTAAGTTGTCTTAAGATCTGCTCAAAAATGCGTTGGGAGGAAATTTTTTCATTTTTGAAGATTTTGTTGTTCCTTTCTTTCCAGACATTCCATATTATGAATCTTGGAGTTAAAGACCAAGCTAAGTGAATAAATTCATAATATGAGAAGTTTTGTCGCTATTTATTTAGGGTATTGATAATGCTTCCTTTGTCCCTGTCTGTCTGTTGGAAAATTGTGGCAATAGTATCCCACAACCTGGAGGTGAACATGCAATTATTGAGAAGGTGCTCCATTGTTTCCTCTTGGGCTTCACAGAGCTGACATCTAGAAGGTCCCAAGACACCCCTCTTCCGAATGTTTTCCCAAGTCAGAATTTTCTTATGATGTACCAACCACATGAAGAGTTTGATTTTCATCCAACCTTGATGTCTCCATAGGTTCTGCCAAACCCTGTCTGGTACATTGGAGTCCAACTCAAGGATTATGTGCTTTGCCTCCTTAAGAATGAAGGTACCTTCATTATTGTTGCCCCATCTAAGTTTGTCATGCCCCTCTGAAATTAGAATTTTCCTTTGGTCCAACATTGTCAGAAGTGCCTCCGCTTATTCTATATTCTTCTAGGTTCTCCATTTTCCTTCACTATTGGTTTGATCCCATAAATATTTTACCCTAAATAACCCTTTGGTATCAGTTTCTTTCTTGAGGTCCAGAAAGTCCTCTCTTAATAGTGTAGGTTCTTGTTGCCATTTATCCTCCAAAAACAAAGCCAGATCTCCCTCTCTGATTTCCCAGAAGCTATTTTTTGCACTAAGCTTCTGTTCTCCCAGGCCTTATTCCAGATGTAGGAGCCTTTTATGCTGCCAGTCATCCTTATGTGATCCTTATCTTACCAAGTGCTAGCGTATTTTCTTTCCAAATACTAGCCCACTGAGCCTTTGGATATTTTACCCAACGCCACCATAATTTTACCCCTAGAACTTTGCTAAGTACTTCCAGATCATCCAATCCAAGACCCCCATTGTTTTTGGGTTTTCAAATATTATCCCAAGCTACCAAGGCCCATTTCTTTCTCTCCTCTCCCTTACCCCAAAGAAAGTCTATTTGAATGCTTATACATTGTTGCAAAACTCCTTTTGGAGCTAGAAGGGCTGAAAGCATGAAGACGAGGATAGATTGAAGAACAGCTTTTGTAAGTACCAACCGGCCTACCAAGTTTAAAGATCTAATAGTCCATTTCCTGATTTTATCCTGCATCTTATTAATCATTGACTCCCAAATGCTTTTGTGAAAAGGTTTATCAGTTAGAGGAACTCCCAGGTATTTGGAAGGAAGGACATCCCTTTGAAAGCCCAAAATTCTGGAGATATTTCTCTGAATAGCAATATTAGTATTAAAGAAAAAAATCTTAGATTTGGAAAGATTTACCTCCATACCTGTAGCCATGGAAAAGTCACACAGGATTTGTTTATAAGCTAGTGCTTCTTTGACCGTGGGGATTCCCTGCAGCATAGTGTCATCAACAAATTGTTGATGGGTCAAAGCCTGTCCAGTCTCAGAAAGTTGGAGACCCTTGATGTTACCAACTTCTTTTGCATGCTTGATAGATCGACCAAGTCCTTCCATCATGAGGATAAAGAGAAAGGGAGAGAGCGGATCTCCCTGCCTGAGGCCTCTTGAAGGAGTAAAAGTCTTGGAAGGAGAACCATTAACCAGAATTGAAAAGCTAGAAGAAGTTACCAGGGCCATAACCCATCTTACCTAGTTATGATCAAATCCAAAGGCTAGAAGGACCTTCCTGATATAGGTCCAATTCAACTTATCATAAGCTTTGGCTAGGTCCAATTACATAATCATTCCTGCCTTCCTATTGCTTAACAATGAATGCACCACCTCATGTGCTTGAATGATGTTATTGAGAATTTGTCTACCCTCCACATAACCTGATTGCTCCACAGAAACTAGAGTAGGAAGAAGGGGTTTGAGTCTATTGGCAACAACTTTGGATATTATCTTGTACACCACATTGCACAAAGCTATGGGTCTAAACCTGTCTGGAGTCTGAGCATTGTCTTGTTTGGGGATCAAGGAGATGAAGGAAGTATTGAGCACCTTCAAAATGGTTCTATTCATCCTAGAATCCTCCACTACATTCAGAATATCTTGTTTAACAATGTTCCAACAAGCTTTAAAGAAATCCACATTGAAGTCGTCAGGGCCTGGTGCTTTACCATTCTGCATTTCTTTGATGACCTCACTAACCTCCTCTTTAGTCACTGGCCTATTGAGATTGAAATTGTCCTCTCTTGTGACTAGCCTAGGTATATGCCTTGTTAAGTCCCTGATAGAATGAGATTTGTATGAAATGGTCTCCTTTGCTATACCTTGAAAGTGCTAAACTAACACAGTTTCTATCTCTTCATGGGAATTGATTAGATGACCTCCCTCGTCCTTGATCGAAGAGATCCTATTATGATATTGTTCACCATGGTGGATCTATGGAAAAATCTAGTGTTTCGCTCCCCTTATTTTAGCCATTGAACTCTAGATTTTTGTCTCCAAAATATTTCCTCTTGTTTACATAAGTTCTCCCAATCTTGATGATGTTTGGTGACTTGATCATTTTTTATTCTATCAAAGCCATCCTTGATAAGGGCTTGATTGAGTTCCTGCATTTTGTCTTCAACAGTTTTTTTCGCTTCAAAAATATTGCCAAATTCATTCTTGTTCCAGTCTTTGAGTCTGAGCTTGATGTGTTTTAGTCTTTTGTGTAGCAGAAACATTCTTGTACCCTGAATTTGCAGATCTTCTGTCCACCATTTTGCAATGTTTCTGATAACATTTGGGTGGGTGAGCTAGATATTCTAAAATCTAAAAGGTCTGTTCTTGGGGGTACCAATGCCCTGAACCTCAAGTTGTACAGGCCAATGGTCCGAGCCTCCAAAGGGGAGAATTTTCACTATCATTTCCTTGTCGGTGAGCATAAGGTCCTCTGAAATTATGAATCTGTCTAAATTTGAGGCTACTTGAGACTCTCCTCCTCTCTTATTATTCCATGTAAAGAGGCCATTACTCATATCAGTGTCAACTAGCTTCATATTGTCTATAAAACTATGAAATTCTATAGAGTCTTTGCTTAAAGTTCTAGTTCCCCCCTTTTTTTCGAAAGTGATTTGATCATGTTGAAGTCCCCACCCATGATCCATGGTATTCTTGCATGTCTATCTCTTAGTTCCACAAGAGAATCTAGAAACCTGAGTTTATCATCCAGTTTTTGGGGGCCATAAACATTCGTGACCAGATAAGTCTCCCTATCTCCCATAGGCTGAATAACCACTGATAAATAATTCCTAGATGCCTCGACGTCTATTATGCCAATATTTTGGGGGTTCCAAAGAGTGAGAATGCCTCCTACTGTATTATCTGCTTTGACTTCTAGAAACTCAAATTTATTGAGCCATTTGCTTTGAATTTCTTTTATTTTTTGAGTGGAACATTTAGTTTCCTAGATAAAGATCATATACGGAGCTTCTTGTTTCATTCTATTGCTAAGTATTATTTATTTCCTTTTACTACCTTGACCTCTGATATTCCAAGAAGTGAACTTCATTATGAAATATTTGTAAAGGAGTAACTGGTTAGGTCTTTCATCTTACCTAAATCTATCATTAGCTTTCCACATTCCATCAATACCTCATTCTACTTTTTTCTGCCTCTTTTCTTTCTTGGGTTTTTAGGAGCTAATCCTGGCATGGTTTTCATAGTTTTCACACCTTCGTTGCCCTGCCTTTCCTTGTTTCTTTACCTTTCCAGCCCCTTAGCCTGAGTTTTCCATAGGAACAGCTGTTGTACTCTGTTTAACTCTTCTTGAGGTTGTGATTCTACCCCTCCCATGGTCCCCTATTTCAAGAACCCTTCCAGATCTAGATGTTCTCTATCAAGAATATCCAGTAGTTCATGATCCTCCATTTCCATCTCACTCTAGGTCATTTCTTGGTCCATTTCCAGATTTCCATCGCTCAGCGTAGTCTCTTTCTGTTTATTAATATCTTGTGTTTGTTCACTATTTTCTTCTTTCTCCTTCTCCCTTGGCCTGCCTTCCATTACCTGGTCTAACTTTGGTATCTCTTCCTCTTCTTCGAGTACTTGGAACCTGTTCAAACTGGCCTGTTGCCCTTTTGTTCGATGTTGCTTTGGCCCCCTTTTGCCCCCTTTTACTCTATATCCCACTTTGTGAAAGTTCTCAGTGTCTTTCACTGTGGAAGCTTTACTTTGATTCTCTATTTTACTGAGAGGACAGTCTCTAAATATGTGTCCATGTTCATGGCACTTATGACATCTGAAAGGAATATGTTCATAATCTACTGTTTGCACCCATTATTCATCAAAAACTTCCAAGATGACCTCATCCAGTAGAGCTCCGGAGAGATCCATCTCCACATATATTCGTGCAAAGGAAGTATATTTTCCCCTTCTGGTAGCCTCAGATGCTTTGAAAAAACGCCCTAATTTGTTTCCTATGGCAGATAACGATTCAGTTTGCTAGTAATCAAGAGGTAGGGAGTAGATTCTTACCTAGACGAGGACCGAAGTGAAATTCTCTCGCTCCGGGACGAAATTCATCATCCATGGTCACATGTAGAGGCCTGCAATAGCATAGAAGTAAGGCCCTCCTTCAATATTTGTGAAGACCACAGTGAAGAAACCCTTTGACCCAAGATGTAGCTCTATGCCTCCTTTTTGTTTCCAGTGGTATTTAATCCACGTTTGTAGTGCCTTTTCAGTGGGCCATAATCCCATGAATTTACATATGATAGCATAGGTCTGAATGTGGTCCCTGTGTGCCTGCAGAGCAAGATCATTTAAAACTACTCTGGGTGTAACCTCAGCCTTGGATTTGCGTGGCCCCTTTTGCGCTTTGTTTTTTGCTCCCTGTTTCTTGTCTTCTTCCTCATTTTCTTTTGTTCTATTGTCCTCCCTTATTTTGGTTAAATCCTTGTTGTGGAGGTAAATCCCCTCTGCGGACAGAGGCAATCCCTACTAGTCCAAACAAGGTCTAGCAACAATCAAACAACGCTAGCATGCAGGTTCCTAATTACAAATAAAAGACCAATGATGAAGGCCTACCTGGATTCCAACGCCAATACTTGTAGAAGAGTTGAAGCCCCCGTTCCTTTGCTCCGGCTGGTCACAATCCTCACAATCCTCGTGCACAGACACCTGCACATGCAAAGAACGATACAAACACAAGCATAAAATCCAGTAGATGTAACTATATATCAGTCAGAAAGGATATAACTCAAACATCATCATAAAGACATTAAGAGTGGAACCATAATGATAGTCGTCTATTATTAATAAACAAAGAAGAATACAACCATAATTCTGACGTCAAATCCTTCTCAAGAGGGTCCAGCCAGCAAGTCTCTTAAGCATTCACCCTTGGAGGTAGATCTCCCAAGACAAAAGCTCTCTCTCACACAAGTTTACACAAGGAAGAAACACTTCACAACCTTCCTTAAGCTTCCTAGCAATCCCACACTTGTCACACCAGCTACCTATCAAGCTCACACACTAGCAGCAACACTCTAAGCACTATGAATTCCAAAACTAGCTGCTCATGGCAATGGTAGAGGCTTAAATAGGAGAAGGAGTCTCCATGAATGGTGGGAGGATGAGCTTATCTCCAAGGAAGGTGGCTCAAATGACGAAACAGACATGCCAGAGAAGGGAGGGCGACATTGACAAGGCCAACAACCAGGTCTGGAGTCATCTGGAAGGCCGGCTGTTAGAACAAACTCGCCCAAACTGGATTAGCGTGGGTCCATAACTGCACTAGAGCGTTGACATCATTGTTGAATAACAAAGAAGGTCATGTTAGCGTGATCAGATACGAATAACAGACGCGTTGTCTCATGAAATTCGACCAACGTGGGAATCACGTGTACTTCCGCGCTGGCAGCGCATTTGGTCTGTTATGGAGCGCCCATCAGCGCGTTTATCTTGACAACATTCGTGATGATAGTAAAACTTTGGCAAAGTGGGTCATTTGGCAACATTAGAGAGCATGAGCATGATTAATTGGACTCATGACACAGTAGGAAGACTGACAGGGAGACAGTGACAAATTAATGTGTAACAATCATGTTCCTCTTCCATGTTCCTTATCCCTTCTCCTAAAGGACCTTTGGTAGTTTCTAATGGTTTCTTACCTCGGCTGGCCACAGCCTGCTTGTAGGAGGGAGTGGAGCTCCCCCCTTTGCACCCCTCCATGGAGTTCAACACTTGCAGATGTTTGGAACCCTAGTTCTTCATCCTCCCATCCTCAGAAGTTACGCACCTTTGAACTATCGATCCATTCTAATTTTCAAACATGCAATCATCATAGTAATTTTTCATTCAAGAGCCTATCCCATTTTTTTATTCCTACGATGATGGAATTCCCTTTTTGGATCATAAGCTTGAAATCTTCCCATTCCCACAAAAGAATGCAAATAATGAGTTTAACTTTATAATTTCTGTTAATACTTGTGGGAAATAAATCTTTGCAAATGAATCTCAGCCATGTTGTACTATTATTTGTAACATTAATGTAAATTTTAATTTGCTTCATTTTCAGTTCCCTTAGTTTGAATTTGTTTTTCTTTCGAATTTCATTTTTGAATTTCTGAGCACATTGTATTGACATTTTGAGCTTTCAAACTTTCAATACCATCAAGTGCATTAGTTAGCGTCTATGAAAATCAATTTCAGAATTTCAAGCTTGAACATCAGCTACCTTTTATTTTAAAATTTTATATCAGGGTCATGCTTACCCGATTTATTTTTTATTTTCAAATAATTTAATCATCAATTCTGGCACTTGAGAGTGCAACATCTCATTATGGTCAGCAATGGAATACTTCTAGAAACCTTTTGAATGTTCATCCATAATTTATTGATCCATATGAAAAACATCTGGAAGTTCCACTACTGGGGAATATTTATGATTTTCCCAGTGTATAGCACGCTTTAATATTTCAAAAGGTATCATCCAATGCAGGCTTGATGTTTCCTCTTCCATTTAACTTCTTCCAATAATTCACTGAAATGCCTCTTGATTTTTATGATCCCATAGGCATCTTTTTGGAAGAATTTCAAGGTAAGAATTTTGTAAATAATTTTCTTTTTCCGAACTTGTTATATGTACATAGTAGGTTGAATTTTTCTTTTAATAATTTAGCTAAAGTTTTATTTTTACTGATTTTGACCTTTTCATTAGTGAAAAATAAAATTGAAAGAGTGACCTCATTGGAAGTATGAGTATACTTAATCATATGATTTCTCAATAAGTTTGATTAGTGTTATGTGGAATTTTGCATCTACGGATAAAAACAATTTCCCTATGTGGGTAGCTACACCTAGAACAACATATTTAAAGAGTTTAACCTTTTTCTATAGAAAATAAATAAGACAAGGGACCTACTTTCTATCTTTTGCTTCCCTTTTGTATCCTTTGAATAGCTCTCGTCGCTCCTTCTCGAACTAAATCCGCTCGATAAGTACCTGCAATCATAAATAGAGAATAAAAACCAATCAAAGCAAGAGATATATTTACTATAAGAAAATGGATATGAAAGAATTTACACATATAACCATCATACATAAAGAAAAGAATGTGGGAAAAGGTGTAAATAGCTTTATTAAGTAGAAGGAAGAGTTACAACCAAAGAAGTCTGATCCCATGTCACTCATCTAGCTTGAGTTCCATCCTTCATCACACCAAAAGCACAACACTCTAGTAGCATAACAATACTTGCTTACAATCTCAAACCTCACACCAACAGTATCTCCTTACAAATTCTCAAAGTCGATCCCCTAATCACTATGATGAGTGCTCAATTTATAGGGAAATGGAGGTGGCTTTGTCATAAATTGGGCATTGAATGGCTTTCCAATTTGGGAGTTAGTTTCCATGGAGGAAGGGATGAGAGGATAGGAGGTTATTTGATTAATTCCCTATCCAATTTCGAGCTCATAGGAGAGGATAAGAGGTGGGAATCTTCTAGAATGGTCTAAAATGAAAGAATATTCCCAGAACCCTATGAAGATTTCGCTCAATCTCGCCCAGTGCAGGTCAAAGTGGGCCTAGGTGCTCTGCAGAGCAGGCTTGAATGGGCCTAAGTTCTCTGCAGTGCACTTACCCCTGACCAAGGCTGTGTTGGTCCCTCAAGGAGTCATTTCAGGATGTCTTCAGGCCAGGAAAATCTCAAGAATGATGGCATTCAATGTGATGACTTGTCTAGGGCATGTAGCAACTGAATTAGGGTTTGATGAGCCCTAAAAGTATTGATATGAATGATGGGAGTGATGTGCCCAAATATACCTGTAACAGTTGCCCCCTAAATCACGAAGTCGAAAATGATAATTCGAGTGATATGCTTTACGATGTGATGAGGAGGTTCTGAAGTGGATGGTAACCTGCACCAATTACAATACATAATATCATGATATTTTGGAATTTTTATGAATCGCTGAGGGAAGCAATACCCATGCTTAGCATATAAACTTTTCATTACATGTACATAGATAGTCGTCTATAGATATAGTCCCATGATTGGATGACCATCAGTGTAAAGCCATAATACAGATGATTTAGTACTCCCCTGAAATCGCATCCCGGATGGATGAAACTGGATCCAAGGTCTTCTATCTCATTCAATCATTTGCTCAAGTACGAGTCTAACCATGTGAATATGTGATCTAAATTCGAACATGGGAAGACATCGTCTGATTACCAGCCAATGATGTAAGTCGTTAACGGACGCGAGAGAAATCACCAATAATGATAATGATCCTCAAGGTACTGCAGTACATTCTGCATGGTGTGAATGGATGTTTTGATGTCGAACACCATACAAAGTCTTTCGGTCGAAGGCCAGTGATGTCAACCTGTTGCCAGAAACGAGAAACTTTCCATTGATGTATGCAAGCCCCAAGGTACTGAAATGGTGTCTCTAAGTCAACTTCTTGGATAATGCACTGATGTCGACAAGAAGCAACTCGTCGCAGGAGAGCCTTGATGTATCCCACATCAACGACATGAAAAAGTTGTAATGATTTTTGGAGACGGAATGTGACTGATGACACAAGGTTTAGGAATGGAGGTCATGAAAATGAAGGTTTATGAGTACTGAAAAGGATGAATTTAACTAAGTGAATTCTCTTGAACATGTCGGCAACACTGAATGAATTGGTAGGATTGACCCCAAACCAAAGTAATGGATGGTATGATATACCATTGGTATGATAACCATCAAGCATATACCCAACCCAAATAGTCACAGAGATGAAGTGAAAGTGTCATGTTCAAGAGCGACCTACTACCATAAATTAGTTTACCCCTTTTCCCATTTTCCCTAGTCATTACTGACCAGTACCTCTTTATTTTTTATCAAGCTTGAGGAGGATAGTATATGCTTATTGTATAATTCCACCCTTCGGGTGAATCCATCGCTATGTGATGTTTTAACGAGTCTAGCGAAGGTGAAACTCGGTCTTTTCATGATGGACAAGTTTGTTGCTATTTGATGTTTTAATGAGTTTAACAACAATGATAACTCAATCCTTTTCATGTTTAGAAAGTTTGAAAAGGGACAGAAAGGAAACTCCACAAGTTCTTTTTCGTAGATTTGTCTCTCAAGTCTGAAAAAGTGTAAAATAATATGAGAGAGAACCTATTGACCATGTTCAATCAACGTATTCCTTTTTCGTAAATAATCTATCTTAGTCTGGAAAAGGGTTAAACTTATACTGAGTAGATGTCGTTTCCAATCCGTTAACGAGCTAAAAAGGACAAGCACTCGGTAATCTTTCATATTTCAAAAGTTTAAAAGGAGCTTAAAGAGGACTCCACTTTGAGGAACGAGTGGTGTCTAGGATAGCAACTAGTTCTGGTGATGTTGGAACTTCTCAAAACATGTTGATTTATGTGAAGACGCTGGCTAATAAGACCACTCATTACAACTGTTCCTCAAAAAAGGGTAAAACATCCAAGTTGTTGGACACCTAATCCGCTAAGGGTTGGTGTGGAAGCTGAATAGTCTAAGGAAGTCCAAGAGACCTTGGAATACGAAACCAAAGGTCATATGAATGCACTATAAATGTTTATCATTTTTTAATAATAGACATACTCTCATGCTTATCATTCATTGTTGTCTCCACCATGTGTGTGTTTAACATGGTATCAGAGTGGGCATACTCCTTCCCTGGTCCAATTTGAACTACTTGTGTTGTGGCCTCTCTGTGCATGACAGTTCTGCTACCAATTCTGCATTTCATGAATGTTTTCTCAGCTAAACTCCAACTAAATTCCATCACCATTCTTGGTTTCACTCTCTACTTTGTAACTCCCATTCTGACTATGTTCTGCATACTTTGCAAATTGACATCTCTGACAAATCCCTGCGAAATTTCATCCATTATTGAATGGTGTGTTAAACAATGAGTTTCATTGTAGCTGCCAAATGACTCTTGGCGCTCTCTGGCCATAAGTTTCTCGGTGTTCTCCTTCTATTTTGACGGAGAGTGGAGGATTATGGAGGATTGAGTTGCGCTTGAATGGTATATCATCTCCTTTATATATATGTGTGTGTGTGTGTGTGTGTGTGTGTGTGTGTGTGTGTGTGTGTGTGTGTGTGTTGACTGTGTTGTGCACTGTTGCATGCATTGTATTTTGAAATATCTTGATTTCTTTAAAGGCAGTGTGGAATTGTTGGAACACTGGTTGAAAACAGGGATTTGGAGACATGTACGGGTTGAATGATTTATTTGGTGTGTAGGACCAATGCGGTGAGCCCCTGTAAGATGGCGCATTGAGTGTGATTGGATACTATTGGTCTGTCGAAATTTTTGTGGTATTTCATTATAACGTTGTTTTGTATTCCAGTTTCAGTGCAGCAGTTTGTCTGTTTCCTCCACTGTATAACATATTCCATCATCTAGAAATGTTACCATATTGTGTTTTTTGCGGATGATATCCCATTTTGGTTTACACAAATAGTGAAGTGAGAGGAATTACATTTCCCAAGAATCAAAGCATGTGGATCTTCTCTATTATCTAGGAAGCCAATAGCTGGGTTCTCTATATACTACCTCAAATAGAAAAAACGCACCCACCTAGACTCTGCACCTGAGCGCTCTGCGTTTGATAGAAAATAGAATGACCTTTAAAGTTTGTGTTGCATGGAAGACTAAGATGACCATGGTGAGTGCCATGAGTGAAGTAAGTATGTATTGCAGCCATACATATTCAATACATATTCTGCATTGAATGGTATTCTACGTTGAATGGTAATGTGTTGACTGCGTTTTGAATGAACATTGTGTTGCTTGACATGGAGTGATTGTCATGTGGTATTATTGCATTCATAATACTGCATTGCCATGATTGTTTCTTGGTTAACGCCTCTCCTTCCGCACAGTTAATACTCCTGACTCCGCACCATAATACCTCCTCCTTGTCAATGAAATTATCAGTGAAATTTTGTTGGCATGTACACCACGACTATACACAGTGATTGTGGTTGCCTTGAATCATATTAGTATATACATTGTCCAGTTATATGAAGGTTGCTCCTGTTGCAACATTAGAGGATCTATGGACTGCTACTTTCTCGTCCACAGGTGACTTCCCAAGAAGCTCGAAGCCAACACCAAAACCCTTGTAGAATTTTCATTGTAGATCACTTGATATATGCAATGTCCTAAAGCATAATACTAGATCTACTTCTACAATAAACTTTGCGGAAGCTTAAACAAATATGAGCATCATCAAGCATGAATAGATATAACCGTGAATGAGAAGTAATCAACCATAACACAGAAGATATATCACTGGGGAAAGCACCAGCCTAAAACCCCAACTCTATATTATCATACAAGTGGAAATCTTGTTCAAGTTACAAAAGGAATCAGCTCTCAGGCTATCCTGCTCTCTCTTTAATCAAACAATACAACTCACAGACTGAATAGACATAGAATATATCTTCCTCAAGCCCTCCAAGCCTCCTATTTCCTTGCGTAGTTTTGATTGGGGTCCAATGATATCACATGTGTGAATTGGCCTCATCACACTCACTGTAACCTCAGTCCCAATTGTGCAATCCTCAAGGAATAATACTCCTTCTGCATGCAAGGAATATTCACAAAGGAATATTCTTGCAACTCATATTACATTTTCCCTCCATCTGATCTCAATTGGGTCTCTGACTGAACTGATATGCATGAGTTATCCATGAGTGAATACTTAATTATCTGAAATACAGTAGTTACATGCATGCAAGCATTAACTAACCGAACTCTCATTAATTTAACAAACTGTTAAATTAATCTAACTAGACTTGACTCAGTTAACTGAGCCAACTAATTACAACTCAATATTACAACTCATCCTATCTCTTTAACTGATGGATAAATCCCTCAATCAAAGGAGAAATTGTTGCATGTCCTCACATAGACTTCAAGTTTGATTTTCCTTAACTAATTAAATCAAGATGAATTAATTAATTAATTTTCAAACTGCTGTTAATATCAAATTAGAATTTTACTTCCTATGTTTAGTACAGGGACTGACTAAAATAAGAAGGGATCCCGAAATGCTATTTTTAGAAAAGCTATTTTTAGCACTTTCACTTTTCACCCATTGTTGCTAAGATCACCAATGGTTGAACTGCGATTTATAGTAGGGCTATTTATAGCAGTGCTATTTGTAGCATTTTATATTTTTATCATTTCTTGTTGCACTTTTAAACACTCCATCTCAACAAGAAAGGGATTATCAGTAACCCCAATCCTATCTCTGTGGAACTCGAACTTGCATTTTGACAATGACTTAGTCAAAATATCTACATCCTGCTCCTCGGTCGAAACATACTGCAACATCATGATCCTCTTGACCACACAGTCTCGTAGACGATGGTAATGGATATCTATGTGCTTGGACCTATCATGAAACACTGGATTCTTAGAGAGTTTTATGCAACTCTGATTATCACAGTATATCACTGTAGGATCCATCATCTGACCAAACAATCCCACTAGAATCTTCCGCATCCAAATGGCCTCGCATGCTGCCTGACTAGCAACCATGTATTCAGCCTCTGCTGAGCTAAGTGGAACTACTCTGTTTCCTGTTGTACCAAGAAACTGTAGCTGAACCAAGGTTGAAGATTCCTCCAAAAGTGCTCTTCTGGTCTGATGGACTACCTACCCAATCTGCATCCGTGAAGCCTTGCAGCTTCACTCCCTCTGTCTATCTATACCATAATCTGTACTGTGTAGTGCCTCTGAGATATCTCAGCACATGCTTCGCTGCCTTCCAAAACAGCTTGGTAGGCTGAACCATAGCTTGACTCAGTTGGTTCACCGCAAAGCATAAGTGGATTCGTGTGTTCACCAGATACATAAGTGAATCCACCAGCTGCCAAAAAATAGTAGCACCTACTACCTCACCTAAAGTAGCATCCTCCTTCCTCCAGTTCCTAGCTATAGGAGTCTTCATGGGTTTGCAGTTCTCCATGTGAAAGCGCCTGAGTATCTCATTGGCATACTTGCCTTAAGACACAAATACTTCCCCATCTTTCTACCACAATTCCATGCCTATAAAGTAGTGCATGAGGCCCATGTCCTTCATCTCGAACTCTCTTGCAAGGTCCTCCTTGCAAGACTGTATTAGTTGGTCATCACCTGTCAAAATCAGATCATCGACATAAAGTACAATAATCAATGGCTTACCATCTACCATGATGTGGTAAAGGTTTGCATCTGCTTCACACTTGGTGAAGCCCAATCCGGTGAAATAGCTGTCAATCCTGGTATACCAAGCATGGGGTGCTTGCTTTAGCCCATACAGTGCTCGCTTGAGTCGATAGACATGCAACTCGCGATCGAAGGTCTCAAATCCTTTAGGCTACTCAATGTATACCTCTTCCTCAATCTTCCCATTGAGGAATGTCATCTTCACATCCATCTGATGGATCTTCCAACCCATCTGAGCTGGTAGAGCTAGCATCAATATGATAGATGAGTACCTTGCAATGGGAGCAAATGTCTCATCGTAGTCGATCCCCTCAACCTGTGAGAAACCTCGGGCAACAAACCTTGCCTTGTGTTTCTCAACACTTCCATCAGTTGCCTGCTTTACCTTATAAAGCCATCGGGAACTAAACACTGACTTGTCCCCAGGTCTAGGGACAAAATCCCACACAGTTTTCCATATGATAGAATCACACTCTTCTACCATTGCATCAACCCAGATTGGTTGCTGCATTGCCTCCTGAAAAGAAGAAGGTTCGATCGATACACACTCCCCAACCAGGGCCATGTAGCCAGTGTATCTCTTGGGAGATCTCCTCTATCTGCGCTGAGAGGATGGCTTCCCCACATTCTCTCTTGCATCTAGCATCAATTTTTCAGCTTCCCGCGAGTGTTTTCACCCATCTCTGGAAGACTCTCCAGGAGTGGTGGTCTTCACTACTGGATCCTCTGCATATGGCTGATCCACATCATCAGGAGGCTCCTCCTCCTTTGGAACTAAAAGTTCCTCATCACCATGCAACTTGAGCTCCCTCTCAAGTGACACTCACATGGCTCTCTACTTGTCTAACTTCAGATCCCTGTGCACTACGGTCCTCTAACTAGCAGGCAAATACACACGATAGTTGTGGGGTGTATCTGTGTATCCCATAAGTATCCCCAACTTAGCGGTTGGGTCTAGCTTCTTCCGAGCATCTTTGGTCACATGACAGTAAACTGATGATCCAGAGATGCGGAAGTGACTCACATCTGGTCGCTTCCCCGAAAAAGCCTCCATAGGTGTCTTCATCTGCAAGATATAATGAGGAATTTTGTTCTAAAGGTACACTGTTGTATTGCATGCCTCAGCCCATAGATGAAGTGGTTGGCTTTGGTCATGAAACATCACTCAAGCTGCTCCCACAATATATTTGTTCTTCCTTTCGGCCACCCCATTCTGTTGTGGGTTATGGGGTGCCGTCAGTTCCCTTTTAATTCCTTCCGCAGTGTAGAAGTATTTAAACTATTGTGAAACATACTCTCCACCATTGTCGATATGCAAGGCTTTTACTTTCTTTCTAGATTCTTTCTCTGTCGAGGCTTTAAACTCACAAAACCTCAAGAAGGTCTGATCCTTCTTTTGCATAAAGTAGATCCAACATCTACGAGAAAAATCATCAATAAAAATAACATAGTACCTTTGTTTAGCGGTGAAGGCTGTAGAGAATTCTCCACATACATCTGAGTGAACTCGCTCCAGGATTGCTCCAGCTCTACTATCCTGATCCTGAAAGGAAGATTTTGCATACTTACCCAGGGTGCATCCTTTGCATGTGTCTGTTTGCTCCAGTTTTCCCTTGGGTAAGCCGGTAGAAATTCGCTGCATGATCTTCAAGGCCCCGTGATGAAAGTGGCCCAGTCTTCTATGCCATAGCTCACCAACATCTTGGCTTTGCACCACCTCTGCTTTGGAACTCAGTGCAGCAAAGTATTCTACCTCCAGCTTGTAGAGATTCTTTACTTGAATCCCGATTTGCTTGGTCTGTCCAGTGCCGATATGCCTCAAGAAAAATTTTCCTTTACTAAAGACTACATCATGGCCTTTATCTTCTAGCATAGCAACAAACACAAGATTCTTTTTCAGACCTGGCACATACTTAACAGTAGATAGGGTGAGAGGAGCACCATGCTCCCTCTGAAACACAACTGTACCTTCACCTGAGACATCGTACTTTCCATCATCGCCCATCTTGATCCGCATTTGGAGATCCTTCTCCTCCAAGGTACTGAAAATATTCTTGTCACTTGACATGTGGAAAGAGGCTCCACTATCCAGGTACCAAACACATCCCACCATGGATGAAACCATGCATGTGATAAGAGAGACATCCAACTCAAACTGTGAAGCTAGTGCATCACCATCAGATCCCTTTGAGGAACCCTTCTTAGTTGTGGACAATTCATAGCATAATCGCCCACTTCATGACAGTGAAAACATCGCACCTTCGACTTGTCAACCTTCTTCCCACCTGTTATCACTGAGAACTGCAGTCACATGTATATAAGTTGAGTCCAAAATTTCATTGTTAAAAATGGATGTCAATGGTTGTTATCCTATTTTAACTACTTAGGGGGTCATGTTTTTCAATGATATCGATGAGAATCATTTTCAAAACCGTTAATCATCCTCCATTATGATTGATTAAGATGTGTCTTATCTTGTATATGTCATTTGTCCTTTTCGCAGTTTCGTAGCGCATGTCATTTGTCCTTTTCGCAGTTTCGTAGCGCGGTTTGATTGGCTAATTTTGAAGCGCAATAATGTTTTAGCCTTTTCGTAGCGCCAGCCATTTCGCAGCACATGTCGCTAAGTTATAACAGTCTGCGCTACGAAATCGCGGATTCGGGGATTTTGCAGCGCAGATCTTTGAAATGTCATGTCCGGGGATGAGTCATTGTGTCCGGTCGGTTGTTGTCAGTTAGTGTACCTTCCAAGCACTCACAAGCCATCATTCCACTAATAGGTTCATAGTCATGCACATCAAGTTCATTCAAGTGTTTTGGTCATGCATAGTTCTGTCATGATGTTTTGTTAAGTATTACACGAAGTGACCAACTTATATGTTAAGATATTCAAATTGAAAAGAGCCCGAGTTTCTTCTTCAAGTGAGCTGCATTGCAAGCGAGCCTGCGTCCTAAAGTTTGAATTTGCTTTTCGAGTGGAAACTGCCGGTGTTTCTCTATGCAAAAGTTTTCAAAGCATAATGGAGAAGAAGGAGCATCGGTCTGGAAGGTGTCAAAGGGCAGAACCCGAAGGATTGGACCTGACATTGAGGGAGGAAGGTGTTAAAAAGGCCTTTAAAGACGCTGGTTGCTGGAGTTTTTGTGAAAAGTTAAAGGGAGGACACACTCAGGTAACAAAAGAATTTGCTTTGAATTTTACAGGCTTAAGTTCCAAGGTATCTATGTTAGAGTTCCCAGTATCTCCAGAGGCTATGGCTAGGGTAACTGAGATTCCTAGAGGAGGGCAGGAGTGGTTCAAAAATTTCAAGTTTGATATGAGCCCCCGTAAAGTATTCTTGAAGGAAGCCTATGTGAATGAAGATTTAACCAAGGCTGTACCTAGAAGTTATGTTAAGGAGAGTTATGCTATGTTTCTTACTTGTATTCAAAAGTATTTAACTTGTGAGGGCAGATATAACAAAGTTTATTCCTATCATTTCAAGTTGTTGCTTCATTTCACGGGTAAAGCATCTATAGACCTCCCATTTTACTTGTTTAGAAGCCTCAGCAAAATGTGTGATAAAATTCAATTGAGGAAGGATGATTGTGAGTCATCACTGTTTCATCATGGCTTGGTTAAACTGTTAGTGCTAGATGGTTTGCAGAAGATTGGTAGGGATTGGGATTCTTTCATCTATATGGCCGGTTTCCAGAGTAAGACAGGCCTCACCCCACAGCCACTTAGAGAAAGAGAAGAATTAATGGAGGAACCTACTATTGCTGAGCTTAGAAAGGACGCTAGGGAGAAAAAGAAGGTTAAATCTCAGTTGAACAAACCAGTCAAACCCTTGGTTATTAAAGAGCCACCTCAGTCATCATCAAAGGAAAAGGTCAAGCAAAAGAAGGATGTTCATGGATCAGCTGAATCTGAAAAAGCATCAAGAGTTAAAACTAGGGGTCAACTAAGCAAGGAGAAAGGTAAATCAGTAGTTGTGGAAGAAAGTCCAATTTCAAAGGCCAGCCTAAGTGACCTACTTGAGGCTATTGAATTTGAGCAGGAAGAACCAGTGCATCTTGAACCCATGCATATTGATTTGACCCAATCTTCTCCTGAGAGCACTAAGAAAGCAAAAGCTTCGAAAAGATTAAGGTTTGATGAGCCTGGTGAGGAGTTTATGTTCAAGCCAAGAAGGCCAGTTACAAGGAAACAAATTAAAGAGGCTGAGAAAGTGCATAAAGGAGAAGAATCTGTAAAGGAGAAAGTTCATAAAGCAAAGAAAGCTGTAAAGTCACCCAGAACAGAGGTAATTGAAGTATTGACAAAAACAGTGGAGGCAGTCAAACATAAAGACAAGAATAAGAAGGTCATCATCACCCAAGGAGGAAATGTGATTGCCATAAAGAGTCAAGTGGAAACAGCCATAAAGGATCAGGTGGGAGCAACCAAAGAAGAAATTGTCAAAGCCAAAAATGTGATTAAGGAGCGTGCAGTTAGGTATGCTAACTATAAAAGAGCTGTGTTAAAGGGCAGCAAAAACCTAGTGGGTCAGACAGATTCCGTGGCTGATGTATATACCTGGACGGTCCCAGCCCTCAAGCAAGCTAAACTCCTCAGAAAAATGAACCTGACCCTGAGAGCTAAAAACAAAGCTTTAAAGAAGGAGATTTCAAATTTGAAGATACGGCTAGGTCAGCTAGCTCATTGATTTGAGGAAAAGGTGATATTTTCAGTTTTGGTCAATTTTGTTTGAGTTCCACTATTTTGAAGTCATCTAAGTCTTTGACACCTGTAGAGGAAGTTTGAAAAGTCAAAAGTTCAAGCAAAGGAAGCTTTAGTGCAAATGCATTCTGTTTTAGAAAAAACAGCAGTTTCGTAGCGTGCTACGAAACTGCTGTAGGTGCTGTTTTATAAGAAAAACAAGGAGTTTAATGATGAGGTCAGCAAATTTTTGAAGGAAAAGCCTCAAGGACATAAGGGAAACCTTAAAAGACTCTCCTAGCTATTCAGAGAATGACATATGTGCATTTTGGAAAAGGTCAAATATTTTGTTTCTATCTCAAGTCTCGTTAAAGGTACTTTATGACCGGATTGTTAGGGTTCCTGTTAAGGTTATCGGAGATTTTTGTTTGTACACTTGTTCAGCTCACAAGGCTTCCAGCTCATTGGAGAGTATGGTGATATGCGTTGTTTATGAAGAATTAGAGAGCAGGGGACATGTTCTTTAAGTGATGAAGAATGATGGGAGACAGGGACCGTAAAAACAGAGCACTTCTCTTGGTTAATTAATGAGCCATCTGCGCAACTAGAATCCAAAGCCAGCTTGTTCAGTGTATTCTCCTCCAAGATACCTCAACCAAAACAGATAGAGGACATGTGTCAAGAGTCAGAAAAGCATCATGCTACGAGGAGGACAGATTTTTAGTTTTGAGTAAATTAAGATCATTTGTAATTACAGTTCAGCAATCATGTAATTAATGAATTAGTTATACAGTAGATAAGGATAGTTAATAGCAACCTTCGATGCTCCCCTCATGCTAGAGGAGGAAGCTCGAGGTGGTTAAGAATGTATTCCTATATATGGATCAAACTTGGATGTAATAGAGGTTGGATACTTTGATAGAGAACAAGTCTATTTTGGTTTATGTAAAGCATGTTTCAGGAATACAAATGACTGTTGTTTTTGCCTCAGGATTCTCAATAGATCTTATTGTTCAAATGTATGGTGGCTTGTTATTTTAGTGTTCTTTTACAGTTCTGTTATTGCATAATCACTCAGAACTCATGCCCACATGCTCTGACTTCCTGTATGTTATGGCAGACTGTGTTTTATGTTAGTTATGTTTGAGCATAGATGTAAAGAGCCCTGACTTCCATGAAAAATAGTATTTTGGTTTGCTGAGATGTGTGAGACTCCATAAGCCCAATGGGAATCAATATGATATTTGTCCAGCCAGCTCATTTTCATGTGTTTGTTAAAGAGTTAGCCATCTTTCCTTGTTAGTGATCAACATTTATAATCTGTGAGAGAGCCCTCTCAGACTAAGGAGGCTAAGCCTTAGTCCAAAGCTAGGTTTGAAATAGTTACACATTATCTTACTGATAGGCAGCCTTCAGTGTGTGATTTTGTGATAACATTTTGGTGCGTCTGTCGGGAGCCTGAAGATTACTCATTCCCGTAGTGATAAGATTGAATTTCTGAAGGTAGCAGGAGTTCAAAAAAGGTTTTCGAGGCTGCATTCTACCTTGGTGACTCCATGAATTTTAAAGTTTGAAAGGTGGCTTCGAAGGGAAGATATACAAGGAGTAATCCTGATCCAAACCCACCTAGTCCTGTGGAGAATCCTAATATCATTTCAAGGAGTAAACAAAGATCCTTTGATATACCAGGTACTTCAAATATTTCAAGATCTTTGTTTCCTGAGTTTACTAGTGTGGAGCGATAAAAAGGTGTCTTGTGAACTCCTAATTACCTCACATTAATTATCAACCCAGGGACGACCTTTTATTTCAAGAGTGTACTCTGTCTGAGGCGGCTACTTACTTAAGAGTAATGTTTTGCAGTATAGTGCTCAAAACCCAAAAGTAAATGAATGCTTGAAACAAAATCTAATTGAAACAGCAAGAAACTGAAATGTCTTAAACTAAATCATTCATTCAAACAACCATCAATCGAGGATATGGTAGCAATAACTCAATCCTCTAGAAATTGATGAAGGAAAAAGGAATTAGAGTATGGATCATGGATCTGGGAGCATAATAGCGTCTGCTGTGTCTCACGACAGCCTTGATCCTCCTCTCACACCAAAGCAATAAATGCAAGAAAAAGGAAATGGAATAGCAAGAAAGCAGAATGGAATGGCAATTCAGAAAATGAAATAGCAAGTCTAAAATGGAACGGCCGTAAATGGAATAGCAGCTGGAATTAAAAGAACTGAACGGCAAACTCTAATTTAATGGAAGCAAACAACAACCAAGCCAAATCAATAAATTAGAAAACAAAAGGAAATAAAATGGCAACTAATTAGAAATGAAATATGGAGCAGCCTACGGTGCTAAAATAAATAATGCATACAGCGTACAGCGATATTAAGAAATGGCAATCTGAGTCCGATACACAAGTATTAATCCCGGTTAGAAAGGGTAGCGATTGCAATTCATAATGGAACCACAATGTCAATTGAACAACAATCGTATGAAGTATAAACCATGGACAAACATAATAATACCAACTTAAGAAGGTTGCAGCTTGATTACTCCGCAATTAAATCATTCTGTAGAGAACATCAATGTTACATTAACGACTTTCTTGTTGCAGAGAGCGATATATGAAATATAACAGAACTGCAATATAAGATAATAAATCACACCAGATTACCAATTCAAACTGATAATACAAACCACGCATAAATCAAAAAGATAATATACAGCAGCAGCAGCGTATTCCGCCATAGGCTGGGCCCTTAGCCGCCAGCGGATGCTGCGGGATCACTTCAGAATAAAAAGAATGAACAGCAATTCCCAATTCATTTATTAATCAGCCAATTGGAATCATTACAACAGCAAAAGCTACAGCATGAATAATCCACCACCGTTGTCCATCCTTTCTCTATCATTCTTCCATCATCACGTCTCTCTCCCATCTCCCCCCGTCTCTGATCTTGGGTTTCATTTAAAATAGAGAAGATCAGAGCATAGATAAGTACAACATGATTTGATTTACAAAATTGGATGGATTCTAACCAATTGATCAACAAGAACAAGGCGGATTTGGGTTTGCAGCTAAGATTTGGAGGGCGGCCGCAACAGCAAATCCCAGAAAATCGTGTTCAAAGAACCCTGCGTTTCTCCCTGTACAAGCCGAATTTGGGCAAACTGTTTTCTTAGAAGATAATTGGGCCCGTTCTGGACAAAACCCATGTTCCGGATTTTCCAAATTCGTCTTTATTTGCTCAGAATCTTAACCGCAAAACTATCACTCCTTAAACCAGCGAATTTCTGAGTTGGCTGATTTAAAAAATCAAATCTTCAATCTGGAAGTTACTTTGGAGGCTAAGAATGGCGAATGATGTTACAACCAACTTATTAGAACTATCATTGATAAATTAATGCATAATAATCAATTTATTAAAAATAAAAGAGAATAAATAACATTCATCCATGAGAGCATAAATTATTTATAAAATGGATTTAAATGATAAATTATAATAAATGACATGATGAAGAATGGTGGAAATGGGTGGAATAAATGTTCACAAGTGACAATAATCATGGCATATTAACGACCCCACACACCCCCACACTCAATATGTTGCATGTCCTCATGCAACGAAAACTGAATATATTGCATGTTCTCATGCAACCCAAAGAAAAAAACCATGTGTTAACCAAAAATTTGAGAATAACTGAATGCTTCCTTAATTAATAAATATTCAATTTTAGCAATCTCGATGAAGGCATAACAATTTTTACATTGACATTCAACTATATGTATGAAGTTGCAGCAAAATATGATATAGATAACAGCAAACTTTATTAAGCATTTTCTCAAAACTACAAACCAGATTTTGTTGAAATGTTGCAAGTAAATTTACAATACATGAATGTCTCTATGATCCAAAAATCAAATCGTTTTGATGCACGGATCATGAGATATAAACAAAATGGTTGTATGTGAGAGTGCATGATTTCCGAAATTTTATGAACCAATATTTCTTGAAATTATCTAGGTATGTGTATTTTAATAGTATGTTTGTGTTTCCTAGAGATCACAAGAATTGAGTTCATAGTTTTTGAAAATATGGGAAATCAATTTCCGCACTGTGTAAAAATGAAATTGTATGCCTTAAAGGAGAAAGAAAATAGAAAACATCCATCATGCATAGCAATTCCTCCCCCTCTCTGAAAAATTAGCATGTCCTCATGCGATGCTAGAAAACAAATAGAGGTGGTTGCTACCAGCTGTTGAATTGTACGCTTGGTGTAACACAAGATGAAATAAGGGAGGTGTTGAGAATGAATAAGAAGAGCAATGGATGATAAAGAATATGAATGACATGGTCATAAGAAAAAAATGAATGAAAGGAACACTCCCCCACACTCGAAAATGACATGCTACTGAAAAAGGGGACGTGGTAAAGATGTGGAATGAAGGATGACAAATAATGCTCAGAATGGATTTTCATTAGATTCTCCGAAATTTATAATAAATTAGAAAACTATGCAATTTTACCTCAAGTTTTACCTCCAAAAATGACATATATGGACTGACAGTTGTTGAAGCTGATGTAGGCAAAGTTGGTGCTGAAAGTGATGCAAAAGGTGGAATCCAGGGAAGCACATCATGTCTGAAGAATTGTTCACGTTCACGAGCCTCTACTGTGAAGTGCAATAGTGTGGTCATGCTACGAATAGAATTCTGCCCATACTTGTTGTTCTCCTATAAACAAAACACTATTTTGCATACAATGTGCTTGAATCCATAGTGTTAGCTTTAAACAGATAAGATGCATGCAAAAATTTCAATCAGAAAAACTTATCAAATCAACAAGTTATGGCAGAGTGTAGTAATCATATCACATGCAATCCCATAATACATACATTCCCCCCTCCAATTGGAAAATGGGTTTCATAACCATAAAGCATATGAAAGGGGTGGTGCTGACGGCAAGGCAATGGAATGAACAATATATCAGTAAGGGAGCAGAGTACACTTATCAATGATAGGACGGTGAAAATTATGGTTATGTTGAGAGCAAAGTGTGTAAAGATAGTTATGAATAAGAGATAGGACGCTTTGGATTGATGATAGTTTATACAAAACGAAAAAGGACAACAATATGCTAAAAAGATGCTTTGCTGACGGTATTCTAGCTGAAAATGATGTGATTGATCATAGAACAATTTCTCATGCATAAAGGTTCAAACAGGGAAAAAGTTAAGGAAATAACTTCTCTGATAAAAAGAAAATAAGAAAAGGGTATTATAATAATAATTGACGAAAAGATATAACTTCAATACCATAAGCAGAGCCGCTGCTGCCAGCAGGCGTCCATAGCCTCAGCAGGGTTGCTTTTTAACCCATATGAGCCAGGATCCTCAATTTATAAATGGAGAGTTTTAGTGTTGTTGTACAGAAGAGATCAGTGTGCTGGCGTGGTAACCAGACAACCACACTGCCATTCACTAGGAGGTAGCAAAAGTGATCAGGCCGGCTCGTGATGAGACCGCCTGTTCCAAGGATAATTTGGCTATCCAATGGATCATAACCCTGGTGTGGTGGCCATAATGGGAATGTCACTTTGTTACAGCCTTATGAACATGGTAGGCTGGCTCGTAATGAGACCCCCTATCCTCCATCTGCGAACAAAATTTTGTTGTTATTACACATTTTTATGATAAAAAGAGGGAGACTCAGTACTCCTTAAGAGCAGGGATGGCGGAAGAAGTTGAACATGTCAATATAAAAAATATACCCATAATCTCATTTATTACAAACAGAGAAGATTATAACCAGGAAGGGTGGAACCAGCATGGTATTAAGATGATCAATCAATATCATGTACAGCAGAAAACAATGCAGTAAAGGAATATATAAATAATTGTGTCCCTTTTAAAAAGAATCTATCATCAAGGAGCTGTCCTTTTAAAGATCATAACGTGAATAATATTAACTTTGCTTCAAAAGAATCCATAATTCCTGTCCTCATAAAAGTAGTGTACTTCATGCCGTGAAAGAGAATCAGGAGAATGTGGTTGAGCTGAACTATGAATAATCCCACAAGAGAAAGGAAAGGGTTGCCCTCAAAAATATTCCCAAAGTGTTGCTCTTTTGAATGAACAGCAAAAACACTCAAAAAGTGGTGTTCCGTGTAGGGAACATCAAAGAAAATGCACACCAAAAACAAAAATACACACAGAAAACGCGAAAATGCAAATGTCGTTCCTTTTGAAAGAGAAGAATCCATGCAAGCAAAAACTCGAACTGCTGTTCCTTTTGAAAAAGGAACAGCAAAAACACGAACTGATGTTCCTTTTGAAAAAGGAACAACAAAAGCTTAAACTGCTGTTCCTTTTGAAAAAGGAACAGCAAAAACTCAAACTGCTGTTCCTTTTTCAAAAGGAACAGCAAAAACTCAAACTACTGTTCCTTTTGAAAAAGGAACAGCAAAAAACTCAAACTGTTGTTCCTTTTGAAAAAGGAACAGCAAAAAACTCAAACTTCTGTTCCTTTTGAAAAAGGAACAGCAAAAACTCAAACTGCTGTTCCTTTTGAAAAAGGAACAGCAAAAACTCAAACTGTTGTTCCTTTTGAAAAAGGAACAGCAAAAACTCAAACTGCTGTTCCTTTTGAAAAAGGAACAGTAAAAATTCAAACTGTTGTTCCTTTTGAAAAAGGAACAGCAAAAAAACTCAAACTGTTGTTCCTTTTGAAAAAGGAACAGCAAAAACACGCACTGCTGTTCCTTTTGAAAAAGGAACAGCAAAAAACTCAAACGAACAGCAGTTGTTCCATTTCGAAAAGGAACAGCAAAATGTGAAAGTGCAAAAAGTGTTGTTCCATTTCGAAAAGGAACAGCAAAATGTGAAAGTGCAAAAAGTGCTGTTCCATTTCGAAAAGGAACAGCAAAATGTGAAAGTGCAAAAAGTGTTGTTCCATTTCGAAAAGGAACAGCAAAATGTGAAAGTGCAAAAAGTGTTGTTCCATTTCGAAAAGGGACAACAAAATGTGAAAGTGCAAAAAGTGTTGTTCCATTTCGAAAAGGAACAGCAAAATGTGAAAGTGCAAAAAGTGTTGTTCCATTTCAAAAAGGAACAGCAAAATGTAAAAGTGCAAAAGGTGCTGTTCCATTTCGAAAAGGAACAGCAGCTGTTTCCATTTCGAAAAAGGAACAGCAAAATGAACTGTGAAAAAGGAACAACAAAATGTATGGTTGAACCAAAAAGTGCTATTCATTTAGAAAATAAATAACAAAATTGAAAATGATGTCCCTTTGAAAAAGGAACAGCAGGAACGACAAAAATGCACACAAATGCTGTTCCTTCAGAAAAGGAACAGGAAAATATACAACCATAAAATGCAAGCACGCAAAGAATGAATTAGCTGTTCACTGTATTGAAGCTAAGGATGGGTCACAGTTTGAATGAAGCAACACCTGAAACACAAAATATAAAAGAAATTAGAAAAGAAACAACATTTTATTTAAAAAACAATATGTAAATTAAGTTACAACAGCTATGATATTATTGAAAAAATGATCTTTTTGAAAAAATGTTTTGGCAGTAGTAACAAGACATGAATCTTGAAATTGAAATCAATTCTTCATTTGTTCTATTATGAATCCATTGGGTAATGATTTGGATAAAATTCCTTTGTTTTATAAAAATTTCTTTGAAAAATCACTCGTCCATAAGTTGACCTTCTTTATTTTCCCAGGACCTGCAAAAAACGAGTATCTACCTGCAATAAAGCATTAAATCATGAAGAAAGAGAGGTGTACGAGCTCCCTTAATCCAAGAATTATGCAAAAAACAACAAGTAGTTATTCTGTATAACAAATCCATAGAGAAAATAACAAAGTAAAATTTATTTGTTACCTGCGGGAGAGCAATGGCCAATCATACTAACCTGCAGTGTTTTAATCACAACTTCTTTATTTTTCGTCGAAATTGAGTGATTCCAAAGCCAAATGAGAGCTAATTCAAAGGTTTATCTCCATTAGAAACAGGTTTTAAATATTCAATGATATGATATGTCAATTTTAGTTAGAACAACCTGCATAATAGAGTCATTTTCGATTACCCGGCTTAGACCAACAGTTGATATTTCAAGAATAACTTTTTCGTTTGATGTCGGATTCGAATGATTCAAATTGGAAATGAAAATAGATTCATTTATTGATCTCCAATAGAAACAGGTTTTGAAGACAAGAAGAATTGATAGGTCAAATACTTTAAGGAACAGCTGGAAAGACATAGTTTTAAAAGTGCTGATTTACGATAGACAGTCAGTATTGTGATCATAACTTCCCCATACGATATCCAAAATGAGTGATTCCAATTTCATTGTAAATTAGATTCATAGGGGAATCTACCATAGAAACAGGTTTTAAAAATTCATTCATTTAGGCCTCCAAAAACTGACTGTCCCAACTCTGTTCCTGAGCTGCCCGCTAGACATCTGGTCAATGTTTTGGCTCTAACTTTTTCGTTCCAAATCCAAATTGAGTGATTCAAATTGGATTGGAAAGTATACATCAAGGGCTACTTAGGATAGAAACGGGTTTTAAAAATATGGTCATTTAGGCCTCCAAAAACTGACTGTCCCAACTCTGTTACTGAGCTGCCCGCTAGATAACCGGTCAATGTTTTGGTTCTAACTTTTTCGTTTCAAATCCAAATTGAGTGATTCAAATTGGGTTAGAAAGTAGACATCAAGGGATACCTAGAGTAGAAACAGGTTTTAAAAATATTCACTTTTGGTCCCTCAAAACATGACTGTCTCGACTGTTTTTCCAGAAAGTTCATCAAGCCCGCAAGCCAAAAAAAATGAAATTCAAGCATTTTTTTAAATTGGTGATAAAAATGAAAATGAGTGTTTGTAGAACTTATTATTTCCATTATGATTCATCTACATACACAAATTATAAAAAAATTATCACCGATGTTGATTTGCATAGCATGTTGCAAAAAAAAGCCCTAGTTTTACAAAAGAACAAAATGCACTTATTTATGTCCTTATTTTGTTTTATTTTATTCACTAACCTACCTTGATTGAATGATGAATATGACTACGTGTATGAGTACTTCCAGTGAAGCCATTTTCGAAATAAGGCTTCATGTATACGCATACCCAAATTTGAAAAATGGATATTAATGAAAATTAGGGTATGAGAAGGTGGCTTCCCTTGAAAAAATGATATCAAAAATTGTTGAAGCATAGAGTGATGTTGCAAACAAATGATGGAGTGGAACCAATCTTCAATGTATCATTTACTTTTTTGATCTTGCATAGCCATCATATCATGAAGTTCTTGGGTTTTTAAAATAGCTTGTTGATGCATAGTAAAAGAAACCTCATTTTCTTCCATAGCTTCTACAATTTTTGCATTTGAAACATTCTAAATCTCATTGTAGGTTTTCTTTAATGGCGCATGTGAGATAGAATGGGTGGGAAGGGTGGGTAAATTTTCCAGCTCAACATTGTAAGCATGTTGTGCTGGTTTATTATGGTGAGGGTGTGGAATTAGTTGAGCAGGAAAATGTGTATGGAATGGAGCATTTCGATGATGTGGCTGATTGGGTTGTGTGAATGGTTTTGATGGGCAAGCAAGGTGTTGTGAAAGAGCTGGTGGAGAATGTGCTTGTGCTATAAGATGAGGGAGAGTAGTCATGCCATCATAAGATGAACCATGCCCAACTTGTAAACAAGATAGGTGGTTATATTGAAATTGACATGGCTGCCCTAACACATTAACATTCCATAATGGATTATGCAAGTATGACAATGGAGAAAAAGTGTTTTGAACCATACCTATAGGCCTTGTTGCAGCTTCCTCACCTCTTTGATATGCTACTTCTATCGTAGATAAGGAAGAGTGAGTATCTATGAGATGCTCCTTTCGGTCATGAGAACAAAACACTTCATCAAATTCTTCATTTTTATGAACCTGCAAAACATCCAATTTTTCATTTAGAGAGCTAATAAAATCAACTTTAAAATTTTCAAATAAAGCATTGATTTCAGCTCTTATGTCTCCTATTCTTGTAGCTGATTTAGAAAATAAGGGACAAACTTCTCTAGAATTCTTACCAGCCTTGGAGATTCCTCTTGAATACCTTATGCACAACTCACACACATCATCATATGATAACTGAAAAACATCACATTTTCCTATCAAATTTAAAAAGTTCTAAAAATTCATCTTTGATTCCTTTAAGAATGAGTGTTTTTAAGATCTCTTTTTCCAAATGCTTATGCTTTGATTTTTGAAGGTTATAATGAAATCGATCTACATAGTCCTCCAAACTTTCGTCTTCCCCTTGTATCATATCGAAAATATCTTCATTGGCTTTACAATAGTCTTGGTACTTCTTCAAGAATATGTTCTTCATGTCCTCCCATGATTGGATGCAATTCCCACCTAGGCTCATGAACCATCGGAGAGCTGCTCCTTTTAGAGTAAGAGGAAACACCTTCAATCTTTGATCATTAGTACAATAATCATATCCTCTACAAAGTATTTCAAACTCAAACAAAAATGTGTGTGGATCTTCATTTGCTAAACCATGAAAGTTTGGTAAAGATGGGGGAATTATGTGCATTTGTGTCATTCCTCCTAGATCTTTGATAGGAAATTCAAAAGTAGAAACGTGAGCCATTTCTTACCATAATAGAAGATGTTCTTCATGTGTTTCTTCGAGGCTCCTTCTTCAAATGTTCCTGTCAAACGGTTAGTGAAATGGGTGGTGCTTACATCACCACTTGCGTGAGATCATGTGATTCATTTTTTTTTTTTAATTTCTATCTTTTTCCTAATCATTCAAAAATTCAAACATCTATTTCTACCCAACAAAGCAACAACGAATCTGTTAGGAGAGCGGAAAGTGGAGCAGGGCTTTTACATGCTCCGTACGCAGGTTCTTACCTTCCGTTTTTAAGATCCAACTCTTCCCTATCAGATTCACACTACTCTTTAGAAATGGATACACTCTCCCCGGCAACGACGCCAAAATGTGGAGCGATAAAAAGGTGTCTTGTGAACTCCTAATTACCTCACATTAATTATCAACCCAGGGACGACTTTTTATTTCAAGAGTGTACTCTGTCTGAGGCGGCTACTTACTTAAGAGTAATGTTCTGCAGTATAGTGCTCAAAACCCAAAAGTAAATGAATGCTTGAAACAAAATCTAATTGAAACAGCAAGAAACTGAAATGTCTTAAACTAAATCATTCATTCAAACAACCATCAATCGAGGATATGGTAGCAATAACTCAGTCCTATAGAAATTGATGAAGGAAAAAGGAATTAGAGTATGGATCATGGATCTGGGAGCATAATAGCGTCTGCTGTGTCTCACGACAGCCTTGATCCTCCTCTCACACCAAAGCAATAAATGCAAGAAAAAGGAAATGGAACAGCAAGAAAGCAGAATGGAATGGCAATTCAGAAAATGAAATAGCAAGTCTAAAATGGAACGGCCGTAAATGGAATAGCAACTGGAATTAAAAGAACTGAACGGCAAACTCTAATTTAATGGAAGCAAACAACAACCAAGCCAAATCAAATAAATTAGAAAACAAAAGGAAATAAAATGGCAACTAATTAGAAATGAAATATGGAGCAGCCTACGGTGCTAAAATAAATAATGCACACAGCGTACAGCGATATTAAGAAATGGCAATCTGAGTCCGATACGCAAGTATTAATCCCGGTTAGAAAGGGTAGCGATTGCAATTCATAATGGAACCACAATGTCAATTGAACAACAATCGTATGAAGTATAAACCATGGACAAACATAATAATACCAGCTTAAGAAGGTTGCAGCTTGATTACTCCGCAATTAAATCATTCTGTAGAGAACATCAATGTTACATTAACGACTTTCTTGTTGCAGAGAGCGATATATGAAATATAACAGAACTGCAATATAAGATAATAAATCACACCAGATTACCAATTCAAACTGATAATACAAACCACGCATAAATCAAAAAGATAATATACAGCAGCAGCAGCGTATTCCGCCATAGGCTGGGCCCTTAGCCGCCAGCGGATGCTGCGGGATCACTTCAGAATAAGAAGAATGAACAGCAATTCTCAATTCATTTATTAATCAGCCAATTGGAATCATTACAACAGCAAAAGCTACAGCATGAATAATCCACCACCGTTGTCCATCCTTTCTCTATCATTCTTCCATCATCACATCTCTCTCCCATCTCCCCCCGTCTCTGATCTTGGGTTTCATTTAAAATAGAGAAGATCAGAGCATAGATAAGTACAACATGATTTGATTTACAAAATTGGATGGATTCTAACCAATTGATCAACAAGAACAAGGCGGATTTGGGTTTGCAGCTAAGATTTGGAGGGCGGCCGCAACAGCAAATCCCAGAAAATCGTGTTCAAAGAACCCTGCGTTTCTCCCTGTACAAGCCGAATTTGGGCAAACTGTTCTTTTAGAAGATAATTGGGCCCGTTCTGGACAAAACCCATGTTCCGGATTTTCCAAATTCGTCTTCATTTGCTCAGAATCTTAACCGCAAAACTGTCACTCCTTAAACCAGCGAATTTCTGAGTTGGCTGATTTAAAAATCAAATCTTCAATCTGGAAGTTACTTTGGAGGCTAAGAATGGCGAATGATGTTACAACCAACTTATTAGAACTATCATTGATAAATTAATGCATAATAATCAATTTATTAAAAATAAAAGAGAATAAATAACATTCATCCATGAGAGCATAAATTATTTATAAAATGGATTTAAATGATAAATTATAATAAATGACATGATGAAGAATGGTGGAAATGGGTGGAATAAACATTCACAAATGACAATAATCATGGCATATTAACGACCCCACAACTAGAAGTCCTGAAAATAAAATTGTTGATGATAAAATCCAAGAAGTGTTGTTGAGGTCTGAAAATGAAGAGGAGCTTATTGGTATCATATTAGATTTACAAAAGAAAGGTATTGATACTTCATCTCTGGTGTCACAAAGAGATAAAGAAGAGTTTTGGGAAGTTGTCACCTCTGAATTGTTATTAGAAGAAGAAGATTTGAAACAGCTTAAGGAGCTTGACCCTTTTGAAGTCTTACTTAAATCCAAAACTGGTTTACCTCTCCCAAACTGGAGTTCTTTTGTCAGTGGTTTACAAAGTCCCAATAGCCCTTTCCGTACTCATACTTTATCTTCTGCCTCTGCTAGTCCAAATACTCCTCAGTCAACAACTCATACTAGTTCTGGTCCTCCTAGTCACACAGTACCTGTTATCACTGCTCCTCTTTTCATTATGGCTGTGCCTGCTAGGTATGCTCCTTTAGCTCTCCCTGCTGTTTTGCATGATCTTCCTAGTAAGTATGTTGCTAGGATTCCAACATGGGGAGGAGATGATGAAATTTCTGCTGAGGAACATGTGGATAGATTCAATGACTTTGTTGATAGGGAAGAAGTAGATGATGAAGATGTAAAGTTAAGACTGTTTGCTCAAACCTTTATTGGGGAAGTCCGAAAATGGTTTAAAGCCCTTGGAGCTGGTAGCATTCATAGTTGGCTTGAATTTGAAGATAGTTTTCTGAGAAAATGGGGAAATAGGACCAATCATGTTCAAGCCCTCAATGAATATAATAGTTTAAGAAGAGCTCCAGATGAAACTGTCCAAAATTTTTCCAAGAGGTTTAATAAAGTATATAATTCCATTCCAGCACATTTGAAGCCTCCTGGAGCCTTGGCACAGTTAAGATATGCTGAGTCTTTTGATTCAGATTTCTCTCTTTTACTTAGAGAAAGAGAGTCTGCTACTCTTGCTGACATGCAGAATGATGCAGTTAAGGTAGAGGGAAATATACTAGCTGCTAAGAAGTCAAAGATGGCAAAGGCTAAGATAAAAGAAGAAGAGAAACCTTCTACCTCTGCTCAAGAAGACAAGTTTGAAGTCATGATGAAAACCATGGAGAAACTAATGGATCAATTAGCACTTGGGAACGCTGCTGCTCCTCAAGCTCAACAAGAACCTCGGTTTAGGAACCCTCAATTTAGAAGGCCTCAAAATCAGCAAAGGCCAAGGGAAAATAGAAATCAGCCAGCAGATGCTCCAGTGAGACCTCCTTTACAACAAAACATGGTAGATGAAGAGGAAGATCCTGAGGTACCTGAGGAGTCTATTCATTGCTTTGGTGAAGAAGACTCAGAAATTTTCTCAACAAAACAGGAACATGATGAGTCTAGTTTGGTAAAGGCAGAAGAGGAACCTTCTGATTTCTTAAAGGGTTATCAGCATGCTATATTTGAAATTCAGAAGCAGTATAATCTCAGAAACCGAGATGTCCCTATTACAGCAAATAAAGTACAGCCCAAGAAAAATGTTTCAAAAGAAGTTGAAGACAAAAAGGAAAAGTCAAAGCAGACTGATGGTAAAGGTGATACTTCTATTGATAAGAAAGATATTCAAAATCCTATAGTTCTTAAGGAGATTGAAAGGTCTACTTCTGTTTTTAATATAGAAAATGAGATTGCTAAGATTAAAATATCAGTCCCATTTAATGAAATTCTCAAAGTAGACAAATATAGAAGTAAGATTGTGGAAATGCTTAATTCTCCACCAGGAGGGGCTGACATTTTAAGTGTGCAAGAGGATAATCCTATTATCTGTTTAGGACCAAGACTTGAAGATGAGCAAAGTGATGAGTTTCCTCCTTTTTATATCAGCATCAATATCCATGATATGACTCTACATAATGCCATGCTGGATTCAGGGGCGTCACATAATCTCATGCCCAAGGTAATCATGGAGAGGATGGGATTAGAAGTAACTTGACCATACAAGGATTTATTTTCTTTTGATTCAAAAAGAGTCCATTGCATTGGGTTGATAAAAGATGTTGTTGTGGCTTTAACACAAATCCCAGCAAAAACAACTGTCATGGACATTGTTGTAGCAGACATTCCACCTAAGTTTGGGATGCTCCTTTCAAGATCATGGGCTGCAAAGATCAAGGGTACTATGCAAATGGATCTGACATATGCTACTATCCCAGTATTTGGCGAACAAAGGAGGTTGTATCGTGAAACAAGGATGGCATACATGTTAAGCAGCAAGGACAAGCCTCAAAATTTTCCTATTTACTCATGTGATACAGGCCTGGGGTCAGCTATCTTGTTTCATGAGTTGGTTGATAAAGAATCACAAGATGAGCATGCAGAAAATCAGGGTCAGGAGGAACAGCAAAGTAATGAAGGAGATATCAATGGTTGTTGGTCCTTATACTTTGATGGAACAGCAGGAAAAGATGGCGTTGGGGCTAGAATTTGGATTATTAGTCCAACAGAAGAAAGTAAGTTTCTATCATACAAACTTAACTTTGATTGTACCAATAACATGGCTGAGTATGAGTCTCTGGTGTTAGGCTTGGAAACCTTGATAGAGTTGAAGGCAAAGAACATTGTTGTTTGTGGAGACTCTGAATTAATTATTAGGCAAGTACAGGGTACATATCAAACAAAAGATGTCAGGATGAGAGCCTACAGAAACTTAGTATTGGAGTTGTTAGAAAAGTTTCAATCCTACTCCTTCAGCATTAAGAATAGAAATCAAAATTCTATTGCAGATTCTCTTGCTGTAGCAGCCAGTCTTTTTGTTATTCCCAAACATTCTTCTGACAGTTATGATGTGAAAGTTCGCCATAGACCAGTCATCCCAGATAATATCATAAATTGGCAAGTATTTGAAGATGATCAGCAAGTAAGAAATTTTCTTGAGTTGAAAGAGGAGTTTGAAAATAATCAAATAGATCAGCAGAATATGTTGGCTAAGACAAAGGGAAAGTCTGAAGTGTTGCAGCTGCAAAATAACTCAATTCCCAAAGGCCTCATTCCTCTTGAAAATTTATTTGATCAGAATGATGTGTTTAAAGCGCCAAGGTTGCAAGCTAATGAAGAGGAAATAGAAAGCTGTAATTTAGGTGACTCAGTAGTGCCTAAATTAGTCAAGATTTCAAAGTTTTTATCAGCTGATCTGAAGGTCAAGTATGTTGAAATGATGAAGAAGTTTATTGATGTTTTTGCATGGAGCTATGCTGACCTGAAGTAGTATGATTCTTCAATCATTCAACACACCATTCCAATTAAGCCAAATGAGAAGCCTTTTAAGCAAAAATTAAGGAGAATTAATCCCCTTTTGATGCCACTGATTGAAAAGGAGGTGAAAAATCTTTTTGATTCAAAGATCATTGTTCCAATCAGATTCTCAAATTGGCTTGCTAACTTGGTTCCTGTCAGGAAAAAGAATGGGGAGATTAGAATTTGCATAGATTTCAGGAACTTGAACAAGGCTTCATTGAAAGATAATTACCCTCTTCCTAAAATGGATCTTATTTTGCAAAATATTGTTGGCTCCCAAAGAATGTCTATGCTGGATGGTTTCTCGGGGTATAATCAGATCCTTGTTCATCCAGAGGATCAGGAGAAGACAGCTTTCACCACACCATGGGGCACATTTATGTATGCAAAGATGCCCTTTGGTCTCATGAATGCAGGAGCGACTTTCCAGAGGGCTATGGACATTGCTTTTGCTGAAGAAAAAGATAAATCAGTGGTGGTATATCTTGATGATATCACAGTATTTTCTAAGAGGGAAGAAGACCACTTAAAGCACCTGGAAAGGATCTTGTTGAAGTGTAGGAGGTTTGGTATTTCCTTAAATCCAACCAAAAGCATCTTTGCTTTAACCTCTGGTAAGTTACTTGGGCATATTATTTCTGAAGGAGGTATTAAAATTGATCCTAATAGAGTTAGTGCTATTCAAAGACTGGATTTGCCAAGAAGCAAGAAAGAAGTTCAATCTTTTCTTGGAAAGGTTAATTTTGTTAGAAGATTTATTCCTAACTTTGCTGAAGTGGTCAAACATATAACCAAGATGTTAAAGAAAGGATCAGATTTCAAGTGGACAGCTGAAGCAAGGAAGTCATTTGAAGAAATTAAAAAGGCCCTCACTCAAGCACCAGTCCTCATCAGCCCGGATTTTACCAAGGAATTCATAATTTTCACATTCGCCTCTGAAGATACAATTCTTGGAGTTTTACTGCAGAAAGGAAGTCAAGGTACTGAACAGCCCATCTCTTTCTTTAGCAAGACATTGGCTAATGCTGAGTTAAAATACAACATTTTAGAGAAGCAAGCATATGCATTGGTAAAGGCAATTAAGGATTTTAGAATTTATGTGTTGCATTCTCATATTGTTGCATACGTGCCAAGTGTTGTGATAAAAGACATCCTTACACAAGCAGACCCGGATGGAAAAAGAGGAAAGTGGATAGCTAAGTTGTTAGAATATGACATTGAGATTAGGCCCACCAAGTTGGTGAAGGGTCAAGGCTTGGCAAAGTTGCTAACTCAGTCAAATCTGGACTGCATTAGTATCAATTTTAGCACAGAAATATCAGAAATTTCCGAGAATGAAGAAGAGTTGGTCCAAATCAGTGAAAAATTCTTGACATCAGAATGGTATAGGGATGTGGCATTTGTGTTGTAGCACAATAGAGCCCCTGATAACCTCTCCAAATCTAAAGCTCGGTTCACCAAGCTAAAATCCCTTAGATACTTTGTATATGAGCAAAATTTATTTTGGAAGGATGCTGGAGGGATTCTATTAAATTGTCTCATTGAAGAAGAGGCTGATAAGGTGATTGATGAATTTCATAAGGGAGATTGTGGAGGCCATCATTATTGGAAAGCCACTGCAAATAAGGTTTTGAGAGCTGGATATTTTTGGCCAACTATGTTCAGAGACATTTACAAGAAGATAGCAGCCTGCCATGAATGTCAAATATTTGAAGGAAGGAGAAAGCTCATGCCATTACCATTGGTTCCTATCTATGTAGAAGCACCCTTCCAACAGTGGGGATTAGATTTTATAGGTGAAATTCATCCTCCTTCATCAGGACAGCATCGCTGGATACTCACAGCCACTGATTATTTTACAAAGTGGATAGAGGCGATACCTACCAGGCAAGCTAATGACTCAGTGATAATATCTTTTTTTAGAAAATAATATTTTATCAAGGTTTGGTTGTCCAATCAAGATTATCACAGACAATGCACAGGCTTTCAAGTCTAAAAGGCTGATAAATTTCTGTCATCAATATCACATTTCCCTTGGTCATTCCACTGCCTATTACCCACAGGGAAATGGCTTAGCTGAAAGCTCAAACAAGAGTCTTGTGAGGATTGTTAAGAAGCTGTTGCAAGATAATAAAAAGGCATGGCATTTGAAATTGAAGTATGCCTTGTGGGCTGATCGAATTTGCACAAAGAGGTCCATTGGAACATCTCCCTATGAACTGGTGTATGGAGCAGAGCCAATTTTCCCAACATCTCTTGGGGTACCTGTTATGAAGCTAATTCAAGGATTAGAAGAGGAACCAAATGCCATACAGAGGAGGATTAATCAGTTAATAGCTTTGCAGGAGAAGAGGAATGAGGTGTTTGAGGACCATCAACAAAATCAGAATAGAGTTAAGAGAGTTTTTGACAAGAAGATCAAAGAGGTCACATTTCAAATCAATGATAAAGTCCTAAAATGGGAAGCCAGAATTGAGGAGAAAGGTAAACATGGCAAATTTGAGAATTTATGGAAAGGGCCATATCAGATTTCTGCTTTCCATGGAAAAAATACTTACATTCTGCAGGAAGTTGATGGAACACCATGTGCTGGAGGGCCTGTTAATGGCAGGTTCTTAAAGCATTACACTCAGTGAAGGTCTGACAACTATCTCATGAGCATTGTATATATCCGTTTTCTGAAGTTTCTTGTTAATAATAAATGACAAGCTGAACAGAAAAGCTTTAGCCCGAGGAGAAGGCCCACAAAGCTTGAAAGAGATGCTTGCCAGTTGTGTGTGTGTTCTGTTTTTTTTGGACAAG
The DNA here is from genome assembly GCA_031772625.1 of Pinus tabuliformis. Taxonomy (NCBI): domain Eukaryota; kingdom Viridiplantae; phylum Streptophyta; class Pinopsida; order Pinales; family Pinaceae; genus Pinus; species Pinus tabuliformis. The sequence continues at coordinate 171,394,635 of CM062819.1, read as the reverse complement.
GCACTGGTTCTACGAGTTCTTAGTGTACTACAGGAGCACACTATCCCAAGTGGAGCCACTGTTATCACTGAGAACTGCAGTCACATGTATATAAGCTGAGTCCAAAATTTCATTGTTAAAAATGGATGTCAATGGTTGTTATCCTATTTTAACTACTTAGGGGGTCATGTTTTTCAATGATATCGATGAGAATCATTTTCAAAACCGTTAATCATCCTCCATTATGATTGATTAAGATGCGTCTTATCTTGTATATGTCATTTGTCCTTTTCGCAGTTTCGTAGCGCATGTCATTTGTCCTTTTCGCAGTTTCGTAGCGTGGTTTGATTGGCTGATTTTGAAGCGCAATAATGTTTTAGCCTTTTCGTAGTGCTAGCCATTTCGCAGCACATGTCGCTAAGTTATAACTGTCTGCGCTACGAAATCGCGGATTCGGGGATTTTGCAGCGCAGATCTTTGAAATGTCATGTCCGGGGATGAGTCATTGTGTCCGGTCGGTTGTTGTCAGTTAGTGTACCTTCCAAGCACTCACGAGCCATCATTCCACTAATAGGTTCATAGTCATGCACATCAAGTTCATTCAAGTGTTTTGGTCATGCATAGTTCTGTCATGATGTTTTGTTAAGTATTACACGAAGTGACCAACTTATATGTTAAGATATTCAAATTGAAAAGAGCCTGAGTTTCTTCTTCAAGTGAGCTGCATTGCAAGCGAGCCTGCGTCCTAAAGTTTGAATTTGCTTTTCGAGTGGAAACTGTCGGTGTTTCTCTGTGCAAAAGTTTTCAAAGCATAATGGAGAAGAAGGAGCATCGGTCTGGAAGGTGTCAAAGGGCAGAACCCGAAGGATTGGACCTGACATTAAGGGAGGAAGGTGTTAAAAAGGCCTTTAAAGACGCTGGTTGCTGGAGTTTTTGTGAAAAGTTAAAGGGAGGACACACTCAGGTAACAAAAGAATTTGCTTTGAATTTTACAGGCTTAAGTTCCAAGGTATCTATGTTAGAGTTCCCAGTATCTCCAGAGGCTATTGCTAGGGTAACTGAGATTCCTAGAGGAGGGCAGGAGTGGTTCAAAAATTTCAAGTTTGATATGAGCCCCTGTAAAGTATTCTTGAAGGAAGCCTATGTGAATGAAGATTTAACCAAGGTTGTACCTAGAAGTTATGTTAAGGAGAGTTATGCTATGCTTCTTACTTGTATTCAAAAGTATTTAACTTGTGAGGGCAGATATAACAAAGTTTATTCCTATCATTTCAAGTTGTTGCTTCATTTCACGGGTAAAGCATATATAGACCTCCCATTTTACTTGTTTAGAAGCCTCAACAAGATGTGTGATAAAATTCAATTGAGGAAGGATGATTGTGAGTCATCACTGTTTCATCATGGCTTGGTTAAACTGTTAGTGCTAGATGGTTTGCAGAAGATTGGTAGGGATTGGGATTCTTTCATCTATATGGCCGGTTTCCAGAGTAAGACAGGCCTCACCCCACAGCCACTTAGAGAAAGAGAAGAATTAATGGAGGAACCTACTATTGCTGAGCTTAGAAAGGAGGCTAGGGAGAAAAAGAAGGTTAAATCTCAGTTGAACAAACCAGTCAAACCCTTGGTTATTAAAGAGCCACCTCAGCCACCTCAGTCATCATCAAAGGAAAAGGTCAAGCAAAAGAAGGATGTTCATGGATCAGTTGAATCTGAAAAAGCATCAAGAGTTAAAACTAGGGGTCAACTAAGCAAGGAGAAAGGTAAATCAGTAGCTGTGGAAGAAAGTCCAATTTCAAAGGCCAGCCTAAGTGACCTACTTGAGGCTATTGAATTTGAGCAGGAAGAACCAGTGCATCTTGAACCCATGCATATTGATTTGACCCAATCTTCTCCTGAGAGCACTAAGAAAGCAAAAGCTTCGAAAAGATTAAGGTTTGATGAGCCTAGTGAGGAATTTATGTTCAAGCCAAGAAGGCCAGTTACAAGGAAACAAATTAAAGAGGCTGAGAAAGTGCATAAAGGAGAAGAAGTTGTAAAGGAGAAAGTGCATAAAGTAAAGAAAGCTGTAAAGTCACCCAGAACAGAGGTAATTGAAGTATTGACAAAAACAGTGGAGGCAGTCAAACATAAAGACAAGAATAAGAAGGTCATCATCACCCAAGGAGGAAATGTGATTGCCATAAGAGTCAAGTGGAAACAGCCATAAAGGATCAGGTGGGAGCAACCAAAGAAGAAATTGTCAAAGCCAAAAATGTGATTAAGGAGCGTGCAGTTAGGTATGCTAACTATAAAAGAGCTGTGTTAAAGGGCAGCAAAAACCTAGTGGGTCAGACAGATTCCGTGGCTGATGTATATACCTGGACGGTCCCAGCCCTCAAGCAAGCTAAACTCCTCAGAAAAATGAACCTGGCCCTGAGAGCTAAAAACAAAGCTTTAAAGAAGGAGATTTCAAATTTGAAGATACGGCTAGGTCAGCTAGCTCATTGATTTGAGGAAAAGGTGATATTTTCAGTTTTGGTCAATTTTGTTTGAGTTCCACTATTTTGAAGTCATCTAAGTCTTTGACACCTGTAGAGGAAGTTTGAAAAGTCAAAAGTTCAAGCAAAGGAAGCTTTAGTGCAAATGCATTCTGTTTTAGAAAAAACAGCAGTTTCGTAGCGCGCTACGAAACTGCTGTAGGTGCTGTTTTATAAGAAAAACAAGGAGTTTAATGATGAGGTCAGCAAACTTTTGAAGGAAAAGCCTCAAGGACATAAGGGAAACCTTAAAAGACTCTCCTAGCTATTCAGAGAATGACAGATGTGCATTTTGGAAAAGGTCAAATATTTTGTTTCTAGCTCAAGTCTCGTTAAAGGTACTTTATGACCGGATTGTTAGGGTTCCTGTTAAGGTTATCGGAGATTTTTGTTTGTACACTTGTTCAGCTCACAAGGCTTCCAGCTCATTGGAGAGTATGGTGATATGCGTTGTTTATGAAGAATTAGAGAGCAGGGGACATGTTCTTTAAGTGATGAAGAATGATGGGAGACAGGGACCGTAAAAACAGAGCACTTCTCTTGGTTAATTAATGAGCCATCTGCGCAACTAGAATTCAAAGCCAGCTCGTTCAGTGTATTCTCCTCCAAGATACCTCAACCAAAACAGATAGAGGACATGTGTCAAGAGTCAGAAAAGCATCATGCTACGAGGAGGACAGATTTTTAGTTTTGAGTAAATTAAGATCATTTGTAATTACAGTTCAGCAATCATGTAATTAATGAATTAGTTATACAGTAGATAAGGATAGTTAATAGCAACCTTCGATGCTCCCCTCATGATGGAGGAGGAAGCTCGAGGTGGTTAAGCATGTATTCCTATATATGGATCAAACTTGGATGTAATAGAGGTTGGATACTTTGATAGAGAACAAGTCTATTTTGGTTTATGTAAAGCATGTTTCAGGAATACAAATGACTGTTGTTTTTGCCTCAGGATTCTCAATAGATCTTATTGTTCAAATGTATGGTGGCTTGTTATTTTAGTGTTCTTTTACAGTTTTGTTATTGCATAATCACTCAGAACTCATGCCCACATGCTCTGACTTCCTGTATGTTATGGCAGACGGTGTTTTATGTTAGTTATGTTTGAGCATAGATGTAAAGAGCCCTGACTTCCATGAAAAATAGTATTTTGGTTTGCTGAGATGTGTGAGACTCCATAAGCCCAATGGGAATCAATCTGATATTTGTCCAGCCAGCTTATTTTCATGTGTTTGTTAAAGAGTTAACCATCTTTCCTTGTTAGTGATCAACATTTATAATCTGTGAGAGAGCCCTCTCAAACTAAGGAGGCTAAGCCTTAGTCCAAAGCTAGGTTTGAAATAGTTACACATTATCTTACTGATAGGCAGCCTTCAGTGTGTGATTTTGTGATAACACCACCATGAGAATATTTGGATTTGGATACCTTCCCTTTCCCTTTCTTAGCTTTACTCGCTAAAGCTAGATTTTCTTCATCATCTTTTTTTGATGAAAATCCATCCCTGGCGCTTCACCTTATCTCCTCCTGCATTAGGTCCGACCAAAGTCATTACCAATCTCGCAGTTTCTCTCTTCCATTAACCGAGTCCTGGTAGCTATGCCAGCTCTCATGAAGACCGAGGAGTGCGAGACTCACCATGTCGTCATCAATTGTCACGACCCCTATGCTTGCAAGCTCATCCCTACAAGTGGTGAGCTTGTTTAGGAACGTAGAGATTGTGTCGCCCTTTTCACACTTGATCTTTCGAAATTTGTCTTTCAGCACCAGCTTCCTCTGATTGGTGCTATTCTGATTAATATCTTCCAATGTTATCCACATCAAAAACAGGGTTTCCTTCCCATGGAGGCTCAAGACAACGTGATCTCAAACTCCCTCTAGGAGGATTCTCCTTGCTCTAGCCACACACTTTTTCCATTCCGCCAGTTGAGTAGCATCAGTCGGCTTTTGGACTTCTTGATCAATGAAGTCCTTTAGACCATTATCTTCTAATACTGCCTCCATGTGATCCTTCCAGGCTATTGTTATAAACATATTTGGGCACTGCAACCCCAATCACATATGTCCATAAACCAAGGGCTTCTAAGTCCCTAAAAGTGTTGTCTCATACCCTAAAGGAGCAAGGTCAGCTGATTACATCATCTCCCAGACGTTCTCCATGAAAAACTACTCAGAACCGGTCAAAGTAGGACCATACAGATTGCCCAGTGCTAAGGGTGCGATGCATCTCACCTGCCACATGCAAAAAGTACGATGCATACTGGAAAGCCCTTCTGTAGGGTGCGATGAGCGAGAGAAGACAAATGGCACAAGCAGTTTTCTAGGTGGAGACCCTGAGAATCTTCTAGAAGTTGCTCATTTGACACTTGCCTCTCTGAATTCGCCCAAGGATGAGTAAGAGATCATGAAATATCTAAATGGAACCAAGAACTATCAGAGATATGACACTAATCAAAATCCCAGAAGCTAACTCACCCCCCTACAAACATCTATATATGGATCCCTCATCCCAAAGATCCAAAGGCTGGAATTTTGTAATTTGCAAGGAAGTGTCGTTGGTTTCTCTTTGAAGAAATTGTTGGGTGATATTGCTTTTTATGAGGTGAAGAGGGCTTTCAAGCTGGGATGATGGTGCTGGGTCAGACCAAGTGGTTGTAATCCTCTCTTCTACTACTTATATCAATAAAGATATTTGAGTTTTCCTCCATATTCTTGTGTATCTCTAAATATTGTGTTGATATATGCATTTGTATGGTCAATATATTTCTGATCCTATATTGTTTATAGTGATAGATCTCTATGCTTTGATGGTATTATGATGCTTTGACTCTATAGGTGCTCTTTAAAGCAGGACAAGTAAGGAAGGAGTGGCGAGATTCTCTCAAAGCGGAAAGGAAACAAGCAAGGAGCCAAGTGAAAGATTGAGGTTGGTACTCTCTGCTTCTTTCTCATCTATCTCTCGTAAAGGAAAACACAAGTGACTTTAGTTTGTTTGTTTCTAAGATAGCTACCCATCTTAGTGGGACTAGCAGTTCTGAATAGGCACTAGTTTTCCCAATAACAAAATGGCGACTCCGCTGGGGAGAGAATAGTTTGGTTGCTTGTCTTTATTTGTTTGATTCATAAACCACAGACGGAGCCTGAAGTTAAGCCAACTAGCCTTCGAACTGCATTTGCTATGCAAGTGCAAAGTAGATCAACACTGCTTCAGTCAATCTCCAGGTTTGTTTATGAACTGAACAATTGACTTGCAAACATCCTAAGCGCCCTAGAGGTAGCTCAAGTAACCTCATTAGATCAGCCCCTATACTTTGTATTTACTGACTATCATTAGCTCAGCCTAAATCCCTAAACTAAACTGCAAACTGTGATAAAAAACCAAGTTAAAGTCTCGTCCCTGGACCATCTCACCTTCTCCTCTTGGAAATCTGGATGCATCGCACCTCCCGTGTGTAGTAGGTGGGATGCATCTCTGTTTTCCTGTGTTACAGGTGCGATGATCAGATAAGACTTTTTCTGCCTCCAGATTTTGGTTTTTTCTTCACTGTCTTCAGATTTATTCAGGAATTTTGTTGTCTGTGATCAGTATACCACTATTGAAACACCCTTCCTTTTCATTTTTCAGCCTCGATTGTACAAAGAATTGTGAATGTTTTTATGTATTTTTCGCCATTTACAGTTCTCCATTACAAAATAGTAGCTTAATCGAACTGTCATATTTTGATTTGAAAGTGTCGCAAGTGTTGTTTTCAGTCAAAGAAAAGAATCCTCCTCTTTTTGATAGTTGATTACGTTGTTACTCTTGTATTTGATCTGAATTTATAGTATTTCAAGTGTCGAAAGCAGTTTTTGATTCAAAATCACAAAGTATCCTCTTGCCTTTCTGTCGTTTTTTGAAAAGAAAATCATTAGTACTGTCGCTTTGAAAGAAGAGATAATTCAGATTTGTATTTAGCATTCTTTTTGTCATTCACACGTTAAGAAAGCAGAAAACAAATACATACATGTGCATTTGCATTTAGACTGCTTGTTGATTTAGGACAATGCATCTAGTGTGTGCTCTCTGCTCTATGTTGAAAGGATTTCGCTTCTCTTTCCTTAGTAGCTAGGATTTTCATTGCAAAAAGAAGAGTAAACGATTGTTATCTTCTTAGATTGCATATTTAGGAGTTGTATATCTACATCACGCGGTGAACCTTAAAGGAAAACTTCTTAAGAAAGATCAACTGTAAAATAAATTCAATGAACATAAAAACGCTTTGGAACCTAACGCACAACATCTAGAAGTCTAGGCTAGAGACGTATTCCAGCGTCGTAAAGCCTGGTAATTGTCACTTTCATCATGGGTTGGGTGATTCCTCCTCTTTGAGACGACAAGTGCCAGTACAGACTTGTGCTCCCATGTACTATCGTGTATATATTGGGAGACCACAATAGGCTATATCCTTTATCCTTAGGAAGCCGTGTTTGTCGCCCTATCGATCGCAATGCACTGAACACAGCATTCGGGAAGATTGACTATCGTACCGTAAAAAGTATTCTGCAATTCTGCGATTGGTTTGGTAATCCCTCTGTCTAGATTTCCAAAGTAGTCTCTTTTGTTCCTTTTCAGACTCCTTAAAGGAAAAGGTCCATCTGAGCACTTGTCACTTCAGGCTCATTAAAAATCGAAGGCGACTAGAGTCATCTTTAGCTTTTTCTCGACTCTTAAAAATTGAAAAAGCAAGTTGTGTCAAAGTGTCTAAAATTTATTTTAAACAGAATAACGTCATTGTTCCCTCGTTGATCTTAGGTTGAGAAAAATGGAGTCCACCAATCAAGGATTTCCCCTTAGGGGAAATCCTAGTCCTTTCTCTTCTTGGGGAGATGTTGGTGCACCTCATATGGCCACATTGTCCCTTCCAGGATTGACAATTGGCCTGCCAGTATGGCTTTTCTCGACCTCTGTCGTTCAAAGCACCGTGATTCCTGAGCAATCAAATCAGCAACTAGATGATACTAGAGTTACCCCCAAACCTTCTACTTCATTTGTTTCTCCCTCTCCTTCTTCCTCTTCGCTTGGTGAAGATAGTAAAACTAAAAACCAAGTAACTGAGAAGAAGAAGAAAGGGAAGGAGAAGAAGAAGAAGGAGCCAATAGCAAAAGGGGCAACTGTACATCGTCCAGCGAAAATCCACACACTACACCATCCAAACCTAAATTTCCATGTGTCATATGCAAAGGGGACCATTATCATCGAGATTGTCCTTGCATCCCACGAATCTTAAGGGACTGGTCGCCCCTCTTGCACAATCCGGTGTCATCAACCTCTGACGATCATGTTGAGAGTACACCATCAACTAGTGAAAATGAAGTCACTGGACAGAAAGGAAAATCTAAATTTCCTTGTAGACTGTGTGAAGGCGATCATGCCCTCCACCATTGTCCCTTCCTAGACAAAGCTAAAAGATTCTTGGATAACTGTCCTGCATCACCGCAGTGACTTCCTCCTGGATACAAGAAACTCTTGTCGAGTCCATTACTAGTTGAAAATCCGACTGACACACCTTTGTTGTCGGTTGAAGAACCTATCATTGAATAGAAACCCTCTGAGTCCACATTGAACCAAAGTCAACAAGTCGAAATGGCAGTCAACCCTATCTTGTCTTCAGAGGATTTACCTTCAGATGATACAGTCACCAAAGAGAATGAGAATGACACCGTTCAAATTCTTTTCATAAACACAGACTCCGATGAACATGGGGGCAATCTACCCATTCCTTTATCACAGGAAGGAAGTTCGTCAGAGATATATTCGACCATTTATTTGGTCCCACCTCCAAGCAACCTAGTCGTCTCCTTCGATTGGAATCTACTAGGCAGACCCCGTCTACCATCTAATGTACCATTCTAAATCATAGTGCAAACTTACAGAATTGTCATGGTTGGTACCATCATAGATGGAGGGGCTTTTGTGAGTATCCTTTCCTCAACTACTTGGAAGGTGCTTGGTTCTTCATCGCTTTTGCCTGAGATGCAAAATATGATAGGCTTCGACAAAGGAACCAGTCGACCATTAGGGATCCTTCCAAATTTGCCTATAACTTTGAGAAGGAAAATCGTTTATCTGAATGTAATGGTAGTCCAAGGACCTTTATATTAAAATCTACTCCTTGGGTGTGACTACATTTATAGCATGGGAGCCATTGTCTCCTCACTCTTTCGAGTGATGTGTTTTCCGCATGAAGGCAGAGTGGTCCAGCTCGTAGACCAGCTTTCATTCCCTGGTTCACACATAGCTAATAGTCAAATGCCATCCCTAATAGGTCCTTTTGTGCAAGGAATGTCTCATCAATCCTAGTCCGCCCACCTGATGAGCGCGAGTGATTCGGTGGTTATGACTGAAACCCAGGGGGCATGCACCCTGGTCTGCTTTGGCAGGAAAACTTCAGGTATAGGGTAGGTTTCCGTGGAGGATATATGACTAGTCTGACACACCCGTCCATTTAGGAAAATGGGATTAGACCGGAATAATATACCTCTGTCAGAAGGTATTCCTTTCCCGATAGAACAAATGTTTTTTCTGCAAATTGAAGGGTAACCTGGAAACTCTACTTCACAATACCTGGGGGCATGCAAACCTTTTTGCATAAAAGTGAAAAGTGACCATTTATTTTCTCAGTTTGTAGATTCTTAACCCTTTAAACTCATAGGCTTGGTCATTCTTAGCTTACATAATAAAAGGAGTCAAAGAAAAATTTCAAATGGTGCAAACTCCCTAAAAAATGAACCTATCGATTAGACATCCTTATTATACGACTGGCACGAGCAGTTTTACGCGAAGTTCAAGCTCATTAAAAAATAAACCTAGCAATGAGCATATGTTCCACCAGAGTTTAAGCTCATTAAAAAATGAACCCACCTCTGGTAAATAACCATTGTGATTGCATTATTATCAGCTCATGAGCCTTGGTCGTGTTCTTACTATCACCTCCACTCTGTTTTAGCCGATCATACGCCTCCATTTGATTGTTTACCCCTTTTGAGGAACAACTTCGATGAGTGATTCTGTTAGCCATCTTCTTAACTCTACCGTGATTAGAAAGTTCCAATCATTACCTGTAACCAGTTGCTATCTGAAAACATCACTCATTCCTCAAAAAACGAGTCTCCTTTAAGCTCTTTTCATCTGACTCGTAAAATATGAAAAGATTGCCAAGCAATTGGCCTCTCCAGCTCATTAAAGTGATTGGAAGTGCCATCCCTCCTCTAGATTTTAATCTTTTTGGACCTGAGGGATTATTACATAAAAAGATCAATCGTTTGTCTTGTTCGGCTTGTTAAAACTATCGAAAAGTAATCCCTTTCGCATTGTTTTATACTTTTTTGGACTTAAGGGATTACATTACGAAAAAGGAATATTGGAGTTTCCTTTCCGTCTCTTTTCAGACTCTCTAAAATTGAAAAGAATCGAGTTATCCTTGTCGTTAAACTCATTAAAACAATAGCGACAAACTTGTCCATTCAGACAAGAGAAAGTTTCACTGTCACTAGGCTCATTAAAACATAGCGATGGGTTTGCCCGAAGGGAAAATTATAGAACAAGCATATGTTATCCTCCTCAAGCTTGACAAAAATAAAGAGGTACTAGTCAGAAATGACTGGGGAAAATTGGGAAGAAAACTTGAAGAAACTTTATTGGTAGTAGGTCGCTCTTGAACATGACACTTTCACTCCATCACCATGATTAAGTCGGGTTGGGTTATTCCGTTCACCGGTCATATCACCAGTGATCCACCGTACCATCCACTTTTGGGGTTAATGCTACCAATCCATTTCAGTGTCACCGATATGTTCAAGAGAAGTCACTCAGAGAATTCACCTACCCAGCTTGTGTCTCATCCACTACAATACCTTCATGCTTCATTCTTTCATGACTGCCACCCTGAACCTTGTATCATCAAATCGTTTTCACCTCTACAAAATCATTTGCTCCGTTCCATATCGTAGATGTGGGATTCATTAATGCCTCTTACGACGGGTCACTTCTTGTCAACATTAGCTCATTATCCAAGAAGCCGACCTAGGAACAACCCTTTCAGTACTTTGAAGCTTGCATGCCTCAATGGCAAGTTTCTCACTTCCGGCGACAGGTTCACATTAATGGCCTTCGACCAAAATATTTTGCGTGATGTTTGAAATCGACTCATGTATTCACACCACGTGAATTTTACTGCAGTACCTTGAGGGTCATCATCATCATCGGTGATTCCTCTCGCGCCTGTTAACAGCTTACATCATTGGCTGGTAATCAAGAGATGTCTTTCCATGTTCGACGTCAGAACATCTTTTCACATGGACCGACTTGTACTTTTGGGCGAAGATTTAACGAGTTTTGAAGACCCCGGATCTAGTTTCATCCATCCGGGCTATGATATATTCAGGAAAATAAAGACATCAAATGTACATCATTGCTACACAGATAATTATCCAAACTAGGGGATGATGGCTCTACTAGAATCATCAGTCTGCACACAGACGGTTGTCTGTCCTATGTACATGAAAATGAATTTATCAAAGCTAAGCATGGGAATGCTCGCCTCAGCTAGATCATGAAAAAATTATGAAGATAATGTATTGTATTGTATCTTATTACAGGTCACCTTCCAGTTCAAAAAACCTCGGATCCTCATTATAAAGCATTTCACCCGACATCAAAACGATTTACGACCTCATGCTTTATGGGGCAACTGTTATAGACATATTTGGGCACTGCAACCCCAATCACATATGTCCATAAACCAAGGGCTTCTAAGTGCCTAAAATTTTTGTCTCATACCCTAAAGAAGTAAGGTCAGTTGATTACATCATCTCCCAGAAGTTTTCCATGAAAAACTACTCAGAACCGGTCAAAACAGGACCATACAGATTGCCCAGTGCTAAGAGTGCGATGCATCTCACCTGCCACATGAAAAAAGTGCGATGCATATTGGAAAGCCCTTCTGTAGGGTGTGATGAGCGAGAGAAGACAAATGGCACAAGTAGTTTGCTAGGTGGAGACCCTGAGAATCTTCTAGAAGCTGCTCATTTGACACTTGCCTCTCTGAATTCGCCCAAGGATGAGTAAGAGATCATGAAATCTCTAAATGGAACCAAGAACTACCAAAGAGATGACACTAATCAAAATCCCAGAAGCTGACTCACCCCCCTGCAAACATCTATATATGGATCCCTCATCCCAGAGATCCAAAGGCTGGAATTTTGTAATTTGCAAGGAAGTTCTGTTGGTTTCTATTTGAAGACATTGTTGGGTGATCTTGCTTTGTATGAGGTGAAGAGGGCTTTCAAGCTGGGAGGATGGTGCTGGGTCAGACCAAGTGGTTTTAATCTTCTCTTCTACTACTTATATCAATAAAGCTATTTGAGTTTTCCTCCATATTCTTGTGTATCTCTGAATATTGTGTTGATATATGCATTTGTATGGTCAATATATATCTGATCCTATATTGTTTACAATGATAGATCTCTATGATTTTATGGTATTATGTTGCTTTGACTCTACAGGTGCTCTTTGAAACGGGACAAGTGAGGAAGGAGTGGCGAGATTCTATCAAAGGGGAAAGGAAACAAGCAAGGAGCCAAGCGAAAGACTGAGGTTGGTACTCTCTGCTTCTTTCTCATCTATCTCTCGTAAAGGAAAACACAAGTGACTTTAGTTTGTTTGTTTCTAAGATAGCTACCCGTCTTAGTGGGACTAGCAGTTCTGAATAGACACTAGTTTTCTCGATAACAGCTATATAATTCAAACTGCAATCAAGGGCATATTCGAGTCTTAAACCACTGAACGCCATAGGTGAAATAGATGTGATAAGAACTCAATTCAATATTTAGAAACCAAACTTCGTACTTCTCCTGCTTGTATATTGTTCTTCCTTGATCACCTTTGCTCTGATACCATGTAGAATTTTCACTATAGATCACTAGATTATGCAATGTCCTAAAGCATAATACTAGATCTACTTCTACCATAAACTTTGTGGAATCTTAAACAGATATGAACATCGTCAAGCATGAACAGATATAACTGAGAATGAGAAGTAATCAACCATATCACAGAAGATATATCACTGGGGAAAGCACCAGCCTAAAACCCCAACTCTATATTATCATACAAGTGGAAAGCTTGTTTAAGTTACAAACAGAATCAGCTCTCAAGCTATCCTGCTCTCTCTTTAATCAAACAATACAGCTCACAGACTAAATAGACATAAAATATATCTTCGTCAAGCCCTCCAAGCCTCCTATTTCCTTGCGTAGTTTTTATTGGGGTCCAATGATATCACATGTGTGAATTGGCCTCATCACACTCATTGTAACCTCAGGTCCAATTGTGCAATCCTCAAGGAATAATATTCCTTCTGCATGCAAGGAATGTTCACAAAGGAATATTCTTGCAACTGATAGTACATGGTCCCTCCATCTGATCTCAACTAGTTCTCTGACTGAACTGACATGCATGAGTTATCCATGGATGAATACTCAGTTATCTGAAATACAGTAGTTACATGCATGCAAGCATTAACTAACTTAACCCTCATTAATTTAACAAACTGTTAAATTAATCTAACTGGACTTGACTCGGTTAACTGAGCCAACTAATTACAACTCATCCTTATCTCTTTAACTAATGGATAAATCCCTCAATCAAAGGAGAAATTGTTGCATGTCCTCACATAGACTTCAAGTTTGATTTTCCTTAACTAATTAACTCAAGATGAATTAATTAATTAATTTTCAAACTATTGTTAATATCAAATTCGAATTTTACTTCCTATGTTTAGTCCAGGGACTGACTAAAATAAGAAGGGATCCCGAAATACTATTTTTAGAAAATCTATTTTTAGCACTTTCACTTTTCACCCATTATTGCTAAGATCACCAATGGATGAAATGCTATTTATAGCAGTGTTATTTTTAGAATTTTCTATTTTTCAACAACCCTTAAGCAAGCCAGGAAGCTAAACAGATGGAATTTATACGTTGTTGGAGGCTAGAAATCCTTCCAACTCGAGGTCCAGCGAATCAGGCGGCAGTGCACAGTAACCATTGGATCAGTCGGATCAATGGACAGGGTTAATGGAAGATGAGTGATGGAGATCTTATCGCAGGAGATTAAGTTAAGAAATGGATGGATCACATCAACACACGTGTCGACAAAAGGGTGGAAAACATGAAAAATAATTGAGCAGTCTTCATAGGCGGTAAGCAGTATCTCGTGTACCCTAAAAGCTGTAAATGGTATTTTGCAAATTCACGCGATTAACCTAAGGGGTTGACACGTAGCACAGGAAAACCACTTTTCTCATGCACTCTCGACTTGTTATGCATTGTGTAATATTTCACGCGAGATTACACGATAGCTGTTGGATCAAGCAGGATTGATAAACGGTGGAGATCGGCCAAGCTAGCTAGAAAGCGGGTGACACAATAGTCGTTTGATTAGACGGGTAAAATCTAACGATGATCGCATTGGAAGATGCATGTGAGTTAATTTAAATTTCGGGCACGATGTGGTTATTAAAAAGAGTTTAAGGTTCAGAATGATCAAACCATCTATTGAATGGGTGATCAGACGCATATCGCTTCCGAAAGTGCGCGCAGGTTAATGTTATAAATGAACGCGATAAGGTTTTATACAACAAGATTAAAAGCTCATTGAGTTCTGGCCATCAAGACTATTCGTTGATTGATTGATTAGACGATAATCGTGCATGAACATGTGTGTGAGTTAAAGGACCTGTTGTGACCTGATATGTTATCAAGAGGATTAAATCTTATTTGAATTCCGGTCATACAAGTCAAACGAATTTCTTCTTTCAACTATCTACCCTGCGAAGTTGCATACAACCACATTTCACCGCCACATTGGTTGCATTCTGAACCTACTCGTTGTTCCATTGTTTGAGCTCTACGATAATGTGCAGAGATACAGCCCGATTATCTCCACTATTTCGTAGCAGCAATGATCTGTCTATCAGAATGAAATACTCCCAAAGATGCCACTTTCCGTTGTTATTTGTGGATCTCTAAATAGTCGGACTCGACCGAACATTTTGTGGACCCATTCACTAATGTAAAAAAGGATATTTCATTCAACCATACACGACATAGTAGGAAAATAATTTATGGCCTCTATGAAAACTGTTAGCAAGAACATCAATGAGAAGGATAATATTGTCTGAAATTTCAAATACCTCTGCTATGTTAGTGACAATCACAGATTCTTCATAAGTTTTCTGGTACAACTTCCTGAAGAAAATGTCCACTTGTTCTTTGCATGTTATTCAAGTCGGTACAGGAGGAATATATTGAACGAGGACAGTAAATTGTTCTGAAGGATATTACAAAGTCGACTTCCATCCAGTTGAACAAAGGTAGAGGTAGGTTATCGACGTAAGAGCACAAAAGTAGTAAGAACTATTATGTGACTTTCTAAAACGGAGGATATTGCAGTAACATTGAATTGTGAGTGATTGTTTCTTCTTTCTCATTGGCTAATAGTTGTGGTCGGTTTCTTTAAAGTGTAAGTTTGATAATGAAGAAAATGACCAGACTTGGTAATGCATTAGAGTTATTAAATACTCTAATACATTCCACTATTGATGAGATGGTTAAGATCAACAAAACCTCTCTTTCCAATATTAAAATGTGTCTGCAAAATGCACAAGAGAATATTGATTTTTTGCAGCTTGAAACAAAGCTACAGTAAGAGGAGTTACAACAGAATAGACATCATTCTGAACTTGTTTTTGTTCAGAACATTAAAACAGAAACCCATCAACAATAAGTCAATAATGTTGCAGTTGATTTAGATCCATTTCCCAATGAAGCAGCAAGGTTACATGTAGATGCAGAAATTCTATTTGAATTTCCCAAGCCCACCATCAGACCTTGGGAAGAGCTTGTCCACAACAAGCACAAAACTGGTCTTAGTTATGACAAGGATGTTTCCTTTCATATTCCGGACTACTCAAAGCCCATTCAATTTCAGAGTGTTGGATTCCTTCATGACAATTCACCTTCAGTTGTTACATATTCTGCTCCTATTCCATAGCAACAACAACAGATTGTGAAATTCCAACACTGTGACCGAGTTGGCCATATGAAAGATCATTGTTTTGATCTTCATCCATGTAAGCATTGTCATAAAACCAGTCATTCTTCAAACAGATGTTTTAGAAACAAACCTCTTGCAAGAACAAAGATTCATCTTGGATGGATCGCTTCTTGGTAGTGGCCATCAACAGCCAAGAAGATATTCCAGTCATATGTCAAAACTTGTTCTAGAATATTGAACAGTCTCGCAGTTGAATTTTCTCCATCATCTCACCATGTATCTGATAGGGGGGGAAGTGATGGTCATCTACAAGCTTCAAAGCCACATCAAGCAAGCCTGAGCCACAACCTGCCATATCATATTTAGAGTTGTAGCCAGAGACAAATATGCCCATGAGCATGCCTTCAGTTAGTGATGCATCTTCAAAGAATTGGAGACACTTCCTCTAGCAAAAGACTTCAGCTTCTTTCCAGTTTTGGAAGAGTTCTAGGAATTGCATTAAGCATTCCAAAGTTGTTGGTAATCCTTAAACCATCATAGGTTGAGGTTCTCCCTTTTATGTGGAGTGAGACCTCCCTTTATTGGTTGAAGGTTTCCCTCTTCAAAACATTTGAAGCGCTTCCTCTAGCAAAATACCTCAGCTTATTTCCAGACCTGCAAGAGTTTCGGGAACTGCACTAAGCGTTCCAGTGTTGGTGGTCATCCTTAAACCACCTCCCTTATACCAACATTTCAGAGAGAACATTCAGCCTAGTGCTGCCATGCATTTTTTCACGTTTTGTATTACAGCTCTCTTCTTGGACTCATACATAACCCTTCCGATTAGGGGGGGGAATGTTGGACACCTAATCCGCTAAGGGTTGGTGTGGAAGCTAAATAGTCTAAGGAAGTCCAAGAGACCTTGGAATACGAAACCAAAGGTCATATGAATGTATTATAAATGTATATCATTTGTTAATAATAGACATACTCTCATTCTTATCATTCATTTGCTATCTCCACCATGTGTGTGTTTAACACAAGTGAAAGATTATGATCGGCCAAGCAGATAGTGATGATGGAAGGAGAAAAACCAAGGTTCATCTTACGGAAGAGGCTGATAGAATGGAAATCACAAGGGTTAAAATGGATATGGCTTCATTTTTACACAAGCTTGAACCATAGGGAAATATGCTTGGATTCAGTTTCATGATTAAACAAGATTGAAACAAAAAAATATTCTTGGATTCAATTTCATGTTTACACAAGCTTGAAACGAAAAACTATGCTTGGATTCAATTTCATGTTTACACAAGCTTGAAATGAAAAACTATGCTTGGGATTGGTTTACATGCCCCCAACATGATGACTTGATTCTAGGTGCATGCCCCAGAAGCTTCATTACATTCACCTAAGTAGACTACTCGTGGCTATCAGGTGGATGGAATGAAGGTTCATTTACGAGATCGAGTGAAATACTCGACTGGGATTTTACGAGATCTACTCAAAGACTAGAATTGGAACATTACTCATTTTTTAATGAGATTGACACAAGACAAGGAACTCTACTCAAATTCCTTGTTTCATTTTTTAACGAGCTTTACACAAGGCAAGGAACTATGCTCAGGGACATGTTTCATTTTTTAATGAGTTTGACACAGTAAAAGAACTATACATATATTCCTTGTTTCATTTTTTAACGAGCTTGACACAAGACAAGGAACTATGCTCATAACATTTGTTTCATTTTTTAACGAGGTTGACACAAGACCGGGAACTTTCCTCATATTCCTTGTTTCATTTTTTAACAAGCTTGACACAATACAAGGAACTATGCTCATACCCTTTGTTTCATTTTTTAATGAGGCTGACACAAGACCAAGAACTATCCTCATATTCCTTGTTTCATTTTTTAACGAGCTTGACACAAGACAAGGAACTATGCTCATACCCTTTGTTTCATTTTTTAACGAGATTGACACAAGACCAGGAACTATCCTCATATTTGTTTTTTCATTTTTTAATGAGCTTGACACAAGACAAGGAACTATGCTCATAACCTTTGTTTCATTTTTTAATGAGGTTCACACAAGACTAGGAACTATCCTCATATTCCTTATTTCATTTTTTAACGAGCTTAACACAAGACAAGGAGACTATGCTCATATTCTTTGTTTCATGACCCATAAGAGGTCATGACTTCCAAGAGGTTCTCATGAGATGGGAGACCAATGCTCTGGAAGGGATACGTAGCAAGGAATCCATTAGAGAGATCTAGTTCCAATGCCCCCAGTACATGATGCACAACATCACAAAATTGATCGTCAGATGATGTAGGCATGGAATAAGTTGCCACATAATTGACCCATGGCAGGGAAGATACCATTGGGACAAAAGGACCATTTAGGGAAGATGATCGACTAGAATCCATTTTTATCCTCTGTGGGTTCTTCACCTTCTAAAAAGGATTTCCTTTTGCCACCTTTTCACTTATAAACCAACTACCTCTTAACCTTTACAGCTTTTGATCAAATGATGCATATGAGTGAGTGAGTGGGATACTTACCTGTGGTCTTGATTCCATTTTGTAGTTGTCAAAGATTAGAGGTGTTACATTGTCTACTTGTTTCATGGTCATTCTTCTTCCTCCTCTGTTGTTTGTTGATGGTTTCTTGGCTTTTGGAGGTGTCTGTGACTGGAGATCTGATGCTGCTGCTACTGTGGAGCTCCTGGATTACCATTTGGCAATGTTTGGTGTCTCCCTTAGAATTTATTGATCATGTTGTTGGCTGGTACTGTAAGTATGTTGTAATGAATGGACACTTGGATGCATGGATGATGGTAATGGTTGAGGTGATTCTGCAGAAAACACAATCTTCACATGAATTGAAGCAATGAAGTGAAAAACTGTCAGGCCAGGCAGTAACTCTCCAAAGGCAGAAAAAATTGATTCGTGTATATTCCATAGGTAACCCATTGTTATATACAATAGGGAGTGATTGTTCAGTTCATCTCCCGATGACTGTTCACCTTCCCAATTTATTTATTTACATAAAATTCCCAATCATGAAGATTAGGTGTCAACATTCCCCCCCTTAATCTGAAGGGATGTTGGTGAGTCCAAGCATCATTCTGAATCATTCAAGCTTTTCCCTTCCAAGTGCTTTGGTGAAGATGTCTGCAATTTGCTCATTTGTGGAACAATGAAGGAGATGGATTGTTTTGGCCTCAACATGATGTCGAATCAGATGATATTTAGTATTGATATGCTTTGTTCGATCATGGAACTTTGGGTTCTTGGCCAACTTTATTGCAGAGGTGTTATCAATCATGAGTGGAGTTGATTGTACTTGTTTTACCTGCAAATCTTCAAGAATTTTCCTGAGCCACACAATTTCTTTCGTTGCTTCAGCTGCTGCCACGTATTCTGCTTCTGTTGTGGAATCTGCTGGAACTGATTGTTTGCATGATCTCCAGGAGACAGCTCATGATCCAAGACTCATAGCATATCCTGAAGTAGATACCCCAGCTTCTTTGTCTCCATCGAAGTCTGAATCAGAGTATCCAATCAAGCTGAAGTCGTCCACCTGTGTATACTTGATTCCAAGGTCTTGAGTTCCCTTCAAGTACCTTAGAACTCTTTTTGCAGCAGACCAATGTCCCTCACAAGGCTTTTGCATGAACCTGGAGAGGATTCCAACAGTAAATGAAATGTCTGGTCGGGTAGTAGTGAGGTAGATGAGACTTCCTACAAGTTTTCTATACTTTATTGCATCCTCAAATTCATTTCCTTCAATAGATGTGAGCTTTAAGTTTTGTTCCATTGGAGTAGAAAGAGGATTGCATTCTGTCATGCCAAATCTGTTTAACAAATCTCCAATGTATTTCTTTTGAGAAAGAAATATGTCTTTTGGATGTTGGGTTACTTCAATGCCAAGATAGTAATGAAAATAGCCCAAATCAGTCATTTCAAAACTTTTCCCCAATTCCTTCTTTATGGATGCAATGTAGCTTTCATTGTTCCCTGTCATTAAAAGATCATTTACATATACCACAAGATACACAACTGTTTTGCCAACTTTCTTGACAAACAAAGTTGCATCATCAAGATCAAAATGATTGAAGTTGAGTTTCAGAAGATGCTCAGTTAGTTTTTCATACCAGGCTCGCTGTGCTTGTTTGAGGCCATACAAGGACTTCACAAGTTTGCATACTTTATGTTCATGTCCTTTCACAGAAAATCCTTCAGGTTGGGACATAAAAACATTCTCTTTTAGATCTCCATTCAAGAATGCAGTTTTTACATCCATTTGATGGACTTTCCAACCGTTCTGAGCTACTAGTGCAAAGAGTGTCCGGATGGTGGCCCATTTTGCTGTGGGGGAAAAAGTTTCCTCATAATCGACCCCTTCCTTTTGTGCAAAACCTTTTTCCACAAGCCTAGCTTTGTGCTTGTCAAGTGAGCCATCAGCTTTTTACTTGTTCTTGTAGACCCACTTGCAGCCAATTGGTTTGGTTCCAAATGGAGGATCAACTAGCTTCCAAGTGCCATTCTTTATGAGAGCATCATACTCCTTTTGCATCGCTTCTTTCCATTCATCATGAGAAGCAGCTTCCTTGAAGGAAGTTGGTTCAAAATCTGTAGACAAGTTCAATTCACAATCATAAGTAACATCCATATCAACAGGTGAATTAGAGTCATCTACATCACCTCCATTTTTTCGGTTTGAATTTCTGGTTCCTGTTTTTCCAATTTCATCAGGATGAACACTTTCAAGTGTCTTTGTCAGCCACTTTAGGGGACCTTTCTAAGATGGTCCAGGCTGCTCTGTTGATTGAGTTGGGACTGAATCAAGATTGAGTCTCCCAATTCTATCAATTACATCACTTAAAGCATCATCCATTGTTGGAGTTTCATGCAGGGGAGATAGTTCTTCAGAAGAAGATTCCACATGTTGATCTAGTATAGGAATCCCCCCTTCAAGATGTGGAATCTGATTATCAAATTCTTGAAATGATTTCTTTTTTGCGAATCTATCCAAGCGATCAAGTTGCCGCTCAACAACATTGTCAGATTTGGATGATTCAAGAAAAATGACATCTCTAGATACAACAAACTTTTTATTTACTTCATCATAGAGGCGGTATGCTTTAGAGGTGTTTGAATACCCCAGGAAGATACACTTACGACTTCTAGCACCAAGTTTGTTTCTATGTACCTTTGGTATCAAAGCATAACAGGTGGAACCAAAGATCCTGAGATTTTTTACCGAAGGGACATGCCCATACCACAATTCATAAGGAGTCTTGTTTCTTATAGCATTAGATGGACATCTATTCTTTATATATGCAGCACATAGAACAACATCAGCCCAAAACATTATCTTTACATTTTTCAAGAAAAGCATGGACCGTACCATATTCAAGATTGTTCTATTCATTCTTTCAGCTACACCATTCTGTTGGGGATTATAAGGCACAGTTGTTTGATGTTTGATCCCATGTTGGCGAAGATAGTGTTCAAATTCATTTGATGTATATTCTTTTCCATTATCAGTGCGAATAGACCCAATATGAGATTGTGCATCATTTTCAATCCATTTATGAAAATTCTTGAATGTTTGAAAAGCATCAAATTTGTTCTTCAATAAATAAACCCAACACATTCTGGTGTAATCATCAATAAATGTCATGATATATTTATTTCCATTTGCAGAAGGAACAGGCATTGGACCACATAAATCTGAATGAATGAGTTCAAGCTTCCTATGTGCTCTTGAATGTGAATCATGAAAAGATTGTTTGCTATGCTTTCCTAGAATGCAAGCATCACATTGCTTATGTTTCCTAGGAATTGCAGGCAAACCAGCAACACCATTTTTCTTCAATAAGCGGAGACTGTCATAGTTTAAATGTCCAAATCTATCATGCCATAATAAACTTTATGGAAGTGTACCTTCTTCATGATGAGTAATATATGAGAAATGTTGTGCATGAGTAGAGGTTCCTTGCAGTTTGAGAAGTCTTTCTTCTTCTATTCCCCTCATGACAAGTGAGTGGTCAGATGCTTTTCTTACCTCAAGTTTGCCATCAAACATATGAATGGAGTGACCTTGCTGGCAAATGTGGACCAAGGACAACAAGTTTCTCTTGAGCTGTGGGAGATATAGAACATGATCCAGAAGAAAGTCTGGAAGACCAGGCAGTTTAAGCCTGATTGTGCCAAGCCCTGATGGCTTGATTTTTTACTGATCTGCAAAGTATACTGCTCCATCAACATTGTCAGTAAAATCTTCAAAAAAATCTTTTCTATGAGTCATATGACAGGTTGCTCCTGAATCAAGCAACCAAACATTTTTCGAAGAAGCGACTGAAGCATTAAAAAAATATTTATTTACTCCAATGTTACATTGTGCCTCAATATAGTGAGCGGATTCAGGTGCTTTACCTTTGTCTGTATCATCAGTTTTACCTTTCTGTTGGTTTCTTTTCTGCTCAATTTTGTCCCATGATAGCTTGCATGTAGAAGCATCATGTGATCCATTTCGTTTGCAGCGAATGAAATGCAGATCTGCCTTTTCTCCTTAAGAATGCCTGCCCCCCCTGCCTCTGAAGTATCTTCCTCTTCCTCTTCGTCCACCTCTTCCTCTTGTAGAATATTGAGCAGGATGCTTTTCTTTATGAGCAAGGCACACAGTCTCTTCAGAAGATTCAGGAGCTATCTTCTTTCCAAATGCTTTTTCTCTTTCAGCAAACTTTTTCACAAGAGATTCAAAGGTTATATCTTTAATATTTCCATTTGCTTGTAAAGACTCAACATAATTGGAGTAGGTAGGATAGAGTGCCTTGAAAAAAACATAAGAGGGATATCTAGCTCAACCTTAGTGGATTTAATATCATGCATTATAGACTTTACTTCAGATGTAAGAGCAAGAGGATCATTATTTTTCAGTTCAAGAGTGAAGAGTTTAATCATGAGCTGAACAACTTCAAGTGTGGAATGTGAGTCATAGAGTTCTTTCAGCTTTTGTAAAGCTTCAAAGGCAGTTGAATATGATGAAATATGGTGACTTCTTCATTTACAGATGTTGTGATTAATGCATAGGCTTTGTTGTTCTTGTTTTCCCAAATGACGAGCTCTTTGTCTGATGTAGGCTGCACTGGGTCATTGTCTCCTTCTCCGACACACACTCCTTTCCACAACTCATTGAAGATGAGGGTGTGTTTTATCATCCGGGACCATTCAAGATAGTTCTCCTTGCCAGTGAGAACTATTCCTACCATAGAGATGATTGAATGCATTCTGTAAAAGATACATCTGCTGATAAAAAAAAAATTTGCTGATAAAAAGAACTTCTGCTGATAAAAAACTTCTGCTGATAAAAAAAAAAATTTGCTGATATACAATGAAGTTGTACTCAAAAGGGCAACTCTGCTGATTTCAAATTCTTTATGCACTCTGTTTTTTTTTTTAAATGTCTCCAAAATTTATAAAATATCCTCCCCTTTCATTTTCTTTTAGTGGGATTCCTTTTCTCGAGACAAGTGCAAAGAATAATGTTTTATGACCATTCAAGTTATTCTAGTCAAGTAATTACTATAACCCAAATTTTCACAAATTCTGACCGAAATTTTTATTTTCTGAACAAAATTATAAACTCTTTACCCATATCAAAATAGGTTTATAAACTCTTTACCCATGTCAAAATAGGTCAAGGAATCCATTCAAGAGACGTCTGCTGTAATCCGCAACATTTCCACCTTTTAAAGGTCAATCGGCTAATGAAAATCACCCTAATCGGTCAAGTAATTCTAACTCTTTACCCACAATGTTTTCCCCGGATGCGCTCAGCTTCAATACACATTCAATGCTCGAATATAATGAGCGGATTCAGCTTTAAAACGGCGTTAATAATGAAAACGCATTCAAGCATTCAAACATTAATAATGCAAGGCATTCAAATGTTAATAATGCAAGGCATCCAAACGTTAATAATGTTGTGCATTCAATAAAATGATAATACCACTGTCGTGAGCACTGAGAATTCAAAACTCAAAAATAATAATACCACTGCGTCGATGGCAATTGAACATGCATTCGCAGGAAGGCAAAACGACAATCGTCGTTGCCGGGGATCGAACCCGGGTCACACTTGAGTACTGTCGTTGATTTTGAAGACCAAGAAGAAGGCTGCACATCGGGGTTATGGTCGTTCAATTTGCTGTTTGTTGGGATGGAATGCAGACCGGTTGCCGAGCGGGGGGAAGCCGATTGAATCTCAGCCTCGAGGGTGCATCCCTCCCCCGGATGAAAAAGATCAGGAACCAAATAAAGATGATGATGGAAATTGAACAGAGCGACAATAGTGCTGGCATTCAGAGCTGGTATATCGGCCTCAGCGTTAGGTAGACAACGTTCTGCGTGCCACCTTAACCAGAGAGGGCGAGGAAGAAATTATGGCATGGTCTGACTTCTCAGAGAGCGACAGAGGCAGAGGCAGAGTAGCGCTCTGGACAGAGGTAGTGGCAGCAATGATCAAGACAGAGGCATTGGAAAAAAATGATCAGGAGTTACAACTATTTTTAGAACTGGCTCTGATACCATGTCAGGCCAGGCAGTAACTCTCCAAAGGCAGAAAAAACGGATTCGTGTATATTCCATAGGTAACCCATTGTTATATACAATAGGGAGTGATTGTTCAGTTCATCTCCCAATGACTGTTCACCTTCCCAATTTATTTATTTACATAAAATTCCCAATCATGAAGATTAGGTGTCAACAAAAACAATGGAATTGATGGAGGAATGCATGGTAAGGAGTGGAGGAGATGAATATATGTGAGGCAGGGTTCCCTTTGGATCTTCTCTTTTCTCCTTGCTTGTCTTTCTCACCCACCTGCAAATAAAAATTATGTTTTTTTTCACTTTTATTATTATATTTAAAAAAAAAAAAACACCTAGGCTGCCTCAGAGAGGTTTTCACCCTAGATATCTGCCCTGGGCACCTCCAAGAATGTTTTCACCCAGGGATATTCTCACTCTTTTTCATTTTTTCTCATCCTTGGGCCGCCTCATGAGGTTTTCAACCCAAATAAGGGACTTGGGTGCCTCATGGAAGTTTTCACCTGAATCCGTATTCTTTTTTTCTCTTTTTCAGTGCCTTGATGAGGGAGGAGCTGGAACTTTCTCTACCATCATCACTGTCTTATTGATACTATCAATGAACTCTTGTTTTGATAAAGGCCTCTTGTACATTTTCAATCGGTGTCCATTAACTAGCAATGGAATGGCTTCTTCATCTATAGTTCTGATTTTCACTGAACCATTGTCATGGCATATTTCCACCACATAAGATCCGAGCCATATTTTCCTTAGCTTTCCCTTGAAGTATTTATACCTAGAATCATATAACAATGCCCAGTCTCCCTCTTGAAATTGCTTCTCCTTAATATGTTTTTCATGCCAGATCTTCCTCTGAAGCTGAACTATCTATGTATGTAGGAGGCCTGCATTCTAAATTCATCCAAGCCATTCAAACGGAACAATCTTTCTTTCTATGCATGACTAAGATCAAAATCCAGTTGGGCAGCCATCCTCAATGTGATATATTCAAACTCAATGGACGGCAAAGCCTTTTTCCCATATACCATCTCATAGGGTGTAAATCCAGTGGTGGTCTTCCATGTTGTATTATAGGCCCAGGTGGCCTCAACTAGTCTCTCTGCTCAATCCTTCCTGTTGTTGCTCACTACCTTGGTTAAGATGTTGGTCACCTCCACTTTCCCATTAGCTTGTGGATGATAATGAGTGGAGGTCCTATGCTTGATTTTGTGATGGCTGAGAAGTTCTTCAATCATGCTGGAGGTAAACTGGTTGCTTAGTTTGTGACTAGCTCTCTAGGGTTTGTGACTAGTTCGGTCACAGTATAGTTTAGCTCAGCCTTTGACAGGTGCTTGCTGATAAAATAGATGTCATAGGGAAATTTCTCCTCTTCCTGACCTAAGCCTGCTCCTATGGATTTATGTGAGGTCTTAGCATGAATATGAAAATGGAGGGCCTAGTTTAGGCCTCTAAGGATTGTTGCAGTGGTTAACTTACCCTTTAGAATGTCTAAGGCCTCTTGACAGCTTTTTGACCATATAAACTCAGAATCTTTGGCCAACAACCCAAACAAAGGAGAGGAAAACTTTCTGAAGTCCTTTATGAACCTTCAGTGTTATCCAACTAATCCTAAGAAACTCCTAACATCTCTCTGCTTTTGTGGAGGTGGGACCCTTTGGATGATTGCTATTTTGTTTGGGTCCACCTGTAGTCCTTGCTGAGATATGGAATGACCTAGCACAGTCCCTTCAGTCATTAAGAATTCACATTTTTCTGGACTAAGAGACAGATTCATTTCAATGCATTTGTGTAATAATTTTCCTAGGTTATTCAGGGCCTCTTGGAAATCACAGCCATAAGGTGTAAAATCATCCATATAGATTTCCACAACATCATGTACTAATTCAGCAAAAATACTCAAGACTACTCTCTGGAAAGTGGCAGGAGCATTACATAGGCCAAAAGGAAGGACCCTATAGGAAAAAGTACCCCAAGGACAGGTGAATGTGGTCTTATCCTAGTCTTCTTGGAATATTTGTATTTGGTTGTACCCACTGAATCCATCTAGGAATGAAAAAAACTTCTTACCTGCCAAGCCATCTAGCACTTGGTCAATGAAGGGTAAGGGAAAATGATCCTTCTTTGTGGCTTTGCTCAACTCCCTATAATCGACACAAATCCTCCACTTACCATTTTTCTTGGGAACTAACACTAAAGGAGAGACCCACTCGCTGTCTAAGATAGGGTAAATTAATCTTGCATCTAGCAGTTTTTGTAGTTCTTATTTGACTATGTATTTAAGAGTTGGATTCATCCTCCTTTGTGGTTGCTTGACTAGCTTGCAACCTTCCTTGATGTATATGTGGTGAGTACACACTGAAGGGTGTACTCCCTTCATTTCCTTGTAACTCCAAGTGAAGGCTTCTAGGTTTTCTCTCAACATCTTGCATAACTCTTCCTCTTCAAGAGCAGAACAGAGATGGATTAATTTTCAAAGTTTTCTCTGGGCCAAATTCTATGGTTTTGACACGGAGTGGGTTGGAATTGGCCAAGCATAAGTCAATTTGATGATTGTTCTGAGTTTCCCTTACTTCTTCTTCTAATGGTAATGAACTAGGAGTTGGACTTTGGAGTAGGTGTTCAATTAATTCATCCTCATCTTGTTGTCCTCCTCCTATGGTTGCTTCCAAAGCATAAAGTTGGGCAGAATAAACCTCATCTTCTTCCTCCTCCTCCAACCATAAAGGTAAATCATGCTCTAGAGAAGGTTGAGCAGGAGGGTATAGGACTAATTGTTTGGACATATGACCATTCTTGATGGTCATATTCCCATATCTGAAGCTAATGTAAGCATCTGTTGTGGCTAAACATGGCCTCCCAAGGATGAGAGGGTAACCAGTAAGCTTAGCCTTAGGCTGGAGAAATAGAAAATCTGCAGGGTACTCCCAGGAATCAATGGAGACCATCACATCCTCCACAATTCCCTCAGGGGTGACTGTGGAACGGTTTGTAAATTGCAGAACTGTTGTGGTCTTCCTCAATGACCCTTGGAGGTTGAGCTTGAGCATGGTTTCCTTGGTCATCGCATTAATGGCAGCCCCAAGATCGATCAGAGTGTGTGGGACAATGGTGCCATTGATGTGCACATCTACTACAGGGCTTCCAGGGTCCAAGTATTTTGGACATATTACTTGCCCCGGCATTAAGTCAGACAATTGCCCACTGACATTAATGGTAGGGGCATCCCTTTTTATTCTTCCTGGATGCTTGAAGCGCTTCTCCTTAATCAACTTATTGTAAATGGGAACATCTTTGATTGCCTGGAGAAGGGGAATCTTTACACATAGATTTTTCAATTCTCCCAGAAGTTCATTTTCTTCTGGGGTAGGCTAGAGCAGTTGGATTAATCTCTTATGAAAGGGTGGATTTACTTTAAGGTTTCTTTCCTATATTTCTTCCTCAACCTCCTTATGTGGAGGGGGAGGTTGGTTTTCTAGGAGAATTCTCCCAGATCTTAAGTTGATCTCATAGCTTTCTATAGCATAAGCTGGGTATGATGTCTCTCCATTGTATACTTGTTGAGCATGCCTATTGTTTGGGTTTGGATTTGGATAGGAATGCATCTGGGGTTTCTTAGGTGGAGAAGAGTGTAGGAGTTGTGGTTGGGTAGGTGGTGGAGGCAATAGGGCTGGAACATTGTTCAACTGGGGCCTCCACCCCTAGGGTGGGGTATTCCACTGATGTTTTGGTTGAACATAAGGTTGAATTGACTAGCTGGCTAGCTGGGAATGATACTGAGATGCATAGGACCAAGGAGGGGGTGTAGACCAAGAAGGATGAGCAAGGGGTCCCCAAGAAGGTATAGTTGTGGTTTGGTTGGGGTTGTAATATGCATGGGATGACCCATGCATAGCCTGCTGGTATGGTTTAGGCCCAAGATGTCTGCTTTGGTTAATGTAGCAAAGTTGCTCAGTGACCCCTTTAGCTCCTTGATATATATCTTTGAGTCCAAGTAAAGAAGGGCACTTGTCTATGGAGTGGTTTTCTTCACAAGCTGAGCAAATCTTAATATAGTTCAATGGACATTCGTTCCTAGGATGTCTCCTGGTTCATCTAGGACAAAAGATGGCCAAGGCTCTCTTTGCTTCCTCTTGCTTCCTTTTGATGTTCATGGTGTCCAATTGAAAGGAAAGGGTTTGCAGCATATCACTTTTGAAATCTTCCAGCATATTTCCAATTTCACCCTTGATGAATGAGTTGGAGGATGATGTACTGGCCATAGGTTGACTACCCCTACCCTTTTTCTTGGCTGCCCTAGAATGGTTTCTAAAGACAGTCTTAATATCCTGATAGGGTAATTGGTAGACATCCCCTCCTACTATCATATGTAAGGTATCCATAAGATCTTCCCTTACCCCTCTAAGCAGGACCAGCTTTAGTGACTAAGGGTTAAGTGTGCACCTGGCCCTTTTGTAACTAAGCTAGAATCTTTCTTCATAGCCTTATAAGGATTCATCCTAGCCTATGGTCATCCTGAAAATCTTTTCTTTAGTATCCTTTGACCTACATTAGTCCCTATATTTTTTGTTAAAAGTTTGTTGCATCTGAGCCCAAGTTGTGATGTTATCTCTAGGTAAACCCATGAACCAGCGCAATGTTGCATCCTTGAGGGTAGATGGAAACAATTTTAACTTTTTCTCATCATCTGTATAGTCATAGGTTTGGCATATAACAGCAAACTCAAATAGGAAAGTGTCAGGGTCCTCTGTGGTCAATCCATGGAAATGAGGTAGAGCAGAGGGGCTTATATTCTTCATCTTAGTGTCCCCATTGGTTTCCCTGATGGGGAAGGCACTCTCAATTCTCTCTCTATCTCCTCTGTCATTTCATTTTTCAGCCATTGGTTCAGTAGGAATGGGTTCTTCCTCTTCTTCTTCCCCTGTAGGTTCTTCAAATATGTAAGGTTGCTCACCTAAAGGTTCCTCCAAATCACAGTCACTAAAGAAGAGAGAAGGTTGACTGTTGGATGCAGTGGGGGTATTTGATAAGAATTTCCCTGAATTTTCCCTATTCCTATGAGGAATGAAAGGAAATGTTTTTAGGTTGGTTTTTGTAAGGTTTTGTTAAAGCTAGAAAGTACTTGCAGAATGGAAAGGAAAGCAGATAATGAAAAATGAAAGAAAGGAAGCTACTAGATTACCTTTGCAGAAATAAACTAATGGAAGAAAGTTGAAGACTAGGAAGTAGAAGAAAAGAAAGTTGGAGACTAGAAATAGAAGAAAGCAGTAATTACATTCTACTTAGACACCTCCCCGGAAATGACGCCAAAAAGTGATGAGCCTAGGTATTGCAACAAGAATGCTACAACTCCCAAGGCTACCAGCTTTACTTATCAACCTGGGGTTCATACAAAATTGGAGGTGATAGTGCTATATGCACAAGAAGAAGTGAACGTCCTGCCTGTTGTCACTGTTTATCTGGAAAGAGACCCCAGGGGTTCCAAGACAAACTTCTATAGGGTCAGAAGAAACTTAATTATTTGATGGAAGAAGAGTAAACCTATTCTAAGAGAGAGCTACTCTACTGCAGTAATGAACAAAACAACATGTAATGTTAAATCACACCATAACCTAATTAACAAATTAAACAGCTATGCTAAGTAGAATTGCTAAAACAATCACTAACCTAATGCTACTATCTAAGTTGCAGAGGTAAAGAGAATTAAACTATACTAAGGTGTAAGCAAAGAAACTTAAGCTAAATCGGTTTTCAAGCGGAAGAGAAATTGGAGGTCAAAATCAATGAAAGGAGGATGTAAGGACGCAGTAGTGCATAGGGACCATTGGATCGATCAACGAACAGAAGATGAATGGTGGAGATCTTATCATGAAGGCTTAAATGACTAGATGGATGAACATGGTGAACGCACAGGATGAACGGCTGAGGTCTTATCACAAAGGTTAAGTGGATAGATGGACGAACCAGACGAACGAATAGGATGAACGGCGAAGATCTTATCACGAAGGCTTAAGTGACTAGATGGATGAACATGATGAATGCACAGGATGAACCGCTAAGGTATTATCGCGGAGGTTAAGTCAAGAGATGGACAGACAGGGTAATGAAGAGATGAACGACGGAGATCTTATCGCATGGATTAAGTCAAGAGATGGACGGACAGGATTAACCGGAGGATGGACGGCGGAGATCGTATCGCGGGAAGAAAACATGCGGAAATGATGGAGTGGGTTTTCGAAACTGGTAAGTAGTTTCTCATGCGCCCTCAAGGCTGTAAGATGTATTTTGAAATTTCACGTGATTATGCACAACACGTAGCACGAGAAAACCACTTTTCTCACGTGCTTTCGGGTGGATAACGGTTGTGCAAGAATCCACACGAGATTGCGCAATAGTCATTGGATTACGCAGGGTTGATCAACAGTGGAGATCGGCCAAGCTAGTTGGTGATCGGGTGAAGTGATAGCTGTCAGATCAGGTGAGGCAGATCGATGGTGGGGGTTTAAAGCACATAAAGTGTTGAGGCGATGCGATAGCCGTCGGATCAAGATACAACTCGACGGTGGAGATTAAAGCGCATAAAGCAAGTGGAAGACTTCACGCAAGGCAGCAGTTGGAGAAAATAATGAATCGGATGGTGATTGGGAAGGTTTTTTGTGGATTGAATGGTGAGGAAACGATGCATGAAGAATGTGGTGAAGGTAGTTTCAAATGAAAATGACAAAAAAAACCAGTGCGGGTGAACAAGTAACTGCATCAAACAACAAAATCCATAGCTCATGCGAGAACCAAAAACCTGTGTTTTTGGGGTTGTTGAAGGGTCTCTAGTGAGCCCCAGTATTGCAGCAATAATGCTGCAACTCCTAGAACTCCCTTCTTTAATTTTATCAACCTGGTAGTTCGTAACAAACTTGGAAGTGACGGTGCTGTATGCACAAGTACTAGCTCTTGCCGCAGCTGTCACTTGGTCAGCTGGAACAAGTCCGCTAGGAGCTTAAGCCAACTTCTATGAGCTCTTAGAAGAAGCTTTTTAACTGATGAATGAAATCTAACTCAAAGGGGCTAATTTACTTGCAGAAAGAAACTGGAAAGCGGAAAGGAAATGCAAACCCTAATTTTACCAGCTAGCCCTACTGATGCAAAAAAGAGGATGCAAGCTACTGAAAGAGATGCTAGTGACTTCTAGGAAGGTAAAATTCATGTGTCTAAGTTATCACTATCTGAAGAAAACATCTTTTTGTATTTTTGAATAAGTTGTCACAATTATCATGCATACAATTTAACTGTTTTTTACTATGCAGAGGTGGATTGGCGAGAGGAAATGCTTGGAAGAGGTCGAGAAGGTTCAGAGAGGGCCTAAGGGGTCCCTAACACCCTTCCAGAGAGTTTCACAGATTTTGGCTATCAAGAAACCTCATTCATGAGCTTCTACAGGAAGTCTGCAGGGGTTCTACGGGATGTTTTAGGAATTTCTACAGGATGTTCAGAAATTTCTACAAGATGTTTAAAAATTGGATTTTGGAGGATGGGTGAGTGAGGGAAGATGCATGAATGGATATGGAGGTAGGATAGGGGTCTGAAGTGGCCTAGGGACTGGTGGATGGAGTGGTGAGAAGGTGTAGATAGCTATGTTGGTTCAAAGAAGGTTGAAACAATGATGTACGAAAACTAGGGTTATGTGAGCAAATGTGGCAAACGTGAGGTAAGGATTCTAAGCAGAGGGTGGAGTGGATGGTGCTGATGGAGAATAAGTAGATGAAGGAGTGGTACAGGTGCTCTGCAAGTCATTTTTCAAACTGAACAAACAAACACTTATAAAACCTATGACCTAGTTACTTTACTCTATTCTGACCTAAGTAACAACAAAAGGAAATGAACAGCAGTTTATTCCAAATGAAATGCGTGAACTAACTTATGCCACTATCATCAACTGAAGCATTTAAACACTACTAATATCAGCATCTACAAAAGAGGATTCCAACACTAAGAATTGGATGGCAAAGCAAAATAGCATTTTTGTTGGCAGCAAAGTCACATTGGTCCCAGCTCATGATTCCACTGAGGGGGAGGTGAGATCTAAGGTGTTTGGTAGCCTTTTTCTGAAGATCTTCCCTATGATTAACCTATCAAGCAAATCTGAACATGAAAAACCTTTTTAATCATCAAAAGAAACCTAAACAACAACACAATATTTAAATTTAAATAGCAGATTTTATTCTAAGAATGCAGCAAAGACACATGAAAGTAAACAAAGGAGGTATTGGGCACTTGAGATGGGCCCAACCCCAAGAGCTATAGCCTCCTAAGAGAGATTTAGAGCTGGTGCAAAGCTGGATTCATCTTTATTGAGCAAGAAATGTTACATTCCAAAAACTGTCCACAAGGAGAACTTGAAAATGTGCTAAGAGCAAAGCTAATCTACTGCCTAAAAATCGAACTACAAAATGACTACAAAATGAATACAAAATGACTAACTATTGGCTAACCAAAATGACTACAAAGTGACTATAAAGTGACTAACTGAAATGAGGCCCTAAGCCCTCTTATTTATACAAATTGAGGACCCCAACAGTCCTCCTAAACTTTAGGGACTCGGCTGCCTAAAACATGCAGTTAACAGCAGTCCTACTTGACTTGGTTGGCTGCCCTTGTGATAATTGATTTGGTGGCCCTTGAACTCCGAGCTAATGGTGAAGAATTCGAGGTAAGGGCCCATAAATGAAGGGGACAAGTTCCTACAAATCCTCTCCCTTGTTCTCCCACGAATTTGGCTGCCAAGTGCTCATTTAACCCTTTGATTTTGTCTCCAAATTGACCAAAAAGGCTACACAAAGCACACATTAGACCTCTTGGCATAATGACTAACCAAATTCATTCTATTAGCATAAATATAATCAAAAACATGCAATAAACTAATGAGAATGGTGGATTAAGTCAAATTAGGAGGTTGAATGAGCCCAAATAATTATCCATTTTTGGGGCTCATCATCACCCCCCTACTAAAAGTGTTGCTCATCCTCTGAGCAACCAATCTATCTCCTCGTCTTTGATGGCCCTGGTGGCCTCCCTGTCATGCCAAGCTTTTGAAGCGATTTCCTCTTCTCAGTCGTGAAACCATGCTTTTCTCTCTGCTCCTTCCCACTGCCTGTGCTTCTTTTCCTAGAGAATTCCCAACTTCCTATAGAACTGTCTCAGCATCCTGTAGAACTGTCTTTGAGTCCATTATCTGAATTCTCTCTCTCCAAGTGAAGGTTTTTGGCTTCCTCATTCATAGGTGATGGACATCCTTGAAGGAGACTCCTCCTTTGCTGTGGTAGGGGTGTCAACAATGGTGATTGGTTCTTTGGACGGTGGTTGAGGTCTGCTGGTTTTAATTCTTACACTTCTTCTTGCCTTAAAATACAGTGAGGGATCCCTCTTTTTCTTCTCCTTCTGCTTGGGGGATGTGCTTAGGGTGGCCAGCAAAACTGCTGCCTCCCTCGCTAAAATCTCGGCCAATTTCTCCTTCTACTGCCCTTTCCCCAAACTTCCTGTAGAAAGTCCTATAGTGGCCATTTTCTGGCTTCTTGTAGAAGCAGTTTTCCCTGATTTGGCTTGCTTGGCTAGGGGTGCCTTCTCTTTGACTTGTGCTGTGGTTAAATCCATCTTATGCCTGAGCTCAGTTAACAAATGGAATTGATAACCATATACAATATTGAATTGCCCCTCATAGGTAATATATTTCATAACCTGAAGGCTGACCTTGCTCCAAAAAGGATGTAAGCTGGTTGGTCTGGTTTGGTGAGAGTGCCCTGTTTCAATGCTCCGAGCAGAAAGGGGCTGCTATTTTATGTTTTCCTCTTTTGATCCTCAGGATAGGATTTCTCAGGTGTTTGTATTTCAACTTTGCACCAATTCCCTGGTTATAATGCTTTTGCTGCCCAAACCCGACTGTCAAAAGGGAATCAGGCTCCCACAGACAGAGTGCAGAGCTTAATTTTCATCCTCGGCATGCATACAATCACATAAAATTCACATTCTTCATGCACAAGTTAACCCTCACAGTGGTTTATCGTTTCTAGCAGAGGAATTTCTTAACAGGAACTGTGGAAGAGAATTTGACGCAGAACCAACTGAAACATTCCGTGTAACACACACGAAAACTACTATTCTGGATTCACAGGCAGACTTGTTTCATACTTTCTTATTCAAAACAGCTTAATTTACCACCTTACACATGTATCATGCATGGAAGAGTGTTTTTTCAAGCCTACCACTTTCGGGACTCCCAATTTGTCGAAGAAAAATCCAGGCTTTTCTGCTCTGGAAGGCTCTGCTGTACTTTCCTGTAGAACGTCTTCTTGTAGAACGCTGGCCAGCTTCTGTAGGATGTCTCTATGCCTTTGAACGATCTTGGTATGCGGGAGAATTTTGAACAAGCTGAAAAACTTGGTGAAGGACGTCGGTTTAACAGAATTCAGAGGCAGAGGATTCAGCCGAAGAGTTTTGCAAGTGTAAATGAACAGCAGTTAACGTGAGTCTTCAGCCGAGCATTTCTTTAATTACTGCGTGATTTGTGGTGAGGTGGAAAAAACATGTGTTGTCTTTATTTGAACTACAGTGATGTTATAAACTGTATGTTCTCCTCTATCTGTTAATTATTTGACGTCCTGTGCACTGGAGTTCAACACATCTACCACTACCTGTGTTTTTCAAATTTCACGTGAATGACCATACATGTATGCTGCGTGATTTTTCCCTGAGCGCTAGAGAACTGGATGTCAGGTTAACCTTGCTATATTCGTGGCTTAATTCCACCATTCCATTCATTCATGCAGTTTTTAAATTAGATTTATGCAATAGAGGAACGAGTTTCAGTCACATACCTCGAAGTCGAATGGTTGTCGTGAGGTGCTTTTTGTTGCTGCATGCATTGGTTTCTGTGGTTGCATGCCTGGATCCTTTATGTTATAAGATTTTTTCTGTCTGATGTGTGGTTATTTTTCTTGTGCAGGTATCCTCTAGCCGGATCTAAGCTGCAGGAGTTCATTTCCACGTTCAAATTTGCACCCTCAAGCTGTTGCTGCTGAATTTTCACAGGACCGAAACTTGTTTTTGCCATTGCTCCCGAACGATAGATCGGATCGATCTGAAACTTGCTGAGCATGTTCTTATCATCATTATGCACCTCCCATAGCAAAATTGCGATCAATGAATGCACAGATTTTGAGAAAAATGGAAAATGGCTGAAGATTTCAGAGATCAATTTCTCGGAAACTGTGCATCGGAATTAACTGAAACTACTTGGGTAGGTTACTATCACCCATATGCATCTCCTCATAAAACATCTTTTGAAATGGATGCATGGATATGGAGAAAATGCAAAAATGGTTGACGGTGATGGAAGTGGATTTCTTGGAAACCGTGCATTGGAATGGGTTGAAACTGCTCGGGCATGTTGCCATCATCCCTATACAATTCCCTATAAAACGGTTTTTCAAATGGATGCATGGTTTTCAAGTTAGGGCAAAAACAAATTCTGTTCTATGTATTTTTTCTTCAAAGCATTCTGCAAGTTTTTGCATGGCAAAAAAAACTGAGCTTGGGTTGTGATGCAGGCATGGAGATGATGGAGGAGGAGTTTGAAAAGTGCAGGAGCACTTTTGAACCCTTAACGAAGCTACCATGTTCGCCAAACTACTTTTTTTGCAATCCATTTTTAACTTCTTGTAATTTCTACAGGAAGTTCCTGTAGAAAACACAGTTTTCATAAAAGAAGCAAAATGAGGTGGAAAAAATGATGGAAAAGGGTGAGGGATGGAAGCAGAGGTGCTTGCAGGCCTAACCAACAGATTCCCACCATCAGATTCCCTTTTAAAATTGAATTTGGTTCGTCCAAAGGTTCTACAGGATGTTTCCTGTAGAAATACAGAACTTCCTGTAGAAGGCACAAAAACTCCTTTGTCTTTGTTTTGAGTGATCCTCCTGACCTGCAATGTCCTTCTTGCAACCTGCAATTATTCAATGGAAATTAGTTTTATTTTTCTTTTTTTTTCTCTTTTTTTTTTTGGGAAAACAACTAGGGCGCCTCATGGAGGTTTTCACCCTAATTGCCTGCCCTGGGCGCCTCCAAGGGAGGTTTTCACCCAGAGATCTTATTCTCTTTTTCTTTTCTTTTTCCAACCCATTGACTGCCTCATGGAGGTTTTCAATCAATGAGCCAATCTAAGGCGCCTCCGAGGAGGTTTTCACCTTAGATTTTTCCTCTTATTTCCATTTTTTCATTTCTTTCTCTTTTTTTTCTTTTTTTTTTCTACCCTACCCTACTTGAAAAACAAAATCATTTTCAAGTGTAAGAATATTTCCAATGGAGCCATATGCACATCGAGATTAGAGACAAGATGATGTGAAGGCTCGAAATGCATGCTTTGACAGGTATCCGGATTTCAGAGACCAAATGATTTGACTTTGAAGGGATCAAACATAGCTGAGGAAGATAGTACCGATGCAACTTATTGACCGTCTGAAACCATATCTCAATATAGCTCTGATATCCTTGGTCCTTTTGTTGATCTAGATGATTCTTCATGTCACCTTCTATCATGACCTTCTCATCTTCCTTTTTTTGTTGATCTTTCTCTTGAGTACATGGAGGATTTGATGGTAACCATGAGGGAACTCTCTTGATCTCTGCTTCTGATCTCTTCTCTTCATCAAGTGCAACCCATGGTTCTTTGATCCCCTCTCTTGAATCTTCTTTTGCCTTTGGTCCTTCAATGTTGTCAATATGATCTCTGCTTTGCAACACTCTTCCTAAGCTATGGTGAAAATCGTTGAGCTCAAGAGGAGTCATTTGTACATGTTGTGCCTCAGCTTTGCAATTAGGTTGAGCTATTCCAATGTGTGGGTTTGAAAATGGTGGTATGGGTAGCTGAGTGGGGGTGTATATTTGAGATGGATGTGGATGGGGTTGTGGTTGGGCGGGCATTTGGGGTTGCCTTGGTGGAGCAGGAGGCGATGGTTGTGGATGAGCAGGTGGTGGAGGAAAAGAAACGGGAGGAGTGTTGTATTGGGGCCTCCACCCTGCTGAGGTGCATTCCACTGAGGCTGTGGCTTAGCATAAGAGTGAAACGAATGAGCAGCTAGTTGGGCATAATATGGATCTGTGAAGGAACAAGGAGGAGGTGTGAACCAGGAAGGATGAGTAGGGGGACCCCAAGAAGGCATGAAAGTGGCTTGATAGGGGTCATAATAGGTCTCGGATGTCCCTTGCAATTCCTGCTGATAAGATCTAGGTTCATGTGGCCTCCTTTGGTTCATATAACGGAGTGATCAGTGGCTCCTTTGGTTCTCTGATATGTAGCTTTAATTCTGGGCAAGGAAGGGCACTGATTCGTAGGATGGTATTATTCACAGATGAAACACACTTCTAGGGAGTGCATTGGACATTCGTTCCTAGGATGCTTTCTAGTGCACCTGGGACAAAAGATGACCAAAGCCCTCTTGGCTTCCTCTTGCTTCTTTTGGATCCATAGGGTATCCAATTGCATGGCAAGAAACTGCCTCATATCACTCTTGAAATCTTCCATCTGATCTTCAAATTCGTCTTTGGACAAGGGACTTCTCCCAACATTTCTGCTTGTAGCCATTTTCTCCAGAGGAATGGTTTCTTCTTCTTCTTCTTTTGAGGTTCTTCAAATGTGTCTTGTTGTCCACCCAAGGGTTCTTTAATCACAGCCATCGAAGAAGAGAGAATTTTGGCTGTGTGAAGCAGTGGGGGCGTTGTGCAATCATTTTTCTAACTTATCTCTACTCCTACAAGGCATGAAATGAAATCTTTTTGGTCTACCTGCAAAACTGAAATAGATTGAACTGCAACTAACTATATTGCGAAAATGAAAATGCAGAATTGAAATGAAAGCAGGAAAGGACTAATCTATCTTGCTCAAATGAAATTGCAGGAATGAAATGCTAGTCTACGCTTGCGGAATTGAAATGCTAATCTATGCTTGCATAAATGAAATTGCGGAATTGAAATGCTAATCTATGAAAGCGGGAAATGCTAATCTACTTTTGCAGAAACCAAATTGCATAATGGAAATGAAATAAACTACTTAGCAGAAGATTGTAGTGGAAAATAGAAGAAAAGCAGCCATCACCAATACTCTGACGCTTCCCCGGAAACGGCGCCAAAAAGAGTGGTAAGCCCCAGTATTGCAGCAATAATGCTGCAACTCCTGGAACTCCCTTCTTTAATTTTATCAACCCGGTAGTTCGTAACAAACTTGGAAGCGACGGTGTTGTATGCACAAGTACTAGCTCTTGCCACAGCAGTCACTTGGTCAGCTGGCACAAGTCCGCTAGGAGCTTAAGCCAACTTCTATGAGATCTTATAAGAAGCTTTTTAATTGATGAATGAAAGCTAACTCAAAGGGGCTAATTTACTTGCAGAAAGAAACTAGAAAGCGGAAAGGAAATGCAAACCCTAATTTTACCAACTAGCCCTACTGATGTGAAAAAGAGGATGCAAGCTACTGAAAGAGATGCCAATGACTTCTAGGAAGGTAAAATGCATGTGTCTAAGTTATCACTATCTGAAGAAAACATCTTTTTGTATTTTTGAATAAGTTGTCACAATTATCATGCATACAATTTAACTGTTTTTTACTATGCAGAGGTGGATTGGCGAGAGGAAATGCTTGGAAGAGGTCGAGAAGGTTCAGAAAGGGCCTAAGGGGTCCCTAACACCCTTCCAGAGAGTTTCACAGATTTTGGCTATCAAGAAACCTCATTCATGAGCTTCTACAGGAAGTGTGCAGGGGTTCTACAAGATGTTTCAGGAATTTCTACAGGATGTTTAAAAATTGGATTTTGGAGGATGTGTGAGTGAGGGAAGATGCATGAATGGGTATGGAGGTAGGATAGGGGTTTGAAGTGGCCCAGGGACTGGTGGATGGAGTGGTGAGAAGGTGTAGATAGCTAAGTTGGCTCAAAGAAGGCTCAAACAATGATGTACAAAAACTAGGGTTATGTGAGCAAATGTGGCAAATGTGAGGTAAGGATTCTAAGTAGAGGGTGGAGTGGATGGTGCTAATGGAGAATAAGCAGATGAAGGAGTGGTACAGGTGCTCTGAAAGTCGTTTGTCAAACTGAACAAACAAACACTTATAAAACCTATGACCTAGTTACTTTACTCTATTCTGACCTAAGTAACAACAAAAGGAAATGAACAGCAGTTTATTCCAAATGAAATGCGTGAACTAACTTATGCCACTATCATCAACTGAAGCATTTAAACACTACTAATATCAGCATCTACAAAAGAGGATTCCAACACTAAGAATTGAATGGCAAAGCAAAACAACGTTTTTGTTGGCAGCAAAGTCACATTGGTCCCAGCTCATGATTCCACTGAGGGGGAGGTGAGATCTAAGGTGTTTGGTAGCCTTTTTCTGAAGATCTTCCCTATGATTAACCTATCAAGAAAATCTGAACATGAAAAACCTTTTTAATCATCAAAAGCAACCTAAACAACAACACAATATTTAAATCTAAATAGCAGATTTTATTCTAAGAATGCAGCAAAGACACATGAAAGTAAACAAAGGAGGTATTGGGCACTTGAGATGGGCCCAACCCCAAGAGATATAGCCTCCTAAGAGAGATTTAGAGCTGGTGCAAAGCTGGATTCATCTTTATTGAGCAAGAAATGTTACATTCCAAAAACTGTCCACAAGGAGAACTTGAAAATGTGTTAAGAGCAAAGCTAATCTACTACCTAAAAATCGAACTACAAAATGACTACAAAATGAATACAAAATGACTAACTACTGGCTAACCAAAATGACTATAAAGTGACTATAAAGTGACTAACTGAAATGAGGCCGTAAGCCCTCTTATTTATACAAATTGAGGACCCCAACAGTCCTCCTAAACTTTAGGGACTCGGCTGCCCAAAACTTGCAGTTAACAGCAGTCCTACTTGACTTGGTTGGCTGCCCTTGTGCTAATTGATTTGGTGGCCCTTGAACTCCAAGCTGATGGTGGAGAATTCGAGGTAAGGGCCCATAAATAAAGGGGACAACTTCCTACAAATCCTCTCCCTTGTTCTCCCACGAATTTGGCTGCCAAGTGCTCATTTAACCCTTTGATTTTGTGTCCAAATTGACCAAAAAGGCTACACAAAGCACATATTAGACTTGTTGGCATAATGACTAACCCAATTCACTCTATTAGCATAAATATAATCAAAAACATGCAATAAACTAATGAGAATGGTGGATTAAGTCGAATTAGGAGGTTGAATGAGCCCAAATAATTATCCATTTTTGGGGCTCATCAGTCTCTTCCTCAAGTCATGGTCCTAGAGTGAGGATATGAGGCAAAGACACCTATTGACAACCTTATGGTGATCTTTTTCTTCTAGCTAACGTGCTAATTAAAAACACAAATGGAAGTAAACTAAAGCAAATGCAACTATTGAGGAAAATGAACAGAAAACCACGAATCTACTTAAGAAATTGAACAGAACCATAAATCTATGCTAGCATACATTACAGTAAAGAGGAGCTTTGGCTGCTCGGATTGGGCCCTAACCCAAGAGCTTTAGCCCTCTGAGTTAACTCAGATCTGGCTTAAAATAGAACTCATTCGCATTATGAAAACCATGGATTACAGAACAAGTTGTCACAAGTCTTCCAGCTCAGAAATTAAGTAGAGTTTTTACAATAGAAGTTTGAATCCTAATAAGGTCCTAAGCCTCTCTATTTATACATCTAAAGTCTCTAAGGACTTCCTTCCCATTAGGGGGGCTTGACCACCAACTCAAGAAAAGCTATTTTTTGTCCCTTTCACTTGCTCGACTGTCTTCTAGTCCTCAAAGTGATGGCTGTGTGAACTCTGAGCTGATGGTGGAATATTCGAATGGAGGGGTAGTAAATGAGGAGGATTTACCTCCTATAGTTACTCTCCCTTGTCCCATTCGAGTTTTTACCAAGTTATTTGCCATATTTCCTTGCTTTTATCCTTTATACCTGCATTTATCCTTTATTCCTGCATTACATGCACATTAGACCACAAAGCCAAATATACAACTCTAACTCATCTCATAAACAAAATATAATCAAAATTATGCAATAAGTTGTGAGAATAGTTGGTTTTACTAAGCTAGGAGGTGAATTAAGGCCAATTAAGGCCCATATAATTACCTAATGATGAGGCTCATCACTCTCTTTGGGAAAGGTACGATTAACAAAAAGTGAAATCGGGTCAAATTTTTCCTCGACTTGTGATTGGTCGGGTATAGACTCATGGAATTCACATTCAGAGAGAGTGGGTTTGACCGACGATTGATTTGGGTCAGTCACTTTATCAACTAGTGAAGGATTAACGGAGAGTCTCCTGTAACCAGATGGAAGTCGTTGCAGAGAAGCAGGATGGTTATCCAACACTTTTTTGGCTTCATCCAGATAGGGACAAAGGTGAATGGGGTGATTCCCTTCACATAACCTACAGAGAAAATTAACTTTACCCTTCTTTCCATGAACTTTACTACCACTAGTTGATGGTGTGTCACCAGCATGATCTCTAGAAGTTGATGACACAGGATGATGTGAACGAGAAGACCATTCTTCTAAGATTTGAGGAATACCAGAACAATTTCGAAGAAGATGGTCTCCCGTACAAAGTTTGCCTGGATATCAAATTTTGTGAGGCTTATCGGATTGTTTGTCATCAGAAGCTGCATTCGAAGCAATGGTTGCTTGGTTGCCCCCTGCTGAATTTGCTTCTTCTTCTTCTTCCCTTTCTTCTTCTTATTAGCCACTTGGTTACTAGTGCCAATACTTTCACCAGGCGAAGAGGAAGAAGGAAGAAGGGGAGGAAGAAACAACTGACGAAGAATGTAAAGGGTCAACTTTAAGATCAATTGAAGGTTGATTTTGTCCAATTGGAGGAGTACTCGATTGCGGAGAAATCATGACATTTTGAACCAAGGAGGTTGAAAATAACCGTACTGGAAAGCCAATGGTAAATCTCGAAAGGGACAATGTAGCCATATAAGGAGCACCAATATTTCCGAAATGAGGAAAAGGACTAGGATTCCCATGAAAAGGAATTCCTTGATTGGTGGACTCCAGAGTTTTTGCCATATGTCTCAACCTAAGATCAACTAAGGAGTGAGTGTGGAGGATGTTATCCATGGTCAATTAATTTTATTTCAATCAAAATAACATAACAAAACAAAAGAGGGATAATCTAGGCAAAAGGATTACCAAGCAACTGTGAACTGTGATATACTACCTCAGTGAACCAAGGACTTAACATACGTGTAGGCAGTCTCCAGGAATGTTATGTTCAGTGTATCACAGTATACAATGCGGCCGACTCGATTATCTAAGGATGGATAGCAACCTAATGTACTCCTCCCATATATACTTGAAAGTATGTGGAGGCCCAATCTGTGTTAGCGTTGTCTAATGCAAAACCACACAGTGAGAGCATTCCTTTATACTTTACGTATTGTAACACTGCCCTATATACCCGAAGGCACGTGGACGAGCTATGGTATACTTACATATGTGGAATGAGGTATCACACTCAGAATGTATCGCAGACAATTTAGTGATAGCTACTATGTTTAATGACATCATAACACACCTCTAGCCTAGACCTCGAAATGTTATGCATTAAGTTACAATGCTCCATTAGGTTAATTGAGATAAATTTTAAGTTGATCTTCTTAAGAATTTTCCTTTCAAGGTTCACCACGTGATGTATGTTTGAAATTCCTAGAATGCAACTAATATGATAAGCATTATTTTCATTCAATTTGAACAATGAAAACCTTAGCTAATAGGGATAGAGCAATCAGATCTTTGACAAAGAGCAAAGAGCACACCTAATGCAATTTCCCTAGCTATTCCTATCAAGCATTCACAAACTACAATATGCAAAATGCAAGTTTTTCTTTTCAGTCCCTTTAGTGTTTAGATGAACAAAAAGGAACTAGATGCACAAACAATCAATCAATACTTTTCACAAGAAACGAAGACTTTACGACAGTTTCTTTTTCAAAGAAATGAAGACTTTACGACACTTCCTTTTCAAAAAATACTAATCAATATAAACTAACCTTGATAATGAATTGATAATGATAAATAAAACTCTTAAGAAACATTAAACAATCGAGGTCAAAGTACGGCAAGGAGAAGAGATACAAGTTGATTTCAGAACCATAGAAACATTGATCTTTAAACAAAAAACTTCAGAAGAAAAATTGGAAAAATCCAAGCCAAAGATGGGTTTTTAATCTTAAGGAGGATCAACGCAGGTCAAAGTGGGATTAACTATGCTGGAGAGCACTGTCCCCTAACCAGGCCTGTGCTAGTGCCAGACGGGCCAATGAAAAGACATCTAACCTCAATTTTTTGACCAAAAACACTTCAAAAATACTGAAATAAGATCAATGGAAGCAAGTAAAGTCTACTATGGTGTACTATGATGAGGATAAACTACCCGGATCAATGGTCGTTCCCCAGTGGAGTCCCTAATTTTTTATGTGGAATTTTTCATCTACGGATAAATACAATTTCCCTAGGTGGGTAGCTACACCTAGAACAACAGATTTAAAGAGTTTAACATTTTTCTATAGAAAATAAATAAGACAAGGGACCTACTTGTTATCTTTCGTTTCCCTTTGTCTCCTTCGAATAGCTCTCGTCACTCCTTCTCGAACTAAATCC
The DNA here is from genome assembly GCA_031772625.1 of Pinus tabuliformis. Taxonomy (NCBI): domain Eukaryota; kingdom Viridiplantae; phylum Streptophyta; class Pinopsida; order Pinales; family Pinaceae; genus Pinus; species Pinus tabuliformis. The sequence goes on along the minus strand of CM062819.1, from coordinate 171,350,724 downwards.
ACTCAATAAGTACCTGCAATCATAAACAAAGGACAAAAACCAATCAAAGCAAGAGATCTATCTACTATAAGAAAATGGAATCGAAAGAATTTACACATATAACCATCATACATAAAGACAAGAATATGGGAAAAGGTGTAAACAACTTTATTAAGTAGAAGGAAGAGTTACAACCAAAGAAGTCTCATCCCATGTCACTCATACACCATGAGTTCCATTCTTCATCACACCAAAAGCAAAACACTCTGGTAGCATAACAATACTTGCTTACAATCTCAAACCTCACACCAACAATATCTCCTTACAAATTCTCAAAGTTGAGCCCATGATCACTATCATGAGTGCTCAATTTATAGGGAAATGGAGGTGGTTTTGTCATAATTTTGGCATTGAATGGCTTTCCAATTTGGGAGTTAGTTTCCATGGAGGAAGGGATGAGAGCATAGGAGGTTATTTGATTCATTCCCTATCCAATTTCTAGCTCATAGGAGAGGATACGAGGTGGGGATCTTCTAGAATGGTCTAGAATGAAAGAATATTCCCAGAACCCTATGAAGATTTCGGTCAATCACGCCCAGTGCATGTCAAAGTGGGCCTAGGTGCTCTGCAGAGCAAGCTTGAATGGGCCTAAGTGCTCTGTAGCACACTTACACCTTACCAAGGTTGCGCTGGTCCCTCAAGGAGTCATTTTAGGATGTCTTCAGGCCAGGAAACTCTTAGGAATGATGGCATTCAATGTGATGACTTGTCTAGGGCATGTAGCAACTGAATTAGGGTTTGATGAGCCCTAAAAGTACTAATATGAATGATGGGAGTTGTTGAGAATGCAAAAAGATGATGGAGCTTAGTGGAAAGAAGTCGCCTTCACTAAGTGGGCCCGCAGGAAAATTATGGCGCAAAGTCTATTTTTAGACTATGTCTATTTTTAGACATATGGCTATTTTTAGACATATGGATCATGGTCTATGAGTTGTAAGATGTTGTTTATGAATGATTGGTCATGTTGGGAAAAATAGATGGACTTCTATTTTTGGTTCACAGCGAAGTGATCAGAGTCTATTTTTAGACTGCCAGGCTAAAAATAGAAACAGTCAAATATTATTAGCCCTTAGTAATATTTGGACTCTAAACATTATCTTATTCTCTTGGAGCACTTCAGTTTGAGCTACGGATGTGGCACATGCAGCTAACAGAAGGAATCACGTGGTTTCTTATGTGTTAGTTGAGCTATTGCATGGAGGACTTCAATTAGAACTCATGCATGTGAGTTCTATGGAGTTGATTGTGGAGTTGATGGAGTTGTGTTCAGTTTGAATTGGTTGAAATAGTTGTATTTTAGTCTAACTAAAGAATAATCTAGTGATGATTTGTGTGAATTAATTATTAATTAATTCACTAATTATTAACTCATAAAGCAACTGAAGAATACATGAGTTAACTCAGTGCATGTACAGTTCAATGGAGACAGGTGTTAGAGGTTGAGATTGTTATCAGTTGTGACTATAGTTGTACATGAGATCTTGCACGATCAATGGGATTGAGTTATGCCAATGAGGACTGCGTAGTGTGGGCCAATACCAAGGCAGTTGTAGCCTGTGCTCACGTGATTTTCACTTGGCATTGTGCAGTGGAGTCAGGCAAGCAGCGGAGGAGATTTGAACATGTGATTGATTCAGATCTGAGCTAGTTTGTGTGTAGCAGGTGGAGATAGTACTGAGTACTTGTGAGGAGTATTGTACTATGTATTGTTACATGTTCTCAATCATTATAATATACAGATAGTGTGGGGTTTTCAGCTCTATGCGTTCCCCGGGTTACATACTGTGTTAATGTGTGCATGCGATTGATGTTTCATTGATTTTAATGCTGCTAAATTGATCATCAACGTAGAGGAGATTATGTATTGTGAATTTATTCCGCAATATTGTATAATCGGGATAATCTCTATGAATAAGTGTCATATTATTCAAAATTTCTACATGGTATCGGAGTTGTTGATCGTCAGATATATTATTCAGAAAGTGTTTACATCTTATTTCTTCAGGCAGAGTCTATAATCGGGCCAGGTAGCCTCTGGATTCATCCTTCCTTTGGAAGGTGAGATATCCAGTAAAAGCCCATACATTCAATCTCTGTACGAGAAATACCTTGTTCTCACGAATTCTAGATTAGAGGCGGTTGAGTTTTGAACTAGTGGAATTCGAATTTGCAGCAGTGTTTTCTTGGTATCAACGTGGCAATGTCTTTCAACGGATTGCGATTGGAGTATGCTCTTGAGGGAAACTCGAACTATATTGCATGGAAGGACAGTATGGAGGTAGTGTTAGATGATAATGAGCTGAAGGAGTTCATAGAGGCTGAGGTCCCAAAGCCTACTGATACTGCGCAAGTTGATGCTTGGCAAAAGAAGACAGGAAAGTGTCGAATGATTCTGTTGGAGGGCGTGAAGGATCACATTGTGTCCAGCCTGCATGGAAAGGCTTCTCCATACTTGATGTGGAAAGCATTGACAGATCTATTCCAAAGCAAGAGCGGTCAGAGGAAGCTGGTGCTCAAAGATAAACTCAGAAACATCAAATGCGAGAAGGGAGATAGTATGCCCAAGTATCTCACGAAGTTCACTCAGTGCAGGGATGAGCTGGGAAGTGTGGGGGAGACTGTCGATGATGAGGACTTGGTGAGCTTGGCTCTCCTTGGTCTTTCGAAGAGTTGGCATTCCTATTAGGAATCTGTCAATGGTCGAGAGAAATTGCTAGGATGGGAGAGACTTTGGTCAGATCTTGTGCAGGAGGAGATCAGGTGGAATACCAGGGACGGATCTTCATCAAAGGGACCTAATGAAGAAAATTGCGCTTTGGTTGCCAAAGTAAAGAAGGGGAAGAGCAAGAAAGCTTCTCATTCCAGTGCGAAAGACAAGAAGCAGGACATGTCCAAGGTGAAGTGCTTTCACTATCACCAGCACGGACATTATGCCACTAATTGTCCGCAGAAGAAGAAGAACAAGCAAGCTGCTAGATCTGCAGCAGGAGAGGCTCTAGCCTCACAGTTTGAGCTTGATTTTTCATTGATCGCATGCTTGGTTTCAAGTGTGATGGGGTCAGTGTGGTTCTTGGACAGTGGTGCGTCTTTTCACATCACAGGAGATCAAGATTTGTTTTTTGATCTGGAGGAGAAAGATCTTGGAGTGCACATCGAGATGGGCGATGATGGTAGATACAATGCGACTGGTATCGGTACCATTTCCTTTGAGAGGGAGTCTGGTAAACCCTTCGTATTGAAGGAAGTGATGCATGTTCTAGGCTTGAAGAAGAATCTTATCTCTGAGTCGATGTTAGAAGACAAGGGATATGATGTTGTTTTCAGCGAGGGAAAGGCTTTCCTGCGCAGCAAGACAACTAAAGAAACCTGGAAGATAGGGGTTCGAGTGAGGAACCTTTATCAATTGCATGTAGATGGCTGTGCAGCAATGGCATGCAAGGCAGAAGGATTGGTGAGCCGAGATGATGGCGAGCTGTGGCACAGGAGATTGGGTCACCTTCACCATGGAGCTTTGAAGATACTGCAGCAGATCACTACTGGGCTTCCTAAAGGCACTCTTGCGCAGTCAGATTAGTGCAAGGGGTGTACTTTGGGAAAGTTTGTGAAAGCCACCTTTCACAAGAAGGATAGTTGCGCCACGACGATCCTTGAGAGAATTCACATAGACGTGTGTGGACCTTTCTTAGTAGCTTCGACAGCAAAGCACAGGTATTATGTGATCTTTGTTGATGATTTCTCTCATAAGTGATAGATCTTCTTCATGCAAAAGAAGAGCGAGACACACTCAAAGTTCTATGAGTTCAAAGCATTGGTCGATAAGGATTCGGGGAAGAAGGTGAAGGCTCTTAGGAGCGACAATGGTGGTGAATACATCTCTAACAAGTTCAAGGATTTCTGCAAAGCAGAAGGGATTCAAAGAGAGCTCATAGCTCCCCATAACCCACAGTAGAATGGGGTTGCTGAGTAGAAGAACAGAACGATCATGGGTGCTGCACAGGCGATGTTGCATGATGAGGGCCTACCCCTTCACTTGTGGGCGGAAGCATGCAATACTGCAGTATATGTGCAGAACCATTGTCCTCACAGGATACTTGGCATGAGTACACCCGAGGAGGCTTATTCTGGTAAGAAGCCTGATCTTTCTCATTTGAGGATTTTTGGTGCTAACGTTTACATGCATGTGACGGAAGATGCCAGGAAGAAGTTGGAGTCGACCGCAAAGGTTGGGATATTTGTGAGGTACATTTATACGCCCCACAGCTATCGTGTGTATTTTCCAAACAGTGGCAAGACTGTTGTGCGACGGGATATAAAATTTCAGGAGGAGAAAGCCATGAAGTGTTCACTTGAGAGGGAGCCACACTTGCATGCATATGAGGAGCTATTAGTTCCTAAAGATGAGCTTCAGGACATGGATCAGCCACAAGACAAAGTTCATGGAGTGGAAGAGACCACTCATGCAGCACCAACCATCAGAGGGGAAAGCGCTTGACAGAAGCTGAGCGACTGGCTCAAGATGTAGAGAAAGTTGTAGGACCACCTACAGCCCAACGCAGGCAGTGACAGTCACCTGATCAGTACACTGGATACATGGCTCTTGTGAGAAAATGTGTTGTGACTTAGCCATCCTCTTTCAAGGAAGTTGTGGAGGATCCCGCATGGGTAGATTCCATGGTGGAAGATTATGATTCGATTGTCAGAAATAGTGCATGGGAGATTGTCCCTAGACCGGGAAGGGAAATCAGTGGTGGGTTCGAGATGGATCTACAAAGTTAAGCAAGTAGTTGACGGGAGTGTGGAGAAGTACAAGGCAAGATTTGTTGCCCGAGGCTTTTCACAGATAGAGGGGATCGATTATGAGGAGACCTTTGCACCTGTCGCAAGGTATTCTTCCATACGGACGATTCTTTCTCTCTCAGCACAGATGGGATCACACATTCATCAAATGGATGTGAAGACTGCATTCCTCAATGGAGTCATTGAGGAGGAGGTGTACATAGAGCAGCTCGAAGGTTTTGAGATCTTCAACAGCGATTCGCATGTGTGCAGGCTCAAGAGAGTGATGTATGGGTTGAAACAAGCACCACGTGCTTGGTACACACGGATAGACAGCTATTTCACCGAACTTGGATTCTCCAAGAGTGAAGCGGATCCTAACCTATACCAGATTGTGGTGGAGGGTAAGTTGCTTATCATTATACTTTATGTAGATGATTTGATTCTAACGGGTGATGAGCTGTTGATACTTTCATGCAAGGATGATCTTGCTAAGGAGTTTGTGATGAAGGACTTGGGCCTCCTTCATTATTTCCTGGGATTGGAAATTTGGCAGTGCAATGATGGACTATTTGTTTCTCAGGGTAAGTATGCTCGGGAGATACTGGAGAAGTTCAACATGCATGGATGCAAGCCTGTTGATACTCCTCTTCCTAGAGGTTGGAGGAAGGAGGATGCCACTTCAGCAGAAGAAGTGGATGCCACTGTTTATTGACAGTTGGTGGGGTCGCTTACATATCTGGTCAATACACGACCCGATATATGCTATGCTGTTAACCAGCTTTCACAAGCTATGGTTAAGCCAACCAAGCTCTTCTAGAAGGCAGGCAAGCATGTATTGCGTTATCTTAGAGGCACATCGGAATATGGATTGTGGTACAGACAGGAGGATGAGGTGAAGCTATGTGGCTTCACGGATGCAGATTGGGCAGGGAGCCCAACGGACAGAAAGAGCACATCTGGAGGGATTTTCAGTATCGCGTCAACAATAGTTTCTTGGTACAGCAGGAAGCAGAGATCCGTGGCACTCAGTTCAGCAGAGGCCGAGTATATGGCAGCAAGTTTGGATGCATGGGAGGCTATATGGATGAGGAAGACTCTGGTCGAGTTGTTCGGTTCTTACTTGGAGCCTACTGTGATTTATTGTGATAACCAAAGTTGCATTAAACTCTCGGCTAATCCTGTATTTCATGATAGATCTAAGCACATTGACATCAGGTACCATCATATCAAAGATTGTGTGCAGCGGAGAATCATGTTACTTTCATACATTCCAATGGAGGATAGGGGTTGCCGATAATCCATATCTTGTTGAGAGAGAGTCTTGAGAATGCAACAAGATGATGGAGCTTAGTGGAAAGAAGTCGCCTTCACTAAGTGGGCCCGCAGGAAAATTATGGCACAAAGTCTATTTTAGACTATGTCTATTTTTAGACATATGGATCATGGTCTATGAGTTGCAGTATGTTGTTTATGGATGATTGGTCATGTTGGGAAAAATAGATGGACTTCTATTTTTGGTTCACAGCGGAGTGATCGGAGTCTATTTTTAGACTGTCGGGCTAAAAATAGAAACAGTCAAATATTATTAGCCCTTAGTAATATTTGGACTCTAAACATTATCTTATTCTCTTGGAGCACTTCAGTTCGAGCTACGGATGTGGCACATGCAGCTGACAGAAGGAATCACATGGTTTCTTATTTGTTAGTTGAGCTATTGCATGGAGGACTTCAGTTAGAACTCATGCATGTGAGTTCTGTGGAGTTGATTGTGGAGTTGACGGAGTTGTGTTCAGTTTGACTTGGTTGAACTAGTTGTATTTTAGTCTAACTAAAGAATACTCTAGTGATGAGTTATGTGAATTAATTATTAATTAATTCACTAATTATTAACTCATAAAGCAACTGAAGAATACATGAGTTAACTCAGTGCATGTACAGTTCAATGGAGACAGGTGTTAGAGGTTCAGATTGCTATCAGTTGTGACTATAGTTGTGCATGAGATCTTGCGCAATCAATGGGATTGAGTTATGCCAATGAGGACTGCGCAGTGTGGGCCAATACCAAGGAAATTGTAGCCTGTGCTCACGTGATTTTCACTTGGAATTGTGCAGTGGAGGCAGGCAAGCAGCGGAGGAGATCTGAACCTGTGATTGATTCAGATCTGAGCTAGTTTGTGTGTAGCAGGTGGAGATAGTACTGAGTACTTGTGAGGAGTATTGTACTATGTAGTGTTACATGTTCTCAATCATTATAATATATATATAGTGTGGGGTTTTCATCTGTATGCTTCCCCCGGGTTACATATTGTGTTAATGTGTGCATGCGATTGATGTTTCATTGATTTTAATGCTGCTAAATTGATCATCAACGTAGAGGAGATTATGTATTGTGCATGTATTCCGCAACAGTGTATAATCGGGATAATCTCTGTGAATAAGTGTCATATTATTTAAAATTTCTACAGGAGTAATGTGCCCAAATAGACTTGTAACAATTAGGAATAGAATTAGTTTAGTTATTTTTCTCTCTTTCCTATTTTTAGTTTAATTTGTTGATTTTTAATAAACAAGTAATGGGCCCAAATATTTCCCCTGTTATCCATTTCATTTTTGGAAAAAAATGTCGTAGAGTGCTTTGGATCATACATATGTGTGTTTCTCTTGATTATCCTTCTTCACAAAGTTTCATCATACAATTTCAAATTGCTTCTCTAAAACAAAATCATGAATGATGATTTCAAAGAATCATTACAGCTGAGCATACCAATGTTTCCAAATTCACAAGCATTTCTTTATGGTCACTTTTACCACAATTTCCTCAATTTAAATGTGAAGCATATGCAAATTTCTCATTACTTAATAGTTAATTTAGACTAAATAATGAGATGATTTTGAACATAATACACGAGAGAATGTTGAGATTTATTTATCATCAAACTCTTTCAGGTATGCATAGACATGTTCATCTTCATTTGTAGTTAATTTATCTTTTTCATAGTTTACTTATTATTTATGTTTTTCTTCTTTTGCAGGTGTTTATTGGATTAATTTGGAGACTTGATTCTGATTTTCATATTTAACTAGATTTAGAATAAAGCGAGCAGTCATCTCTTTCCAATTAGCAACATGTTCAGCGAAGTATTTGTTATTTCATCAAAATATGGGTATTCTATAGTTTTTCTTTTGTTCATATTTCCTTGCTTCACAAATGCACGAGATGAGCCAATAATCGTTAATGCAACTGAAATGGAATGTTAGACTCTTTCTTGTTCAGATTTGCTACAAGCAAAGGAAATTGCAAAAATATTGCAACAAATACTTTTTCCATGACATTACCTCTACCTGTTCTAAATCTTACCGTTGTTGGTTGAGTTAATCCTTTCCTTTGCACTCATTCATCTTACATCTTCTTTAGTCACATTTCTTTGGAGATGATTCAAGGCCTATATTTGGTAAATATTGGAATCCTGATGTTTGTTTTTCCACTTTCCAATATCTTTCCTCGAGATTTCAAACCTTTTGGTTTATCAGAATGTTGGATTTATGTTATATTGGAAGCATTTGAACACACATTCTGAGATTTGTCTCTCTGAGATCCAAAAGGGCTATTTTATTTCTCTGCTCAAATTCCTTGATCTCGTAATATTGTAGAATTCATATTGAATTATTAATATATATGAGCTCCAATATTATGTTTCTATACAATATTATTTTTGGGCTTCCTTCTATCGGAACTCCTATTTAAAACCTTTACGAGAAATATTTATATTGGGACTTCTGATATCAGAAGTGAAAATCAATTAAACCTTCGAAAAGGAATTATGTGGAAAACATTTTAATAGAAAAGGCTTTATTTATCATAATTTTGTCTATCGGGGAATTATTCTCATTTCAGAAGTCTTGTTTATCGAAGCTCTTACCTTTTCCTTTGATTTTCTTGGAATCTCGGAACCTTGGTATATCGGGTTATTATCATAAATAAATTTAAATTTCTCCTCGATATTTCTTTTTCGCTTCTTAATTTCTCGGATTAGTGAGATATCATATTATAGAACTTTGTTGGCCACTTCTAAATTTATCCATTACTATATGGTTCGATTTATCATTATATCCACATGGAGTCCTCTCTAATTATCTTTGTATATATATGGTGAGTTGCATGTTATCATATTATTCGAGAGCTTGGAGATATTTTCAATGATAATTTCATCAAACCCCAAGCAAGCATTCCTCTATATGATTAAGTGACTTTTAATGTTATCCATTTTTCATGGTGTGTGCACATGAATTGTATTGTTGTGGCTTCATTGGAACTCACATGTATAGTTAGGCCTCTTTTTACTCTTCACGAAAATCTTCCTGGTTAATGAAAGACTTTATCATTCTGTGGCTCATTTATGTTTTTTACTTGTCCCACTATTAGATTTTCATCTCATCATCCCAATTATTTTAGTATGCTTCCTAGTTTTATTTTCAAGGCACTCTTGAGTAGCCACTATGGTAATGCAATAGTTTCTAATGAAATTGGAAACATGCAAGGTGATAGAACAACCTATGTTTGTATTCTCTTCTAAGTTTTCTTAGTTTTTGATATGTCACTCCATGTTTATCATGAAAAGATTTAAGTCCTCTCCATATACACAATTATTACATTGTTTGGGACTTTGAATCGATATCTTGGGATTGTATCAATATTTCGGGGATAATATCAACTCAGAAGTGATGAGAAGAGAACAATTCCACTGCAATTCATAAGGAAGCATATTTTCATTCTCACCTTTTATGGATTTTCTTTACTTTTGATTCCTTGAACATGAGACACCATTTTTCTAGTTATACTGCTTGCTTTAATTTTTATTTGATAAGATACTTTTGGGCCAATGAAAACTACATTGAAAGCCACTTCTTCATGCTTTTACTTCCAATTAAAGGAAGAGGTTAGCTTTTGTTGGAGAAACTCAATTTCTCTCAAGTAAATTTTAAATAAAATTGTCCAATGGTAAGTTTCTTATGCTCACTTTCATTCTTTTAATTTTTCTTTACATTTTTTGTTTTAATTTTTTTTTATTTCTGCTAATCTCAAACTCTATTTTGCAGGACTTCAAGAATTTATTTGCACTCTTATCATCTGATATTTGACACTCATTCTCCTTTGTTTGGTTTGCTTTCAAGTTTTTTGGGAGAAGCAGTAATGCTCGAACCCTTTTAGCACCTCTCCGACAACAACACCAAAATGTTGGTTTTTAGAAGTTAGTTTGGAAACACATCTGCTACATAGGACTAGAGCTAGCATGTGGGAAACTTTCCTAAAGTGACTAGCAGTTTAATTTAACTTTATGACATGTAAAATTAATGAGAAAAACGCACTTTATTAATGTCAATGAGAGATTAAAACACAACTAATGGATCAAGAGGGCCCAATATTAAATATCATCCCTGATCTTGGAGGCTAGGTGGAAGGCTAAAGGAAACCCTCTCTTGGCTTTATAGTGGCACAAATCCCAAGGAGAAGCTCATTTCTAATTGTTAAGTGAGAGATTCATGATAAGGGAGAGATTTTGAGCTAAAGGAAGGAGGACAATTTGTTGAGTATAGAAGTCAAGTGGCACAAATTCCAAGGCAAGAATGCTTGCACAAATCCCAAGGCAGTGTGAGAATTAATGGGAGACTCTATAGATAAGAATAACCAATGAATACAATAGTCAAAGGGCATGAAAATCAAGGAAAAGAAGTGGCACAATTTTCTGAAGGAGTGGTATACCATAAAACAATCGTTTGCACACATTTCAAAGAAAAATTTTGCTAATTTGGTGGTTGTACAGTCCCAATGACATCTCTGGTTCTTCACAAATTGAAATTATAGATACTAATCATTATACCATAGCTGCTCCATATTTACATAAAGATGATCAAGTATAAATTCAACAAAATGCACAATCTATTAGCAGCAATTAGCAACAATTAAATCAGCATCAATTTAATCAACTAGAGAATGTTGACAATGGATAGTCTATTTCTGAAATTAATTCACAATCTACTGATAATAAATTGTAAATGATGGAGTAGCTCAGCAACAATTCACAGCTAGATCAAATGCACGAAGAATTTGAATTGTCTATTTTAGAAAATCAAAATCATATATGCATAGATAAACCTTCAGGTACATATCTTCAACTACCTATTTTTCTCTCTACCCTAATATATTTAACAATAATAATTTAATTCATAATCAATCAACAGTTCTTTTGAATACATATTTAATTTTAGAAAAAAGAGGAACTAATATTAATAAAGAATTATTAATTTATGTTATTGGTAGAGAAAATTTAATCAATAATCATGAAGATTCCCTTAATTGGGTATTCAATTACTTGCCTAGTTTTGATTTATTTAATTAAGAGGAAAAAGTAGAATTCCTGCAGAAACTCTGATAGATCTAGAATTCTAGTTAAATTGAACACAAGTAATTTGCTAATATTCAAGAGAGGAGAGAAAGAATTTTCTCCATAAAATCAATGTATTAAATTAATTAACAATAGTAATACATGAGCAACCAAACCTCTAATCCCAAAGGGAGGTGGTTATATAGAAATTGCCGAATCTAGAAAACTAGGAAAAAACTAGTAAAAAACTATAAAAGGCTAAGAAAAGCTAAAGGGAGGCCCAAAATAGCAACAATGACTCAAGACAACCTATGCCAACTATCAGCGACGAGGAAATCATGAGGAGGGGCGCATTTCCCAAGGAAGGGAACTTTAAAACATGCTAAAGTGGTCTGGGGGACCAAATCCCTTGATTTAAGGGGGAATCTTCATGTGGGGCGCCAATCCTCAAATAACTCAAGTGGATGAGATGTGGTTAGGTGTGAACATGCACTTAGATGTCTAAATGGTTTAGGAAAGTGGTTGGACCAATATTTCCATAATATTAAGCCTTTAAAGGCAAAAAATAAGGGAAATTTTGTCCACCGAGCTAGTTTACCAAAAACCAAGTGTGAACATGATTTTTAGTGCATGTGGCTAAGTCAAGGATACTTAGGCTAAAAAATAAATGTAGATGTTAGGATTATATTCCAACACCCCCCCTTCATCCTAACTCACTTATCTAAACTGAGTCCCAGCCAAGATGCCATGTTAGGTACTCAGGTACAATAAATAAAAGATCCTCATAAAATGAAGAAAGAGGGAAAACCTCGTGGGAACCCCCCCCCCCCCAAAAAAAAAAAGAGGAAAAAAGGGCTAAGTGGCCAGAAGGGCCTACTCAGATGTCTCCACCACTCCAAGCATAGCTCTCAGTTCTGAAAATTTCTTTTCAGTGAAAGAATTGGTGAAGATGTCTGCAACCTGCTGCTCAGTGGGGCAATACTGTAGTGATATGACTCAATCACAAATCAGCTCGCGGATGTAATGCATGTGAATCTCGATGTGCTTGGTCCTCTGCCTCTGAAATGGATCAATCAATATCTGAATGGACCCCTGATTGTCACAAAATATGATAGTCGGAAGTGGATACTGAATACCAAACTCAGAGAGAAGCCCCTGCAACCAAAAAACCTGTGTAACTGCATTCATTGCACCTCTATACTCTACCTCGGCTGTAGATAAAGCAATTGTGGATTGCTTCTTGCTAGAGCAGCAAACAAGCCCTGAACCAGAGCTAAAAACATAACCAGAGGTGGACTTGCAGTCTGTACCATCACCAACCCAATCAGAATTTGTGTACCCAATCAGTGAAAGTGGGCAATCTGTAGCATAAAACATACCAAAACTGGAAATACCTTTCACATATCTAAGGATTCTCTTTGCAAATTTCTAGTGAATCTCATGGGGCTCCTGCATATATCTAGAAAAAAGTCCTACTGCAAAAGATATATCAGGTTGGGTGTGAGTAAGATAAAACAAACTCCCAACCAACTGTCGATACAGTGTACTGTCCACCAAAGGTGTAGTACCCGCACCCTCAAATCTGATCCCAAAAAGAAAGGGAGATTTTGTTGGCTTGAATTATGTTGTTTGAAAGTGGATAAGTAGTTCTAATGCATACTTAGACTATGCCATCTTGATCCTTGAAGTAGACTGAGAAACTGCAAGACCAAGAAAGTAGTGCAACAGTACCAAATTTGTCATGGAAAATCGATCGTGGAATGTTGACTTTACCGAATCAATAGTTGAGGTAAGGTTCCATGTCATCAGTAAATCATCTACATAAAGTACTATTAGTAAAAATGGAATCATCATGTTACAGCAAATAAACATTTAAATCAGATTTGCATCGAATGAATCCAATGGAAAGCAGGAAAGAATTCGTCTTTGGATACCAGGCTCTGGGAGCCTGTTTTAGGCCATACAAAGATTTCTTTAATCTTCAAACGAGGGAAGAGTTCTAAATGTATCCCTATGGCTACTCCATATATATCTCCTCCTTGAGATATCCATGAATAAATGCACTCTTCACATCCATGTGATGAACTTCCCATCTACGAGAAGTCGCAATGGCTAAAACTAGTCGAATGGAGTCCATTTTTGCAACAGGTGCAAATGTGTCTGTGTAGTCTATGCCATGTACCTGTGAGTATCCTTTTGAAACAAGTCGAGATTTTTACTTGTTGATATCAGCATCTGCAGCAATCTCTGTTAAATATATCCATCGGCATCAAACAAGCTTTCTTCCTTTCGGAAGTGGAACCAAGTCCCATGTGTTGTTTTCCATGAGAGCAGAGTACTCTTCATCCATGGCAGCCTCCCAAAGTGGGTTTCCAGCAGCCTCATAGTGTGACTGTGGATCTGAACCAAGTTTCATATAGAAATTTATGGAAAGCAATGTTTCGGTGGCATCCAGGGCTTGAGGAGCCCCAAAAAACTGTGATCTAGTCCTTGTCCCATCCCCAGGATCACCGACTAGTTCACCCGCTTCTTGCAGGGTTTTCTCTACCCAAGTTGGTAGCTGAGTTGGAGCAGCCATGTCCTACTCCTCATCCTCTGAATCAGACCCAAGAGGCTTCTCTGATGGCTGATTTGAAGTGCTTGAAGAAGTTTCGGACTCCTCCTCATCAGTGGAAACAAGCAGTTCCTCAGCAGGGTCCGCTGAAAAATCATGCAGTGATTCTTCTTCAAACTTCACACTTCGAGCTACAAGGAACTTTTTAGTGTGAGATTCCAGCAATATATATCCTTTGAAATTGTTAGGATATCGAACAAAGATACATTCAACACTTTGAGGCCCCAAAGCCTTCCTCTTATCTGTCGGAATGTGAGCCCATGCGCGTGAACCAAAAATGCGAAAGTGCGACACTTTCAGTTTCTTACCGGTCCAACATTCAAATGGAGTGGTGCCTTTGAGTACTTTGTGAGGAATGCAGTTCTAAATGTATGATGCACAATTAATAGCTTCAGTCCATAGCTTAGGAGCTAATGATTTGGATTGTAGCATACAATTGGCCATCTCTTTTAACAACTGGTTTTTCCTCTCCATGACACCATTTGTTGTGGTGTATATGGCACTTTGTATTGTAGTTGTATACCTACATCAATACAAAGTTTCTACACATATTTGTTGACATACTCCCCCCATTATCAATATAGAGTATCTTAATCTTACACCCAGACTCATTCTCAGCAAGTGCTTTAAATTCTATAAGGCATTCAAATACTTCTGATTTTAATTTCAGAAAAAATACCCAAGTAAAGCGAGAGAAATCATCTATGAAGGTGAGTACATATTGAGCCTTAACTTATTGAAGGCTATGGGAATGGGCTCGTGATGTCACTGTGAATCAACCCAAGAGGTGAAGAAACTCTATGTGCCTTCCCTTTGTTAAAAATTTTCTCCGGATGCTTGCCAAGAATGCATCCTTGACATACATCGCTTGTGAATTTAATAGCAGGCAATCCTTCTACCATTTTTTCCTTGCTAAGTTGATGCAAGTACTTATAGTTTAGATGGCCAAATCTTTCATGCCATAATCTATTGATATCATTAGATTGTGACAAAAATATAGTGCTAACATATTTAGGAACAAAGTGGGAGAAGAAATACAAACGAAAACTGTGATCTGCAATTCCATGTGCAAGCTGTGAGCCCATGGAAATGTCGCTAATCACTGTGGAGTCCAGAGTGAACTCCACCTTCCTTCCAGAGCCAAAATGAGTGATCTGATATATCAAGAGAATATTTGTAGACAACATGAAGCACATTTGTGAAGCATCCCCCTTCAAGGTCTACAATTCCTTCTCCGCACACCTTTGCGGGTATGGCATCTCCCAAGTAAATTGGGGATCTTGTGCTTTCTTTGATGGAGGAAAATTCATATTTTGATGTAGACATATGGTTCGATGCACCTGAATCAAGGATCCAAGCTGATGGAGTCGTTGTGACAGCCATTAAATCATGACCATATCATGCTCTCCCTCTCCCATCTCCCGTTCTGTTATCATCCTTCTTCTTTGCATTCTCGAGCATGGTGAGATTGTGCTGCTGCAATTGCTTAGCCATCTCATCGATTGTTTTCCTCATGCAATTTTCTTCGGGATGAAAACCTTTGGAATAGTAGCTACAAAGTGTTATTTCCTTCTTCTTCTTACCCTTAGGCAAAGAAGAGCTCTCTGAAGATTGTACGGGTCTCTCCTTCTTCGATTCATTAAATTTACCCTTCCATTTTTTCTTGTCTCTTCCATTGCTCTTTGGAGCATCAGTAGCCGCAAGTGCTTGGTTCTTTGAACGCTTGATGGCACCCATTTGGACTAAATTAGCTTTCTCTTGAGTCAATTCTGCAATGAAGTCATTCAATGGAGGCACTTTCTATTTTTCCTGAGTCAATTTAGATGCTTGAAAAGATGATACAAATACGGAATATTCAAGGCCTAATTTCAAGAGAATCGAAAGGATGAGTTGATCTTCTTCTTTCTTGACTCCACATGCATCAATTTCAACAAGGAGGGATTTAAAATTGTTGAAGTATTCTTGCAGGTTTTTGAAATGAGTTGGACTGACGGATATGAGTTCATTCTCCAGTTGAACCACTCTCATTTCATCCTGCTTGCCGAATAGTCCTTCCAATGTGGTACAGACTGCATCGGGAGTAGTGTTTCCGCTAACATGAAAGAGGAGTTCTCTGGAAATTGATAGGCATATCAATCGAATTGCTTCATCTAATTTATTGAAATACTTGATCTTCTCCATTGTAGAAGTCGGTTCAGTCTCCGTTCCCATTGTTACCCTGTAAAGCCCTTTTCTTCAGAGGAGCAGAGTGATCTTTGTCTTCCATTCGAAGTAATTGAAAGGATTTAGAACGATTGTGGGCTCAGAGAGATGATCCATTGTTTCTTGTTGCGCCTCCTGATGATCTATACCTACAAATAAGACCGTGTACAATCCACTATATTCAAACTAGCTTTGATACCATGTAGAAATCCTGCAAAAATCTAATAGATCTAGAATTCTAGTTAAATTAAACACAAGTAATTTGCTCATATTTAAGAGAGGAGAGAAAGAATTTGCTCCATAAAATCAATGTATTAAATTAATGAACAATAGTAATACATGAGCAACCAAACCTCTAATCCCAAAGGGAGGTGGTTATATAGAAATTGCCGAATCTAGAAAACTAGTAAAAAACTAGAAAAGGCTAAGAAAAGCTAAAGGGAGGCCTAAAATAGCAACAATGACTCAAGACAACCTATGCCAACTATCAGCCATGAGGAAAGCATGAGTGTTGGGTCCCTATAATACTACTAATTACCCCTTTACTATTGTTGTTGCATCCCTTATTAATATTTTTGTGCCCCTATTATCCCTATATTGTTATTATTGTGCCCCATAGAATCCCTCTATTTTTACTTTTGTGGCTTTAGATTATTATTGTTAGGTCGGCTGGGTTATATTGTGACTCCTTAGACTCCTATATATAGAAAGGAGGTTTTGTCATTTGAATCATCCAAGAATTGCTCATTTATGTAATGTAAAGGAGGTTTCCCCCTCAAAGAGGCTGAATTCTAAGGCGTTGATCTATCTTTTCTATCTTTTCTTGAGCTGGTTTCATAACATTTCATATCAGAGCTTTGGATTCTAGGGTTTCGCTGCTCCAAACAGGTCACCGTGGCATTTTCGCTATAACTTTTTTTTTGTGATGTTTCGGAAGTTTAAAAAAAAACCCATTTGAGAATAAATCGCGTTTAACCACGGATCCGAATTTCAGAGATTTTCGCTCTATATTTGCGGAGATATGATCTGAGGAAGTTGGTATTTTTGCAGACTCCTGAATTACATTCCAAACAGGTGACCTGGGGAAAATAGTCATAAATTTCTCTCTGGGAATCGGATTGAAATTTCGTAAGAAGGTACAGAAATAGGACGGACTTTAGTTTCTTTTAAGAATTTTTAAGATCCAAAGGTCGAAACAATGACTCGTGGCATGTCGTACAAGTTCGCTCTACCGAACTAGTCTATAATCAAGTCACTGTGGGAGATTTCACATCCTTAGAGAATCCAAATTGGGTCAGACTTGTGGCATTGGAAAGAGAACACATAGGGCTACTGCAGGTCACAAATTCAGAACTAGATGATTGGAAATTACAGAGATACATCAAAGGCAATATCGAGCTCCTACAAAGTGAAAAAATGTGTGTAGATTTTCTTAAATTTTTTCTTAAGCTTGGTTTGAAAATTTATTTTGAAGGAATTCAAAGGGCATAGTAAAGCATTATTATTGGTAACTGATGCCCCGAGGAAATAAAATGCAAACACCTAGTAAGGAACCTGAAAGCTCTAGCATGACTCATGAAGAAGAGGAAGAAATGCTACATGATATATCAAAATTACAAGAACAAGTGCAACAAATGTCATTGTCACAAAAGCTAATAGAAGCTAAGATAAATGGCATGGAAGCTAAGATGAATGGCGTGGAAGCTAAATTGAATGGCATGGAAGCTAAGATGGACAACTTGAAGATAGATTTGAACACAAATTTGAAGACAAGCATGGCAGATTTGAAGACAGATTTGACAAATTTTCTACAAGAAATACTTACCAATGGTGAAAAGGTAGTAAAGGAAACTCATGATGCGAACAAAAGAAATGTTAATCATGATTTCTTAGACTCTAATGTGGGATCGAAAACCCACCATATTCCAAAAATCGATATGAGGAAGTTTGATGGCAAGGATCCCGCAACATGGATATTACAAATGGAGCAATTTTTCAATCTCAATAATGTGCAAAACACACAAAAGGTACGTATGGCAACTTTATATTTGGAACCAAATCAGTTTGTATGGTATCAATGGCTTTACTCTCGTAAAAAATTTAATTACTTGGGCAATTTTTACGGAAGAATTGATAGCACATTATGAGGATACAAAAAGAAACACTTTTTTTATCCAATTGATAAGTCTCAAACAAAAGGGTTCAATAATGGAGCACATTGAGGAGTTCCAAAACTTGAACATAAGGGTAAAAGATATTCCAGAGGAGCATAGGATTGATGTGTTCATAGGGTCTTTAAAGGATAATATCCAACATGATGTTCGCCTTTGGGAACCTGATTCATTAGAGAAGGCATTCAGGTTAGCAAGAAAAATGGAAAGCAAAATTATGGCAACCAAGAAGCATACCACTCTCAACTATAAAGATGGAAGTATGGTTGCTCCTAGTCTTCCACAACCTATAAGGTTGACACCACAACAATTGGAAGAAAAAAGAGCAAAAGGGCTTTGTTACAGTTGTGATAGCAAATACACTAAAGGTCATAAGTGTGCTGAGAAGAAATTATTCTACATAGATTGTGAAGAGGAAGAAGAAAAGGAGCAAGAAAGGTCAAAAGAAGAGGATATACTGTAGGAACAAAGCCTAGATAAAGAAGAAATGAATACGACCATATCTTGTAATGCATTGGTGGGAATTACCACTCCTCAAAACATCAAGATAGAAGGACAAATCAAGAAGAAAAAGGTACTAGTGTTGATTGATTCAGGAAGTACCCACAATTTTATTCATTGTAAGGTAGCAAAAGAATTGAATTGCTTCTTATACCCAGCATCAGAGTGTCAAGTGATGGTTGCAAATGGAGGAACAATAAATTTCTCTGGAAAGTGCCATAATATCAAGCTATCGATGGGAGAATATGTATTGACTAGCCCAATGCTTTCCATTCCAATGGGAGGTGTTGATGTTGTACTAGGAGTACAATGGCTACAATCCTTGGGTACAATAATTTTCAAGAACTTTTCATGAAATTTTCCATGGAAGGAAAGGAAGTTGAATTAAGGGGTATTGCAGGGAAACCGGGAAAGATAATTAGCTCTAATGGTATGACAAAGCTTCTAAAAAAGGAACAAAGGGGTGTAATTGCACAATTATGTTCGCTAGATGTTTCCATATTGCAATCATCTATTTCTCCAGATCTCCAAAAAGTCTTGGACAATCATTCCAAGGTATTTGAGACTCCCAAAGGTCTCCCACCTATTCGTGATCATGATCATGCTATTCATTTGATTCCAAGAAGTGTTCCTCCAAAAATCAAGCCATACAGATATCCCTATGCCCAAAAGAGTGAAATTGAACGTATGGTTGCAGAAATGCTAGAGGTTGGTATAATTCAACCGAGTCAAAGTTCTTTCTCTGCTCCAGTAGTATTAGTGCACAAGAAGGATGGATCATGGCGCATGTGTCCGGATTATAGGGAGCTCAACAAGCTCACTATTAAAGATAAGTTTCCCACTCCCATCATTGACGAATTACTGGATGAATTGCATGGATCAGTTTACTTCACCAAGTTGGATATTCATTCAAGATATCATCAAATCAGAATGAAGACTGAAGAAATTCTGAAAACAAGATTTAGAACTCATGAGGGTCATTATGAATTTTTGGTCATGCCTTTTGGCCTTACCAATGCACCTTCAACATTTCAAGGTTTGATGAATTCCATTTTCAAACCATTCCTTAGAAATTTTGTTAGTATTTTTTGATGATATACTAATCTACAGCAAGTCTTGGAAGGATCAAGTTGAACATGTTGACAGGGTGCTACAACTATTGGAGGAGAAACAATTATATGCAAAAAGATCCAAATGTTTCTTTGGAGTACAAGAGGTGGAATATCTGCGTTATATTGTATCTCATGAAGGAGTTAAGGTAGACCCTACCAAAATCAAAGCCATTAAGGAATGGAAAATCCCCACATCCATAAAGCATCTGCGAGGATTTCTCGGTTTGACAGGGTATTATCGCAAGTTTGTTAAGAATTATGGGAGAATAGCAGCACCTCTAACAACATTATTGAAGAAAGATGCATTTTCATGGAATCCAGAAGCAACAAAGGCCTTCGAACATCTTAAAGAGGCAATGTTTCAAGCACCGGTCTTAGCTACACCGGACTTCACAAAAACCTTTATTGTGGAATGCGATGCTTCAGGAAATAGAATTGGTGTTGTTTTAATGCAAGATGAAAGACCCATTGCTTTTGAAAGTCGTCCAATCAAGGGAAAGTTTTTACACAAAGCTATTTATGAGAAGGAAATGTTGGCAATACTCCATGCACTTAAGAAATGGCGACCCTACCTAATGGGAAGACACTTCAAGGTAAAAACGGATCATGATAGCCTTAAATACTTTTTAGAACAAATATTATCCTCTGAATAGCAAAAAAAGTGGGTCACAAATATGTTGGGTTATGACTTTGAAATCATCTACAAAAAAGGGAAGCAAAATGTGGTGGCAGATGCACTCTCAAGAAAGGATGAGGATGTGGAAGCATTGTTGTGCGCCATTTCTATCATCCAACCAGATTGGATAAACGAAGCAAGGGAGGAATGGAAGAATGACGAAGAAGTGTGGGAACTTATTCGAAAGTTACAACAAGATTCCAGTACATCTGATACATTTAGCTGGAAAAATGATTCTTTATGGTACAAAGATTGCTTATACCTCTGTAAGAATTCCAAACTAAAACAAAAGATTATTATGGAATTGCACACTTCTCCCTTAGGAGGGCACTCAGGATTTTTAAAAACTTACCACAGGGTTAAGAAGGAATTTTTTTGGGAGGGCCTTAAATCGGATATTCAAAAATTTGTGGCGGAATGTTTGGTTTGCCAACAAAATAAAGTTGAAACAATTAAGACACCGGGTTTATTACAACCTTTATCCATTCCAAGCCAACGTTGGGAGGAGGTTTCAATGGATTTTATCACAGGTTTACCCAAGTCTGAGGGAAAGGGTGTCATCATGGTGGTAGTTGACAAACTTACCAAGTATGCACACTTTTGTGCATTATCACATCCATTTAAAGCCAGTACGGTTTCTACTGCATTTATGGAAACAATTCAAAAGCTACATGGAAACCCAAAGATTATTATAAGTGACAGAGATCCCATTTTCACTGGCCATTTTTGGACAAAATTATTTTCTTGTCTTGGTACTCAGTTAGCTCATAGCTCATCCTATCATCCTCAATCTGATAGGCAAACTGAGATAGTAAACAAATGTTTGGAAGGATATCTTCGTTTCTTTGTATCTGATAAACAGACACAATGGGTCAAATGGTTGCCTCTGGCTGAATGGTGGTATAACACTTCCTTCCATACAGCAACAAAAATGACCCCATTTATGGCACTTTATGGATATCATCCACCATCCATCACATCATATTTAAGAGAAAATCCTAAGGTTCAAGCAGTGGAACATCACATCGAACATCAACAAAAAGTCCTCCAACTCTTAAAGGATAACCTCGTGTTGGCACATAATAGAATGAAACAACAGGCAGATCAACATCGCACCGAAAGAAGTTTTGATGTAGGTGATTGGGTATTCCTACGGTTACAACCATATAAGCAAATGTCCCTCAAGCAAGCTAAGAAGGATAATAAGTTATCACCAAAGTATTATGGTCCGTACAAGTTGTTGCAAAAGATTGGTACTATGGCATACAAATTGGAGCTTCCTGCAGCTTCTCGATTGCACCCAGTTTTCCATGTTTCATGTTTAAAGAAGGTTATAGGCGACAAGCTCCCAGTTCAAACAATATTGCCAAAACTTGACGAGGAATGAAAAATTATATTGGAACCAGAAGCAGTCACAGAAACAAGAACTCGACAGCTACGAAATCGATCAATTTCAGAGTATCTTATCAAGTGGAAGAACTTATCCGTTGAAGATTCCACATGGGAGGATGAGAATTTTATACAGAAGCATCCAGAACTACTCAAGTGTTGAGGACAACAACTTTTTTGAAGGAGAGGGGCATGTTGGGACCCTATAATACTAGTAATTACCCCATTACTATTGTTGTTGCATCCCTTATTAATATTGTTGTGCCCCTATTATCCCCATATTGTTATTATTGTGCCCCATAGAATCCCTCTATTGTTATTTTTGTGGCTTTAGATTATTATTGTTAGGTCGGTTGGGTTATATTGTGACTCCTTAGACTCCTATATATAGAAAGGAGGTTTTTTCATTTGAATCATCCAAGAATTGTTCATTTATGTAATGTAAAGGAGGTTGCCCCCTCGAAGAGGCTAAATTCTAAGGCATTGATCTATCTTTTCTATATTTTCTTGAGCTGGTTTCATAACAATGAGGAGCGTCACATTTCCCAAGGAAGGAAACTTTAAAACATGCTAAAATGGTCCGAGGGACCAAATCCCTTGATTTAAGGGGGAATCTTCATGTGGGGTGCCAATCCTCAAATAACTCAAGTGGATGAGGTGTGGTTAGAGGTGAACATGCACTTAGATGTCTAAATGGTTTAGGAAAGTGGTTGGACCAGTATTTCCATAATATTAAGCCTTTAAAGGCAAAAAATAGGGAAAGTTGGTCCACCGAGCTAGTTTACCAAAAACCAAGTGTGAACATGATTTTTAGTGCATGTGGCTAAGTTAAGGATACTTAGGCTAAAAAATAAATGTAGATGTTAGGATTATATTCCAACAGAAAAGAATATTAATGAAGTTATTTACGATGATGACTTGGAAAATGAAAATGCCCAACCTCTTTTTCTTCAAAAATGGTTTGTCTGACTCTCATATTCCCCATTCCTTAGGTGAGTCTATTTTTGAAGATAAAGAGAACTTTAAAAAAGGAATTATTCCAATACATTCTAGTTTTCAAGCATGCAATCATCATAGTAATTTCGGTATTCAAGAGCATAACCAATTTTTTTATTCGTACGATGATGGAATTCATATTTAATTATTACTGTATCTGAGTTCTAATATTATGTTTCTATCCAATATTAATTTTCGGCTTCCTACTATCAGAACTCTTATTTAAAACCTTTACGAGAAATATTTATATCGGGACTTCCGATATCGGAAGTGAAAATCAATTAAACCTTCGAAAAGGAATTTCGTCGAAAAAAAATTAATAGCAAAGGCTTTATTTATCATAATTTTGTCTATCGGAGAATTGTTCTCATTTTGGAAGTATTATTTATCAAAGATCTTACCTTTGGCTTTGATTTTCTCGAAATATCGGAACCTTGGGATATTGGGCTATTATCATAAATCAATTTAAATTTCTCCTGGAGATTTCTTTTTTGCTTCTTAATTTCTCGAATTAGTGAGATATTAGATTATATAACTTTATTTGCCCCTTGTCAATTCATCCATTACTATATGGTTCGATTTATCATTATAAACACATGGAATCCTCTTTGATTATATTTGTATATGTATGTTGACTTGCATATTATCATATTGTTCGATAGCTTGGAGGTATTTTTAATGATAATTCATAAAACCCCAAGCAATCATTCCTCTAGATGGCTAAGCGACTTTTAAGGATATCTATTTTCCATGGTGTGTGCACATGAATCTTATTGTTGTGCCTTCGTTGGAACTCACATGTATAGTTAGGCCTCGTTTTACTCTTCATATCAATTTTCCTGGCTAATGAAAGACTTTATCACATGTGGCTTGTATATGTTTTTTCCCTTGTCCCACTATTGGATGCTCATCTCATCATCCCAATTATTTTAGTATGCATCCTAATTTTCTTTTCAAGGCACTCTTGAGTAGCCACTATGGTAATGAAATAGCTTCTAATGAAATTGGAAACATGAAAAGGTGATAGAACAAACTATGTTTGTATTCTCTTCTAAATTTTCTTATTTTTTGACATGTCGCTCCACATTTATCATGAAAAGATTTAAATCCTCTCCGTATACATGATTGTTACATTTTTTGGGACTTTGAATCAATTTCTTGGTATTGTATCAATATTTTCGGGCTAATATAAACTCAAAATTGACGAGAAGAGAACAATTCCACTACAATTCATAAAGAAGCATATTTTCATTCTCATTTTTTATGGATTTGCTTTACTTCTAATTCCTTGAACATGAGACATATTTTTTCTAGTTTTACTGCTTGATTTAATTTTGATTTAATAAGTTATGATTTTGGGCCAATTAAATCTACATTGAAAGCCACTTCTTCATGCTTTTACTTCCAATTAAAGGAAGACGTTACCTTTTTTATGCAAGAGCATCCAACTAAGGACGCCATGACCGGGTGTTGGTCTCAGCTGAGGAGGAGAGGTCATCAACAATTTGAATTTCATTTGTGTTTGTTAAATAAGAATTGTATTAGGAGCGTTTTTTATGTTTTGTTTATGTTTGTTAGTGAGTAGTTAGGGATAGTACAGTTAGGGACAGTACAATCAGTTAGAAGCAGTTGCAGACACCTGGTTGTCTGGTCTCTTGTTTAGTTTAACTTTCTAGTTATTTACTTTAAAAAAAAACAACAACAAAGTAACAGGAAAGAAAATATTATCATTGTATTTTACAGAACGAAAGAATCAAAATAGCGAGATAGTTGACAACTGCATAACTAAACAAGCAACTGCCAATAGTTTGCTTAACTGTATTGCAAGGAATTATAAAACAATTGTACACAGCATGGATGGGGTTCGTTCTTTTCTGGACAGAGAATAATAATACGAAACAGAGATATTTTCTTTTCATTATTTCATTTTCCTGCATCCATCTGAATGACTACTGTATCTCCTATAATCTAATTCTTGTTACATGCAATATAAGAACAGACAAACACTCTGTCAAATTCCTTCCTGAATAGAAGCAAGTTTCTGAATACAAAGTCAAGCAGAAGCATAACTATAGCTGAGACACAGATATACAAAATGAAGACAAGCACATAGTCCCTGTGCACGCTAAGAGGCTACAGAGGCGTGAAGATATGCTACAGTAAATCATTATCCACAAATACAGTTCTAGCATCGAATACAAGCAAGAGGTAACCCTGTGCACGATAATACAAAATTTATTTTTTTCATTAATCTTTCACAAATATCACAACAGTCCACATTAGGGTTTCAAATATGTAATTACAAGCTTAAAGCCAATGGTTTTGAAGGCGAGGAAACCCTCCTTCAGAAACAGAGTAATAGAAAGAGGGTTAGGGTTTCAAACCCTTAAAACAAAGTTCTTTACAGCCCATGGAAAAATCCACATTACATAGTCAACGAACCAGAAAACTAAATTTGTTCACAATCGAACGCATTGCAACTGAACCAGGTCGAGTACAATAGAAACACAACCGGAAATCCTTTGACCAAACAAAGAAAAAAAGGAAAGATCCTACCGGTTCCATTCGAAGAAGGAGTCGAAGGAATACTCCAACTAGAGACTAGTGACCTGCAAGGAGAATAGGACAAGGTGTTAGCATCGTGGGTTTGAAGACCAGAAAAAAAACATGAAGACTGATAAAAAGGGAACGTGAATGCCAGATGTGCTCACCCTCTCGACAGCAAAGCTAGACAAGGAGAATTACAATTGATCGCGACCATCATTAAACAAGAACCCTGCTCGCAAGGAGCTGAGACTGTTAGTGCAAAGAAAAACTGAGAATATAACTTTCAGCAGAGAGAGACATTTTACCTTGCCAGAGAAAGCAGTCGCTGGATGGAAGGGTCCCATTGAGGCCGCGACCTGAACACAAGCATATGCAGACCCAAACAACAAATTATGTAACCATATAAGTAGCAGAGGAACTGTAAACTAACTTCAAGAATCAAAGCGCAACCAGAAAGAAGCAGAGAATATCGAGCCATCTAAAGAAGAACAGAACCTCACACAGTTTGACCAAAGACTAGCAGAGCCAAGCCAGCAAGGGCGTAGACCAAGAAAAATTTTGATGCACATCTATAACTTACCAAAGGAGAATCCACAGTTGATGCAGGCAAACATAGTTGCAGAACAGTGACAAACCCTCACAGAGATGTAGAGCTCACAGCCAACAGCGCATAGTGAAAATGACCGGGAGAATCCAACACCCTAGGGTTTAGCCAAACACAGGAAAAAAGCCCGAGGCCTAGACATTTGTCCTCTTGGCGTACAAAGACATTATTATAGCAATCAATTCCCAAACTAAAATATCTGTGCTAAACCCTTATCAATAATACAATTATTCTTAAATCATTGTAATCAACATTTATTTGATTAATTAAGGTTTATAAAGAGGCTGGTCCCATCATAGTGGTATCAGAGCAAGATTTAGAATTGGCTTGAGAAATGGAGGTAGGAAGACGAGGTAGTGGAAGAGGTGCTCAGAGGATAGCAGAGGAAGGATTGCAGGAGGAGATCAGGATCCTTACTGCTCGTTTGGAGGCAGTTGAAGCAGGGAGAAGAAGGGATCCAGAGGTAGGAGATGATAGTGAAGAAGAAGCTGTAGTGACAACAGATGGATCGGATGAAGAAGGGTTGGAGATGAGATTGTTGAGGTTGGTCCTATTGGTGAGCAACAAGCCCAAACCAGAACTCCCAAATTATGACGGCAGCTTGTCCACAGAAGTTCTGTTGGACTAGATCAGCGAGCTGGACAAGTATTTTGAGTGTGAAGAGGTCAGTGAAGACCGGAGGGTCAAGTTCGCTACGACAAAGTTGAAAGGACACGCAGCCCTGTGGTGGGACAGTGTCCAAACAGAGAGAAGGAGGTTGAACAAGTTGTCGATCAAGAAATGGTCAAGGATGGTGGCCAAGTTGAAAGGCAGATTTCTGCCTAAGGATTACCATATTGCACTACACAGGCAAGTGCAGAATCTGAAGCAGAAAGGGATGACAGTAAGGGAGTACACTAAAGAATTTTACCGAGTGAATTTAAGGGCCGGTTATACAGAGGACACCCTGGAGAAAACCGCCAGGTATGTAAATGGTTTGAGATTAGAAATATTAGATGAAATTAGTATTCTTTCTCCGAAAAACATCAAAGAAGCATATCAGAGTGCTATGAAAGCAGAGGAGAAGATCACCAGGAAACAAAATGCTAGGAGAGGACGGGGAACCGGCAGAGGAAGAGGACAGTGTTATGGCAGAGGGAAAACTGCTAGCAGTAATGAAGAGGGCAGCAGTTCTAAAGCTTCTGGAACAGCAGAAAAAGGTGACAACACGAGAGGTGGTAGGCCATATCAGCGAGGCAGGGGAAATGGCCGAGGCAGAGGAGCTAGTTATCAATGTTACAGGTGCCACAAGTGGGGGCACAGATCTTTTGAGTGTCCTGAGGCGGAACAAGCTAGACAGAGGGGTGCGTATGTCGCACAGCCAGAAGAAGCAGAGGCACCTCCCCAAGAAGCAGAAAATGTGCCGGAAACAGGGGAAGCCTTAGTTTTGAACAAGGTGTTGCTGAAACCAGCCAAAGAAACAGCTGAACAAACTCAGCGGAAAGCTTTGTTTCGAACAATTTGTAAATCACACGGTAAGTGTTGTAAGCTGATTATCGATAGTGGGAGTACAGATAACCTGGTAGCCACGGAGATGGTGGAAAAGTTGGGGTTGAAGCGATTGAAACACCCCACTCCTTATAAGGTATCATGGCTGCAAAAAGGCCATCAGCTGTTGGTGGATGAGCAGTGCGAAGTGGAGTTTCATATCGGCAGATATAAGGATAAAGTCATTTGTGACATAATGCCGATGGATGTATGTCACATACTGCTAGGCAGGCCATGGTAGTATGACAGGAAAGTGGTACATGACGGGAAGACAAACTGTTACAAGTTTGTCAAAGATGGGATCAAGCACACGCTTGTGCCCATCAAGGAGGAAGAGACAACGGGGACAAGTGAGATGAGAGTGTTGTTAATGAGCGGAAAATAGTTTTTGAAACAAGTTGAAGACAGCGAGGTGAGCTATGTTGTTGTAAGAAGAGAAAAGACGGTGCTGCTACACACAGAGGTGTTATATTTTCCCACAGAAATTCAACAGATGTTGTAGGAGTTTAACGATATAGTGGTGGATGACTTGCCAGATAAACTGCCCCCTAAAAGAAGTATAAGTCATCATATTGACTTTATACCCGGAGCAAGTTTGCCGAATAAGGCAGCATATCGAATGAGCCCCAAAGACAATGAGGAGATTAGAAAACAGGTGTAGGAATTGCTAGATAAAGGGCTAATAAGGGAGAGTTTGAGCCCTTGTGCAGTTCCAACAGTTCTCACTCCCAAGAAAGGAGGAGAATGGCGAATGTGCACAGATTCGAGGGCCATCAACAAGATCACCATCTGGTACAGATTTCCACTGCCATGGATGGACGACATGATGGACTGCTTGAGTGGGGTAGCATATTTTTCCAAGATTTATTTAAAGAGTGGGTATCATCAGATTCGAATCTGAGAAGGGGATGAGTGGAAGACAGCCTTCAAGACTAACGAGGGACTGTATGAGTGGCTGGTAATGCCATTCGGACTGAGCAATGCGCCCAGTACCTTTATGTGTTTAATGAATGAAATGCTGAAAGAATACATCGGGAAGTTTGTGATAGTGTACCTAGACGACATATTAATTTTTAGCAAGACGAAAGAGGAACACTTTCGACATGTTCGAAAAGTGCTGGAAAAATTGCAGCAGAATAAGCTGCTGATAAATCTGAAAAAGTGTACTTTTCTGCAAAAAGAGTTGGTTTATCTGGGTTTTGTGATTGCAGAAAACGAGTTGAAGATGGACCCAGAGAAGATTGCAGCGATAGTCAACTGGCCATCCCTGAAAAGCTTATTTGAGGTACGTAGTTTTCATGGGCTGGCGAGTTTTTATGAAAATTTATAAGAAATTTCAGCGAAATCTGCGCACCTATGTTGGACACTATTAAGAAGGCAAGTCAGCCTTTTCGATGGACTGAGGCAGCAGAAAGGAGTTTTCAGCTACTGAAGAAGAAGATCACAGAGAGATCGATCCTGAGATTTCCAGATTTTAAAAAGCTTTTTCAGGTTCGCTGTGATGCAAGCGGTACGGCTATTGGAGCTGTACTTAGCCAAGAGGATAAACCTGTTGCATTTTTCAGCGAGAAGTTGAATGAAAGTAGGCAGAAGTATTCATCCTACGACAAGGAATTCTATGTTGTCATCCAAGCGCTGAAGCATTGGAGACACTATTTGCTGGGGAATGAATTTGTTTTGTTCTCAGATAATTCTGCACTGCAGTATGTGATGCAACAACACAAGCTGAATCATAAACATGCTAAATGGGTTGAATATTTGCAGAGTTTCACCTTTGTGTTGAAACACATCAGTGGGTAGGCCAACAAGGTGGCGAATGCATTGAGTAGAAGAGCCTTAGTATTGCAGGAGAGTACTATACAAGTGCTAGGCTTTGAGCACTTGAAAGATTTGTATCAGACAGACACGGATTTTAAGGAGGCTTACGAAGCATGCCAGAATCCTTTGGTGAGAGACAATAGTCCATGGTTGGACTATAACTTGCAGGAGAAGCTGTTGTTTAGAGGAGGACAGTTATGCATTCCTGACTGCTCAATGAGAGAGAATATCATTCGGGAGAAGCACAGTGGAGGTCTAGCCAAACATTTTGGCATAGACAAGACATTAGAGCAGCTCAACCATTTTTACTTTTGGCCAAAAATGCGAAGGGATGTGCAGAGATTTGTGACCAGATGTAAAGTGTGTCAGTTGGAAAAAGGACACAGTCAAAACATGGGACTTTACACACCATTGCCCATTCCAAGTAGACCGTGGGACTCAGTCAGCTTGGACTTCGTCTTGGGTCTACCAAGGACACAGTGGGGTTATGATTCGGTGATGGTAGTAGTGGACCAGTTTTCGAAGATGGTGCATTTCATCCCTTGCAGAAAAACCAGCGATGCCACTCACGTGGCCCACTTGTTCTTTATAGAGATTGTCAGGCTACATGGTTTGCCTAAGTCTATTCTCTCTGACAGGGACGTGAAGTTTACAGGGCACTTTTGGTGCACCCTATGGAAGAAGATGGACACGTAGTTGAGTTACAGCTCTGCTTATCACTCGCAAACCGATGGGCAAACAAAGGTGGTAAACAGAAGTTTTGGGAACCTACTACGAAGCTTGATTGGTGAAAATTCGCGGATGTGGGATCAAGTACTTGCCCAGGCAGAGTTCGCTTATAACGACTCACCCAATCGCAACATGGGTTGCAGTCCTTTTCAGATCTTATATGGCATGCATCCTCGCGGAGTGCATGAGTTGTGAGATCTAGGACAATAGGAAAGGAGAAGTGCTGACGGGGAAGATTTCGCTAATGCAATGAAATATTTGCATGAGCAGGTGAAAACTAAATTGCAAGAAAACAGTCAAAAATATAAGCAGCAAGCAGATTTGAAATAGAGAGAAGTGAAGTTTAATGTGGGGGATGAATTCCTCGCGCATTTGCTCAAGGAACGCTTCCCTAGAGGTACATACAACAAGCTGAAGTACAAGAAGATAGGTCCCCAGAAATCCTCCGGAAATTTTCAACGAATGCCTACGAAATACAGCTGCCACCAAGAATAGGCATTTCACCCATATTTAATGTAGCAGACCTGTTTCCATACACTGTTTGTTCAAAGGAAGACAATACCACACGGCTTACACGGGACACCCAAGATGGAAGTGAGACTTGGATGAGACAAATGCCTTACATTTAGCCCCCTGAGATCGA
Organism: Pinus tabuliformis; assembly: GCA_031772625.1. NCBI lineage: Eukaryota > Viridiplantae > Streptophyta > Pinopsida > Pinales > Pinaceae > Pinus > Pinus tabuliformis. The sequence goes on along the minus strand of CM062819.1, from coordinate 171,319,994 downwards.
GAGGATCCTCGATATTCAAGTGGCCAAGCGAACTCAGCGGAAATAGTATCTGCAATATTTGGTCAAGTGGAGGAACCGTCCTATTGAGGACAGTTCTTGGCTTGACGCCAGGTAGATAGAGCAGGTGGGTTATTCATTCGAGAAGCTCATGGACCGGAGTCATGAAGCAGATTTGAAATAGAGAGAAGTGAAGTTTAATGTGGGGGATGAATTCCTCGCGCATTTGCACAAGGAACACTTCCCTAGAGGTACATACAACAAGCTGAAGTACAAGAAGATAGGTCCCCGGAAAATCCTCTGGAAATTTTTAGCGAATGCCTACGAAATACAGCTGCCACCAAGAATAGGCATTTCACCCATATTTAATGTAGCAGACCTGTTTCCATACACTGTTGGTTCAAAGGAAGACAATACCACATGGCTTACATGGGACACCCAAGATGGAAGTGAGACTTGGATGAGACAAATGCCTTACGTTTAGCCCCCCGAGATCAAGAGGATCCTCGATATTCAAGTGGCCAAGCGAACTCAGCGGAAATAGTATCTGCAATATTTGGTCAAGTGGAGGAACCTTCCTATTGAGGACAGTTCATGGCTTGACGCCAGGCAGATAGAGCAGGCGGGTTATTCAGTCGAGAAGCTCATGGACCGGAGTCATGAATTTTTCTTACCCCGAGAGCCTGATGCAGGAGCATCCAGCTAAGGGTGCCATGACCGAGTGTTGGTCTCATCTGAGGAGGAGAGGTTCATCAACAATTTGAATTTCATTTGTGTTTGTTAATTAAGAACAGTATTAGGAGCCTATTTTATGTTTTGTTTCTGTTTGTTAGTGAGTAGTTAGGGATAGTACAGTTAGGGACAGTACAGTCAATTAGAAGCAGTTGCAGACACCTGGTTGTCTGGTCCCTTGTTTAGTTTAACTTTCTAGTTATTTACTTTTAAAAAACAACAAAGTAACAGGAAAGAAAATATTATCATTGTATTTTACAGAACGAAAGAATCAAAATAGCGAGATAGTTGACAACTGCATAACTAAACAAGAAACTACCAACAGTTTTCTTAACTGTATTGCAAGGAATTATAAAACAATTGTACACAACATGGACGGGGTTCGTTCTTTTCTGGACAGAGAATAATAATACGAAACAAAGATATTTTCTTTTCATTATTTCATTTTCCTGCATCCATCTAAATGACTACTGTATCTCCTATAATCTAATTCTTGTTACATGCAATATAAGAATAGACAAACACTCTATCAAATTCCTTCCTGAACAAAAGCAAGTTTCTGAATACAAAGTCAAGCAGAAGCATAACTATAGCTGAGACATAGATATACAAAATGAAGACAAGCACATAGTCCCTGTGCACGCTAAGAGGCTACAGAGGCGCAAAGATATGCTACAGTAAATCATTATCCACAAATACAGTTCCAGCATTGAATACAAGCAATAGGTAACCCTATGCACGATAATACAAAATTTATTTTTTTCATTAATCTTTCACAAATATCACAACAGTCCACATTGGGGTTTCAAATACGTAATTACAAGTTTAAAGCTAGCGGTTTCGAAGGCGAGGAAACCCTCCTTCAGAAACAGAGTAATAGAAAGAGGGTTAGGGTTTCAAACCCTTAAAACAAAGTTCTTTACAGCCCACGGCAGAATCCACATTACACAGTCAACGAATCAGAAAACTAAATTTGTTCACAATCGAACGCATTGCAACCGAACCAGGTCGACTACAATAGAAACACAACCAGAAATCCTTCGACCAAACAGAGACAACAAGGAAAGATCCTACTGGTTCCATTCGAAGAAGGAGTCGAGGGAATACTCCAACTGGAGACTAGTGACCTGCAAGGAGAATACGACAAGGTGTTAGCATCGTGGGTTTGAAGACCAGACAACAAACATGAAGACTGATAAAAAGGGAACGTGAATGCCGGATGAGCTCACCCTCTCGACAGCAAAGCTGGACAAGGAGAATTACAATTGACCGTGGCCATCATTAAACAAGAACCCTGCTCGCAAGGAGCCGAGACTGTTAGTGCAAAGAAAAACTGAGAATATAACTTTCAGCAGAGAGAGACATTTTACCTTGCCAGAGAAAGCAGTCGCCGGATGGAAGGGTCCCATTGAGGCCGCGACCTGAACACAAGCATATGCAGACCCAAACAACAAATTATGTAACCATATAAGTAGCAGAGGAACTGTAAACTAACTTAAAGAACCAAAGAGCAACCAGAAAGAAGCAGAGAATATCGAGCCGTCCAAAGAAGAAGAGAACCTCACACAGTTCGACCAAAGACTAGCAGAGCCAAGCCAGCAAGGGCGTAGACCAAGAAAAAATTTGATGCACAGCTATAACTTACCAACAGAGAATCCACAGTCGGCGCAGGCAAACATAGTTGCAAAACAGTGACAAACCCTCACAGAGACGCAGAGCTCACAACCAACAATGCATAGTGAAAATGACCGGGAGAACCCAACACCCTAGGGTTTAGCCAAACGCAGGACGGAAGCCCGAGGCCTGGACATTTGTCCTCTCGGCGTACAAAGACATTAATACAGCAATCAATTCCCAAACTAAAATATCTGCGCTAAACCCTGATCAATAATACAATTATTCTTAAATCATTGTAATCAACATTTATTTGATTAATTAAGGTTTATAAACGGGTTGGTCCCATCACTTTTGTTGGAGAAACTCGGTTTCTCTCAGGTAAAATTTTAAATAAAATTCTCCAATAGTAAGTTTCGTATGCTCACTTTCATTCGTTTTTTTTTCTTTACATTTTTTGTTTCAAATTTGTTTTTAGTTTTGCTTATATGAAACTCTATTTTGCAGGACTTCAATAATTTCTTTGCACCCCTATCATCTCAAATTTGGCACTCATTCTCCTTTGTTTGGTTTACTTTCAAGTTTTTGGGAGAAGCAGTAAAGATCATCAAATCCAGCTAAACTAGGGAGTCCCTAAACTTTCTATTTGTTTCATAAGCATTCCTTCTATCATAAAATTGTTAAGATGATTTTATGCACGATTTGCTTTGAAACAAATAAATGTGCAGGCAGATAATTCTCATTGGCTTAATGACTATTATTTCCTTTATAGTTTCAAAGCCTAATTGTTCCTAACTCTGCAAGATAAAATTCATTAAAAATATCAACATAAGACGAACACACACTTGGTTGTCTTCTTTTACTCTTTTGTTGAGACATTTGTATAATTAGTCTTGTTGGGGTTTATCTTTTAATTTGGGTTTGTCTTTTAGTTTTTCCTTTCATTTTTACATTTTTGGAGTTTGTGATTTATTTTATTTCAATTTTGATTTCTTTTTCTCTTTTCTATTGGTTATGGTTTGATTTTTGTGACTCCACCAAGATTTATATAGAAGGCCTCTTTTCTCACCCAACATCAGTTGGTAGATATGGGAAATATTTACTATGTCTATTCAATGAGTGTCATTTACCATTAAAGGTATATCTTTATGGAATCTTGAAGCCCTTTTTATTTAAATCTTTTCCATGGAGGAACATGCATCCTTTGAAAGTGGTATAGTTCACCTTGTCAAGGAAAGAACTGACCTGAGTTTAACTCAATGGATCCTTCCTATCCCTTCATTTTATTAAAAAACCTTTGATTAATAGTCGCAGGGAAAGATGCGGAGTCAACATTATGGAAATTTTATATCCATTTTCTTAAATCTCTTTTACCATCCCACCTCTTTCACTTAAGTACATCATAAACTAAGCTCACAAATGTGCTTATCAAAAGGGTGATCGAAAGAGGAAGCGTGGGAAATACAAGTAAACTCATTGGGGCTCTCGATGCTCGCTGGCAGCGGGGATATGCTTGTATGGCATAAAATACAACTTCGTCGGGGTATTGTTCAGGCTCATTGGCAGTGAAGCGATGTCAAACACCATTCATATTGATGGATATATACTTTATCAAAAAACTCCTATCCGTAACTCCTATTTTTCATATGAGGTAATCTTAAAATAAAATATTTCCCAAAATTCGGATTCATGATTCTAGACTCAGTCTTCTTTTAGTACTTATCTTTTTGAACTTATATTGCTTAATTTATTTATATGGGACCCTTGAAAATGTTTTGTTTTTTGACGATTTAATAGAATTCCTCACTTTTAACCTTTAAGTAAACCGAAGTTCATTATCTTTTTAACCAGAGATAATTGGTTATTCCCTATATGTCACCATTGTTGATGTGAAAGCACAACACCCCATTTTTAACTTATTTATTTTAAATAATGGGGACCATTTTACATAAATAGTGGTTAAATCACCTTTTAATGTTTTTCTTTTGGTTGTGTCCTACAATTTTGCCAAATAATTATTTTCTTTGGATTTTTCTTTTGATTGCTTCATTGCATTCGACTTTTCACTAGATTTCCATCGATTCTCATTTCATCTCATTTGGATGCACAGTTTACATATTGTGATCATCCAAAATTCGATAAATATTACTGGCAAAGCCAAAAAAATATACAAAATGTAAATTATTATTATTTTAAAATAAATGTTATTAATTTTAATTAATTTTTATAAATTATATTTTTAATTAACCATCCTACAAAACCAAAACCACCATGCTCGAGCTTTTTATATATAATCAAAACCAATAATGTATATTAAAACTTTTTTTTCATCGGGACCCATGACCATACAATATCAGGATTCATTAAAATGCTTCCCCACTATTCCTTTTACAAACTTCCTATACTCTGATATAAGAGTCCCAATATAATATACAGCCCACATACTTCAAACTCCATATCATAACCTCAGGGCCTTTGGATATCAAAGCATTTGACACAATGTTACGATATAACATACTCCCCCGATATCAAAATTCTTCGATATATATCATAGCCCCCGATAACTTAATTCTTCGGCACCTCGGAACCTCAAACTTATGGCATATCACAACTTCTTATAACAAAGGTTTTGAAATTTAATTTCCCCAATACCTCGAGATGTAACTTCTTCTGGTGGTCTACACAAAGCCTCCAATGTCTCGATACTCCATTCACATGGAATGCAATAGGTTTGAAACAAATCAAATGGTTTTATAAAATAAAAGGATTTTATCTATGATTTAATTATATTAGCTAATTTAATTTTTATATTATAATCTTTGTATATAATTTAATTAACTAATTTGTAATTTATAATTTATAATTATAATTTAGTGTTTTAATTAACTTGCATATATTTTAATTGAATTAATAGTTGTAATTAATTAATAACCAATTAAAATTTATCAACTTAATTATATTCTTTTGGCCTAAGCATGTATTTTTCAGAAATTTTGGCAGTCTTGGTAATCCAATTTTGGAGAGGCATATCTAGATATTTACTCAACCAAATGAAGCCCACAATAGCTTGTTGGAAATCTAAGAAAGAAGAGAATAATTTAGGACGGTCAATTTTAGAAAATTTTGTAATTTAATGATCCATAAATCCAGCGGAAATGACGAATCTACGTAAAAAATTAAATGTTTTATGTTGATTTGGGCAAATTTCATTGGCTTTGGAAAAATTGTTGTTACTAATTTCTCCTCCAGCATTACTCAAAACTTAATCAGATCTAATAGAAACAATCACATCTTGAAATCTGTGTGGATTTTATTTATTTTAATTTGTTGAGAAGTAGTTTTGTTTTCTATTTTGTGCATCAAAATTGTTTCAACTTTTGAATATTGATTGATTTGGGCATGAGAGCAGTTGGAAGGATGAGCAAGAGAAGATTTGGAACAATGGAATTACTCCAGCAAGAGAGGAAATAGAATTTTGGCCAATCAAATTGTTGAAGAAAATATGTTTCTCCCACGGCTCTCTCATTTTAAATTTTATCTTCTAATTATAAATGTGGCTTTTGTAGAATGGAGAAGGGGTTCCAGATTTGAAACTTGGGGAGGAAATTCTCTACAAAGAGAGGGATTTTTGCACTATTGTAGGGAGCAAGATTTTTGTAGAGAATTAGCTAGTTTGGACCAAACTTATGGAGATTAAAAGAGATGTATTTCAACTCTGAAAATTTCATGCTATCATGAAATTTTCTAAGAATTTCATGTACTCAAAGGCTTTGATCAGATCTTTAATTCTTGTACACTATTTTCAGAGATAGAGGTTGATTGGTGGCCTGCAATTAATAAAATTTGAGGCAATTCTTGATCCAGATAAGTATGTGTTTGTGAAGGTTTTCACTATTCTAAATTCATTTAAATACATACTTGTTTTAATCATTTGAAAGCTATCTTTTAATGATGGATCTAATTGCTATCAAGTTTAATTATGAATTTGAATAGATAAACAGAACATACTTGTTAACTATTTAGCAAATTCATGTCAAGTTTATCTTGGTTTTAATAATGATTGTTTTATGAGAACTATTTCCTTAATGCAGTCATATATGTTTTAGTTTGAATTCATTTTATTTGAATTTGGATGTATGTGCACGAGAGATCTGATGACTATTCATTAGATAGCTGAATACATATACTTTCTTGAACTAGTAATAAGTCCTGGAACTATTTCCTTGGACTTATTAATCTGGAGATGCTTTAAGTTCCAGGACTTATTAATCTGGAACATGCCTTACCTCCTTCAATATCCATTGGTTTCAATTCTATTGCTTTATAAAAACCTTACCCATTCCAATGATTTTACAAGGTGTATCATCACCCAGATGAACCTGTCTAAAATCTCCTTGAACATAGTCATGAAAATGTTTCCTATCAAGTGTGGCATGGAATGAGGCCCCTAAATCTTCTGCTTAGGAATCGATAATATTCTCTAATGAAGGAATCAAGGAATATTACAGCACATAACCTGTCACATTTGCTTCATGATTGTTCTCTTGTTGTGTGTCTCCTTCTTTTCCCTTCCAAGACTTATAGTATTTCTTTAGGTGTCCTTTCTTCCCACATTTCTAGCACATTATCCCCGATCTAGATTTGGATCTACCTTTTCTTCACTTACTGCAATTTCCTGGGCTCTTTCCTCTTTCCATTTTTCTTCCCCTAGTCTCTATAATCAAAGCATTACCTAGTGTCTCACCAAAGCTTTTTCGTCACATTTCCTCACTAAGGATGAAAGTAATAACATCGTCAAACTTTAAAGTACTAGATCCAGAGAGAGAGTTACTAATAGCCATAACAAATTTCTAGCAATGAGCACAAAAATAACAGAGCCCTAACTTCATCATGAAAATTTATCCCTACAAAACTTAACTAACTAGTAACCATATTAAATTCATTTAAATTATGAGCAACAGATCCACCTTCTGATATCTTCGTATTAAATAGAGGCTTAATAAGAAATACCTTATTTGAGGCTAATGGTTTTGCATATAGTTTCTCCAATATTGTCAGTAAACCTTATGTTGTCATTTCCTTTGAAATGTTCAATGCCACCGACACTGGTAGACAAATCTGTATTGTTCCTAGTGCCTTTCTGTTGAGAATCTCCTATTCTAAAACAGTCATACTCATCGACTTATTTGATTTTATGCTCAATGGTAGGTACAGATCTTTCTGATACAAATAATCTTCCATCTACATCTTCCATAGCTGGTAGTTTTGTTATTTGAATTTCTAAACCCTAAACCTACCATCTTCTTCTATTACTCCCAATCGAGCCAGGAACCCTTCTCTCCTGTGAGTTAGTCATCCAAATACACCTTCAACTCTGATACCAACTGTTAGAAATTAATTAAAAAAGCAGTGAAATACATAGAATATTGTGGAAACACAAATAAAGAAACACATAAAATAAGAGAGACACAAATATTTATGGTTCACCCAATTTGGGCTATGTCCGCAGAGAAACAACCAGTCATTCATGTTATATTATCTATCAAAATGAAGAGATACAGCCTACAACAAATCCATTTTAATTTCCACTCTTCTCTCACACAACCTCCTCTCTCTTTATCGCTCAGAATAATAATACACATTCACAATACAATCCCTCATATAAACTAAGGGTTGCCTTCTGGGGAAAAAAACCCTAAATTAACATAACTTCTACAGTCATATCATCTACCTAATGAACAATCCAGATTGACTATGAAATTACAATATTTGACAAGGAAATTTTTCATTTATTTTTAGCTTTGGGGGTGTTTAAATTTTTCATTTATTTTTAGCTTTGGGGGTGTTTCCTATGAACCCCCATCGAGGGCCCGTTAGCCCCCAGAACCCCCACCCTATGTGGAGGTGTGTATAGTCTTCTTGGGGTATACATCCAACTGAAACAAAACCTATGAATCAGGAAGATAATTAGGCTCCACACTGAATAGGATTATATGTCCTTTGCCCCTCTTTGAACTTTCAGAAGGCCAAAGAATTGGCCATTATATTTGTGTAGTTGTGCTCTAGAGGATCTTTTTGTACTTAATCTAACTTTCATATAGTAGGTATAGTGAGTTAATTTATGGAGGAATTTTTTCCTAACAAAAATTTCAAGCTGAAACCTTTCATTGCAGGTGTGGTTTCCTTAAGAGATTCAAGGTTTTGTTCCAAGGGATCACAATTTTTCATCACCATCTTGCTTGTGATACAAGTATTTCTGGATTTTCATCCACATTTGAAATGCAATTCAATATACATTCCAAATTGAAGCCCCTTTTACCCTTTCCTAGATGATTGTTTTTACATGCTTGATTCACATCTATCACCATATGATAGTCATTTGTAGTTGTCCTCTTATCAGCTTGCAATTTTTCAGTTTGAAGTAAATGAGATTACCCTTTTCACCATTAATACCACTAGTGGTTATTTCAGCTTAGTACAAGATGGAGACTATGTGGTAGTATTTGCAAAGCATGACTTCATCATTTTATGAATTTAACCAAGTTTTTTCAATGAGTGGGTTCCACATTAAAGTAGCTTCTAGCAGTAATGATACTTCCTGCATGAGGGATAAAAGAATAAGGAAGGTTCTCGTGAACATAGTTGATGCAGAGTATTATGCATTTATATGTAGAAAATTTATATTTAGTATGCCATCGAACTAGAATAGAAACATAAACCATTGGGTGAATGGACCAACTACTTCCGATGAGCTAGTAAACAAAAATTGTTTCATGTGGGTGGATTGTTGGGTGCATTTTTTATATAACTATTACACATGGTAGATAAATAGTGTTTATGACAGTAATGATAATAAAGCAAAGGGGGAAACCTAAACATGCTAAAGGAATTTATTGAGACTAATTTATTTTGCATGAGGGCATGAAAATGTCTCAATGTGGGGGAGATGTTGGGTTCTTGTTTTGTCATATTTTCCATTGTTTTATTTGACCTGTTCCCCACTAATACCCTGCCTTTGTAACTACATATTTCCCTCTTATTGTGCATGTTTAATGCTTTGATCCCGAAACATTTTTGACACACATATTGAGGTAAAAGTTGCTAGGTTTTGATTAATTCCTAATTCTTTAGTAGATTAATTGATTTTTAAGTCTTTTTACTAATGATGAATTGTTTATTTGAGTTTCGGTACCAACAACGTAGTTTCGATACCCATTTGTCGTTGGAACATTTCCACACTTTTAGAAGAAATACTTCCACACAGGTTGTGTAGCCTAAGGTGTTAAACTAATTCTAGGTTGATCAATCGCACCTAGGTCGCACGTATTAGGTTCCAACACCAAAATATTGTTACAAGTCAAAAGTTCCAGATTGCCAACTTTGGGCATGATTCTAGAGGCGATGGAGGTGAATTTGAAAATCATGGAACATGGGTTTTGTTCCCAAATGATCTCTTTCTAAAAATATTCAAATTGAGAATGGAGTTGAAGGTTCTGATCATTCACTCATGTAATGTGTTGGGATAGGTAGTTGATGGAAGGTCCATTGTGGCAACAACCTTGAGGGTTGCCTCTTTATAAAATATAGTTGATTTGTTTATCAGTGGAAGCTACTTGTTCCTAAGTTTTGGTGCATCATTGTAGTTTAGTCTAATTATTCTTGGAAACATCACTCAAATTGAGAAGGACCCCTCAATGCTAAGTGGTGTTATGCCATTTTATCTTTTTATTTAATTTAGATTAGTTTAATGATTTGTCTCTTTATCTTGCTAGGTTATCTTAAGGTAACCATATTGTTTTTCATGACTTTACATGCTTTATGTTTAAATTCTTTTCCTTTATTTCTAGCATTTACTTTCAAGAGACTAACCACTAGAACTAGAATCCTTTGCTTCTCCATATCCAACCTATTATCGAATGCATGAACGCTTGCATGCAAGCAATGAAAGATTGTATTATGGGTCATGTCAAGGGATCTATGTCAAGGACTAGCCAAACGGTCTTTAGTTTTATCTTGTGATTCTTTTCATTCATTTTCCTTTTGAAACATGTCATTTACTTGTTGATTTGTAGTGGTTCTAAGCATTATATTAGATTAGATTAAGCTTTGATGTTGCATATAATTCACTAGCATCTCTAATTTCATGAGTCTTGGATCAATAATTAAATATTGGAATTATAATACATATGTTTTGACCAACAAGACCTGAGTAAAAATTTATCTACTAAGACCCATGAATCCATTGAGAATTCCTAGAACAACACCACGAATCTTAGGTAAATTATTGACACAAGTAACCAGAGCTTCAGTATTTGTAAAAGTTTGAGAATTGGCTCTTATGTGCATGTACAAGTAAATTTTTCATACCGTAGACTTATTAATACGATGTGTTGCGGTCAATCATACTATCAAATACCCAATGATATTCATGGTTTCTCCTGATCTGAGCACTACCCATGGAGGAGTTATCTCATGCCTTGAAAAATACTACATTTGACACCATATCCTTAAAGAACCCTAAATTGGCTAGTTTTTGTTGATCATAACCTAGAGGAAGACTTCAATGCTTCTGAATCAACATCGAAGATGTTGTTATGGCAGACAAATCGTTCTTGTGGAGAAGAGTGATCTCATTATATTCAAAAGAGATCTAGAAACAAACTGATAAGTTACTACTACCTTTCCTTAATCTATAGCCGAAGTATGAAGTATGAATTAGGAAAGAGCCTCTTACCTTTCTATCAAATGCTTGTGGAAGTCCTTCTAATGTTTTCAAAAGCCTTTCATCGTTGCTTCAAGAGAAGATCTGCATAAACAGAAACAAGCAAGGCATAAAAGCATAACATAGATAAAGGTGAAACACAAAGTAACTGGAAATTGCAACATAGCATATACCACAATATTAAACAAGTATTCAGTTATAACTATGCAAAGATCAAGGAGCTTTGCAAAGAGCATCATAACAAGTGCAAGTAGGAAAGAAGAAACTACTTGTATTAATCTTGAACAAGAAGAAGAAATACAACCTTGGCCTTGATGATGTAAGCCTCCTCCCAATGGTCTCTAACCCTCCCCTTAGGTGACAAGATTTCAGCCCTAATCCAATAGCATAAGTTTACATTCAAAAGTCTCTCCTTTAGCCTTTGGTCAATGTTGAATTTATAGGCCAAGAGGAGGAGGTTTGAGATCCTCTTCTCAAGGGATGAGATCCATAAAGAGAGGGATTAGGGTTCCACAAAGAGAGGGATTTTTCTCCATGAATAGAGGGATGATGCCCAAGTATGTAGGGGCTCAAGGCCTTCAGTTGGTAAATATTCCTCCAACAAAGCTTCTAGAAATCACTTTTTATTTTAACCTTCGTTAAGAGATTTGCGCAGTTTTTAGTGGAAGACAGAGCGCAGGATTGTGCAGGCTACAATGGTTAAAATTGTGCTTGTGTAGGTAATGGCTACGGAAACTGCGTAAGTTCTTAAAAATAGGCTTTTGAACAATGTATTTCAAGATTCTTGTTGTCTTTGGGATCGATTTTCTTCCAACATTATAGGGGAACACTTGGAACACTTCATCGGATAGCGAGAGATCTGGATTGGAGGTCATTTTCCTAATGGTGACAAAATGACGTGTAATAGATGTAGATTGCACCAACTGCATAAATTATTAGAAAAGAAGAAAACACCACTAATCATTTGCTAACAATTACTTGCACTCCACATGTTTGGAATCCATTTCTTGGACGTGGACGTGGCACCTTTGTCTCTACCTATGAATTGTATTTTGATGTTTGTTGAGTCACACCCATTGATTTTCTAATTTCATAATTAACCTTTGTGTCTACTTCCATTTCCAAGTGGGGATTTCTACCTGACGAAATTTAGCATAAATATCCCCTCTATAAAACTCCCTTGTTTTGAGCACGAGAATTAAATAAATGAAGGAGCAAAACATTGTTACAATTGTCATGATAATAAATGTGAAGAGAAAACATTGAACTCTGATGCATGTTAGTTGATGGTTGGAAATGTTAGAATATTCAACTAATCCTTACATGTCTCAATGTACATGTTATCTTTTTGGCTCTTTCCCAAGCATAAAAAAAAATTGACAGGGAATTTTTGTGCTACAAGAGCTCCCATCAAATTAAGAAGGTTAATTTATTCATCATAAACCCCTCTTACGAAGATATTTCTAATAGCATCCATGCCAAGCTTATATTTTCTATATCTTTGAATATTATATAAGAATTTCTCAATATAATCCTCTAGACTTTCATCATATTTTTGGGTCATTTTAAAATTGTCCTCCCTTAAGTCTCTAGCTTTATAGTAATCTTGATATTTTCTAAGAAAAATCATATGCATTTCATCCCATGTTTGAATGTTTTTATCTCCTAATCCCATGAACTAGCGTAATCTTGAGTCCTTGAGAGTGGAAGGGAATAACATAAGTTTGTGTGCATCAATAGAATAATAATAACTACAGCACGGGCATTAAATTCAAAGAGAAACGTGGTGGGGTATTCAGTAAACATACCATAAAAGAGGAAAAATTGATTAGGGGGAAGGATTTTTCATTTGGACATGTGTAATAGGATATATAATAGAAGATCTAAAATTTCACTTTTCCTCATATCTTGTGTGTTCGTCCTCTTCTCAAGGAATGTGGACTTCACCTCCTCCTTCCATATTCATCCTTCCACTAAATTTGTACTTTTTATTTGTTCAAAGAGCCTTTGGGACTCTAATTAGATTAGATCTTAATTCAAGTTCAGGAAGCTCGAGTTGAATTCCTAAAATAGTTTCCTCTATTGTGGATTCACAAATTTTGTGCCTCTTCATGTTTTGAATGTTTTGATATTTTGACTATGAGACTCCCACTTTGGTCCTGTTAATGGGTTATTAACTATTGATCTTTGAAATTTGAAGTTGCTTTCCCCGACTATTTTCTTTTGGACCCTCCAATTACTAGCCCTGAATGTGGATTTGAAAATGAAGTTATTCCTACTTATCATCCTTTAGATGTACCTACCAGCAAGTTAGGATTTGAAAGGGTTTGTTTATCAAAAGTAGAAATATTTTCTCTTCTTCTAAATCTACCTCTAGTGCCTCTAGTTCTATCCATGTTCATGCACTCCTAACATTTCTCTTTAAACCAAGAAATAAATTATTGAATCTATAATTCTAGTGTAAAAATAAATTCACACAACTAATTATAGAAATTAAATCTAACTAAACCATCAATTCACTAATATCATTAGTATCTCCCTGGCAACTATGTCAAAAATGTTTATCGATTTAATTCCTTAAATATTTGACATCAATATCAACCACGATGTTTGTAAAATTCAAGATACTACATTATATGTGCATAGGTCATATTACTAATGGGTTTCTATCATATCACTATGAAAAGAAATGACATGGAAACTCAAACCAAATGAAAGTAAAATCACAAGAAACTCATTGTTCAAACAATATACTTAAGGAAAATTGTTATAGGTATTTCACAACAAAATCTCATTGTAGAGGATAGTCGTGGCTTACATATCTCATTCAAGCAACCTTAAACTCAATCTCAAAAGGATTCGGTTTACTGTGAGAGTAAAAACCACAAGCTAAGGTAGGGAAAGTGAAAAATCCTAAGTCTATTGAGATCATCGAGGTTGCCTATGATGTCCTTAATTGAAAATACCTTGTTTGTCACATTGAATGGACCAATTGGTCATTATACATCTAGGAGAGAAGAAAATCCTAACATTTCCCTTAGTGCACATTATTCACACTCTACAATTTGAAAATAAAGATGTAAAAATCGATGAATTATGCAGTAACACACAAAATTGCACAAAGAAATGAAACCTATCTACTTTTCATGGAAATAATAGGCATGGCCAAGGTTCAATTTCATAAGCTCATACACAAAGTGGTAATATGAATTTATACTCTATTTGAACAAGGGAATGGATATATTTTCGTATACCTACTGTTAGAAACTAGGACAATACTGAGAGGAGGGGGTGAATTAGTATTGTAGGAAATTATAAAACTTTCTTTCTCTTGCAATAAAACTTAGGACACCAATAAAATTTCAAACAATTAATTTATATGAACATGACAAGAAATAACATAAGTATCACAATGAGAACACTCAAATTCTTCAAATATTCCTTTCCATTTCTTCACAAGGCAAGCTACAACTTGTTGTTACAAAGTTCTTTGACTACAACTAGCAGGAAGCAACTACTCCCTGATTTATCAGCTACAACGGAAAGGAGCCACAACCCCTGATTTTATCAGCTACTACTAAAAGTAGATTCAACCACAAAGTATTTACTAGCAACTACTAGAAGGAGCTACATGTGAGGAGGAAACTCTAAAATCTCTACTAGAAATACATCTTGAAACTGCTGCAAAATCAGATACCTCTTCAAGATTTATGCATCCTCAACATCCTTACCTTTATCACTGGAAATATGAAGTGCAAACAATACACACCCTTTCTTTCTATTGCTCTTTGCCTGCATAGTTGTAACCATTCTCATTGATGTAGGCTTCTTCTTACCCTGAAATAATCTCTTTTATCCATCATCATCCAAGCACTCGATAGCCTTCTCATAACAATCCACCATAGTCCTTTGAAGGTACAACCATTCCATACCCAGAAGCATCTTGTAACACCCTACTCCCACATCTACCCAAGCAACCGGCCAGTCAGGGTAAACATACGACGAGAGGCCACTATGATATGATTCGACCTCCTAAGTCATATTAAGGAAGTGGAACCGATGGAAACACACCATATAGACATTAATCATCAACTACAGGACCCTCAAGAACCAATCCAATACTTTAGACAACTTACCTTGGGGTCCCACTGAACTTTTGGACAACTTAAGCCTTAGTCGCTCCCATGTTATAGGCATGAGGGCGACCAAAAACCCAAATTTGCTCTCACAGGATTGCCTGCCAGTGACCAGAGACCAAAATTGTTAGTGCTATGCCAGCGACTCTGGGATTTGGGCCACTTTTTTAGGCCCAGATCCCAGGTCACTGCCTAGAATTGAACCATCTCTTCAGATCAGTAAAATAACATGGAAATGAAAGTACTAAAGAAAATACTTGTTCAAGACCTCCCTACTAGCCGCGACAGGCAATTCGTCAAACATATTACAAATGTGTAATCTAGAGGTGTAATTAACAGTTCTGAGAATAGGGGTCTCATACTTAGCTTAGAATCGCTAAGAACCATTGATGCTTCAATGTATCAACTACCATTCCATCCATTAGGTCTTGGATACATTGATCGTTCAATTACAAGTAAAAACATGATGAGAGCCACACATGGCTGCTGTCATAAAACATATACATAACTAGCATAATAGGGATAGAAATATCATTGAAACCACAATCATATACACCACATATAATCCACCATAATACTCATAGAAATACCAAAAGAAATGATGTGAAATACAAACCCGGGATGGGACTTTCACATTCCACCCGACCATAGAATGGCTAAGCCAAATCTCTCTTCATCCATTCACCCCTGTGACATATTCCAAGAATGTATGTGGGATCTCATAGAACACATCAATCAAAAACCATCCAGGGCTTCCATAGGCCATCCACCTCAACCCATCAAACAGTGATTCCACCTCTCAATCAGACATCACAAAACCATCATCAGAATAGTCTTTATCCCAGCCATCCAGGGCTCTAGAGCGTTTGTTCCAACCAAGGCTCCAGGACTAGTAACTCAACCCATAACTATCATCGGGCTCCAGAGCATTTGTCCAACCAAGGCTCCAGTACTAGTAACTCAACCCATCAAGGGATCCAGAGAATTTTTCCAACCAAGGCTCCAGTACTAGTAACTCAACCCATTAAGGGCTCTAGAGCATTTTTCGAACCAAGGTTCCAAGAACTAGTAACTCAACCCAAGCTAAGGAAACATGAGAACCAACAAAAAAAAAACAATGAAAGTAAACCCACAATCACCATGGTTATCCAAGAAATGGAAAGGTTAGGCAATCCACTGTCAATCCAAGCAATCCTCCATGCCAATGATAGATCACAACCAAGAAACCACATGTATGTGTCATGCATGCCAAAACTAGTGAAGGAAACATACATGCAACTCGGTACCTACAAGAAAATATGATGTAGTTTTTGATCTCGATGCCTTCTTGCACTTTCCTACTCTTCCTTTGCCTTCTTGCTCCAAGAATCCAAGTATGCCACACCCACCAAGAGTGCTCCAAGAAAACTCTATGTCTCCAAGAGTATGAGAGAGAGAGAGAGAGAATAATCAGAGAGCTCCAAAAATGAACTGATAAAAGGTTACCAACTGATCCTTAGAAGCCTTTTTATGAATGAGGCATCTATTTTCTTCATTTTCAATTATTTTCCTTCATTTTCCTCCTCACATGCAATCAGTGACCTTTCACCTCCCTTTTCTCCTAATTTCCACTATTTTCATAAATAATTGTGTCAAAAATGCCATTTTTCCTTTCCAAAACCTTAGCCATTGCATTTTCCAATTTCCTTAGCCATAAACAATCCCAAGTGATCGCCATCACTAGGATTATGCCCAACATTCATCTTCGAATAAGTGTTCCATCATCCATGGTTATTAGTTTTCCTTTATTTACTTTTATTACATGGAATTTTTACCAGGGTTGTTACACATATTATATGATCCCAATGGAAGTACATTTAGATGTGTTGATGTAGGCATACCATTCAGCTCAAATGCACAACCTCTTACCCAATGATGAACTCTTTTCTTACTACCTGTAGCCAACTGCACCAACCAAGACTCTGCATGCACTTCTTTTCTCAAGCCACACTTATCCACCACGTCAATATTAACATAACTATAATTAGATCCAAGGTAAATCAAAATTGAAACAACTCAATCACAGATCTTACCTTCCATCTAAATAATGAATTCTTGGTGATCTGCCTACTTGTTATCAAACGTTGCGTAGATCCGAGTAATGCTCTGCCCAACATCCCTAATTGTTTGTGCCTCCTAAGCACTATAGATATAAGGCCTACCACCCTAATACAACGGATAATCCTTCTTGCAATGATACTCACCATATATCCAACATCTTAAAGGCCCACTACCTTTGTTTTACTTCTCTCTAGGCTAAGGTCCATGTCCCTTCTCAACTGCATTAAATTTCTTGTAAGGAGCAACATTTTCTATCTCACATGCATCCTCAGGTATTTCCTGCTTCGGTGGACACTTTCCTATAGTGTTTTCATTCCCTTTCCAACCTTGATTAGACTTAGTCTTATGCTTCGATTGCTCATAATAGTGCTTCAACTTCGCAATGACTTCCTCCATCTACTTAGGCTCATCATACTCAATTTGATCCTTAAATGCTAATGGCAGTCCACTGATAAATCTATGAACTTTTGTCTTTTCGTCCTTAAGATAAGGCACATACCTCAACAACTCAAAGAACTTAGTTGTGTACTCCTTGTCTATCGTAAATCCCATCTTCATCTCATAGAACTCCTTGGTATTTTTGTCATAGTACCTCTCTGACAAATACTTATTCTTGAAGAGTCTCTGGAATTCATACCAACTCAACTCCTCTATCTTCATGTCTCTAACATGCTTCACATCTTCCCACCAGATTTATGTTTTCCATTTGAGAATGAAAATATTTATCATGGCCTTCATGTTCTCTATATAGTCATGCAGCTAAAATAACTTCTTCATTCCAAGAAACATGCCTTTGCATCTTCCAGTTTCTTCAACTCTCTATTGAATATAGGTGGATTGGCTTTCTTGAACTCATCCGACAAGTATCCCCTCTCACTCCTCTTATAAGGATGATAGTGATGATGACCATAATACATATCTAAACCAGAACTAGAATATAATTTGTAGCTACTGCATCTCCTATCAGGTGTATCCAAGAACCTACCATCTCTGATTGTGTCATATTTGTCTGACTCGTGTCCACCATGACACCGACTACCATATGCCCCATTAGTCATATACTCCTTTCCATAACTGATCCATGGTTTTCCTTGTTTCTACAATTCCGAAAAACTCTGAAGGATAACTACATTGACATCTACTTGTTTCTCATGTTCCCTGGAAAGTCTTTCCTGTGATAGAATGATTCTATCATTATCTACTTTGCAACTTTTGATTTCTGTCCTTAGAATTCTCAAGGTGTCTTCTATGCCCGCAGAGTATTCATCTTTGTGCTACTCATTAGTTATGTAAGGAGAGTCTCATGAATTGTAATCCACCATTTTTCTAGTCATATTTAATATTCTTCTTCTTGCAAACATACCATTTTAGATAAACGAAATATAAACATAATCAACATACCTTAATGAAGTTCATGGGAGGCTATCTCATCTGCAAAATCAATCCATATTATCGCGATACATGTATATACATAATCATATCAATATACTAACATCATGCATGATAATACTAACTACATACAATGAACTCATGCATGACAACCACAACCATGATAATGCATGCATAATGACATGCATCTAGCCCATCCTATCCAAGTATTTGAACCATGCTTTGATACCAATATGGTATCAGATATCACCCAAAGAGAACAAAATCCGATATGATACCAACCTGGTATCAGATATCACCAAAAGAGAATGGAACCCACTCTGATACTAATCTGGTATCAAATATCACCCAAAGGGAACAGAACCCGCTCTGATATGAATTTGTAATGCCTCCTCCCACATTTACCCATTTTCACCATTATGTCATGGTAAACATGATACAAACAATTACTATCACATAACCCAACCTCCTAACTACATTTAAGGAAGTGGAATCGACAAACTGGAACTTTACTTACCTTCCTCAGGAGCTATTGGACACCCAGGAGCTAAACAACCACTCCAAGTGCCAAAACCCTGAGTTGGATTGTTGTTTTAGTGACTTGGGCCGACAGATACATGCATGACAATGCCTCCATGTGGTTGTAGGACTTCAACCGCATGCATAAGCCTGTAATGGTGTGGCTATGACTTAAAAATTCCAGTTCAGAGGGTGCGGTCCCAGATTCTGAGCCACCATTTCATGCTAGACTTCAAACCACTGCCCATAACTTAATCAAACTTTCTAGAATGATAAATAACATCAGGAAAAATCCATTCATACAAAAAATTATCAAGGACTTGACCTAACCAAGCCTAACCAAGATATTCATTTGTCAAACATATGGTGAACATGTAATCTATAGGTCATGAATGCATATCTGAACATAGGGGTCTGAAAATTATCTAAGAATCACCAAGAAGGTCTAATGCCCTCTCATAATAGATGTAATAACATTTTATAGTGCATGCATTCATTAACCATTCATCGACTAATCAAAACATATCAAGAGCCATAGTTAGAACCTATTATGGAATATGAATGCTTATAACTAGCTAATAACCAGAATAATAACCATGATAGAACAACCGTCAAAGCCACATAGTAATAAGTAAAAGTACTCATAGAATACAATAGAAAAAATAGCTCTTATTAACATATGCAAAAGCCTACCAAGTCATGGACTTTCACGTCCCACCCTACCATAGATTGAGGTAAACCAATTCTTTCTTTTAGCAAATCACCCCCGTGCCATATTCCAAGCGTGAATGTGGGAAATCAAGACATAAACAACTAGGGCTTCCCGGAGATTAAACCACCTCCACCCTCAGGCTACTGAAATCCCGCCAAAACTAGTCAAGAGATCACAAAGGAAAAACAAGCACATAAATAACTAGGGCTTCCCGGATATTAAACCACCTTCACCCTCAGGCTACTGCAATCCTTCCAAAACCGATCAAGAGATCACAATTCCCAAAACAAGCTTGGATCCCTCAAAGTTTCTTCACCAATACCTTGAAGAATTTTCATGTCTCCACCCACCTGTCGAGGGCTTCCTAAATATTAAACCACCTCCAACACCAACCCTTGGTAATTTTCCTAAGACCACCTCACCCAGTTCCAAAACCTTCTAGCAATCCAAAGCTTAACCAAATAAAATAAACCCATCACACCATGGTTATCTAGAAATCGAAAGGAAAACTTAAAACCAATGTCACACCTGGAAAAACCCATGTTAATGACAACAAGAGAACCAAATACATGAATTCATGTACCATGCATTCACAAACTAGCTAGTAAATCACACATGCAACCTGTTACCTGCAAGTCTTCTTATTGAAGTTGCTTGATCCAACCTTCCTTGCTTGTCCTTTGCCTTTCCTTGTCCTTCCTTTTCTTTCCTTTTCCAATGCTAAAGTGCTCCAAGAATTCTCTAAGTGTGCAATAGTGTGAGAGAATAGAGAGAGCTCCAAAATTGAACTGACAAAAGTTGTGAACTTATCCTTAGAAGTCTTTTTATCATTGAGGTCTCTATTTTCTTCAATTTCCTATACTTTTCATTCAATTTCCCTCTCATGGAAACTTGTGACCTTTCATCTACCTTTTCTCCCATTTTTCTTTATTTTCATAGATAAAATGCCAATTAATGCCTCTATGCCTTTTCCAATGCCTTTTCCAATTTCCTTAGCCATAATAAACCAAAAGTGGCACCTACTAGGATGTTTTTCCCAACATTCAGCTTGGAATACGTGTCCCATGAACTTGGTATTACTTTTCCTTTTATTAACTTTATTACATGAAATTTTAACCCGAGGTTGTTACACTTCCATTTGTTTGGGGCCCAGATAGATTTGTGGTTTTAGATCTAAGACTTTTTTGATCCATAATCTAGATAGATGTCTTTATCAATTTTCTTTCACCTAGGAATGAGTAACTACTTTAGGTGTCAATGTAAAGGGGCAAACTCTTTGCAACTTTTCTACATGAAACATTTCTTATATTCTTTAGAGAAAATAAACTTGAGCTTTCACCTAAAAATGACACTTTGATGACTCACAAGCCAGTTATTATTGTTATAATGTTCAGTCTAGAAAAGGCCACTTCATTTTTTTGTAGGGAAAGTGGAGATTTCTAAATCAGTATTGATGGCACCATACACTTTATGAACATGAAACAAGAGGGAAATTTCTTCTTAATAATTATTCTTTCAAGACAACATTCCATGGGATTCATCCTTGAAGGCAAGGAATATGCAGAAGAATCTAAGCCTTGAGATGCTAGTGTGAGTTGAGAAATTTGTGGTTGTTGTGGCTATATGTGAGCTTATTGTGTTGATATAATTGACAGTGTTGTGGTTGAAGTTGGAAGGAAAATATATATGTTTGTTGTTGTGAATATTGTTGAGCTAGAGTTGTGTTGACAATGAGATTGTTGTTTCCAAGGCATTAGGTGGAATGTTTGTAATATCAATTTGTTGTTGCTTTCCCATTCATTGTTGGAACATGGTCTCCACACCATGCATTAAGTTGGCTTGGAATTTTTGTGCATGTTGCATTAAGTTAGCTTAATATCTATATCTATTGTATTTCTTGGCCTAGAAGTCTTGAGATTGGTTACACTATTCAAGCAACACTTGGGTTAGGTGTTGGATGAAACTTGATCTCTGAAATGGAGGTCCATCCTCGCAGGGATCCATCATAATAAAATAGCATAGAAAATAATACAAGAAAAACAAAAAAAAAGTGAGAGATAAAAGGACTGAGGTGGAAGACTCTAATCCGATCCATGAAATCCAAATAGAGGGAACAAGTCAGTCATATAATCAAGCATCGAATGTAGATGAGAGTGATGAGAAATACTTTTCAGGTGTTGAGGAAGATTGTCTTTGGTTCTAAGTGCTAGTAATGTAATTTTTTGTGTTAGCCCCATATCTGGAGAACAAATATCTGCCTAAGATTGGGTTGGTAATGAATCATATGATGAAAAGAGAGGGAAATTCAGTGTTCACTTTGCACCAGAATAATAACCAGATGTCAGGTTTGTTGAATCCATGAATGCATAGGATAATAAATTTATTAGTGAGGTTGTTGATGATTTAAAACTTGAATCATCCTACTAGGGCCTACTGGATGCTTATTTTCTTGGTGACTTACAAGATAATAAGTATGAGGAATATGGTACATATTTGGAACTTTGTGATTTAGTGTTTGTTATCTTGCACAATCAAATAGTGGAAAACATATATGAATGATCTCCATTGTTTCCCACCTATAACATGAGTCATTTACAACACTTTTTATCTAATCAAACTGTTCATGTCCCAAAGGACTAGTCGAATGGAAGCTTCCACATCTAGTAAGGTCTAAAAACTTTCATGAGGATAAAGGAGTAGAATATATTGGCTCTAATCATATATAGACGGAAAATGGGTAAATCAATGGTCCTTGTGGTGTTAGTGCTCAAATTTTCATTTTTTATCTAAAACCAAAAAATTGATAGATCTTACCTTGATGACCATCAATATTTGAGATTGATGATGATGGTGATGATGGGCACTATCAATATGAACATGATACCAAGCTTCTTATTGAAATTTCAGAAATATCATTAACTTTCAATTTGAACAGAGTACTCATAAATCTTATGTCTTATGTTTTAAGCTCCCTGCTATTTATGATGTTTATGATAAAATGTTTCAAATGTAAGGCTATAGCTACTAGCTCTTGCGGGCGTATTAAAATGGCATAGAAAAGGTGCACCCAGATCTTGACCCAAGTTCAGAGTTCGTTGCACCAACCAACAAATCCCTACACTATTGGCTCTTTCGGAAACAACCCGCATAATGCAGGCAGTAGTCTCACCCGAAGCAGTATTGGGGGATGTAAGAACCAAGTTCTGCATCCAGAGATGAGTGTGATGTCTTTTAGCACCCTAGATTTTCCTTCACATAGATCTATAAGCCCCTATGGGCTCGGTACTGAAACTCTGTTAAAACAACATTCAGACCTTCGTGAAGGTTCACGATTGGCTTTTGCGGACCTTTAACAATCAATCTATCTATTTTCACACATCAGAAAGAAATCATAAATCGGAATTCATGCAGATTTACTTAAATTATTTAGTAAACAAAGCATATTTTATCACAGCCTTTGCGAAAGTGCTTAACATGCATTGTGTACATCAATTAATAGTTATTCAACATATTCGAGCAACATTTGATCAATATTTCATAGCATATATAATAAATAGAAGTAAACAGAGATAAGCATATATACACAGGATTTCCTCGGTAACTTTCTTTATTGATCTATAGTTCATATTTACAGACTCAAAGCTACCCTCTGCACTCAGCTATAGGGGTCTGTGCACTCAGCTGCGAACTCTACCTAGGCCTTTGCGCACTCAGTTGTAGAGCCTTCCTCTCTTATCGACCCACTTCTCTGCGCTATCACTTCTACTCTATTGACCCATCCCATCATAGATTATGCCTTAGACTCCCTAAGGCATGCCTATTTATATACTTTTACATACAATCCCATGGTTGCGACCATGGGTGGATCTCAAAACCGACTCAATCTTTACATAAAACAAGGAGCTAAACCCCGTTGACTCCTAATCATCTACACGCTCTACATCCACAAATCGCAGAGACTTTACATTCATTTACAAAATTTCATCAAAACTCGGGTTATTTTAACCCCAAAACTGACCGAGGGGACCCCATCCCAAAAGGCCCCCAACACAAAGATCGTGACTCGCCCTCGATTCACTCGGCTGGTGCGTCGATCTTGCTGCGAAGACCCCCCACCTCAACCTGAATTACAGCGACCTCGGCAGCACTCTGAGTTGTTTCCTACTTGACTTCCTCGACTAACTTCTCTGTAGCTGGTCCTTCTGCGGCCATCCTCATTTTCTGTTGTGACTGCTGCAAACCTTTAAGCTTATCCTGGATGGTGGTCGTGACTTGATAAACCTCTTCCAACCATGGCTGTAACCTGGCCTTTAGCAAGTCCTACTTCTTTTGTGTTTCTTCTACTTGCACGAGGAGTTGCTTCCCCTCCTGTAATTTGGCTAGGCGTTACGCTGGTGCGATGGAGCAGGTCATTGCCTTAAATTCGTCATACTACCGTTATAGCTCCCTAATCTTTGTATTCAGCATATGCAGGTTCAAATTCTCCTACAGATTTGTTACCAACTCCATAGATTGCTCAAATAATCTCGAATAGTCAGCGACTGTGGCATCCAGGGTGGTCATTCCTTCTTTTATAGTGGCTCCGCACTGCTCCCAGACCTTAGGCAGAGTCGTGGGCTGAAACTTTAACTGCAGCTATGTGATCTTCATATTGAGTTCAAATTGAACTCGACCAACCTCTCCCTTGGCTTCGTGAATGCCAGCGGATAATTTTTTGATCTTTGCTTTTGGTTGTGCATACTTAGGGATGTGAAGCTCAGGTATTGTCCTGCATGCCTCTGTAACTACAGACTCCAGTCAGGAACTCTGTGCCTGCGGCATCTCCTTTTCTTTTAAGGCCTGCATCTTTTGTTGGCTTGTTGGGGCCTGACCTAGGTTCGAAGTTAATTAGCCAAACAAATCCCTGTACTTCTGGCCCTTTCGGCAACAGTCTGTGGAGTGTGGACTGAAGTCTCACCCGAAGCAGTATGGGGGGGTGCTGGAACCAGGTTTCTGCACCCTTGAGATGTCTGAGCGGTTGATTTGGTCCAACTATGAGTCCCTTCACACAGGTTACTTCGCACACTTCCCTGGCCTTCGTGCCCTGATATATTCACCTTTGTGCAGCCCTAACCAGGGACTGTGGAGCTTTCGCACTGCTGGAGCAGCGATCTGCACTATTTCCCTAAGTCACACCCGAGACCTCACTTATCTTCTTATAATAGTTAGTTATCTTCGCGTAAACAGATGTCTTATATTATATTTACTTATTCAACACTTTCATATGAGTTCACGTAGTGAATAAATAGTAAAATTGCAATTCATACGAAATGATACATAAAACAGGAAAAGATACACAGAAATATGGTAAAACTTCTCTTTTATTAATTCTTCCAACGGTTACAAACTTGACCTACCTTGCGCACTCAACTGTGGACTACTAGGCCTCTGCGCACTCAGCTGCAAAGCCTTCTCCTACTCTACGACCCAAAGACACGATTCTACACTTCGACTCAATGCTTTTGTTCCTCCGTCATCAATCCATCAGATTATTCTATTAGATGTCTCTTTACACTTAGAGCCTCACTCTATTTATACAATCCCATGGTCTGCGGACCATGGGCAGATCTTTCAAGCTGAAATTACATTACAAAAACAAGGGCGAACAACCCTATGACTCTATTACGACTTCGCGCTCCGCGCCCACAAATCGCGGAGTCTTTACAATGGACTTAGTCAAAACTTTGGGCTTTAAGCCCAAAAACATGCCTTGGGGGGATTCCATGCCCAACAGGCCCCCAAAACAAACATCATGACTCGCCCTCTAGTCACTCTATCGGTGTGGAGATCTTCGCACGGAGATCCTCCAACTCTGCTCGGATGGCTGCAAGTTCAGCAGCGCACTGAGCAACTGCCTGCTGAATCTCCTGTACTTGTTGTTCCGAGAGCGTAGTGTCAGAACTACTTCCCTGGATCTGTTCCTATGTCCCCTACATCTGCGCAAGCTTGCCTACAATTGTTATTGTGATGATGAAGGCCTCATCGATCCAAGGTTGAACGCGCACCTTCAAAACTGCTTCTTTGTGTCGCGCTACGTCCACTTTCTCTTTGGCCTGTTGCATTCGTGTGAGCCTCTGAGTGAGGGCCACCATCTGCATGGTCCCTTTGATGCTATCATACTGCTACTAGAGCTCATGTGCCTCTGTCTCTAAGCACTGGATGTTAGGGTCCTCCTGCAGATTGGTGAGGAACTCTGATGAGCCCCAGAAATGGGTAATTATATGAGCTCATTTTGCCTCTTATTTTGACTTAATCCACCATTCTCATTAGTTTATTTCATATTTTTGAATATATTTATGCTAATAGAGTGAACTGGGTTAGTCATTTTGCCATGTAGTCTAATGTGTGCTTTATGTAGATTTTTTGGTCAATTTTGGACAAAGTCAAAGGATTTATGAGAAAAAGGTAGTCAAAACTCAAGGAAAATAGGGAAGAGGATTTGTAGGGGGTTGTATCCTTCATTTATGACCACTTTCCTCAAATCCTCCATCAGCAACTCAGAGCACAAAGGTCCACATTCCAAGGGGCAGCCGAGCAAGTAAAGAAGGATTGTTGTTATCTCCAGTTCTAGGAAGCCGAGTTCCTTGATTTTAGGAGGACTGTTGGAGGAATCCATTTGTATAAATAAGGGGGCTTAGAGCCTTAGTAGGTTAGCTAGTCATTAGTATATTTTCTCACTTTTGTGCAGCATTGTGTTCAGCTCATTTTCGAGTTCCTTTTTTAGAACAGTTTATGTAATGTGACTACTATTTTTGATAATGAAGATGAAACAGTTTTTGAGCCAGCACTGATCTCTTTCAGAGGGCTGAAGCTCTTGGGTTAGGGCCCAACCCAAGCTTCCCAGCACCTCCTACTTTGTACTTATATTTTTTTGCTTCAGTTCATGAGTTAATTTTTGTTACATAGATTCATTTTACTTTGTTAGATTAGGTTGCTTTTGATGGTTTGCATAGTTGTTTTTGTTTTAGTTGCTCAAGTAGGTTACTGCAGTGACAGAATAAGATTCAAAAAGGCCAACAACAAGCCCTGATCTCCTTTCTCCCTTCCTGGGACTATGAGGTCAAGGCACTTCTGCTGCCATCAAAAACACAGTTTTTCTCTTCCATGCAACTGCTAGTGTGATAACTTGATTTGGAAAGATTGATATATTGGTTCAGATTTAGTTGCTTAGATCATTTCCTATTATTTTACCATAGATCTCTCTACATGATTTTCTGTTCATAGGTTACTGTTCAGCATTTTCTGTTTGTAGGTCAGAAATTAGGTCAAGCTAGAAAAAGTTCAGTTTTCATGGCATAGTTAGTCCTTTCTTTGATCAGTTTTTGTAAGTAGATGTGAAAATCTCTTGTAGGACACCTCAACTCACCATACATCTATAAAGTAGCTAGCACCAGCTCACTCCTCATAGATTTCCCAACTCATTCACAACATTTCGCCAATCTGCCCTAATTTCTGCGTTTTTCTCCATAAGCTTCTCTCTTGCCATTTGAACAAATCCAACCATCATGTTCGTTCTTGATCTTCCTTGACAAGCTCCAAACACCTCAACACCTTCATCTAGCCTTTAGTTACCCTTTCCCATCATTTTTCCACCTTCAAAACTCCAAAAATAGCTCTCGACCTCCTCCTGTAGATCCTCCTGTAGATCCCCTGCAGCCTCCTGTAGAATTTCTTGTGAGTGATTTTTCAAAGTCCAATCGCTATGAAAGTCTTCAGAAGGGTACTAGGGGCTTCTTAGGACCTCTCCACACCTCCCTCCACCTCTTCAAAAACCAACTCCACCTTCCTTCGCCACCAAACCTCTGCACAATCACAACCAGATAAATCACAAGCATAATAATTTCACATAAAAACACTCAAAAGCACAAAAAGATGTTTCTTCTCATTTATTTTCAGAAGTAGCTTGAATAAATGCAATTTACCTTTTCAGTAGTCAATGGCACTCATTTCAACAGTTTTCATATCTTTTCTTGCAAAAGTAGGGTTAATAGGTAAATTAGGGTTTGCTAGGGTTTGTTAGGGTTTGCGTTACATTTCAGTTTCCCTTCTTTTTCTGCAAATAGAATAGCCTCTGTAGAGTTAGCTTGCTTTCATCACAGTTAAAATATTCTTCTAAGACTTCATAGAAGTTGGCTTAAGCTCCTAGCGAACTTGCGCTGGCTGACCAATTGACAGCCTGCAGTAAGAGCTAGTACTTGTGCATACAGCACCGTCGCTTCCAAGTTTGTTACCAACTACCGAGTTTATAAAAGTAAAGTAGGAAGCCCCAGGAGTTGTAGCATTATTGCTACAATACTGGTGCTCACCAACCCCGGATGACTCTTCCAACATTCTGGTATAGTCCCTTACAACATTGTTGATCTCCTTTATCCCCGATGTAATAGTGTTGGTGCATCGTTCCCTTACTTCTGGAGGAGTGGACGGCTGCACCTTCAACCACAGCTCTGCTATCTAAAGGTTCAGCTCCAGCTGAACCTTGAACATTTCTTCTCGCGCCTCGCGCACCCCCACTGCTAATCTTTGGATGCACACCTCTTCTGGTGCTTCTGTATGGATGGCCAGCTCAGGGACCATCTGGCAGGCTTCTTCCAGTACCTGTACCATCTACCTATTCTACGACACAATCTCATCGTGCTGCAAGCTCAACTGCTCCATGTTAATCTTCTACTCACTCAGCACCTGCAACGTGTGGCTCTCCCTAGCCCGCAATTCTGTAGTAATCCCATCCTGCAGAACATAGAGTGTCTCCCACAGGAGTGCAGCCATGTTGATCCCTATCCCTTTTAGTGCACTAATCGTAGGCTGGTCAGCTAACAAGTGCCCCTTTTGGCAGCACTTTTGTGTTGGTTGTCCGATCGCGTAGCATTTCCTCGGCTGCAATTGTCCCTACTACGAGGATGGTTGAAAGAGTACCAGCCTGAGGAGTGCGCACCTGCAACTCCTGAATCTGCACTCGGAGGGCACCCAACACAATCTGATTCTCCTCCGCAAAGTTCTGGAGAGCCTCGGTGGTGACGTCACACACCATCTCTCCTATGTTGTGCAAACCCCCCTCAGTAAGGGTGATCGGGTTGATAGACAGTTTAGATGCTTTGACATTCTTATGCAATCCCATCCGATCGCCCGGGCGTTGGCGCTTCAATTGTGTTGACGTTATTGTGGGTCCATGCCACCCTCCTGTACCCCTGTTTCTGTCTCCTGCTCCTGTTCAGGTGAAGGCGACTTCTAGTCCTCGCGCGCCTTCTCTATTGCCTTTTGTACTGCTATTGTGGCCTTTTTCTGCTCTGTTGTTGTCTGCATGGTAGCCCGTGCCTCCTGCACTTTTGCTGCCACTGCTTCTTGCCTTCTCTTTTCTGCCAACTGTGCCATGCGCAGTTTGGCCTCCTCCTTCTTCTTTTGCGTAGTAGACTTTTCCACCGCGGTGATGTCTAGGGTATGCCATTCCGATGGCCACATCTCCAGTACATCGAAAATCACATCATTGGTGGCTATGAAGGGTAGCTCACTCCACTTCTTCGCAGGGTCCTTGCACGCCCTGAGGTATATGTGGTGAAAGTCTACTTTAAATTCTGCAAAACTTTGCAGGCTGTTGTAGACAGTGGGTGATAACCACGGCTTGCGGTTAATCCCCATTCTAATGTTCATCTCCATGAACACCCAAAATATCTTACTGTAGCGGCTTCGGTTCGTGTCCTTAGTGGCCCAAAGCAAAGCATACTATGTGGCCTCTAATAGATCCCTTGCAATTGTGGGGAACTGGTTGTCCTCTGGTAATTTCCCCGCCACCAGCACTATGGATAGCAGAATCCATGCATAGTGGAACGTTTTTCCTTGTTCTTGCGCCTCACAGAAATTCTCCAGGAACTCTTTGCACAATAATTCGAACTAGTTAAACTGGACCCCTTCTGCGCATTATTCAGTAAGTGGCACCACCGGCGCGGGTACCTCATCCGCGATGCACTTCCGCATGACCTTACCCACCAGTATCTGAGTCGCCACCCTGACTGCCTTGTTGTTGATACTGGAGATCGTGTAGCCCCTCTTCTTCTTTTCCATCTTTTATTTCTTCTTCATGGCCTCCCTGGTGGCCAAATCACTGCTCTTCCCCTCTGAGATGTTTGTGGGGTCCTCTCCTTTACACGGGAACCGGGTAATGCGATGGATTAAGTGGTCTATGATGGGGATGGGCTCCTCCAGCCATAAACACCATCATGCACCAAACAGAGCAACTACCTGATGACAAAGATCGCCACTGGGGTGCGGTGGTAATGCGGCACCCAGAGCAAGTTTAATAACGCTACCTTTTCAACTCTGCATAACCACTTGCACGACTCCAATTCTATAACTCCCGTCGCGGTGTTCTGCTTCAGCTTCATGAGCTACGCGGTCTCTAGGTGAGGGAATTTCTCATGGTCAGTGAGACCCCAATCTTTAAACTTCAAGTTCGGCACCCGTCCTGGGTTCGTGCCCTCAAATATGATGTTGTCTGGGAGGAGCGGAGTCTGGAGAGAGCTCTTGCTCTCGTCGAGGTCCTTAGGCACTTTTGCCTTCCCCTTCCATGGGGGAATATATGCGGGCAGATTTTCTAGAGGGTGCGCAGGCTCAGTTTAATCCTCCATGCCCTCATCCTCATCTTCTTCAATTATGAGGTCCTCTAGGTCATCTTCCTCCTCATCGATTTCCAGGTTAACTGCTTTCCCTTTTTCCTCCATCGTTAATCTAGTGCGCAGTGGGTTTCGAGGGGACACATGCATCGGAATCATTGGTTGTTTGTCTTTCTTTGGCCTCGGCGTGCGCGATGATTTAGGGATTTTCGCAACAATCTCAGTGCCTTCAGGGGCATCTTCTATGGTCAGGGCCTGCGCGGCCTCTTCGGTGGTCATCTCTGCAATTTCCCTAGCTTCCTCAGATGCTGCCATCTTGCTCATCCAGAAATCTCTCAATTGCTCAATCAACGCTCTGCACAGGGAAAACAGGTCTCAGCTCAGAATACGTGGGGCATACGATAACTCAATTCACAAATGACCAAGTGTTGTTTGCTGGGCAGCCCTTTGTAATTTATAGCACCTTTTGAATTTGAATTTGACCGTTCCCCCCAAATTTGGTTCATTAATGCTCCCTTGGCGATAGATTTTCCAAAATATTGCCCATAAAGCACGTCTTAAATGCCTGTCACCCACTCCATTTGGTCTCAAGTCAAGCATCACATTGTGAATAGTGACTACAACGGTCACTTTCTAGCCAACCTGTGTGGCAGTGCAGCCCCCCTTGCACGGTCGCGGACCTTGTGACGCTTTGCTCCTGCGCACAGCTTGAACATCGCGTAGCTCCCGAGCAGAGTAGTTTATAGTCTTGCACCTCCTTTCAACTACCTGGAGTGCTAAGACTGTACTTTCCACATCTAGTCAGGTGGTCGCACCACTTATATAGGGTTCAAACTGATCATCCGTTACTTTTCGAGGAGAAATCCGCCTTTTATTTTTACTGGCTGCGTCGCGCACTTTACCATCGGCATCGCGCCACCATGGGTGATCCCCTTAGTAATATGCAGTCCAACCCAAGGCATAAAGTTGATCAACTTGCGGCGTTAGTCCCCAAATTCGTCACCGTAATCGTGCGCACCCTGTTTTATCACCCTAGTTTTCTTATCGAGAAAATCCTTCTTTATTTCGTCCTCAAGCTTCTTGACTTCCACTTCCACCAGAGTGCTTTTCTCCCTTAATCACACCCTTTCTTTCATAAGTTCTTGGAGCCTAAGATCACCTTGTCAGATTTCTTCCTCAGGTCCCAAGCATTCTGCTTCATTCAACTGTGCGATCCCTTCTTCCAAGGCTCTGCGAGCCATCATATCTACTGGTGCTGCTATGCGCGGACTAGCCATATTATACTCTATGGGGATTACAGTATTCACTCCATATTCCAACCTCAGAGGCATCTGCTCCGTCAGTTTCTTGCACGTTGTCCGATAAGCCCATAGAACAGTTGGTACATGCAGGTTCCAATCAGTGCACTGTGCATCATATACCTTGTTCAACGCTTCGCACACTTCATTAAAGGCTTCTGCATGGATAACCTTCTGCACACTCGTTCTTTCCATACTTCGTCGTTCCAACCGAAGGGGTCGTTCGCGCAATTGCCTCCCCCTCACATGCTTATTGACTGTGTCTCCTATCGCAAAGTTTCTGTGCATCCACGCAGGTTTTTTAAGATATGCTTGTATCCATCTGGACAGGTGCGTGTGTGAAGCATTCCATCCAGCAATCTTGTCAGTTAATCACATCTGAGGCTTCCCAAACTGCATGCGCATCATTCTCCTGCATTCGCGCCAGTCCTCAAAGCTTCCTTGGTGCGCACCCCACCACCTCGCGGGTGTAGCGTGTAGTACCCATTTCAAAGCCTTGAAATGTTGTTGTTCTAGCACTTCTCTTTCGAATCAGTTCAGGAAAGCATCTACCTCACTTAACCCATCATACGTAGGTAGATCCCTTACTTCTATTGATACGCAGTGCAACGATCTTGTCATCATGTTGCAGTTCAGCGTGGTTACCTCGTGTAACCAGTTCTGCCATCACTCTATCTCTTCATCAGAATCCAACGTACAGGAGCTTTCGCACTCCCATGAGATCCGTCCATCCACAGTGGGATTTACCCAGTCTTGCTCTCGCACGGTTATCTTGTAGATGCAGTCCAAGTCGTCATCACTTTCATAGTCACGCACTGGCTCCGTGTAGCGCAATCCTTCTATAGGGTCCAAAGGTATGACTACGCGCAGAGACTTTTTCTCAAAAATCATCTTGCGTTTCTTCATATTTATCACCCCATTCATGTCAGCGGCCCAATCTATTCCTAATAGCACAAGGTAGGGATTGTTGTCATCAACAATCTCTATCACTTCAAAATATCCCAGCGCGCTTGCTCCTTCAATATCCACGGTGATTCCCTGCAATCTTCCCATAAGTAGGATCTTTTGTTGGTTCGTCATTCGCAGTTATATAGGAGACCATTGCAGCGTAGGCCTTCCCATGCGCTCCCATGTCTGCTTCGGCATAACGTTCGCATCTGATCCTAGGTCCATAATCACTTGGTCCATCTCATATTCCCCAATTTGCGCAGTCAAACTCATTTCTCTTCTCGTCCTCATCATGTGCTTTCCAATCTTCTAGACTATGCGCGGTTCTCCTAGCGCGGTCCTAGCGCATCGATTAATGAGTTCCTGCAGTCCCTTTATAGCCTTGTTGTCGCACAGCAACTTCATGCATGTTTCCAGGAATGTCATGAGCATTGATGGGTCCATTTCCGGCTCTAGTCTGTCTTTACTTCCTGAAGTGGAGGCATTAGCGAAGCTCTTCTTGGCTTCCATGAAGGTTTCCTTAGCACGCTCCAAATCAAACTCTGGTCTTTCGTCGGAGCCTTGTGAACCCAGTACTATCGTCAAGCTACTTGCCTTTTTCATCCCCTATCGTAGTTCCACTTCGGAGCACAATGTTCACATTAGGGTCTTCCTCGCACAGCTCAGACCTCATCATTTGTAGGTTCTGAGTTAGGGGAGGTTGGAGCGCTCCCTTATCACATAGCCTCGCTATCATTGTGGGACAATCCTCTGTCTCATGATCAAACAATGTACAATATAGACATGATGGACAAGTTGGATTCGTACAATCACAGGCATAATGTCCTGGTCCTCCACAATTGTAACATATCAGCTGTCTGTGACCTCTTCCAGGTTTTCCTCCACCTCAGCCTCGTCTGCACCCCTGAAATCTTGTTCGTGCCATCCCTGCGTTCTGGTCAAGGGGTTGTGTTTTGGCCTGAACTCTGTAGGTGGGAGTCCTATCCATCATCAGTTCATAGCTTCTACAGGTGCACTCATCATGTCCCACTGACCTACAAAAATTACAGAATAATTGTTGCGAATTATGTATGTACTTCTGCAATAAATGGAAGTTTTCCTTAGCATGATTTCCTCCTATTTTACAAATTGTGCACCACAATGCAAGCGCTGCGCTGGGTCCTTCTTGGGCCTCCGGTCTTGATGGCATTGGTCCTCCTTTCCTGAGGTAATTCGGGAACACCGGGCAGTGGTCCTTGTCATGTCCCTGACCCTTGCACTTTACGCACCATACCTCTTCTCACACTTCTGAGTGAGCTGTCATGTCTTGTTTCAGACTCTGCACCTCAAGGCACCAAGAGGGATTAGAAGGCAAAAGAGGCAAGTGGATAGCAAACATCCTTGAATATGACATAGAAATAAAACCAACCAAGTTGATTAAGGGACAAGGTTTAGCCAAACTGATGTCCGAAACAAACTTTCAAGCCTTAGACATTAACCAATTGGACAATGAACATGAGCTGGCGACTCCACAGATCAGTGAAACCTTTTTGCAATCTCCATGGTATGTTGATATATGTTTTGTATTGTTAAACCTGTTTGCTCCCTCAGGATTGTCCAGAACCAAGAAAAGATTTCTGAAAATGAAGGCTTTAAGGTTTTGTGTTATAGATGGTGCATTATTTTGGAAAAATCATGAAGGCATATTGCTTAATTGTTTAACCATGAATGAAACTAATAATGTCATGAAAGAATTCCATGCAGGTGACTGTGGAGGACATCTCTATTGGAAGTCCACTGCTGATAAAATTTTAAGAGCTGGTTTCTATTGGCCCTCTCTTTTTGCAGGTGTAAAAAGGTTCGCCATTTCATGTCACAAGTTCCAAATTTTTGAGGGCAAAAGAAAGTTGTTGCCCCTTCCTCTCAAACCCATCTCAACCGAGAAACCTTTTCAAAAATGGGGTCTTGACTTCATTGGAGAAATCCGTCCCTCTTCCTCAGGCTAGCACGAGTGGATTCTAACCGCCACCTACTATTTCACTAAGTGGGTTGAAGCCATTCCATGTAGGCAAGCCAATGATACCATCATTATCCAATTCCTTGAGTGCAATATCCTTTCTAGATTTCTCTGCCCTGAGAAAATCATTACTGACAACGCCGCTGCTTTCAAGTCCAAAAAGATGATCAATTTTTGCCACAGATTTCATATTACCTTGGGCCACTCTACAGCCTATTACCCTCAAGGTAATGGTTTGGCTGAATCATCCAACAAAAGTCTCATCAACATCATAAAGAAAGTGCTAGAAGAAAACAAGAAGAACTGGCACAAAAAGCTGGTAAATGCCCTATGGGGAGACAGACTTTCAACAAAGAGATCCATTGGGATGAGCCCTTATGAGCTAGTGTATGGCATGGAGGCCAGATTTCCTTCATCCTTGGGCATCCCTACTATCAGACTATTACAGGATATTCAGGCTAAACCAAATGACATTCAGAGAAGAATCAATCAGACCATTCATCTTCAGCAGACCAGAGAGCAAGTTTATGACAGAGCTAAAATTTTGCAAGAGAAGCTGAAAAAGATGTTTGATAAGAGAGTTAAGGTTGAGGATTTTTACATTGGTGACAAAGTTCTAAGATGGGATTCACGAAGAGAAGACAAGGGCAAACATGCAAAGTTTGATTTTTTATGGAAAGGGCCATTCGTTATTTCTGTTGTTCAGGGAAATAACACGTATTTTCTCAAGTCTGTAGAGGACAGCACTGCTGAAGAAGGCCCTGTGAATGGCCGTATGCTGAAACATTACCATGATCCCTTTTAAGGGATGCAATGCAGTTCTGTATATACCTTTTGTACAGTAATATTTGTATATACTAGCACTTTGTTTTCATTTTAGATAAACAATCTGATTGTTAAAAAAGCAGCAGTAAATTTTGTGTAGACACAGCCAATGCAAATATTCCAATTTTAAAAGCTCTGTCTCTGCTTAAATTACAGCAAAACAGAAGAATAACATTGTCACATCACAAGAAATTCATGGTAAAAAGAAACTGTTTTCAGCAATCTTCATGTTAAGAAAATGTTAACAAGAGAAGAGAAATTTTCAGCAGCTATTCCAAGACCAAGGCTGAAAGAAGTACATCAGTTTTTGATCCATGTTTTTCAAAGGTACATTGCTCAAGCAATATTGTCCATAACATTAAGCACGCAGAAGAAAGCAGGCGATGCTATACAGTTCCTAGTAATTCAATTGAGGAAGAAGATTGTTCATATTACAAAGTTTCATGTTTTTAAACAGCCACAACAAAGAAGTTTTTTCAGTTTACAGCAACAACAGAAAATCAAGGCAGTCTGACCTGCTGTTCTTAGCTTTTCACAAGGAAAAGCCATCCCCAAGTGGAGCCACTGTTAGCCTCCTGTTGCAACAGGTGTTCATATTTCATGATTGACAAATTGAAAGTGCCAAATATGTCATCTTTCTTGCTGCAAGTTTCCATATTTCCTTAAGAAGATCAGAGAAGTAACCATGAAGGTGTGCTAGTCTAAATGCCACTGTTGTATTCCAATCTTGATGAGTTATTCCATTTTTGAAGAATTTTTTAGTTAAAGGAAGGCCAAACAGCTTAATCTTGGCCTCCCTAGGTTTCAATTTCCTGTTTTAGAATATAGAGAATGATATCTGTCCAAACAGCTTAATCTTGGTAGATTTGTAGATATGTAGAGAATCAAAGGAGCCCAACTGTTTAATCTGGGCCCTTGGCAGAAATAAGTGTAGATTCAAGTTAGGGGGTCAGTCAAAAGAAAAATTGTAAATCAAGGTCTGCAAGTCTAAATGCACCCACCAAAAAGAAGAAGAAAGTAGGTTGGGTAGGTAGTTTTTGAGGTTGCAGAATGATGATTTATGATCAGTTTTGTGTTTCAAAGTGTCATATCTTTTCAGATCACAGTCATGATGCAGTTTCACATGCAAGAGCTCAAGATGGACATAACTAATTCCCCCTTCTTCTTTCCCCAAATCACTCACTAACTTCCCCTAAGAGGTCAAGATCTGCTTGAGCCTCTTAGTTTCATCATTCTCCATATCAGTTGCCTTGATGAAGATCTGCTCCACTTAAGGATTGTCCATTTCTCCTCTATAAGTCACGTTTCCCCAAAATAGCCTAAGGTCCCTTACCTTAGCGCTTCCTTGTCATCTCCATATTAACTCCTGACTGTATTATATAGCTCCCTGTCTATTTCCCTTTCCCCTACTAAAATTATGTAAATAACTCCCCTATGTACCTATTCCTCATTCCCTGGCATTGTAGCCATATTGACCAAGTCTAGGAAATAGCAGTCCATCTGGGGCTGTTATTAGCCCATCCGTGTCCTGCAGTTACTCTGACACTTGGTCAGAGGAACAACCTTTACCCACCCCTTCACCCTTAAAAACCTCACATTTTCTACCCCTCCGCGGTCATTTTTCCAAATATTAATGTTTAAAAGCTTTATTAAACATTAAAGTTTTTTTCCCCACTTAAAACTAACCCACAAAACCCACCTTTCCCAAAGTTTAAGCCCCCGCCGCGCAATATTAATATGCGAATATTCCCCGCGAGCCCTGTCCCTTATTCCCCCGCCGCCTCATCTATGTCGTCGACCGTCCGATCTGGCCCGCCTGAGATCTACGGTGGGCGGGCCTTCCCATCTCCAAAACACATCGAAGGTTAGCGTCCGGGAGATGGGCGGTATTCCCGCTGTACTCCCGCCACGCGTCACCTTCTCAGGTGTGGCGGAGCCCCCTCCTCCGATATCGCTTGTGCCCAAAGGCGGTGCGCCCAAAACCGGAAACCGCCCCTGCCCTACGTCACCTGCCGACGTCACCTGCCCACGTCGGCCTCTTGCGACGTCATCTTGCCACTGTGTACCCGCCACGTCATCACCGTTCATGCTGACGTCACCCGCCACGTCATCCGCCGTACTGGGTCCCACCCGCTGACGTCATGTTGACGTCATCATCATTTTTGGCGCGAAAGGCGAAATCGCAGCTCTGGAAGCCCGGAATCAGTTTCTGAGGTAGTTTTTGATGCGCGATTAGCGCCTAGCGGCCAAAATGGAACCCCCCTTGCGGCCCTGTGACCCGCTAAGCCCGAAATTCACATTTGGTCAGAATTTTCTTCATACAAGTTCAGAAAGTAAATAAAGACAGTTCTAAAGGAGACGGAGGGCCGAACAGCCGCCATTAAATTTTGATTTGACACACAGTAAAGGAGAGAAGCGGCCCAATTCATTTGTCAAAGAGTATCAGTAAAGTTTTCAGGGGCTCGAAGCAACTGAACATTGATGAGCCCCCCCAGCAAAGTCAAAGAAAGTGCTGGCGGCTATTTAAAGCTCTCAAATCATAGTTAAAGTTTTTATTGCCGCCGATCTGCAGAGATAAAAGACCCATGCTCAGTTATTGTAGAAGCACTGCACCAAGCCACCGAGGACAACACATTTACTCAATTTTGATACGGCAGCCCTCAGCGCAGCCAAAGATATTTTCTTGCATTTATTTCTGAATAGGATTAGGTTAAAGTAATCATTTTCTTTCAGACCTGTTTAGGTCAAGCTGTAATAGACAATTTTCCCTATATATACCGCCCTCTGTATTGTTTCAAGGGTTGGTTGGTTGATAATTTTCATCAGAGACTCGCACTGTATACCTGATATTTTCTATAATCAAAGACTGCTTACAAGCTTGGAGAATGGACTGTTTGATGTGTTGTTACTGGTTCTGAAGAATTGAATGTGGAATTCATGTGCTGCAATATGAATCAATAAGTGTTCCTTACCTCTGTTATTTCAATTTCATATATGCTCAAGTTACAGAACAAAAGATTGGTTTAGAATTTGCTTAGCTGCACTCTATGCTCAGGTTCTGTGGCTTCTTAATGTTTTCCTCTTGATCTAGGCATAAATATGAATTCCTTCATGGCTCATGTTTGATCTATTTCACATATGAATGACTGTTATCTAGGAATTCTTAGCTGCTCCTAGATAGGGTTCATTCATCTTCTTTCTGCTAACCTGATTGAGAGATTCTTAACTGCCTCTCTTTCCCTTAGCTTTCACTCCATCTTTAAGCTTAAATGTTGTTTCATGAGCAGCTACCTTGCTCCTCATTCCTCTTGTGACCAAGAAAACGCACCAAGCAGTCCTACTCCATGACTCCATGCCCAATGGTTTGAAACTTACCAGACTATGCTTCGCCTCTTTGCCTAAAAGTATTCTCCTTCCCACCAAAATCAAAACAAAAACCCTTCGAACTCAACAACTAGCCTAAAATCATTATAAACAAAGCTAAATCAGAAAGAGAGAGCCCTCTCTGACTGCAAGTGGGCTAGAACCTGCAGTCCAAATTTGGTCTGTGGTTACCTCGGCCATATCCTTTCCGGAGCTTAAGGAAAACCTGAGTGATAACAGTTTCTATAAATTCTCCCACTTCGCGTAGCCCCGAACATCAATGTATTCGCATAATATGCTTTTCACATAGTAGCATCTTAATCCAAGTGTTCAAATATTTAACGTACTTACCTCGTGGTCCTTTGAGAAAGCGTCGCTCTGCCTCATTATAGCTGACTGAAGTATCTACCATGAACTCAGTAATGAATCCTCCTATAATTCGATCGAGCCAGTGATCAACAGTGTGCGCGATCTTATCCTCCGATGCTTCCAATCTGCGCACCAACTCTGGGGTCCACACAATAGGTTTGTCGAGCTTTCACCTTCCTTGGCTATCTGCTAGCTTCGCGATCCACTCGTATAGCTCAGTAGGGAAAGATGCGAAGAAAATTTCGTGGATCTTTGTGTACAGGTAGTAGTCTAACCACTCTTCTTTTGATAGTCGTGGATTCCTATTCTCCTGCGCCGCGAACTCGTGAATCTTCCTATCCAACCAATCTTCAATTTATTTCTTAGTTGGATTCCAGTGATACGACATCAGACATCTCTATGTAGATCCTAGTCCCAGCAACGGAACCATTTGTTGGCTTGTTAGGGCCTGACCCAGGTTCGGAGTTAATTAGCCAAACAAATCCCTGTACTTCTGGCCCTTTTGGCAACAGTCCACGGAGCGCAGACTAAAGTCTCACCCGTAGCAGTATGGGGGGGTGTTGGAACTAGGTTTCCACACCCTTGAGATGTCTGAGGGGTTGATTTGGTCTAACTGTGAGTCCCTTCGTGCAGGTTACTTCGCGCACTTCCCTGGCCTTCACACCCTAATATATTCACCTTCGTGCAGCCCTAACCAAGGGTTGTGGGGCTTTCGCACTGCTGGAGCAGCGATCTGCACTATTTCCCTAAGTCACACGTGAGACATCACTTATCTTCTTATAATAGTTAGTTATCTTCGCGTAAACAGATGCCTTATATTATATTTACTTATTCAGCACATTCATATGAGTTCGCACAGTGAATAAATAGTAAACTTGCAATTCATACCCAATAATACATAAAACAAGAAAAGATACACAGAAATATGGTAAAACTTCTCTTTTATTAATTCTTCCAACAGTTACAAACTCGACCTGCCCTGCGCACTCAGCTGTAGGGGTCCGCGCACTCAGTTGCGGACTACTAGGCCTCTGCGCACTCAGCTGCAGAGCCTTCTCCTACTCTATGACCCAAAGACACGATTCTACACTTCGACTCAATGCTTTTATTCCTCCATCATCAATCCATCAGATTATTCCATTAGATGTCTTTTTACACTTAGAGCCTCACTCTATTTATACAATCCCATGGTCCGCAGACCATGGGTAGATCTTTCAAGCTGACATTACATTACAAAAACAAGGGCGGACAACCCTATGACTCTATTACGACTTCGCGCTCCGTGCCCACAAATCGCAGAGTCTTTACAATGGACTTAGTCAAAACTTGGGCTTTAAGCCCCAAAACATGCCTTGGGGGGATTCCATGCCCAACGTCTTCTCAGCGAACATCTTCTCATTGTTCACTCTGTATTCGCTGATGAGGTTGAGAGCATGTTGCTCCCTAGTTCTCAATTCCTCTATCACTCCTGCATGCAACACGTGGAGGATCGCGTTGGGGAGCGCTGCTATGTTCAACCTGATTTTCTTGATTGTGCTTAGGATGACGTAATCATCGGTTGTCTCCGTGCGAAGGGACCCATATGGTAATTCAATAGTCCTCAAGTCTAGGGTCCTTACCAACGTGGTTGCTTGACTTGTCCCAAGTTCCATGCTTGCTTGCTCTGTGCTCGCTTCATGGTGCCCACCTGTATTCTATTTGCCTGGATATGAAACTCACGTGGATCCTTTTGGACGCTCCCCAAAATCTGCATATATTGTTGCTCGAACTACTACAACACTTCAGTTGTGGTATCCTAGATCTTATCTTCGATCTCATCGAGATCACCCTCCGTCAAGACCATGGGATCACCTTGCAACTTGTCTGATTTATGTTTCTTCCTTGTGCCTCCCTATTATGACGTGCTGCATCTCTTGAGAATAAATGGGGTGCTCTACCCCTTATCTTCCCCACTGCCTTGTGCTAACAGTTCTTCTTCCTCTGTCTCTAGTGAAGGTGACTTGCCACTTCAGTGTGACTCGCGCTACTCCTTTTCTGCATGCTCTTTGATAGCGCACTCTTTCTCCACGCGAGCCTTCTTGGTTGCTTACTTCTTTTTCTGCTTGACGAGTGTGCACGCAACTTGCTTAGCTGCCTCTTTCCTCTTCCGTGTTGCAGAACTTCCTGTGCCCTTACTTGTACCAGCATCTAAATCTGAGGGGGCGCGCCACTCTGGTGGTCATCGTGAGATCACCTCCTGTACATATATCTCCATTACCAAATATGGCAAGTCATGCCACTTCTTTGTTGGATCCTTCCGCACCTGGATATACACCTTGTGGAATTCAACCTTGAAGGTTGCGTAGGCTGACAACTATGTATACAAGGTTGGGGACAACCTTGGCTGCTGGTTAACAGCCATGCGGAGACTTTCTTCCATAAGGACCCAAAATATTTGTGTCTTTGTAATCCACGCGGGGTCCTTTGTAGCCCATAAGGAAGAAAATTGTGTTGCTTCCGGTAATCCTTCTTGAAGTGGAGGAAACTGGCTATCCTCCGGTAGTTCCCACGCAACCAATACAATAGACAACAAAAACCAAGCGTAATGAAACGGCTTGGTTTCATCCTGTGCCTCATGGTAATTTTCCAGGAACTCTTCACATAGATGCCTGGACCAGTTGAACTACACACCCTTCGTGCATTGTGCAGCTAAGGATACTACAGGCTCCGGAACTTCATCTGCGCAGCGGTTCCTCATTACTTTCCCAACTAAGATTTGTATGGTGATTTGAACTTCTGGGTCTGTTACTGAGGTGATGGAATATCCTCGTGCCTTATTCACGAGGTTGAATTCTTTCTTCATTCATTCTGCCAAGTCCTATTCCCCTGTCTTTCTACCAAACTCCTTGGACGGATTCAAACCTTCATATGGCAGGTGTGTAATCCTGTGAATGAGCATGTTCGTGATGGGGATAGGCCCTCCGAGCCATAAACACCCATCATGCACCAAAGTGAGCAGTTGGCGCACACAAATTGTGTTGATAGGGGTGCGGTGATAATGGGGCACCCACAACAGATTTAGTAACCCCGAGATTTCCACACCGCAGATCCATTCCACCATCTCTAGCGCGGTAACACTCCGCATAGTAGATGCGCTTCATGTACTTATTGGTTGCTAACTGTGGAAACCTAGCATGATATGCGAGGTCCCAATCCTCCATCTTCAATAGTGGGACTCTCGCAAGCCGCAGACCTTTGAAAGGAACCTGATCAGCTAGTAGGGGTGTGGAAATGGTGAATTTCTCTGAGTCTGGTCCCTTTGTGATCTTCACCTTTCCCTTTCTCGGAGGGATATACTCAGGGAGATTTGCAATGGGCTCCGCTCCTTTGGCGTTAAAGTCTTATGTCCCCAGTCCTTATTCCGCCTCCAGGTCCACTACCTTCTGCTTATCTTTCACTGGTTGCTTATATTTCTTCTGTGTTGGTGTCAGGGTATGATTCCTTGGGGAAGCGCATACCTGCACCAACTTTTTCTTCTTTTCCTTTGCTGCAGGTTGCTTCTCTTTTGCCATGTTTTGTTTCATCCTTGGCGACCTCAACGTCACGGGCACCGCGGGCATGGCTTCTACACTGGAGACTTCCAACCCTAGAGCATTGGAGACAGTGGCTTATGAACTCAAGGGTTCGGCGGGGTTGTTGGTAGTCATCCTTTCCATAAAAAACTCAAGAGCTTCACGACAAATGTCTGTGTGTGTAAAGAATTCTTCCCAAAATTCTCAACTCATGAGCGACAAACAACAAATTTTAACAACAACTCTAAGGGTGCAATTTTTTCTCTGTTGGACCAACACACATAATTTATAGGGAGTTTTGAATTCAAATTCAAGCATTCCCCCCAATTTCTGAAAATTAATGTTGCTTTGGCGGTAGATCTTCAAATATTTTTGCCTTAAATTCCGCCATCCCACTCCTGTTAACCGTCTTCTCGCTGTCAAGTCATGAACAGTG
Organism: Pinus tabuliformis; assembly: GCA_031772625.1. Lineage (NCBI taxonomy): Eukaryota > Viridiplantae > Streptophyta > Pinopsida > Pinales > Pinaceae > Pinus > Pinus tabuliformis. Next base: position 171,276,644 of record CM062819.1, on the reverse strand, counting down.
ACCCCAACGATCACTTTTCATCTACGTTGCATGGAACCTCCCTCCATGGCGTAGCTTCCTACGTGCAGCTTCGTAGGTTTCCACTTCACCACTTTCCGCACAACCCGCCTGCTGCGTAGTCCTCTGACCCTGGCAGTGTAGTTTAGAGTCCTGTGCTCCCTTGCAACTTCCTGGAACACTAAGACTTTCCTGCCGCCATATAGTCATTGCACAGAATCCCCTGTATACAATTTCAGTCTGTTATCATTAATTCTTCCTGGAAAAGGTTCTCCATTCAGCTTCATGAGCTGAACTGCGCCTCCATCTGTAATTTCTTTGATAATATATGGCCCCATCCAATGCATCTGGAATTTTCCCGGAAACTTAGTGAATTTACTATCATATAACAAGACAAGATCATTTACCTTGAACATGCGAAGCTTGATGTCATGATCATGCCATGATTTTTCACATTCCTTCTAGACTTGCTAATGGAATCCTACCAAAAATCGATCCTCTTCAAGCTCCATCAGCTGTGTGAGCCATCCCTCCAAGGCCTCATGATTTTCCATACCTACAAGGTTGCTATGCACAGACTAGGCACAATATACTCCATTGGCATTACAACTTCTACCCCATAGACCAACCTGGACGGCGTTTTCCCTGTCAGCTTCTTGCAAGTAGTCCTATAAGCCCATAACATTGCAGGTACGCGCACATCCCAATCATTTCACTACACGTTGCAGATATTTCTCAGCGTGTTCTCCAAAATCTTGTTGAATGTTTCAATAGTTCCATTGGCCTGTGGGTGATATAGTGTACTCTTCTAGTGGTAGACCTGGAATTCTTCAGTCAATGCGCTAATTTTCTCTTTCAGAAAGTGTGTGCCTCTTTCACACATCAAAACATTCAGATAGCCAAATCGGGTTAATACATATTCAAAAAAAAAAATATCTGTTGTAGCCCCTGTACAGTCCTTAACTGGTTGTGCTTCCACCCATCTGGTGAGATATTCCATCGCGGTGATGATATAGCGCACACCTGTTTTCTTTCCTGGGGGCTGAATTGGTCCAATAAAATCAATCGCCCATTTCTCAAATGGCTGCAAAGATACTTGAGGATGTAATGGCAACTCATCCCTTCGTGATGGTCTACCCATTCTCTAACATGCATCACATGCCTTACAATACACCTTGGAATCCTTATGCAAGGTAGGCCACCATAGACCTGCGCGCAAAATCTTCTGTGCAGTCACCTTTCCTGCATAATGACCTCCCACAGCTCCTCCATGAGCTTCAGCGAGAATGCTATCCCTCTCAAAATCTGGCACATATCTTCGCAATATTTCATCAACACCCATCTTATACAAATGTCCTGCAATAACTGAGAAGTCTGCCACGTGCACTACTATTCCCTTATTTAGTTGATCTGTATACCATTTTTGTTCCATACCCATATTCAAGAAGTGAATAATATCTACAAAATGATTATCTTCTACGTGCACCACAAAGAGTTGCACATTGGGAAACCCTTCCTCCAAACTATTGGTCTCCTTCCCTGTTTCGATCTACGACAGATGGTCAGGTCCTGCATTCAACCTTCCTAGTTTCACAATGACTTCAAAGTCATACTCTTGAAATTGTAGCAACCACTGGTAGATCGTCCCCCCCAACACAGGCTTATTTACCAGGTACTTCAAGGCAGAATGATTTGTGTACATTTTGAAATGCCCTCCTTGAATTTCTGCAGTGTGTACACCATGGCCAATCCTTTACGCTCAGTCGTTGAATAATTCTTCTCGGCCTTTGATAATTTCCTACTCGTGAAGGCTATAGGATGGTCCATTTCTCCTTCACCGGCCTGCGTTAACACTACACCCAACACGATTCAAGAGGCATCGACATGTACATGAAATTCCTTCTTCCAATTAGGGAATACCAAGACCAGCGCAGTGACCATATTTTCCTTCAATACATCTAAGCTGCGACACTCTTCGTTCCAGCAGAATGTTGCATCCTTCTTCAACAATTTCTCCATGGGCACGATAATTTGAGCATATGATTTGATAATTTTTCTATAATATCATGTATGTCCCAACGTTGCGCGTGGCTGCTTCATGTTCCTCGGGAACTCTAGATTCACTATCACCGCAATCATTGCAGGGTCCACCATCAACCCTTGCTTGCACACTACATGACCTAGCAAGATCCCAAAGGGAACACAGAATATGCATTTCTTCAAATTCAGCGCGTTCTGGTATCTGTGACACGTATCCAACATCGGGTGCAAACTTGATACATGGCGCTTTACTAATCCGAACATCATCCAGTCATTCAAAGTATACTTCCAGGAACTTATGAATGAACTCCTTAAATATTGCAATGACGACACAGGAGAATATCGTTGATGCATTCTTCAAGCCAAATGGCATCACAGTATACTGGAAACAACCCCATTCTGCCACAAAGGTCATTTTTCTTATGTCCTTTGGCACGATCTTGATTTGATGACACACTAAAAACCAGTTAGTAAAAGAGTAGGCTTCCTGCCCTCCAACATTTTCTAACACTTTGTTGGTAAACGATGTTGGAAACGGATCATGAACACAGGCATCGTTAAGCTTGCATAGATCTATGCAAATCCTTATCTAATCCTTTTGCTTCTTCTCCTGAACCACCATCGGGCTCACTCAATCAGATTCTTCCACTGATTCTATGATGTCTGCTTCAAACATCTTGTCTAGCTCTAAGCAAACCTTCTCTTTATACTTGGGATTAAGGCAATATGGCCTCTGTTTAACAGGCTTCGCATCCGGCTTCAGAGTGATCTTCATAACGCCCAAATCTCCAACTATACCCTTCAAATCTGAGAACTTGGTAGGGAATAGATCCTGATATTCGCAAAGTAACTTAACAACTTTACCTAGAGTAGCGTCATCCCAATAATCCCAAATCTTCGCAAACTTTGGTTCTGCTTCAGTGCCGATATTCACCTGTCGCGTCTTCAACGGGGCAGGGATATCAATATTCTCTACTTGCGGCCCTTCTACAATGCGTTGTCCCTCCATTTCAGGAATGCTAATATTTTTTGGATCATCTTCTTCTTCTTCAACAGTCACATTATAACATTCCAGTGCATGGCGCAGCTTGGTACTCCAATCCAGTTCTGTCCATTCCTCAGGTTCCTCCAACATTTTGAAAATCATAGATTTGACCTAGTGGAGTGCTTTGTTTATACTTTCAAACCCATCTTCAAAGATAAAGGTCAACAGGAACCCTTCTCTCAATATGTCCCATTCAGATGTGTCATGGCGGAGCTCCATCTCCAGATACCAGTTCATAGGTATAGTATCCAAGGTGTGACAAAAGATGTGCACCCATTCAGGCTGCGGTTTCGTCTCCCATACCTTGGTCCATTTCGCCAAGTGAGCACGTGGATGATCCTTTCCAGTATATTTCTCAGTCATTATGGTGTTAGGACGTCCAAACCGTAACCTCATTATTCTTCTATAATCTCGCCATTCATCAAAACTATCTTTGTGGATACCTCACCATCATGCGGGCATAGCATGCATTTCCAAATCCAGCACTTGGAGTCGATGGTCCTCAAGGACCTCTCACGCAAATTCATCCAAAAATAGATCCACGTCACTTAAACCATCATAATAAGGCAATTTTCTTACCTCCAATGAGACACAACACAACAATTTTGTCATCATATTACATCGCAATGTAGACACCTCGTGCATGTGATTCTGCTAATGCTCTAACTCTTCTTCTAAATCAGAGGTGCAGGAACTCTCCCGTTTCCATGCAATTCTTCCATCTATCATCAGGTTGTCCCAATCTTGGTCTTGCACAATTAATTTGTAGATATGGTCCAGCTCATCCTCACTTTCTTCATAATCGCGGACTAATTCAGTATAGCGCGCTCCTTCCACAGGATCTAGTGGAACTACTACCCTGAGCGACTTCTCCTCGAATGACATGGTCCTCTTCTTCAGATTAATAACCCCTTTCATGTTGATAGCCCATTCAATTCCTAGGAGCAAGGGGTAAGGATTGTTGTCATCAACGATCTCTATGACCTCGAAATCGGCCAACGCACTTGCACCATCAATATCAATTGTGACACCATATAGCCATCCCATAGGGATGATCTTTTGTTGATTTTCCATCCTAATCTAGATCCGAGACCACTACAACGTAGGTCTCCCCATCCTTTCCCATGTTTGTTTTGGCATAACATTCGCATCAGATCCCAAGTCCAAGATGACCTAGTCCATTCCATAGTCTCTTATCTGCGCGGTGAGCCTTATCTCATGCCCTGTTCTTGCCTTATGTTTACCAATTTTTCTTGCCACCTGGTGACCATTACAGACCTTCTCCTTGCTAGCACATTTGTTTATTAACTCCTGCATGCCTTCCACAGCTTTATTATCGCACAGTAGCTTCATACATGTCTCCAAAAATGTAGTGAGCATAGAGGGATCAACCTCTGCAGGCATGACGGTTCCTGACACCTTGTCCTGACTTCCTGAGGAGGATGCCTCAGCAAAGCTTTTCTTGGCCTCCATAAATGTTTCCTTTGTGAGATTCAGATCAAAACCGACTTCCTTCTCTAGGCCCTTGCGAACCCATCCATCCTCTTCAAGTTGTTTACCCTTATCATCGCCAGTCGTTATTTCACTCTGTAGCACTATATTCACAGTTTGATCTTCCTCGTGAGGTTCAGCCCTCATCATCTGCAAGTTCTGTGTGGGTTGCCATGGTTGTGCTTTCTTTTCTTGCATCTTCGCAATCAGCACCAGAAATTCTTCTATAGTATGGTCAAACTGGCTGCAGTATTGACATGACAGACGTGTCTGATTCTGACACTCGCATGTGCAGTTCCTTGGAATTCCATAGCTGTAACAGATAACCTGACCCCGGCCTCTGCCAGGCCCTCCTCCTCCTTGGCCTCATCCTCGTCCCTGATATCCTCCGCCCGCTCCTCTGGTGTCCTGATCTGGAGGCCGAGTTTTTGCTTGCATCCGGTATGTAGGCGTTCTTTCCATCATCAACTCATAGTTGTGACAGTGGCGCTCATCGTGGCCCACCGGCTTGAAGAAGTTGCAGAACAACTACTGGGGTGTTTGAACAAACTTTTGCATCTGATGGCAGTTATCCATCGCATGTTGTCCACCAACCTAACAAATAGTGCACCAAAGCGCAGCCCCCATACTCGGCCCTGATGGGGCTTCTGGTTTCCGAGGAATTGGTCCCTCTCCTATGATGTAATTCCTGAATAAAGGACAGTGGTCTTTATCGTGCCCTTGGCCCTTGCACTTCAGACACTAGACTTCTGCGTGCACCTTTGGTTTATTCTCCTTGTCTTTCTTCAATCTTTGTAATTCTAAGCAAAGGCTCTATGACTGAGAATGGATCTGTTGTACCCCCAAGGTCGCATCCTGAATAGGCATTACATGTAATCTCATCGCAATCTCCAAAGCTTCTGCCTGAGTTCCTATCTTTTGTTGCGACAAAGCAATTATCAGGTGGGTCATAAGTGAAGCTATAAACCACTCACAGTGTTGACCATCTATGAGCTACATGTTAGCTTCTTGAATCACACATTTCAACCTTTGATCTAATTCCCAAGGCATCTCATCGAACCTCATCATAATTTCCTTGAATCCAACTACTGACTGAGAGTCAGACTTAGGCTTGTTGAACTCTTTGTTTAAAGCGGCCTTAGTGTCTGCTAGTGTTACTAGAGGATTATCATTACAGTACTTAAAATACCAAGTCAGCGCACAATCCTACAAAGTGGTAACCAACTGTGCCTTCCTTATATTATCATCAGTAATCTATTGCGTTGTCCACATAGCATTCGCAACAAACCAAAATTGTTATGTATCTTCACTCTCGATGCCCTTGAAAATCGGCAGCTTCATTGTGTTCGACATGTTGAATGGAGGTGGTGGAGGTGGAGGTGTGGGTAAAGGTGTATTTGGTGGAGGTGGAGGTGGTGGTGGAGGTGGAATGGATTGTAGGTTTTAACCCCGTACAGAAATTACCTGCATACGAATTCTAAAACATAGAAAATAAACAATGCGAGAGAATAACACATAAAACACATATACACAAATATTTTCCCCTGGATCTCAAAACCAGGTCTACCAGCTTGATTTTTCATTATATTCCTTTCAATGTTACAATACATATTTATACATGCCAAAGCATCTAATACCATGGACCAAAAACCATCGTGTCCAAAACCATGGACTAAAAACCATGTGTGAAATCATGCACAAAACCATAGGTAGGTCCACCCAACCTAATATAGGGTCCAAAAAAAAAAATCTCGGGGCGCTACCTCGGACCCCGTAGAGGGGGGCTACCCGCCCCCCTCAAAACCCCCTGCTGCGCAATCAGCGCAACGAAGGGGGGGCTCTGCCCCCCCTCTAACCCCCTGGTTCACTACATAGGTTAGTCGTGGAAAGAATATAACACAACCCAACATGGATGGATGATGTGCTCGCGGAAAACCCTATGTTATCAGCAGGAGAGAACTTCGAGGTGAAGCTTGTACCACTCCCTCATTGTCACTCAAAGGAGGTCTGATAAATGGGCTATATTCTGGACCTGATCTCTCCCAATCTCTAAAGAGTTTCCCACTTCACGTAGCTCCAAACATCAAGGTAGTGGCATAACCTGCTTTTCACACAAGAGCATCTTAATCCAAGTATTCAGTGATCTTAAGTACTTACCTCGCGGTCCCTTGAAGAATATCTGCTCCACTTCGTTGTAGCTAACCAAGGTATCAACTACAAATTCTTTAATGAATCCTTTGAGGATCTGATCCAGCCAATGATCAATAGCTCGCGCGATCTTATATTCAGATGATTCTAACCGCCGCACATATTATGGGGTCCACACTATATAATTATCGAGCTTCCACCTTCCTTGTTTGTCTACCAATTTAGCCAACCACTAGTATAATTCGATCGGGAAGGTGCAGAAGAAAATTTTGTGTATCTCCGTATGCAAATATCTATCCAACCACTGCTCCTTTGACAAGCGTGGATTCCTGTTTTCCTGCGTCGCGAATTCGTGAATTTTTCGATCCAACCACTTTTCAATTTCTTTCTTAGTCAGATTCCAGTGATGAGACATCACACATCTCCTTCAAGCAGATCCCAGTCCTGGCAACGGAAACATGTGTTGGCTTAGGGGGTCCAGACCCAGGTTCAGAGTTAGTTGTGCCAACCAACAAATCCCTACACTACTAGCCCTTTCGGCAACAACCCGTGTAGCGCAGGGTTCAATCTCACCGAAGTAGTATGGGTGGATGCAAGAACCAAGTTTCAGCATCCAAAGACGAGCGTGATGTCTTTTAGTGGCCTAGATTTGCCTTCACGCAAATCTATAAGCCCCTAGGGCTTGGTACTACAACTCTATTAAAAAAACCTTTAGACCTTCGTGAAGGTCCGCGATTGGCTTTTGCGAACTTTAACAGTCAATATATCTATTTTCATGCATCAAAAAGCAATCATAAACCGGAATTCATGCAGATTTACTTAAGTTATTTAGTAAACAGAAAATATTTTATCACAGTCTTCACGAAAGTGCTTAACATGCACTGCGTACATCAATTAAAAGTTATTCAACAGATTCATGAACATTTGATCAATATTTCATAGCATATATCATAAATAGAAGTAAACAGAGATAAGCAGATATACACAGGATTTCCTCGGTAACTTTCTTTATTGTTCTTCATTTCAGATTTACAGACTCAAATCTACCTTGCGCACTCAGCTGCAGGGGTCCGCAAACTCAGCTATGGACTCTACCTAGGCCTTTGCGCACTCAACTACAGAGCCTTTCTCTCCTATCGACCCACTTCTCTGCACTATCACTTCTACTCTATTGACCCATCCCATCACAGGTTATGCCTTAGACTCCCTAAGACACATCTATTTATAGCCTTTTACATACAATCCCATGATCTACGGACCATGGGTGGATCTCAAAACCGACTCAATATTTACATAAAACAAGGGGCTAAACCCCTTTGACTCCTAATCATCTACGCGCTCTACATCCACAAATCGCGGAGACTTTACATTCATTTACAAAATTGCATCAAAACTCAGGTTATTTTAAACCCCAAAACTAACCGAGGGGACCCCATCCCAACAGGGGAAGAAGTCTATTTTTGGATAGAAGATTAGATAACTAGAGTAATTATGCATTAGAGTTTGTTGATGAAACTGGAGTATCTATAACCAGTGTTGGTTTGGAGAAAGGGGGTGCACCATACCAAGTGCTTTGGCCTATAATTAAGATTATACAATTGGCATAATTATATGTATAAGTGATTTGAATTCCTACATCAAACAGGAGATGATGATTTTCACAATATGAAAACCTTCAATGTAATATTAGGGTCACTATAGGTATCACTTGCCAATCGTTTTGTCTCTATGCATGAAGACTATTCATTTCCTTGTTGGGCATTTGTTTATGCAAATGTTGATTCCATATTTGAGTCAAAGACAATGAATTTAAGGAGAATGTGAAATGAATGGATGGACCATAAAGAGATAGCATTGGAGTACAAAGAGACAACTTTTTCGCTTTCAAATCCCTGCATTGGGATACGAAGAGACAGTGAGTTATATAAAGATGCATATTTCAAATGTAGAACTGTTAGTTGAGTGAGTTGTTGAGAGACTTGGTTCGATATTTTCTTATCAAGAGATAAATACATAGAGGAAGAGGAGATGAAGTGAAAAATATAGTTGAAATGGAGGAGCAGAGGAGATAAACAATTGAAAAAGAGCTAAGATAAAGTACAAAACTAAGTTAAAGAGAAGGAAGAATTCAAAAGTTGAAGACGAAGTGAGCTATCAAACTAAAATTTTAATTTATTAGGGGATTTGTGTCTCCTTTCAAGGAGTAGCCTAAAAAATAATAGGATGGAGCCTATAAGAAATGGGAGTGGGTGCTTCCAGCAAGTTGTACCTTGCAAAATAAAACATAGGTCGAAGCCACTTTTAGGTAGGAGCCTACAAAAATTGATGCAAAAAAGGGAGTGGGTGCTTCCAGCAAGTTGTAGCTTGGAAAATAAATGAGATTTTGAAGCCTCTTGTAGGTAGGAGCCTACAAAAATTGATGTAAAAATGGAATGGGTGCTTGCATTTACATCACACCAACAAAATTCATGGTTTTCTCCCTTTATAGGTTTCCACTTATATATGGTGTTTACATGTATTTCTCTTGTGTGTTGATTCTTATGATGTGGTCTAATGTTGTTTATAAAATAGATCTATTATTCATATGATGTAATGATGCTTATCTAATAGTCCATATAACTATTAGAAAGACAAGTAAAAATTCGTAATTCGTGACCATGAATGCACTATATTGATTCACCCAACCCCTCTTAGTATAGTCAAGCTTCCAACATACATATGATATGACATTTCATTCCACATTAAACATCAATTGATAAATTATGAGGAAAGCACATTTAAAGTAAATCAATAGATAGAAAGTAGAGAAATGGGCCAGCTAGTCAAAGAACTCTAAAATAATTTCATGCACTCAAATATCATAGACTCATAGGAGAACATTAACGATATTTCATTGCTCATTTAAAATTTCACGGAACACTCTAAAAGGTTGCCACCGACTACATATCACTTCTTCCTGTAAACAATGACACCATTAATGATAGCATTGTTGTGAAATCTGATCTACTTTTATTCTTAGCAATGAATATGTATATGATTATTGTGTTTGGTATTTTTTTATAAACAATTGTATATCTCAAGTTATTAGCATTTTTTTTATGTCTATCACTCCTTTGCTCAAATTAGAAGATATAGTTTCATGTATAAAAAAAGGGCCAATGATTCTATATGGGGAAAATCTATAGCAAACTTTTCGCCAAACATGTCCATGTGATACCAAATATTTGTTCTAGCAATTTTTTAGCAGTACTATAACATAATATAAGATTATTTTATTAGGAGGTAAGGCCATTCAGTAGAACATGTGCTATTCTTTCATTTGTGTTGTTATTTATGTTATAAAATTTCTCATTTTTTTTATGTGCTTGAGTCTAGAATTCAAATAGAGAGCTTATAGTTGTTAGTTCACACAGAATTGTGTTAAATAGAGTCATGTTAGAGCTTGAGTTAATTGATACAAGTAGCTTATATTAAATACAAAAGTAAATTTATATTCAAAATATGCAATTTCCTTTTATTCTAACTGAGAGTGTGAATGATTTTTGCAATTCAAGTTCAAAAGTATGAATGTGACTTCAATTTTTTTTAATTTTTTTCTATGTGGTTCACAATCCCTAGCGATAGTTGACCGTTATATCCATTGAATATTGTACCAAGTAGATCAACCCAAAAGGATCACTTCCTTCTAACTCAACTATGAAGCCTAACCTCGAGAGTGTTGATAGAATTAAGCTCATGACCTCTCAATAGCAAAAGTGCTTTAACAATGGGGACTTGACCAACTGAGCTAAACCTCAAGGCTATGAATGTGACTTCAATTCTCAAACCAAGAATTCAAATTTCTTTTGTAATGTCATTTAAATGGAAACCAACAACAAAGTGACACAAGGCTTGCATGTATAGTGCACAGTGTCTTGCAAGTATTTTGATCCTTGGGTGTTTGATTTGAAGGACCAATTATTTTAACCACTCTTGCTATAATTAATAAGGTGATTAAAATGATTGTCATGTGGAGGGAAGTCTTATATCAATAAACGATGTTTGGGCATTCACTTTGAATTTAATATTACATCAATCACCAACCATTTCCCCTCTCTTATTGGTTGAAATAAATCCTTGTAGACTTTCTTATAATGGCTTTTCCCCAATAAATCCAACAACATCTTTCTTTAGTCGTTTATCTAAATACTTATTGCCTTAGTTTTCACATTCATCTTAAATTGGTGATTTCCTCACATTCAATGACCAATTTCCATCACAAGTCCATGATTAAATGGTTCATCTCATGGACAACATTGGCTCTTTTATACATACTATGGAGGATCATACACATACTACCTTGTTACCTTATTTCAACACTAGTGGGATACCTCACATCTGGTAGTGATTCCCATTATTGATTTCTGATTATATGGCTTTTCCCATGCTTCACTATAGATATTTTAATTGTAATGTGGGGAAATGTACTTGATAGTAGTAGTGTTCTAAAGTTTTGATTGGAAACCATGGACATGTGGAGCTCCCCTTAGCATGATCTTGAGTTCCTTACATATTTGTCCCCCATCATAGCTTAAATTCATCTTTGTTGGTGTTCATGGCTACCACGGGTGACATTACATCCTTGATTCACTCCTATATCAAAGTATTAATGGAATGCCTACTTATCGTATGCATTCAGATAGCCATGGTCTCGTTTTATATATTGTACTTTACATGATTCACATATGAGCATGGGAATGCCTTTCTTGAAGAGAGATTATATATGTCACACCCTCAAAACCCACATAGTGTCTAAAAATAACTATATAAATAAATATGCATAAACCAAGCAAGTATATGTGTACATATTTATAGAAATAGTGAGATAACCAATGGATTCTAGCTGGGAATGATAATTTCTTATATCATATCCCCCCAAGAGGCTCCCTTGATCAATGATAAGAAGAGCCTATTGGGCATCATTTTGTCATAGGCTGGCTAGTTCAAGGACTTGGGACACTACCCAGTTTATAGTCAGTTAGAATATGATACAATAAACCTATAAAAAAATCAGTCTGCTTAAGCCCTTTAGAGATTGGACCACTTTAATGATGCTAGAAATAACATTAAAAATTCCCCCCCTTTGATAAACACAATATATATAGATAGAAATGGTTCTTTTATCAATTTAATATAAATTATTTCTTTCTTATTTAATTGTTAAAAATAAATGATAAACTTAGTACTCATAAAGATCTCATTAATTAAGTATAAGGTGGCATTGAAATATTAATTAACACCTAAATACGAGGCAATGCAATCCATTTGTTATAAGTGAATTAGGGCATCATATTGTTCCTTGTACGAATGCATAACATAGTGTTTCTCTATAAATGGATTTTGACTTGTTATGAAAGTGAGCATCTAATTGTCATGCTTGTATATTTAGTTTGTCATTCACTTAATATTCTAAAATTGTAACAATGATCCAGGTGGATATTGGTGGCCACCCGCCTATTCCACCTAGACCCTTCAGTCAGTTTCATTTGTTTCCTTGTTCATTTCAACATTTACTATTTTTAGCAGTTTTTCGAGTCCTGAACTTCCGGAGCAGTTTTGACCCCCTAAACAGCATTTTTTGGGGTCTGCAACAGGCCCGAAACCATTGATAACAACTTGCGATGAAACTTGTAGTACTCGGCGAGACCTTTCCAACAAGGTATCGTACATGCCAAACGGAGATAATATGACCAAGTTACCACCCTGGGGAGTTGGCTGCCCAATTAACCCCAATGGAGCCCACAAACTCTTGGTGTTACATCTCCTGGGGTTAGGGTTTTGGTTGTTTATGTTTTTCTCATGTTTTCCTATAATAAATAGGCCATTGAGCCTCATTATAACATAGTGCAGAGGCATGTAGCTGCCACATCTCTTCTCAGAGATAAGCTACCATCGCCCAAGCTATCTTATTTCCATTATGCTTGTAAGCATAGTTCAGTATTTTTCTATTACTGAAATGAAGTGTTTTTATGCTGCATCTTTGTGTTTATGATTATATATGTATGTTGTTGTGTTCCTATTTAAGTTCGAATCATTGTTATCAGAGCGAACTACTCTTTCTTTGTTTTTCTTTGCATGTCCCCAATGAGGTTAGGGTATAAGGAGTTAGGGCTTGATCTGGTTGAACCATTGCAAGATCAGCCTCACAAAACCTGATGACCTCCCATGGCAGAAGAAAATAAATACGAGGGGGAAGGATATCCTTTCAAAATGTTGCTCGAGGAAGCCCTTGAGCGACAAAGGGACGCGATGATGGATAACTTTGCCCAGATCCTTCGACGGCTACCCACAGGCGATGCATCTTCATCTAGCAGCCACTCTGGAGGCGCCACTCCTTTTAAGGTACAAGTTAACTTCGATATTCCCATATTTGAAGGCCTAATAGATGCAGATGTCGTAGATAAATGGTTAAATTTGTTGGAAGGATATTTTTCAGTTCATGACTTTTCCAATCGGGAAAATATTACTTTTTCACTTCTCAAAGCTGCCCCACATGTCAAGGACTAGTGGGAAACCTTGTGAATAATAGGACAAGAGTGAACCCTCATTGTTTTTATCTGCACCCACTTGGAATTCTTTCTGAGATGCCATCAAGGAACAATATTACCTTGTCAACAACTATGAAGACAAATACATAAAGTGGACCATGCTATGGCAGGGAAGGGACCAAGATGTGTCGGAGTTCACAAATATTTTACATACCCTTCACACAAAGTTGAGTATCAAGGATACTGAGTAGCATTTGGTGCTCAAGTACCACATCTTTCTACACAATTATATCCTGGACGAGATGGAGTTCCTGGACATTTCCTCGCTCAACATGGCATATCGGTACGCTGTCAAGATTGAGCAGAAGTTTAAACAGAAGAAGTGGGACTTTGGATCTGCAAATCCAAAGCAAGGAAAAGGCACCCCCAAACCACATAACAAAGGACCAAGCCAAGGCGGGGCTACCCAACATATCCCATTGAACCCACAAGAAAAGAACAACACCATGAAGACGAAGAAGGACACGGGAAAATGATGTGAGTTCCATAAGAGCTCCACTCACAATACAAGTGAGTGTCGGGCCAAGTAGTCACTAGTGGCCGAGATGAAGGCTTCTGAATCATACACAGGTTCCAACTCTGAATCAGAACCCGATAAGGGAACTGAAAAAGGGAAGAAGATCATTGATGCGGAGCCCAGTACCATTGTGGCCACCACCAAGATCCAGAAGATTGAACCTGAAGATCCAGAGGAGGGGGAACGCTTCTTCCACTCATAGATATGGGTGAAGGGTTCTCCACTACAGTTCATTTTTGATAGCGGGAGCCAAAAAAACCTCATTTCAGTAGAGGTCGTGAAGCGGCTGGGCCTAAAGACTACATCACATCCACATTCGTACACCATTAGGTGGCTTCACCAAGGATGAGATCTTCGCGTTAGCCAGCAGTGTTGCCTTCCCTATAGCATCAATCCCTTCATGGATGAGGTATTGTGTGATGTTGCTCCTATTGAATTTTGTGATGTATTGTTAGGAAAATCATACTTGTGGAAGCGACATGTTGTATATGAGTCTAGACGTTGCTCTGTGCTTATTACTTTGACTAATAAGTTATACATGATATCAGAGGTAGCCCCGCTTACTACCATCTCTTTGATCACTGCAAATAAATGTAGTAAGATCATTTCCCATGGCAGGAAATTTGTTTTCCTTATGATTCGCCCCTAGGGAAAGAAGAAGGTTATGGCCACAGTTTCTAGGCAAGGCTCCTCTACACAGCAACAATAGATGGACAAGGTTGTGGAGGAGTACAGGGATATTTTTTCCTCGCCCACAGGGGTACCTCTACATTGTCATTTCAAGCACTCCATTGATCTGACCTCGAGTGCGCTGCTTCCCAATGGACCAATCTATCGATGCTCTATTCTAGAGAACAATGAGATCAAGAGGCAGATTCAGGAACTATTGCAAAAACGACACATCAAGCCAAGCTCATCACCTTGTGGGATCCATATTGTATTGGTACAGAAGAGGGATGGGACATGGAGGCTTTGTATTGACTATCAGACGTTGAAAAAGATCACTCTCCAGAATAGGTACCCAATCCCGCGTATTGATGACCTTATGGACCAGATCAAAGGGGCCAAATATTTCAGCAATATTGACTTGAAATTAGGTTATCACCATGTGCCTATCAAACCCTCCGATGTATGGAAGGTTGTCTTCAAATCCAAGGAGGGCCTTTTCGAATGGTTGGTCATGTTTTTCGGATTGATGAACGCCCCTGCAACCTTCATGAGACTGATGGACGACATCTTGCGACCCTTCACCAATGCATTCATGGTGGTGTATTTAGATGACATCTTGATCTTCAGCCAGAGTTGGGAAGAGCACCTCCACCATATTCGACAGGTCCTTCAAACCCTATGACAACACAAGTTGTGTGCTAACTTGGAGAAATGCACCTTTGGCCTGACCCATGTTTAATATCAAGGATACATCATTGATGAGCAGGGTGTACATGTGGAGCCATCCAATATACAAGTCATTCGGGATTTGCCATCCCCAACCACTCTAACAGAGATCCGTAGCTTTTTGGGTCTTGCCAATTTCTACCGTAGGTTTTTGTTGGGGTTCTCTCATATCACTTAGCCTTTAAGTCAAGTCACCAAGGGCAGAGCGAAAGCAAAATTTTTTTGGTTGGAACCCAACAGAAATTGTTCTCTGAATTGAAGAATCACCTATGTTATGCACTAGTTCTCACATTAATAGACGTGCAACAACCATTTGAGATTGAGACAGACGCCTATGACTTTGCTATTGGTGACATTCTTACTCAGCATGGGCATCCACTGGCTTACCATAGTGAGACACATTCAGACACATTCTGAAAGTACCCCACTTACAACAAAGAAATGTATTCCATTGTGTAGGCCTACCATCAATGGAAACATTACATTTTTGGGAAGGAAACGGTAATCCACACAAACCACCAACCTCTACAATTCATACAGACACAAGGGAAGTTGCAGAACGATCGCCATAAAAAATGGTCCACCTATCTGCGACAATTCCATTTGAAGATTAAGTATAAGAAGGGCAGCACCAATAACATCGTTGATTGCCTCACCCGACCACCAATCGTGGCGTTGATCACTGTGCTCTACTCTTGTGGGCACAAGACATCGGGGTGGCCGCATCTTTACAAGAGCAATCCAGAATTCGGAAGCATATACTCGACACTCCTGGAAGGGAAGAAAGTTCCAAATTTTCATCTTCAAGATGCATTGTTATGTTATGCTTTTGAGCTGCGAGAAATTCCAGAATACCATATATGCGAAGAAATACAACCCAGGACCCAGAATAAAAGGAGAAAAAATAGCAAGTATTTTATTATTCAGAGATAGATACAATGTTCACTTGCCTCTTCGAGGGGGCAAACTCTATCAGAGCAGAGCTCGATTACAAATATGACTCAATGATATTTCCTTTCTAACTATGACTATTTATAGCTAAATGACCTCCAACAACCTAACAACTAGTGGTCCTTTGCAAAACATGGGTTAACCACTTTGTTTATTAAATATGGCATGTTTGCAACTAACTGTGATCCCATTCTTAAATGCGGGTCAACCACTTACAATTATTAATATGGGCTTTATTGACTCTTTAACTAACTATGACTATGACTCGGCCCCATTGGGTTTATTACATAAATAAAGGGGTTAGGGTTAGACTCTAACATGCCCTCCCCCATCAAAAGTAACCTTGTCCTCAAGGTTGAAGCTGTGGAAACCATTGAAGAATAGTGGTTGGTTCCCAAGTTGCATCTTTTGGAGAGGTGTCTTTCCACTTGATGAGGACTTCCTTGATCGTGCGATCGCGCAGATGTCTTTCATGAGTATCGAGGACCTATCCTGGTTGCAACTAGAGTGAACCTTCCTCATCCAATTCGGGTAGACTGGTTTGAATTCTACAATTGTTCCCCGCCACTTTCTTGAGGCATGATACATGGAAGACTGGATGTATTTTTGAACTTGGTGGCAAGGCCAGCTTGTAGGCTACTACCCTAATGTGTTGAAGTATTTGATAAGGTCCATAGAATTTTGGAGCTAGTTTCTAGCAGCCCTTTTCTTTGATCCATGTTTTCTTATATGGTTGTAGCCATAGGAATACCTGATCCCCTTCTTGAAATGTGTGCTCTGAATGATGTTGTTCTACCTGTTGCTTCATTCGATTCTGAGCTTGATGGAGATTATCTTTGAGATGAACTAGGAGACATGGTTCTGTAGGAGTTGATCAACTGCTTGCACCTTAGAACATCCAGGGATATAAGAAATAGGTGAAGGTGGGAGTTTTCCATACACTGCTTCATATGGATTCATCTTGGTCGTTACGTGATAGTTAGTATTATACCACCATTCAGCTAAAGGTATCCATTGTACCCATTGATGTTGCTTTTCTAAATTGAAGCACCTTAGATATGTCTCCAAACATTTGTTTACTACTTTTGTTTGACCATCGGTTTTGGGATGATAGGAAATACTTAGTTGGAGTTGGGTGCCTTGTAGCTTGAAAATTTCTTGCCAAAATTTGTTGGTGAAAGATGGGTCACGATCAGAGACAATGGAAGTTGGCATGCCCTGCAGTTTGAAGATCTAATCCATGAAAGCTTGAGCCACCAAAGTGGGGGTAAATGGGTATGGTAGAGCACAAAAATGAGCATATTTAGAAAGTTTGTCCACAGCCACAATGATGACGGATTTATTTCCCGACTTTGGGAAACTAGTAATGAAATCCATGGAAACATTCGTCCAAACAGAGGCAGGGAGTGGAAATGGTTGTAAGGTTCCTGGTAACCTGACTGTTTCTCCTTTGTGGCATTGACACACATCACATTCAGCTACAAAATTAAGAATGTCATTTTTCATTCCAGTCCAAAAGAAAGAACGATGAATGCAAGCATAAGTCTTCTAAAAGCCTGAATTCCTTGCAATGGGAGATGAGTGCAACTCTTCCAAAATGTGGGTTTTGAGGGTGGATGTCAGCGATATAACTACTCGATCCTTGTAGCGAAGAATATCATCCTTCCAAGAGTAGCCGACTAAGGAATTAGGATCTGCTCTCAAGTTATTAATAAGTTGGGAGAGAGAGGGGTGTGAAAACTATTCCTTGTGGGCTTCTTCAATCCAATCTGGTATGGGAAGAGATATTCATAGCAGGGTGCTTTCATCCTCAAATTGGCATGATAAAGCATCAGCTACTACATTGTCATGCCATTTCTTGTAAATTATCTCATAATCATATCCCAACATTTTGGCCAACCATTTATTTTGTTGTGGCAAGGATAGACGTTGCTCCAAAAAATATTTGATGCTTTGATGGTATGTGCAGATTTGGAAATGTCGCCCCCAATAAGTATGGTCGTCACGTATCTACTGTATGTAAGATGGCCATCATCTCTTTCTCATAGGTAGATTGACCCAGATGTTTGCCACTCATTTGTTGGCTAGTGAAAGCCAAGGGTCAACCTTCCTACATTAATACAGCACCAATACCAGTACCGGAAGCATCAAATTCAATCACAAAAGAATTGGTGAAGTCTGGTAGTGCCAATACTAGAGTGGAACACATGGCTTGTTTGAGAGCCACAAATGCCTGTTGTGCTGCATCAGTCCAAAGAAATGAATTTTTCTTGAGAAGGTTAGTGAGGGGTCTAGCAATGCAACCATAACTGCGGACAAATTTGTGATAGTAGTGAGTGAGACCCAAGAATCCCCTCAAAATATTCAAGGTTTTTGGTTGGGGCCAATATTGCATTGCCTGTATCTTTTTGGGTTCAACCCTAACACCTTCACAACCCACAATGTGTCCCAAATACTCAAACTTCTTCCATACTAAAAGAGCACTTGGATAATTTGACAAATAATTTGTGATTCTCAAGCAGTTTCAAGATCAGGTCTACATGTTGAAGATGTTTTTCCAATGTTAGGTTGTAGATGAGAATGTCATCAAAGAAGATGAGGACAAATTTTCGGAGGTATGGTTTCAGTAGGTGATTCATGAGGCTTTGAAAAGTAGATGGAGC
Organism: Pinus tabuliformis; assembly: GCA_031772625.1. Classification (NCBI taxonomy): domain Eukaryota; kingdom Viridiplantae; phylum Streptophyta; class Pinopsida; order Pinales; family Pinaceae; genus Pinus; species Pinus tabuliformis. The sequence goes on along the minus strand of CM062819.1, from coordinate 171,257,810 downwards.
ACTATAGAGACCAAATGGCATGACCAAGAATTCATAATGGCCTTCATGAGTTTGGAAATCAGTCTTGGGAATGTCTACTTCTTTCATGCGTATTTGGTGATAGTCAGAGCGAAGATCTAGCTTGGTAAAGAATTGAGCACCATGTAGTTGATCAAGCAGATCATCAACAACCGGAAGAGTGAATTTGTCTTTGACAATGAGCTTGTTGAGGGCCCAAAATTCCGGACACATGCTCCATTCTCCATCTTTCTTTAGCACCATGACCACTGGTGATGAATAAGGATTGATGCTAGGACAAATAACACCAGCTTCAAGGAGTTCCTTGATGATTTTTTCAATTTCATTATTTTGAGCGAAAGGATATCGATATGGGTGCACATTAGGAATTGGGCCCTCAGGACCAAAGGGATGTTATGATCATGTTCACCTCTAGAGGGTGGAAGCTCTTTAGTTTTGTCAAATACATGTTGGTGATAGTCTAAGACCTGTTGCATCTTAGGATGAATATGAAGAGTAGTGGATTCAATGGCCTGGATGGCATTAAACTGGGCAATGACTCCATGATGGCCCTTTTTCAACAATTTTTCCATGCGATGCAAGCTGATGATAATAGGAGCACCTGCCTGGAGTCCACGTAGTGTATGAATGTGGTCATTTTGCTTAAAGCTCATATATAACTCCTAGAAATCCACCGTGATCAGGCCCAGTGCTTGAAGCCATTCAGCACCCAAGACAATGTCACAACCACCCATATTAATCGCAAATATGTGGATCTTTAGGTGGTAGTCTCCCATCTGAAGTTTAATATTTCCGCAGTGGCCTTCATATTTCATTGTCCCCCCATCAACGATAACTAATTGGAAATTAGGGACTTCCCGTACAAAACAATGAACAACTTCGGTGACTTTCTTATGTATAAAGTTATGAGTGCTGCCACTATCAACCAATACTACTATGGGGCAATGTTTAAGAAAGCCTCTGATTTTGAGAGTTTGGGGCGCAGAAATTCTCGTTAACGCATGTAGCGAGATAACTAGTTCATCTGGCGTAGCTGTGAGATCATTGTCATGCTAGGACATTGGGCAAGATCAAGTTTTTTGGAATTTGGCCACTACAGTATTCATCAGCAGGGAGTAAAACTCCTTTCGGATTGAGACAGCAGATTCTTGAGTGCATTTTTGTCAAGTCTTTGGTTGATGCTGTATACAAAACTTACCAAGTCCACGACTTTCCATTCCCAAACTGATGGCGAAACAAAGGTTGTCAACAGGATGATCGTACACATTCTGCGCATGTACAACTCGAAGCATCCACGCACGTGGGATGAGTCTCCCCTATGTCCAACACAGCTACAATAGAGCTCTCCACAGCTCAATAGGCCACAACCCCTTTCAGGTAGGGTTGGGATTTCAGCCATTATGCCCCATTTATGTGGCCATACCATTTGCAGCCACTCAAGTAGATGATCAGCCTCATCATTCAATAACTATATGGACCTAAATACATCTCCAAGCTTACTAAAATCAACTCTTCTCATAATTCCTTGCATGTTTTAATTATATTTTTCTTAATGAGATGAGTAAAAGTAAGATGTTATTTCTAGTGGTCTAATGTGCATTTATTACTGGTTTTTGGGAGAAAATCATGGGAATTTTGGCTAATTAAGGTGCAGGTACTCAAATGAGACAACAAGGAGAGATTATAGGAGATACATCTTCCTCGTTAAATCTTCACTCGTTCGAATATCCCTCAATCAAATCACACTAGCTCGGAGTTGCAAGCAGCCGAGTCATGGAGATCATGGCAGCCAAGCCAGTGGCAGTTAAGAGCCAATTCATCTTGAGTTTGGGAGCCAAGCCTCCCTAGATTTAAGGAAGTTGTTGGAGACTTCATTTGTATAAATAAGGAGGCCTAGAGCCTCATTAGGATTCAGATTTTTTATGTAAGAGCACTAAGCATTTTCGAGTTAAAGGATTGTAGCAAAACATTGTTATGTAATTATGTAATTTTTGATATGATAATGAGAATGAGCATTTCCTTGATCCAACACTGAGTTGACTCAGAGGGCTGAAGCTCTTGGGTTAGGTCCCAACCCTAGCAGCAGAGGTTCCTCTTATTGTACTTGTATGCTTAGGTTATTTCATAGATTAATTGTTGAATTGATTTTGGCATTGTTTCATTGCAAGTAGTGGTGAATTTGATTAGTTTGCTTCCATTTGTGCATAGATTTAGCAGTAGCTTTAGAGAGATAAAGGAATACCAAAAAGGCTGATAGTAGGTGGATTTGGCCTCACTCCTCCCTTCAGGGACCATGGTTTGAGGAAAAACTCCTATTCAGCCCCAAAAAGATAGAATTCTGATTTCTTATGGAATTTAGGGTTTTCTGCTAATTAGACCATCATCTTTTCAGTTTTCAAGAATAGGTTTCATTTTTTCTTTCTGATATCTCCAGCTTTGTATTAGATCTCATGGTGTTTCAAAATATTCTACAAGTATTTCCATGCATGAACTAGGCAACTAAATAATGGAATTTTTTTTTCTTATGTTGATTGGAAATATTTCTTGTTTGACATGATCCATGGGTAAATTCCAGTGATGTATGTATTGCAGGAGTTTCAATAGTGCAGGAAGATCTCATGTCAGCAGCCCTAGCCTAACCTCATTCATCCATGATCACCAACAGCCACTAAGTCCATCAACCAATTCATCATTCCATAAGAACAACTTTCCAGGTTTGTTGAGCAAATCCAACCATCTCACAAACTTTGGTTTGAGCTCTGAGGAAGTCCTAGCCACTCCCTTGCCTTATTTCTTCCATCATTCACCTTCCCTAAGCCTTATACCACCTTCCAAACCCCTCTTTATGCTTTTTTCTGGATCCTGTAGGAATACAGGGGATCCTGTAGGAGCATTAGGACATCCTGTAGGACGACCTGTAATGGCCTGTTTTGAGGCCAATTTGAGGAAAATGCATCTATAAAGTTAGGAGAAGACCCTTTTTTGCCTCCTAAGCCATCTGAACTTTCACAACCATCTCTAACCCACCTGCCATACCACCAAGAAGATTTAGCATTCACATTCTCACAAAAAGGGACAAAAATGAAGAAATAGTTATTATGTTCATTCATATGCACAACAGTAAAGTGTTTGATTATCTCAGATTGCATGCCTAGGATAGTTAGGATTACACGCATGTTAGCTTAGAATTCTTCCAAAGGAATATCTCTTAACAACTAGTTAGATGAGTGGTGTGTTTAAAGCATTTATTTCAGTCTTTCATTACTGCAGCAGAGAATGTTTCAATTCTCTTAATTAGGGTAAAATTCCCCTTTCTTCATTGGTAATCAAACTTGTTTTAAATCAATAGAAGGTCAGTTTGAGAAACCATAGTGGTTTATCGCCATCTCAGCAGTGACAAAGAGTGGACCCATTGCATTTGCTTGTGTATACAGCACTGTCACCTCCAAGTTTGTACGAACTCCGGGTTGATAAAGTAAAGTTGGTAGCCCAAGGAGTTGCAGCATTCTTGCTGCAATACTGGTGCTCATCACTTTTTAGTGTCGTTGTCGGGGAGGTGTCTAAGTAGATGATATGTCTGCTTTCTTTCTTCCATTTCTTATCTCTTCTGTTCTGCTATTAGCTTCATTTTTTTTGCAAAATTAATTGTAAGTTGGTTTGATTTCCTTTCCATTCTGCAAGTAAGATTTCATTTAGCAGTTAGTTCCATTCAGTTTGTTATTTCAATTCTGCAATTAGTCTTAAAGCTTGAAAAACAAAACAAAACAAAAACACTTCTTTCATACCTCATAGGAATAGCGATAACTTAGAAAAATTTCTACCAAATACTCCCATCTCTTCAAATAGCCAACCTTCCCTCTTCTTCGGTGGCTGTGAATTGGAGGACCCCTCAGGCGAGAAACCAGAGATTTTTGAAGAGCCTATAGTGGGAGAAGAAGAATGAGAACCCATTCCAACTTACCTAATGGTTGAAAATAGAAATGATATAGGAGATAGAGAAAGAATTGAGGGTGCTTTTCCCATCAGAGAAACCAATGGGGATGCCAAGATGAAAAACATAAGCCCCTCTTCTCTTCCTCACTTCCATGGATTGACCTCGAAAGATCCAAATAATCTCTTGTTTGAGTTCATTTTCATATGCAGAACTTATGATTACACCACTGTGGTGGGATCCAGTATTGTAGCAATAATTCTACAACTCCTGGAGCTTCCTATCTCTAATTTTATCAACCCGGTAGTTCGTACAAACTTGGAAGCGACGGTGCTGTATGCACAAGTACTAGATCTTGTCGCAGCTGTCACTTGGTCAGCTGGCACAAGTCCGCTAGGGCTCAAGCCAACTTCTATATGCTCTCAGAAGAAGCTTTTATGAGTGATGGACGAAAGCTATCTCGAAGGAAGCTAACCTACTTTGCAAAAAGGAAACTGAAAGCCAACAAAGCATGGAAACCCTAAGAAACCCTAATTTGACTAGCTTGACCCTTACAATGCAAAAATGTGAATGAAACTTCTACCAATGATGCCCTTACTTGCAGTGAGTTGAAATGCATGAATCTAAGCTACTTGCATCTGAAAAGACATGTTTTTGTATTTTTTCATTAAGTGGTTGGATTTATTGTGATGGTGCTTTTGACTAGGGTTTGACTGTGCAGGAGCGGTTCGAAGGGAAGGAAAGCATGGGAAAGGTCAGGGGGCTAGGAGAGGTCCCAAGGGATCCTTAGCATCAGTCTACAGAAGTATACAACGTTTGGATGCTCGGCAACCAAGTTTGCAGGCTCCTACAGGATGTCTGCAGGGATCCTACAGGAAACTCAGGGATTTCTATAGGAAGTCTGTGAAATTCTACAGGATGCTCTACCATGGGAGTTTTAGGTGATGGTGAAGTGATGGAGTGGTATGGGTGGATAGGTAAGGTGGAGATGGAGATTGTGGTGACTTGGGGGCAGAGGAATAGGACAGAGAAAGAGTGCACGAAGTGGTTGGTGGATGGAAGGATGGGATCAACGAAAGGTCAAAAAGATGAAGCTACGTGGGCAATGAAAGAGTTGGAAGGTATACGAGCTGAACAGAGGTCGATTAGGTGGCTTTAGGTGTGGTTGACAAGAAGAGGAAGGAAATGGAATGATGTGGAGCAGTGTAAATAAAACAAATTACTTGTGAATGTCACCAAAACGAGAACTCATCAACCTGAGCTACTTGTGATATAAACTCAATGAACAGCAATGTAAATTGTGAAGGAAACTCGTGCATGGAAGTGGAATAAAGAAGTATGATTCAATATCAAAAGTGCATGGATGGATCTTCAATGAAAATGACTATGTTGCAGCTTGCATGGAAGTGAAAGACTGCGTTCTTTTTGGTGGTTGATATGGACTGCACCCCAATCCCTAGACAGAGATGGCAGTGAAGACACTAACAACCCTTTTCTTGGAGCTTCGGTGATTACAAACCTCCTATCCTGATCTAAGCAACTGAAAGCAAAGCAACCATAAGCTAATCCTACTCAATCACATAAAAACTAAATCAGCAGACTGTAAATTCGAATTGCATGTCAAAGTAAAGAAACAAAGTGCTGGAACGAAAGGAAAATAACACTACAAAACAGAGGAGTTCTATTGCTCTCAGGTTGGGCCCTAACCTGAGAGCTATAGCTCCCTTAAAAACTCAAAATTAGATCCAAAGCTGCCTACCTTTATTGAATAATCATGAGTCTAACATCATGCCAAAACTAGCTTACAAAAAGACTAATTGGCTAACCAAATTGACTAACTAGCTAATCCCAAAAATGACTAACCCAAATGAGGTCTTAAGCCCTCTTATTTATACAATTTGAGGACCCAACAGTCCTCCTAAAATTTAGGGACTTGGTTGCCCAAGACTTGTAGTTAACAGCAATCCAACTTGACTTGCTTGGCTGCCCTTGAGCTGATTGATTCGGTGGCCCTTGAACTCCGAGATGATGGTGGAGAATTCGAGGTAAGGGCCCATAAATGAGGGGGACACCTTCCTACAAATCCTCTAGCTTGTTCTCCCACGAATTTGCCTGCCAAGTGCTCATTAAGACCTTCAATTTTGTCTCCAAGTTGACCAAAAAGGCTACACAAAGCACCCATTAGACTTGTTGGCATAATGACTAACCAAATTCACTCTATTAACATAAATATAATCAAAAACATGCAATACACAAATGAGAATGGTGGACTAAGCCAAATTAGGAGGTTGAATGAGCCCAAATAATTGTACATTTTTGGGGCTCATCACACTGATGATCAAAATTTGAAATTATTCCCATCCACTCTCAAGGATGCAGCTCTGCGTTGGTTCATGAGTTTACCTGGGGATAACATCACCACCTGGGCTCAGATGCAACAAGCCCTCAACAACAAGTATCAGGACTACCGTATGTCCAAGGGCACTAAAGAGGAAATTTTTATAATGACCTTAGGGCATGATGAGTCCTTAGAATATTATGAGGAAAGATTCCAACTTAGCTACAAAAGGGTTAGGTGCACACTTGATCCTGAGTCACTGAAGCTAGTCCTACTCAGGGGGGTCAGGGAATATCTTCTGGATACCCTAAACCTGCTAGTAGGAGGGGACATCTACTAGCTACCCTATGAACATATCAAGACTGTCTTTAAGAACCATTCTAGGGCAGCTAGGAAAAGGGGTAGGGTTAGTCAACCAATGGCCAACTCCTCTTCCAACACATCCATAAAAGGTGAAATTGGAAACCTGTTGGAAGATTTCAAGAGTGAAATGTTTCAAAACCTTACCCTATAAATGGACACTATGCACATCAATAGAAATAAAGAGGAAACAGAGATAGCATTGGCCATCTTCTGCCCCATATGCACAAGGAGGCACCCTAGGAATGAATGTCCATTCAACCTTATAGAAATATGCTCAGTCTGTGAGGAAAACCACTCCACAGAAAAGTGGCCTTCTCTACCTAGACTAAAAGTTGTGTATCAATGATCTGGAATTTATCTAGGATAAAGAATGAAAGGTATTACAAACTCATGTGCATGGATGTGCCTATGTTACTTATGCAACGGATCGATAAGATTGCTAGAATACATAGACACTGAGGCAATCAGAGAAAACATAACAATCAAACATGTAAACAAAACAAGTTTAATAAGGAGTTCACCCAATGCTCCTAGGCTACGTCTCCTGGTCCAGCCTTTCAGTGGTGGCCTCTCTATTATGTTTTCAAGCAGATCTTTTACAAAAGTGAGATCGATTCGAGTCTCACTAACAGAATGTAGTCAATAGGAATGGAGTGCACAGACTCTCCTTACTGAAACTAGACCTCTGAGAGTCACAGTAGTATGACAGGCCTATATCGAGGAGCTTTCTTGAACCTCTCAAGCCTTCAATGGATTACACAGACTCTCTTTGGCTCTATCTGGCTCGATGTTTCCCTAAGGTCAGCTCGGCTTCTACTCTCTGTTCTCTACTATTAGTTTTCTGCGTCTCTGTGTGTTGCCCCCCTTCTCTGCTTCTGTCAGTTCATGGCTTTAAAGCCAGTCTGTTCTTTGACTACTCGTTTCCGCTTCCCGGCCTTCTGGTTTCCTTTCCTCTGTCCGTTCGAATTCCTCTGCTCTGCGTCATCATCACTGGGTAACGCCTCGCAGGGAGGTGGCCACCTATTTGCTAACGAACTGGGTGTCAAATTCCCTGAATCATACTCGAATGGTCGTTAAATATATTTGCTTCAAGATCGCCCGTGAACACGAATCGTTTGCCAACTCATCATCCACATTGGACTTCAAATCCCTGTCATCTTGCTTTTTGACCTGTCAAATCCGGTCAATCATCGGGACGTATCTCCACCATCGATCTGGACCCCCCAGATCCTACGGTCGTCCTTCATATTGGGCGGACAAGTCGCACGACATTTACCCGTCCAATGGGGGCGGTTTTCTCTCTTTTCTGCCAAACGCATGTCGCTCGATGTGTGGCATCGGACGGGACTCAGTCAAAACTGATTACCGCCTCGAAGCCTTCCGATATCCTGCCAGTTCTGGGAAATCCGCGCTACGGAACCGAAATAGTTACTTTTCTAAGTTTTATAGCGTTTTCGGGTCCAAGCATTTCGGGACTTTCCTTCACTAAGGTGGACGCCCTGCGATACACGATTAGTGTATCAGAATCCATCTTCGTTTCTTGATCTGGCCTACGGTTTTGCTAGTTTTGTGCCATTGCGCTTTACCATGGGGCCAACAGTCTGCGCGCTCGACCGAGGGTCCTCGTTGCTCCGATCTGGCCACAACTACAATTGTTATGAGGATTCCTTCTGATAGCTTCGATATTTTCTAGGACTTGAATCTTTTAGCATAATTTGAAACAATCATGAAAACTTAGAGAGTTTTAGGATCCAATTTGGATCACGGCCTTCCCACTGAAAAAGCTTTTGGACCACCAAAAGTTGGTTTTCTTTCAAGCATCAATCAAGTGAGGGTATTGCTTCCTCGCTTGCTCAATTTCTATCCATTTCGCATTGCTTGGCTTTGAACCTTTGAGTCTGATCCTGAGGTACTCAATGTCACCTCTGCGTGTAGTTCTTACCTTCCTGTCCAGAACTGCATCTTCCTGCAACTCATTAAGATATTCAGGTAACAGATCATCAATAGAAGGCAATTGACTTTGCTCTTCGGGATCTTCAATTAATGAAGGTTCAAATAGTCTCAAGCTATCTACATTAACAACTGAGTAGATGTGCATGTAAGCTAGTAGATCAAGGTGAAAAGCATTCTCACCAATTTTCTCAAGTATCTTGAAAGGTCCATACCTTATTGGCTTCAGCTTCTTACCTTCACCTTGCATCTTGTCTTTGCTGATATACAGCTAGACTTGGTCACCAACTTGGAAACTATGCTCCATCCGATGCTTGTCATGCCTTGCCTTATACTTGGCTTGGCTCTTTTCCAACTATTCCTATACTGCCTGGTGAATCTCTTGGATTTGTTCAATGAACTTGGTTGCTTTGTCCACATCATTGTGTCCATCAACTACTATGTCTTTACCAAAGACAAAATCGAAGGGAGACCTTGGTGTGAAACCAAAACAGGTCTCAAAAGGAGATCTCTGTGTAGAATAATGTTTAGCTCGGTTGTAAGCATGTTGCACATAACATAAATGTTCATCCCAAAGTTTGGGATGCTTGCTGTAATAACCTATGAGCAACTAGATCACTGTCCTGTTGACCACTTTTGTTTGGCCACCTGTTTGCGGTTGAAAAGTTGTGCTTTTCTTCAGCCTGGTGTCAATCAATTCCCACAAACTTGACCAAAATTCCCCAACAAATTGGGTATCTCAATCAGATATTATGGAAGTGGGTAATCCAAAATGAACCCATACATCCTGAAAGAACAACTTTGCATTTTGTTCAACTGTTATCTGTTTGTTACAAGGTATTAAAATACACATTTTGTTGAACCTATCCACAACAACATATAAATATTCATGACCTTTCCTAGATTTAGGCAGTCCTCCAACAAAGTCCATGGAAACACTTTCCCAAGGATGAGAAGGAACTGGTAATGGAGTGTACAAGCCTAGTTTTCTATTGCTAGGCTTGATTTTAGCACACATGGTAAACCCTCTTACATATCTACAAACTGTCTCGTTCATTTTTGGCCAATAACAAAATCTTTGCAGTTGTGCAACCGTTTTACTTAAACCAAAGTGACCTGATATTAGAGAAGTGTGTGTGCTTCTCGAATTATCTTTACTCTTTCAATTTGTGGAATGCATAGCTTCCCACAATGATACAAGAGTTGGTCCTTAATATGATAATCCAATTCTTCTACTCGTTTTCCTTGACTTAAAGTTGCATATACATCTTTAAAATCTATATCTTGAGCATATTGTTCAATGTAGCTCTCATGTAATACTGACTTATGCTTAAGTATAGTAGATGCATTTATGATTGGTCTAGATAACATATCTGCAACTTTATTGTGTATTCCCTTTTTATATCTGATCACTAAATGAAACTGTTGTAGAAAACCCATCCATCTATAGTGTCTTGATTGCTGCAACTCAGTTTGGGAGTGTAGGTATTGAAGTGGTTGATGTTGTATCTATAATTGTCTCTTTGCCTATTAAGTAATGTTTCCACTTTTTCACACTATGTATTAATGCATACAATTCTTTATCACATGTAGGAGAGTTAACTACTGCAGAATTAAATGTCTCAAAATGATAACATATGGCTTTACTGTGCTACATCAACATTGCTCCCATGGCATAGTCACTGGCATCTGTTTCAATCTCAAATGGTCTTTGAAGATCGGGCAGTGCCAGTACTGGTGTTGTACTAATCTTTTCTTTCAAGGTGTTGAAGGCTTTCTCTTGTTTTCCTCCCCACTGAAACACCTTGTTCAATCCTATTAAAGCATATAAGGAAGCTGCAATTAAGGAAAATTTAGAAATAAACTTTCTCCAATATTGTGCTACTCCTAAGAAGCTTCTAACCTCTGTAGCAGATTTGGGTTTAGGCCAGTTTACAATGACTGCAACCTTAGAGGGATCTATCTTCAATTCACCACCTCCTACTATATGTCCCAAATAATTCAGAGATGCTTTGCCAAATTCACATTTTGAGAGTTTAACATAAAGTTTTTCTCTTTTCAAAACATCTAGTGTCTGCTTAACATGCTTTAAATGTTCTTCCCACGTTTTGCTAAATATAAGAATGTCATCCAGATATACAATAACAAAATCATCAAGAAAAGTTCTAAGTACATCATTCATTACTCTCATGAAAGTAGCAGGAGCATTAGTTAAGCCAAAAGGCATAACCAGCCACTCATACAATCCCTGATTTGTTTTGAAAGCAGTCGTCCAAGCATCTTTGTTCTGCAACTCTGACCTGATGATAGCCACTATGCAAGTCTAACTTGGAAAAATAAACAGCTTCTTTTAACTAATCTAATAGATCATTTATGCGAGGAAGGGGATAACGATTTTTTATCGTCATCTTATTCAGTGCTTGGTAATCAATGCACATTCTCCATGAGCCATCTTTCTTTTTCACCAAAACAATTGGAGACCCACATGGTGATGTGCTAGGTCTGATGAACCCCTTCTCGAGAAACTCATGTACCTGCTTCTTGATTTATGCATTCTATAAAGCGGACAACCTGTACATTCTGATGTTATGCAATGGAGCATCTTGCTGCAAATTAATATCATGCACTATTTCCTTTTTGGGTGGCAGACCTTTAGGTTCTTGAAACAATACATCATATTCTGAAACAACTTTTTCTAAATCAGCTTGTTGTTTAGCATCACAGCCCTCAAATACATTGGTTTTTGTTGGGTGTGGAGCCTAATTATCTTATGTATTGAAAGGTATCGCCGCATTGGACCCCAGTTCGAAATGGGGTAGCAATGCGCCCCGTAAAATATTTGCTGCAGGGGGGTCTGGGGGGGGTGGCTGCGACCTTTTGGGAGCCCCCCTGGTGGGGGGTTTCGGGGGCAACGCCCCCGAAGCTAAGAATAGATGTAAAATTTCCTTGTAAAATGTTGTAATTTTGTAGTCAATCTAGGTCGTTCATTAGGCGAAGATCTGAAGATAGAAGTTATGTTTAATTTTGGGTTTTTTTCCCTAGAAGGCAACCCCTCGCTTTATATGAGGGAATTGTATTGCGTCTATGTATATCCGTATTCTGAGTGAGGAAGAGAGAGGAGATTGAGAGCAAAGAGGGAGTTACAGCAGATCTGTTTTAGGTTGTATCTCTTCAGTTTGTTGGATAATATAAAAAGAAGGACTGGCTGTTTCTCCGTGGACGTAGCCCAAACTGGGTGAACCACATATATCTGTGTCTCTCTTGTTTTATGTGTTTTCAGTGTTTATATTTCTGCAATATTTTATGTGCTCCATTGCTCTGTAATATATAATTTTCTAACAACTGGTATCAGAGCCGAAGGTCTATTTGGCTGATAAACTCACAGGAGAGAAGGGTTCCTGGTTCGAGTGGGAGCAATGGCGAAGATGGTAGGTTTAGGGTCAAAAAATTCAACAGCCAAAACTACCAATTGTGGAAGATGCAAATGGAAGATTATCTGTATCAGAGAGATCTATACCTACCATTGAGCGAAAAGACAAAGAAGCCAACGAGTATGATAGACATAGAATGGAGTATTCTCGACAGAAAGGCACTTGGAACAATACGGCTGTTCCTAGCGGCGTCGGTAGCTTTTAATATTTCAAAGGAAACGACAACAGAGGGTTTAATGTCGAAATTGGCCAAACTATATGAAAAACCCTCAGCCTCAAATAAGGTATTTCTTATGAAGCGTTTATTTAATATGAAGATGTCAGAAGGTTGATCTGTTGCAGACCATTTAAATGATTTTAATACAGTTACAAGTCAGTTAAGTTCTGTAGGGGTAACTTTTTATGATGAAGTTAGGGCTCTGTTATTTCTGTGCTCATTGCTAGAAAGTTGGAATGCTTTAGTTATGTCCATTAGTAACTCTATCTCCGGATCTAGCACTTTAAAGTTTGATGATGTTGTCGGTGCAATCCTTAGCGAGGAAATGCGATGGAAAAGCTCCAGTGAGACATCAGGTAATGCTTTGACTGCAGAGACTAGGGGAAGAAAAACGGAAAGAGGAAAGAGCCCAGGATACCGCAGTAAGTCAAGAAAATCCAGATCAAATTCCAGATCAGGGATAGTCTGCTAGAAATGCGGGAAGAAAGGACACCTGACGAAAGACTGCAAGTCTCGGAAGGGAAAAGAAGGAGAAGTGCAGCAAGAAACTAATCATGAAGCGAATGTAACAGGTGATGTGTTGCAAGATGATTTGATTCTTTCATTAGAAAATATGCCTGGGTGGTAGATTCAGGGGCTTCATTCCATGCCACACCTGATAAGAAACATTTTCATGATTATGCTCAAGGAGATTTTGGACAGGTTCGATTGGGTGATGATAAACCCTGTAAAATCATTGGAATGGGTATAGTTTTCATGAAATAGCAAAATGGAAATCAGTGACTATTGAAGGAGGTAAGGCATGTTCCATATCTGAAGAAAAAATTGATTTCAACAGGGCAGTTGGGAGGTGAAGGTTGTGTAACTACTTTCATAGATAAAACCTAGAAGGTCACCAAAGGATCCCTGGTAATAGCGAAAGGAGGAAAGGTTGGTACATTGTATTTATGAAATGGTATTTCTAACTCTGTTAATGCTTTAACCTCTACAGGAGAAGATACAACATTGTGGCATCATAGGCTCGGGCACATACTAAGAAGGGGATGCAAATTCTTCACTCAAGAAATTTGTTGCCAGGTTTGAAGCATGTTGATTTCAAATTCTGTGAGAATTGTGTTTGTGGAAAACAGAAGAGAGTCAAATTCCTTAGAGTTGGGAAAGAAAAGAAGAGTGAAAAATTAGAGCTTGTGCATATAGATGTATGGGGACCTACTCAGGTATCATCTCTTGGCAGCTCTCGTTATTATGTTACTTTTATTGATAACGCAACCAGAAAAACCTGGATTTATTGTATTCGAAATAAATATAATGTATTTGATACTTTCAAGAAATGGAAAGCTTTGGTTGAAAATGAGACAGGAAAAAGGTTGAAGTGTCTCAAATCAGACAATGGAGGTGAATATTGCAACAAAGAGTTTGATAGGTATTGTTCAGAGAATGGAATTCGTAGAGAGAAGACAGTTCCAGGAACGCCACAAGAAAATGGTGTGTCAGAAAGGATGAACAGGACAATCATGGAGCGTGCAAGGTGCATGAGATTGCATGCAGGATTGCGTTTACAATTTTGGGCAAATGTTGTAGATACTGTTGTTTATCTAATAAACAGATGGCCTTCAAGTTCCTTGGATGGTGGTATTCCAGAGGAGGTATGGACAAGTAAAAAGGTTAACTACTCTTTTTTAAAGACTTTTGGTTGTGAAGCCTTTGTCCACATTAATTAATAAAATTGAACAAAGCTTGAGGCAAAATCAAATAAATGTACTTTTATTGGATATGGTGTTAATGATTTTGGTTATTGCTTTTATGATTATGAAAAACACAAAATCATTAGGAGTAGAGATGTCATATTCAATGAAAAGGTTTTGTATAAGGATCAGCTGCAGGAAAAGAAACAGGAAAATGAAAACAGAGAATACACAGTGCTTGACGAGATCACAGAAAAAGTGATTGTGCCTGAAAAATCATAATGATCAACAGCCAGAACAACAACCACAACAGCAACAAGCACTTCAAACACCTGAAAGTGGTGTTAGAAGATCTACCAGGATGACTAGACCCCCTGAACGATACTCTCCTTCATTATATTATGTATTGTTGACTGATTCTGGTGAACCAGAATGTTATGAAGAAGCAGTGCAGGTAGAAACTAGGAACAAGGTTATGCTAGATGTCACTCTAATCATTGTGTTTATCCCAAAAGGAAAAATGATGGCAGCTATATTATATTGTTATTTTATGTAGATGACATGCTTGTTGCAGGTTCTAACATGGAGGAAATAAATGTGCTCAAATGGAAATTGGAAAACTCATTTGCAATGAAGGATTTGGGTGCTGCAAAACAAATTCTTGGTATGAGAATAACTAGAGACAGAAAAAATCACAAATTAACATTGTCTCAGAATGAGTACATACAAAAGGTGTTGAAAAGATTTAATATGCACAATGCAAAACCAGTTAGTACACCTTTTGCTAGCCATTTCAAACTTAATAAGGAGATGTGCCCAAAGACCCAAGAAGACATGGATTATATGTCTAAAGTTCCATATGCATCGGCAGTTGGAAGCTTAATGTATGCAATGGTCTGCACAAGGCCTGATATTGCACATGCAGTGGGAGTTATAAGCAGGTACATGAAAAATCCAGGAAAAGAACATTGGATGGCGGTGAAGTGGATTCTCAAGTATTTGAGAGGTACCACAAATCAAGCATTATGCTTTGGTGGTTCAAACATTTCTCTACATGGATATATTGATGCATATATAGCAGGTGATAGAGATAACAGGAGGAGCACAATAGGGTATGTGTTTACTGTAGGTGGAACAGTTGTCAATTGGGTCTTAAAACTACAAAGTGTTGTTGCACTCTCAACAACAGAAGCAGAGTATGTTGCTGCTACAGAGGCTAGTAAAGAAATGATTTGGTTACAAAGGTTTCTAGATGAATTGGGTAAGAAACAGGAGTTGGGCAGGTTATACAGTGATAGCCAAAGTGCCATACATCTTGCAAAGAACTTTGCATTTCATTCCAAGACTAAGCATATACAGCTCAAGTACCATTTCATACGGTCAGCGTTGGAAGATGGAGAGTTGAAGCTGGAAAAGATACACACTAGCCAAAATCCTGCAGATATGTTAACAAAAGTTGTAACCAGGGAGAAACTGAGAATCTACTCAGTTTCAATTGGTCTTCAAGTATGATGAAGAAGATGAGAAACAGCCAAGTCCAAAGTGGAGTCATTGTCTAGAAAATGAAGCAGCAGTGGAGTTGCTATAATCAGTCTCCAAGTGGGAGATTGTTGGGTGTCGACCCTGATTATCTTCTGTATTCAAAGGTATCGCCGCATTGGACCCTAGTTCGAAATGGGGCGGCAACACCGCCTATAAAATATTTGCTGCGGGGGGGGTCTAGGGCGGGCGGCTGCGACCTTTTGGGAGACCCCCCCTAGCAGGGGGTTTCGAGGGCAGTGCCCTTGAAGCTAAGAATAGATGTAAAATTGCCTTGTAAAATGTTGTAATTTCGTAGTCAATCTGGGTCGTTCATTAGGCGGAGATCTGATGGTAGAAGTTATGTTTAATTTAGGGTTTTTTGCCCTAGAAGGCAACCCCTCGCTATATATGAGGGAATTGTATTGCGTCTATGTATATCTGTATTCTGAGTGAGGAAGAGAGAGGAGATTGAGAGCGAAGAGGGAGTTATAGCGGATCTGCTGTAGGTTGTATTTCTTCAATTTGTTGGATAATATAAAAAGAAGGACTGACTGTGTCTTCATGGACGTAGCCCAAACTAGGTGAACCACGTATATCTGTGTCTCTCTTGTTTTATGTGTTTTCTATGTTTATATTTCTGCAATATTTTATGTGTTCCATTGCTCTATAATATATAATTTTCTACAGTTTTATCAAGTTTCTTTTCCTTTACAACCATCAGTAAAAATTGTTTGCATGAATTTACAATTCATTTCATCTACCCTGAGTTTATGAGAGTATAATTATTCTTGAGCTAATGAGCTCTTACAATATATTTGATTCCATCTTTAACGAGTAGATACTTGTTCTCAACTCTATAGAAAATAGCTTTTCTATCATACAAGTTAGGACTTCCTAAAACAATTATACATATATCCAAAGGAACTATATCTAACTCAACCTCATCTACAAATGCTGACCCAAAAGAAAACTTAAGTTTACATTGTCTAGTCACGTGTAGCTTTGCTTTATCACATAGTCAACCTAATGGATATGGTTTCTTGTGAGGTGTGGTTAGTGTTGGGTGTGGAGCCTCATTATCTTCTGTATTCAAAGGTTTCAGCTGGATGTATACCCCAGGAAGATTATACACCCCTCCACGCAGGGAGTTGCGGGGGGGACTTGTCCCCCTCATGGAGGTTCGTGGGCCAACGGTCCCCTGGCAGGGGCTCGAGGGCAGCACCCCTAAAGCTAAAAATAGATGTAAAATTGCCTTGTAAAAGTCTAGAAATTTCTAGTCAATCTGGGTCTTTCATTAGGCGGATGATATAACAGCAAAAGTTATGTTTAATTTAGGGTTTTTTTTGCCCTAGAAGGCAACCCCTCACTATATATGAGGGAATTGCATTGTGTCTATGGATATCTAGATTGAGTGAGAAAGAGAGAGGAGATTGAGAGCGAAGAGGGTGTTACAGTGGATCTGTTGTAGGTTGTATCTCTTCAGTTTTCTAGATAATATAATAAAAGAAGGACTGGTTGTTTCTCCGTGGATGTAGCCCAAACTAGGTGAACCACGTATATCTGTGTCTCTCTTGTTTTATGTGTTTTCTGTGTTTATATTTCTGCAATATTTTATGTGTTCCATTGCTCCATAATATATAATTTTCTAACAACTGGTATCAGAGCCGAAGGTCTATTTGGCTGATAAACTCATAGGAGAGAAGGGTTCCTGGTTCAAGTGGGAGCAATGGCGGAAGATGGTAGGTTTAGGGTCGAAAAATTCAATGGCCAAAACTTCTCGCTGTGGAAGATGCAAATGGAAGATTATCTGTATCAGAAAGATCTGTACCTACCATTGGGCGGAAAAACAAAGATGCTGACGGGTATGACAGATGAAGAATGGAATCTTCTCGATAGAAAGGCACTCGGAACAATACGGTTGTGCCTGGTGGCGTCGGTAGCATTTAATATTTCAAAGGAAACGACAACACAGGGTTTAATGTTGGCATTGGCCAAACTATATGAAAAACCCTCAGCCTCAAATAAGGTATTTCTTATGAAGCATTTATTTAATATGAAGATGTCAGAAGGTGGATCTGTTGCAGACCATTTAAATGATTTTAATACAGTTACAAGTCAGTTAAGTTCTGTAGGGGTAAATTTTGATGATGAAGTTAGGGCTCTATTATTTCTGTGCTCATTGCCAGAAAGTTGGAATGGTTTAGTTATGGCCATTAGTAACTCTATCTCTGGATCTAGTACTTTAAAGTTTGATGATGTTGTCGGTGCAATCCTTAGCGAGGAAATGCGATGGAAAAGCTCTAGTGAGACATCAGGTAATGCTTTGACTGCAGAGACTAGGGGAAGAAAAATGGAAAGAGGAAAGAGCTTAGGATATCGCAGTAAGTCAAGAAAAGGCAGATCCAAGTCCAGATCGGGGATAGTGTGCTGGAAATGTGGGAAGAAAGGACACCTGAAGAAAGACTGTAGATCTCGGAAGGGAAAAGAAGGAGATGTGCAGCAAGAAAACAATCATGAAGAAAATGTGATAGGTGAGGTGTTACAAGATGCTTTGATTCTTTCTTTCAAAAATATTACTGATTCCTGGGTGGTAGATTCAGGGGCCTCATTCCATGCCACACCTGATAAGAAATATTTTCATGACTATGTTCAAGGATATTTTGGACAAGTCCGTTTGGGTGATGATAAACCCTGTAAAATTGTTGGAATGGGTACAATTTTCATAAAAAAGAAAAATGGAAATCAGTGGCTATTAATGGAGGTAAGGCATGTTCCAGATCTGAAGAAAAATCTGATTTCAACAGGGCAGTTGGGAGGTGAAGGTTGCGTAACTACTTTCACAGATAAAAACTGGAAGGTCACCAAAGCAGCCCTGGTAATAGCAAAAGGCGAAAAGATTGGTACATTGTATTTATGCAATGGTATTTCTAATTATGTTAATGCTTTAACCTCTACAGGAGAAGATATGGCATTGTGGCATCATAGGCTCGGGCACATGAGTGAGAAGGGGATGCAGATTCTTCACTCAAGAAATTTGTTGCCAGGTTTGAAACATGTTGATTTAAAATTCTGTGAAAATTGTGTTTATGCAAAACAGAAGAGAGTCAGATTCCTTAGAGTTGGGAAAGAAAAGAAGAGCGAAAAATTAGAGCTTGTGCATACAGATGTATGGGGACCTGCTCAGGTATCATCTCTTGGTGGCTCTCGTTATTATGTTACTTTTATTGATGATGCAAACAGAAAAACCTGGATTTATTGTATTCGAAATAAATCTGATGTATTTGATACTTTCAAGAAATGGAAATCTTTGGTTGAAAATGAGACAGGGAAAAGGTTGAAGTGTCTCAGATCAGATAATGGAGGTGAATATTACAGCAAAGATTTTGATAGGTACTGTTCAGAGAATGGAATTCGTAGAGAGAAGACAGTTCCAGGAACACCACAAGAAAATGGTGTGTCAGAAAGGATGAACAGGACAATCATGGAGCGTGCAAGGTGCATGAGATTGCATGCAGGATTGCCTTTACAATTTTGGGCAGATGTTGTAGACACCGTTGTTTATCTAATAAACAGAGGGCCTTCAAGTTCCTTGGATGGTTGTATTCTAGAGGAGGCATGGACAAGTAAAAATGTAAACTACACGTTTTTAAAGACTTTTGGTTGTGAAGCCTTTGTCCACATTAATAAAGAAAATAGAACAAAGCTTGAGGCAAAATCAAAGAAATGTACCTTTATTGGATATGGTGTTAATGATTTTGGTTATCGCTTATATGATTATGAAAATCACAAAATCATTAGGAGCAGAGATGTAATATTCAATGAAAAGGTTTTGTATAAGGATCAGCTGCAGGAAAAGAAACAGGAAAAAGAAAACAGAGAATACACAGTGCTTGACAAGATCACAGAAAAAGTGATGGTGCCTGAAAATCATAATGATCAACAACCAGAACAACAACCACAACAACAACAAGCACCTCAAACACCTGAAAGTGGTGTTAGAAGATCTACCAGGATAAGTAGACCCCCTGAACGATACTCTCCTTCATTATATTATGTATTGTTAACTGATTCTGGTGAACCAGAATGTTATGAAGAAGCAATGCAGGTAGAAACCAAGAAGAAGTGGGAGCAAGCCATGAAAGAAGAGATGGACTCCTTAGCACATAACCAGACTTGGGACTTAGTCAGGTTGCCTGCAGGTAAAACAGCATTGCAGAATAAATGGGTTTACAGGCTGAAGGAAGAAGATGGAGGAAAACAGAGGTACAAAGCTAGACTTGTGGTGAAGGGGTTTGCACAGAAGAAAGGCATTGATTTTGATGAAATATTTTCTCCTTCTGTTAAAATGACTTCAATCAGAACTATTTTAAGTCTAGTAGCAGCTGAAGATTTGCATCTAGAGCAGTTAGATGTAAAGACAGCCTTTCTCTATGGGGATTTGGAGGAAGAGATATATATGTAGCAGCCACAAGGATATGAGGTAAAAGGGAAGGAGAAACTAGTGTGTAGGTTGAAGAAGATCTTGTATGGCTTAAAACAGGCTCCAAGGCAGTGGTATCTGAAATTTGACAGGTTTATGTCTGAACAAGGTTATACTAGATGTCACTTTGATCATTGTGTTTATCTCAAAAGGCAAAATGATGGCAGCTATATTATATTTTTATTGTATGTAGATGACATGCTTGTTGTAGGCTCTAACATGCAGAAAATAAATGTGCTCAAAAGAAAATTGGAAAAATCATTTGCAATGAAGGATTTGGGTGCTGCAAAACAAATCCTTGGTATGAGAATAACTGGAGATAGGAAGAATCGCAAATTAACATTGTCTCAAAGTGAGTACATAGAAAAGGTGTTGAAAAGGTTTAATATGAAGAATGCAAAGCCAGTTGGTATACCTTTGGCTAGCCATTTCAAATTAAGTAAGGAGGTGTGTCCCAAGGCTTAGGAAGAAATGGCTCATATGTCTAAAGTTCCATATGCATCAGCAGTTGGAAGCTTAATGTATGCAATGGTCTGCACAAGGCCTAATATTGCACATGCAGTGGGAGTTGTATGCAGGTACATGAACAATATAGGAAAATAACATTGGATGGCCGTGAAGTGGATTCTCAGGTATTTGAGAGGTACCACAAATCAAGCATTATGCTTTGGTGGTTCAAACATTGCTCTAGAGGGATATGTTGATGCAGATATGGCAGGTGACAGAGATAACACGAGGAGCACTACAGGATATGTATTTACTGTAGGTGAAACAGCTATCAGTTGGGTTTCAAAAATCTAAATTGTTGTTGCACTTTCAACAACAGAAGCAGAGTATGTTGCTGCTACAGAGGCTAGTAAAGAAATGATTTGGTTACAAAGGTTTTTGGATGAATTGGGTAAGAAGCAGGAGTTGGGCAGGTTATACAGTGATAGCCAGAGTGCCATACATCTCGCAAAGAACTCTGCATTTCATTCCAAGACTAAACATAAACAACTCAAATACCATTTCATACGGTCAGCATTGGAAGATGGACAATTGAAGCTGGAAAAGATACACACTAGCTAGAATGCTGCAGATATGCTAACAAAAGTTGTAACCAGGGAGAAACTGAGAATCTTCTCAGTTTCAATTGGTCTTCAAGTATGATGAAGAAGATGACAAACAGCTAGGTCCAAAGTGGAGTCATTGTCTAGCAAATGAAGCAGCAGTGGAGTTGCTATAATCAGTCTCCAAGTGGGAGAATGTTGGGTGTGGAGCCTGATTACCTTCTATATTCAAAGGTTTCAGCTAAATGTATACCCCAGGAAGACTGTACACCCCTACATTCCCACGGGGGTTTGGGGGGGTAAATCCCCCCCAGCTGGAGGGTCCGAGGGCCAGTGGTCCCCTGGCGGGGGTTTGGGGGCAGCGCCCCCGAAGCTAAAAATAGATGTAAATTTTCCTTGTAAAAGTCTAGAAATTTCTAATCAATCTGGGCCGCTCAATAGGTGGATGATCTGACGGCAGAAGTTATGTTTAATTTAGGGTTTTTTTTTTTCCCTAGAAGGCAACCCCTCACTATATATGAGGGAATTGTATTGTGTCTATGGATATCTGGATTCTGAGTGAGAAAGAGAGAGGAGATTGAGAGCGAAGAGGGTGTTACAACGGATCTGCTGTAGGTTGTATCTGTTCAGTTTGCTGGATAATATAATAAAAGAAGGACTGGCTATTTCTCCGTGGATTTAGCCCAAACTGGGTGAACCACGTATATCTGTGTCTCTCTTGTTTTATGCATTTTCTGTGTTTATATTTCTGCAATATTTTATGTGTTCCATTGCTCCGTAATATATAATTTTCTAATAGTTAGCAATCCCAATTTCTTTACAATTGCTTCAGAAATTAAATTTACTTGTGAGCCACTATCAAACAAAGTATCAATCTTTTGATGATTGGAAATAACTCGAATATGAAAAATCTCACGTCTTTTTCTCTCATTTTCTTCATTATCAGTAGATTGTGCAGAATTACTAGTAGATGCTTCAGAATTTTTACCTTTTATACCTGTGGTTGCGATTGTTGCTTCATCTCCTGAGTCTGACCCCAAATCCTTTTGAATAGCTGCAGCAGTCTTCTTCTTCTTGCCCTCGAACTTCTTAGGTTTCAGCTCCGGATGCAGAATCTAGCAGTGTTCATCATCATGCCCATCCTTCTTACAGTGAGTGCATGAGGACTTGCTCTTTTGTACAGTGTTTGTCTTCCTCTCTTTCCATTTCTATTTTCTTTTCTCCTTATTTTTGCTTGCAGTGGGTTGGGATGATCCCCCAACTTCTAGGTTCCCATTCTTACCTCTATCTTCTAGATGCATAGCCTGAACGAATACCTCATCTATGTTAGTGGGATTAAACATGAGGATAGTGTGCCTCATGTAGCTGTGTAGACCACCTATGTACTTCAACAGAGTCTCAGGTGAGTCTAAAGAAATTCCTAGAATCAAAGCTCTTTTCCTAAATTCTTGGGTGTAACCTTGTACACTTTTCCCTTTTAGTTGTCGAAGAGTTTGCCAGCTCATCATGGCTTGCTGCATGTAGGCTAGTGGATAGAATTGCTTTTTAATTGCAGAAACAAATTCACTCCAGACAGAAAGAATCTTACCATGTTTCTTCATGTCAGCTTGTGTCCTGCCTTCCCACCATACCAAGGCAGTGCCCCCAAGGCATAGGCTAGCCAGCTGAATCTTACTCTTGTCTAAATCAATGCTCTGCACTCTGCAATAAACATTAATCTGTCTGATCCAATTATCCAACTTCTCTGCATTCAACTCTCCATCATATATTGGTAAATCAAATTTAACATCTAATTTAATCAAATATGTCTTCTTTTTATGTTCAGGGCTATTAGGAGGCGTGAGGAATTTTTCTTCTTTCCCTTTGCCTTTGGAGTGGTCATGGAGGAGAGATTCTTCTACTCCTTTGTCTTGTTTGGAGCTTGATGCATCTTCATCTCTATGTTTCTTATAGTCCCTATACATTTCCTCCACCATGGATTTCAGGGTCATAAAACTATCCATGAACTAGGGGTCTGATTCCAAGGGATTTTCTTCTGACATTTTCCTCTTAGAATAGACTCTTCCAATTTCCGGGTTAGTTTCAGCCAATTCTCCTTCTCCTAATTTAAGCTTTGATCTAGTTAGCATTCAACAACAAAATCCAGCACAAGCTTGTCTAACCTTAATAAACTTGAGCTTTGATACCACTTGATCTGGAATTTATCCAGGATAAAGAATGAAAGGTATTACAGACTCATGTGCATGGATGTGCCTATGTTACTTATGCAATGGATCAATAAGATTGCTAGAATACATAGACACTGAGGTAATCAGAGAAAACATAACAGTCAAACATGTAAACAAAACAAGTTTAATAAGGAGTTCACCCAATGCTCCTGGGCTACGTCTCCTGGTCCAGCCTTTCAGTGGTGGCCTCTCTATTATTTTTTCAAGTAGAGTTTTTACAACAATGAGCTCGATTCGAGTCTTAATAACAGAATGTAGTCAGTAGGAATGGATTGCACATAATCTCCTTACTGAAACTCGACCTTTGAGGGTCACAGTAGTATGACAGGCCTATATCGCGAAGCTTGCTTGAACCTCTCAAGCCTTCAATGGAGTACACAAACTCTTTGACTCTCTCTGGTTCTGTCTGGCTCGATGCTACCCTCAGGTCAGCTTGGCTTCTACTCTCTGTTCTCTGCTATTAGCTTTCTGCGTCTCTGTGTGTTTCCCCCCATCTCTACTTCTATCAGTTCATGGCTTTAAAGCCAGTCTGTTCTTTGACGTCTCGTTTCTGATTTCCGACCTTTTGGTTTCCTTTCCTCTATCCGTTCGAATTCCTCTGATTTGCATCATCATCACTGGGTAACACCTCACAGGGAAGTGGCCACCTGTTTGCTAATGAGCTGGGTGTTAGATTCCCTGAATCATACTCGAATGGTCATTAAATTTGTTTTCTTCAAGATTTCCCACGAATACGAATCGTTTGCCAACTCATCATCCACATCGAACTTCAAATCCCTGTCATCTTGCTTTTTGACCTGTCAAATCTGGTTAGTCATCGGGACGTATCTCCACCGTCGATCTGGACCCCCCAGATCCTACGGTCGTCCTTCATATGGGGCGGACAAATCGCATGACGTTTACCCGTCCGATGCAGGCAGTTTTCTCTCTCTTCCGTTGGACATGTGTCACTCGATGTGTGGCATCGAGTGGGACTCAGTCAAAACTGCTTACTGCCTCAAAGCCTTTCGATATCCTGCCAGTTTTGGGGAATCTGTGCTACAGAACTGAAACAGTTACTTTTCCGAGTTTTATAGCGTTTTTGGGTCCGAGTGTTTCGGGGCTTTACTTCACTGAGGGGGACGCCCTATGATACGTGATTAGCGTATCAGAATCCACCTCCATTTCTTGATCTAGCCTCCGGTTTTGCCAGTTTGTGCCATTGCGCTTTACCATGGGCCAACAGTCTGCACGCTCCACGGAGGGTCCTCATTGCTCTACTCTGGCCACAACCGTAATTGTTATGAGGATTCCTTTTGATAGCTTTGATCTTTTCTTAGGACTTGAATCTTTTAGCATAATTTTAAACAGTCATGAAAACTTAGAGAGTTTTAGGATCCAATTCGGATCAATCAAGGAACTAAAGGAGTGATTGAACAGCTCTGTTACATAAACCAAAGGAGGCCTCATGGGCCTCGACCATACCAACAGGGCATGCAAGGGTCATCCTATGCATATTACAACCCTAACCAAAACACATCCATTCCCTCTTGGGGGCCCCCTACTCATCCCTCCTAGTCTACACCTTCTCCTTTGTCTTTTGCACCTCAGTACCATTCCCAATCAACCAACCAGCCATTTCATCCATATACTCCTCCACGGCCTCAGTGGAATGCACCACCCCAGGGGTGGAGGCCCCCATACAAAAATGCTCCAGCTTTATTGCCTTCACCTCCTACTCAACCACATACACCCTACTCCACCTAAACAACCTCAGAGGCTTGCCCATCCAAATCTGAACCCGAACAACAGACAGGCACAACAAGTATACAGTGGAGAGACATCCTACCCTGCTTATGTTGTGTAAATTCAGGAAATCAACCTGAGGTCTGGGAGATTACTCATGAACATCCAACCTCCATCTCCACTAAGGAAGAGTGAGGAGGAAAGAGATGAAAGTATACCTAGAGTGAATCCACCACCCTTTCCTAAAATATTAACTCATCCGATTCAACCAACCCCAGAAGAGAATGAACTTCTCGGTGAACTAAAAAACCTGTGTCAAAATTCCACTTCTCCAAGCCATTAAGGATGTACCTCTTTACAACAAATTGATTAAAGAGAAGTGTTTCAAACTTCCAAGGAGGCTAAAAAGAGACACCCCTACCATTAATGTCATTGGACAACTGTCCGATTAATGTTGGGGCAGGTAATTTGCCTAAAGTATTTAGACCCTGGAAGCTCTGTAGTAGATGTTCACATCACTGGCACCATTGTCCCACACACCTTAATTAATCTTAGGGTTTCCATTAATGTAATGACTAAGGACACCATGCTCAAGCTAAATCTCCAGGGTTCATTAAGAAAGACCACAACAGTCTTGCAGCTTGCAGACCGTTCCATAGTGGCCCCTGAGGGGATTGTTGAGGATGTGATGGTCTCCATTGACTCCTGGGAGTACCCTGCTGACTTCCTAGTTCTTCATCCTAAGGCCAAGCTTAATGGTTATCCTCTCATACTTGGGAGGCCTTGGTTAGCCACTGTCGATGCCTACATCAGCTGCAGGGCTGGAAACATGACTATCAAAAATGGGCATCTATCCAAGCAGTTGATCTTGTACCCTCCTGCTCAGCCATCTTTAGAACATGATTTACCTTTATGGCTGGAAGAGGAGGAAGAAGATGAAGTTTACTCAACCCAACTCTATACCCTAGAAACTTCCATGGGAGGAGGACAGCTCGATGAAGATGATTTGATTGAACACATCCTCCAAAATCCAACTCCCAACACCTTGTCCTTAGAGGAAGTTGTAAAGGAAACCAAGAGAAACCATCAGATTTATCTATGATTAGCTTATTCAAACCCTACTCGTGTCAAGACAATAGAATTTTGCCTTGAAATAACTTTGAAAATCAACCCTCTCTTTTTATACACCAAGAAGAAGAGGTGTACAACATGCTAAGGGAACATTTGGATGCCTTTGCTTGGAGTTACAAAGAAATGAAGGGAGTGCACCCCTCAGTGTGTACTCACCACATTTATATCAAAGAAGGTTGCAAACCAGTTCGACAACCCCAAAGGAGAATGAATCCAACTCTCAAGGATATAGTGAAAGAAGAATTGCAAAATCTATTGGATGCAGGATTCATTTACCCTATCTCAGACAGTGAGTGGGCTTCTCCTTTGGTGTTGGTTCCAAAGAAAAATGGGAATTATAGGATTTGTGTTGATTACAAAGAGTTAAACAAAGTAAAAAAGGAGGACCATTTCCCTCTACCTTTCATTGACCAAGTGTTAGATGGCCTGGCAAAGAAAACGTTCTTCTCCTTCTTAGATGGGTTCAACAAATACAATCAAATCCATATTAGCCCAGAGGACCAGGATAAAACCACCTTCACCTGTCCTTGGGGTACTTTCACTTATAGGGTCCTTCCTTTTGGCCTATGCAATGCCCCTGCCACTTTCCAGAGGGCAATCCTAAGTATCTTTGTTGAGCTAGTCCATGATGCAGTGGAAATTTATATGGATGACTTTACACCCTATGGGTGTGATTTCTAGGAGGCTCTCTCCAACTTGGATAAGGTATTGAAAAAATGCATTGAAATGAACCTATCCCTTAGTCCCAAAAATGTGAGTTATTGATGACTACAGGGACTGTTCTAGGTCACTCAATATCCCAGAAAGGAATGCAGGTAGACCCAAATAGATAGCCATCATCCAAAGGGTCCCAGCTCCACAAAACCAGAGATATGTCAAAAAATTTCTAGGTTTAGCCGGATACTATAGGAGATTTATAAAAGACTTCAGCAAGTTAGCTTCTCCCTTATTTGTGTTATTGGCCAAGGAATTTGAATTTGTATGGTCAAAAAGCTGTCAAGAAGCCTTGGACACCCTAAAGGACAAGTTGACTACTGTACCTATTCTTCGAGGCCCAAATTGGGCTCTTCCTTTCCATATACATGTCGATGCCTCTCACAAAGCCATAGGAGTAGCTCTAGGCCAGCTAGAAGACAAGCTGCCTTATGTCATTTACTTCATCAGTAAGAATCTGTCAAAAGCCAAGTTGAACTACACAGTGACTGAAAAAGAGCCCCTGGTTGTTTTGCATTCAATGGATAAATTTAGGCATTGTATTACTGGTTAGCAGACATTTGTACATACTGACCATGTTGCAATTAAATAATTAATGAATAAACCTAATGTAAATGCCCAGATTATTAGATGGTTACTTTTATTGCAACATTTTGATTTAACTATTATTAATAAGCCTGGCAAGGAGAATATTGTTGCAAATTTTTTATCTAGATTGACATTGCCTGCAGGGGAGGAAGGAATGGTTGATGATCAGTTACTAGATGAACACTTATTCACCATTTCAGTTCTCTCTCCATGGTTTGCCGGCATAACAAATTACTTGGTGTCTGCATAGTTTCCATCAAATTTGTCCTCCAAGGAAAAGAGCAAGATTGTAAGGAAAAGCGCCCCATTCACTTGGATTGGGGGAAACCTCTTCAAACTAGGCCTGAATCAAATTCTGAGAAGATGTGTCAGGGAGGAGGAAGTCTTTGACATCCTTCTGACATGTCATGATGGGCCTTATGAAGGTCACTTTGCAGCCAAAAGAACAACATTCAAGGTACTACAAGTTGGTTATTACTAGCCCACTCTTCACCAAGATGTGAGGAGGTATACTAGTCAGTGTGATCGGTGCCAAAGGATGGGGAAACCTACCCCAAGGGATGAAATTCCTCTGCAACCTCAAGTGACTTTCGAGCCATTTGACAAGTGGGGCATGGATTTCATTAGACCCATTGACCCTCCATCTAGGCAAAAACAGTACATCATTGTGTGCACTGACTATTTAACCAAGTGGGTTGAAGCCAAGGCCATCAAAGCAGCAAAAAAATAAAAAGTGGTTGAATTCTTAAGGGAAAATGTATTTTATAAGTTTGGGTACCCTAGATAATTGGTCATTGATCAAGGTAGTCAATTTACATCTCACATGATTGAAAATTTGTTAAGCCAGCACAAGATCAAGCACAGAACATCCACTCCTTACCACCCACAAGCTAATGGGCAAGTGGAGGTAACCAACAGAGCGTTGGAAGGCATTCTGACCAAGGTGATTAGTAGCAGCAGAAAGGACTAGGCAGATAGATTAGTTGAGGCCACTTGGGCCTACAATACCACCTGGAAGACCACCACTGGATTCACTCCTTATGATTTGGTCTATGGGAATAAAGCCTTGTTGTCTATTGAATTTGAATACAACGCCTTAAGAATGGTTGCACAACTGGATATAGATCTCACTAGGGCACAACAAGAAAGATTGCTCCAACTGAATGAGTTAGATGAATTTAGGATGAAAGCCCTCCTACACACAGAGGTGACTCAAGTTCAAAGGAAAATTTGGCATGACAAGAATATAAAGGACAAGCAATTTCAAGAAGGTGATTGGGCTTTGTTGTATGATTCCAGGTACAATGATTTTAAAGGAAAGTTAAGGACTAGATGGTTAGGGCCTTATGTCATAGAAAAATGTCATGATAATGGTTCAGTACAGATAAGAACCATTGATGCAGAGGCTATCCCTTTACTTGTCAATGGGTAAAAATTGAAGGTCTACAAGAAGCCCTTATCAAAGCAATAATTCGTTAATGGCATCAACAAGACAGTGATGGTGGTGGAGCAAGTCTTAGCTTCCACCCCATCAAGTCCCTGACAAAAAAAGAGGAAAAAAATAAGAAAAAATAAAGAGACTCAGGTGAAAACCTCCATGAGGCACCTGAGTCCCACTGTTGGGTTGAAAACCTCTTGAGGCGACCCAATGGTGTTGAAATATGTGTGTGTGTGTGTGTGTGTGTGTGTGTGTGTGTGTGTGTGTGTGTGTGTGTGTGTGTGTGCACGTATATGTATATGTATATATAAAGATATCTGGGTGAAAACCTCTTTTGAGGCACCCAAGGCAGGCAACTAGGATGAAAACCTCCTTGGAGGCAGACTAGTTGTTTTCTAAAAAAAAAAAGAAAAAAAAAAATGAAAAAAGAGAGAAAAGGTAAAAAAAAATGGAAATGTTGTTTGCAAGTTAGAAAAAGGAGAATAAGCTCAGCTTGAGAGGAACAGGAGGACCTAAAAAATCCATATTTCAATCCCTCCATCTCATATTCTTCATTATTTCATCCATTCTTCCATTTATGAACTCCTCCAGCTCAGTTTACACAGGCTCTGTGTTTTCTACAGGATTCCCTGTAATCCTACAAGATTCCCTGTAAACCTACAGGAGTTTCCTGTAGGAATTACAGTGGCCTTGAAATCCCAAGAAATGTTATCTTAGAGCAAGGGGATGACAATCTTGTGTCTAAAAAAAAACATTCGCTCCACCACATCATCGCCATGCCTTCCATCACCATAGTACCCCTGCATCCATCCAATAAGTCAATTCAAAAAATTATATATATATATATACAGTTTTCGAAAAGGGAAAAAAAAAAATAGAAGAGGAAGAGAAGGAGGATAGATAGACAATACCTGAAGACCACAACTCTCATCTACCATTCACTACAACCCTTCTCTACTCATGTCAACAACCCTCATGCTACAGAAGTGAGAAAAAGTATGAAATTTTAAGGGAGAGGCAGCTACAGGAAATCCTATAGCAGCCTATCCCACAAAGGAAACTTCACAGAGTTTCATCCATCTTCAGCACAAAGATTCCAAGGTTGAGGAATATCCTCCATAGCTCAATAGCAATAGCATGATCACCACTTCACTCTCCAGCACCTGCACATCAAAAGAAACAAGCATCAAAAGAGGCCAATACAAAGAAGGATATGCAACAAATACACAACATAGGAAATCATTCTCCAACATGCATCATCATCAAAGCATCTTACCCACAGGTATGTCATATTACTCATGTTCTCTTGTTAGTATGATATGATCAAAACTGTAGGATTATGTAAGAGTTGGTTTTATAAGAAAAGTTGGCCAGTTAACTTGGCCACCTTTGTCCAGTCGATGAGGAGAAAACAGTTAGACCACTCCACACATGGCAGCAGTCAAATCAGGAGATAAGGCCAAAAATGGTTAAGCTACAGAGGAATGAAGTGGGAGATGATTACAAGGTAAGGTGGAATTCTGGGTTGATAGTGGGACCAATGGTCCAAAAGGAGGTGCTCGTACTTAGACATCCAGCACAACATCCCACACGATCATCCATATAAGGAAATAAAACATTAATTCCCATGAAAAGAGAGCATTATAAATCTCGATAACTCATCGAAAAGATGTTTCTCTTAGCCTTCTTGAAATTTTGCAGCGTAGGAGACCTACAAAATCCTAAGGGAAAACCTACAGGATCCTACAGAAAAACCTACAGGATACAGAGCAGTCAATCTACAGGATTATCAGTGGGCACTAAAGGGAGGAGAAATCAAAGGTTTTCCTCAACAGAACGTAAGAAGTAAGGTAGGAGTTATACCTTCCATGTTTTCATGTTAAAAAGAAGAAAAATCATCATTTGATTAAGGAAATTGAAGTCTAGGAGAATTGTATTGCAAAGTTAACACTCCATCCTCTCTCACCCGCGAGAATTCTTGAATTATATTCATCTAAGCCTCCACAATTACCAAGGAAAGATGACAGGAGGTTTTAACAAGAGAGAACCCACAAACACAGTAAGGATCCACCAACATCCTCTTGTAGCATAAATTTTCACCAAGCACCAATGGATGGGTTTCTTTGAGAGGATGAGAGGTTATGATGATGAGGTGGCCAGAGACGTTGCTCTCTCACTCATACCCCTCACTAGGATCCATGCCACTACTGTGGTGAAAGGCCTATTAGTAGAAATCACCCCTAAAGTTATAAGCAGAATCACTACACTCCCTTTAGGGTTACATTGGAGAAAAGAAGATAAGGGTAACAACACCCTTGCAAAGAAGAAATTGTTTTTGAAGGGGAGGAGCCAATGGAAGACAAAAATGGGGTCAGAAGAGGAATCATCCCATACCCTTGGAATGAAGTTAGTTACCACCTCATTAAATGCATATCATGTGAAGGGAGATACAGTGTGGTGTATGTATACCACTTCAGACTCCTCCAAGAACTTAGATTTGGAGCAGACACACCTCAACAAAATAGATTGAGTATATCCTACTGTCCTCTTCAATCAATGATAGACATGAGCATCAAAGTGAAGGAGGGAAAACATTAACAACTAGCCCGTCATGGGTTGATCAAACTCATGTTAGAAGATGCTCTACAAAACCTAAGACTCCCTATGACATGGAAAACCTTCAGAGACACGTAGCAAGAGGGGCAATTCAAGCTCTCTAATATGACAAAAGCCCCACTGCTAGTGAGAGGGAAGAAGAAACAGAATAAGAAAATGAAGAGGAAATAGAAGAGGGAAAAGAGGAAGAAGAGGAGGAGAATGAAGAAGAGACATAAAAAGAAACAAAAGAAGAGACAGATGAGCAGAGTGAGGAACGAGAGGAAGAAGAGAAAGAGAAAGATAAGAATGAGAAGGAGAATGGTAAAGAGGAAACAAAACGAAAGGAAGAACAAAGTCCTATAGTTCAAGGAAAAGAAGGGGAATAATCACCAAGGGTGTCTCCAGAACCCACTGAGAAAGAGGCAATAGCTGCTCTTACTACCCTAAGTACACATATCAAGTCAAAAGGGAAGAGGCAAAGACAAACCCCACTATACTTCAAAGCAAGGAAGAGCACATGGATTAGGTAAGGAAGACCTCAAACCCCCACCAAAACTCCTATTGTCATTGAATACTGACCAAAGCATCAATAAAAGGTATCTCCTTTAGAGAAAAATCAAGGAGAAGGATCATCGGGACAAGCCTCTCCCAAATCTCCTATCACTTATGTTAGGAGGCATGTCACAAGGTCAGCCTCATCAAAGGGAAAGTCTCTCCTACAGAAGACATAGGCAGACCTATAGGAAGCAGAGGCCATCCTACAGGAAACCCTGTCAAACCTACAAGATGTACAGAAAAGGGACCAAGAAGGTATCACTCCACAAGAAACAAAGGAAGAAGACCAAGAACTGAGGGAACCTAGTCCACAGCCCAACCTCAGCTCCTACTACAAATTCATTGAAGGAGGTAGGGTAATCCCACAAAATTTTTCCATTCCCTTATTCTTTGAGCTTGAAAGAGAGAGGCAAGGACTCACGGGTGGTTGTAAATTGCCAAGTCAAAAGGGGTGGAGGATGTAGGCCACATGGAGGAAAAATTAAGAGAGATGAGCAGCATAAGGGACAGAGAGGCAATGATGAAATCTCAAATAGAAGCAGAGAATGCATGGATAAGAGGACAGCTACAAGAAAAGGAATGCCAGTTGGAAACTATGGCCAGTTTATCCTTGGAGGCAATTCAGTGTAGGATGCCAGCAAAGTCTTATGCCTTGTATCTCAAGGAACAATGGCTACAATTCCAAATCAAGACTTTAGCATAGAGAGGCACTATGCCCTTACAAGACTATAGACAATTCATTGATCTCTATGATCAAAGCTGTTACACGAAAATTTGTCACCATGACTATCTACAGTTAGTATGGCTCTATCAACTGTCATACTATCCTCCTTGGCAAGTCTCATACCTCTGCTCCTCATGTCAAACTCCAAGAAAGAGAGAAAGTCCTTTAAAAGTCAATTAACTCTGGTTACGCAGTTTCTCTTAGCCTTACCTGTGTGTACGCACCTCCAGTTCATAAAACCTGCGTATGTGTACGCTCTGTATGTAAAGGTCTGGGTGCGTACTCCTGTAAAGGTCAAAAGGCGCAAGTTTCACTTCAAAAAAGTTACTTGTGGTCATTTCTAGAGCCTTCTAAAAGATGGTTTGATGTGGATTGGGCGCCTCTAGATGTTTCATGCATCCCTATGTAAGAGGAACTTATCCCATGAAGAGGGGAGCTATCCCATTGAAAGAGGGGCTTATCCCATTCATATTGGACCTGATTAACTTCCTCCACAGCACTATAAATACATGCATTGGGCCAGAGGGAGGGGAGGTTGAAAGCTGAACATTCCTAAGGGTAGATGCTGCTGAGATTAGGACTCCCTTATAGAGCTTGAGAGGAGAGATTCCCATCCTTTCTTAGCTTCATTTGGAAGTGGGTGAGCTGATCAAAGTAAAGGAAAACTCTTGCTGGACCCTGGAAGGGACCTGCACAACACCAAGGCTCAGGTTGTAATGGTTTCTTTTGTTTCCACTTAATGCAAATAAACTCATTTTTCTCAACAAGTTGTTATACATGATTTGTTTCATATACTCCTTGGTCTGTATGATGAATATGTGTTATTTTATAAGTTATTCGGGTGCTATGAATCTTTTGGCTTGTTAGTGAATGCAGGTTTCGAAGAGAAGGAGGAGCTCATCCGGATCGGCGAGGCTGGACTACTACAAAGCGTTGGACTAAAGGTATGTTATGAACACCTGATTACTTGTATTCTAAATGCATATTTAGAGAAAGGTAGTGTTTACTTGTCTTATTTGTCACTAGAAAGCCTTAGCTTCTAGGGAGGTCGGTTTTGTCCGCAAAATGGCGACCACACTGGGGACTCCATTGATGTGAATGATTTTTCCTTTGTCTGAAACTTTGATTTGAGATAAGTCATTTTCTTTCTGGTTTTTGGTTGTCTGACTGTGTATTTGGGTGGCTTAGCTTAGGGTTAAATTAGATTTTAGTTTTTCTTGGTTTTGCTAGAAGTACGCAGCCTCTGCGTTAAGCACAGTGCGTACCTGTACGCACTGCAGCTTTGTGCACAGAGCGTATACACACCTGTGCAAACAGGTTGCCTGCGCACCCTGTCAAAATTGAGAAAATTTCAATTTTTTCCTTTTTGCCTCTTAGATTTTGTTTATAAGTTGTTTTTACCACCCAGATCCACTGGTTACCTGCCAGAGATCTTCATCTGAACTTGTTTCATCAGTGTCAAGAGTTTTAGTGGAATTCGTAGAGGTTCTAGCCTTAGGGTTTGATTTTTGCATTGGTCCTGTAGTGACTTTGGCTTTAGAAGTCGTAAAACCTTGGATCTCCCTGGTCTTTGCAGTCTTCTTAGGAGTCAGACCTTTCATAGAATCCACCCTTGTGAGACATCTACCTTTGTTTTGTCTCTTTGCCGAATCTCGAAAAGTTTGTTGATTGAACTGTGAATTTCATTTTAAGAAAAAGAACAAAAGATTTTGATGTTTGTTTTTGGCTAGTTTTTGATTCTGCATTGACTAGTCCTTAGTTAAATCATGACTAAGTAAAACATCCTGGGATCATACTTTGTAGGTTTTGGCCTCATTAGATTTGCTTATTAGGTGAATTTCTTTTTGATTTGCTTTTAAGTAGCTTTGGTTTGATTGTCATAGATTTTTAAAGGTTTGATTTTTTATTTTTAAATGCTTTGTTAAGTAGGAAAAAATCCAAAAATCTCTTTTAAAGGAAAAGTTTGCTTAGTGGCATTTGAGTCTTTGAATGAAAAAGGAATTTTCGTAGAATAATTAGTGGTCATGTGTTGTATGCTTTGGAAAAGATAAAGAGATTGTTTCTTTGATTTTCATTGCCAAGAAAGTTGTCTTTATATCAATTTTTCATTCTCCAACTCTCTTAGCTAAGGAATTCATTGAAAAATAAAATTAATATAAATCATCCTAAGTGCATCTTTTTAGTGGATTTGAGTCGAGTCTACACACCATCAGTTTCATCTCCGCTACCTTTTGTCTTAAAGAAAAGCCATAAAAAATTAACGCTTAAAGTAAAATCAACTTGGTAACATTTTATTTACTAGGGCTCTGAAACACCAATATAGATCAGGCTAGTGTCTTGGAGTAGGAGAGTAATTAACTCTCCAAGACAGTAAAACCAAACAAGTAGCTTATCTTGTGGTAGGATAAATCCAACTGTTTCATTTGTACTCTGGGAAAGCTCCTCTTAAAGTAGAAGCACGAGACCGTGTCCGAACCAGTGAGGGGATCAATCCTCCTTCATTGGGAAAGACGTCAAATACGCACGTATTACAAACGGTAAACCTCGGATTATTTTCGAGGAGCCTGGGGTCACTTGTCGGTAAACCTTGGATTATTGTCAAGGAGCCGGCAAGGGGATTGAGCTTGTTACTCTGCCCTTGCGTGCTATCGGGTCGTAGACTGTTCCCCCAGGTATATTTGTTGTTGTCGGTAACCTTAGTGACCATTATCTTTAGGATTCTACCCGAGGTGACGGTGGAGGGAAG
Source organism: Pinus tabuliformis (assembly GCA_031772625.1). Lineage (NCBI taxonomy): Eukaryota > Viridiplantae > Streptophyta > Pinopsida > Pinales > Pinaceae > Pinus > Pinus tabuliformis. The sequence continues at coordinate 171,222,380 of CM062819.1, read as the reverse complement.
ATCCCACTGTACCTGGAGCAGACGTCGGCTAGACTCACTTGGATTTTCCGGGGGGTTCACTTCACTCGAGACGGTTAAAGTGGAGGAACTTGTGCCGGTCTATTCATTAAGCAGGTTGTCGGGGTAACTGTTCCACCCACCAATTTTGTACTGAATTCGGCGATGTTGGGCTTCATCACCAACTAGTGTTTTCGGTCCGGAAGGCTACTGTTTGTGTATGGTTTGACGCCCTATATTCTTTAGGCGTGTGATTCAAATTTGTTTGGTTCTTTAGAGACTTTAGGCAGTTTGTTTTGAGATTTTACTTTGTTTGCGTGTGCAGTAGTTAAAAGTTTTAACTGTGGTGGAATTACCGAGACAGTCCCGTAGACTTCGGGGTCAGTCTCCTGAGATTGTTGCCGTGGCTGATTTGTTGAGGAAGTCCCGTAGACTTCGGGGTGAGCCTCCTGAAGACGTCCCGGGTCATTACGAAGGTTTGAAAGTCCTTGTAACTCCTCCTAGTGGCAGTAAAGTAGGTTCACCGGAAGAAGGAGAGTCTTCGTTGGTAGTCCATCCAGATTACCAAAGTCTAGAAACAGGTTATAATCCTGAAGCTGTTGCAGTTTCCGAGCTTGCTGGTAGTTTTTCATCTACTAGTGATATAGGCAAAGAACCTGAAATATATGAACCTGTTACTCCAACTTCTGGTGTTCCTGATTCACCTAGGGTAGAAAGAGTCATTACCGAAAAATCTTCCTTCTGGTTTGATAGCTATTGAAGAACTTGCTCCAGAAGAAGAAGTAGGCGTCCCTGTCCCTGAAGATCAACCTACCATTGATCTAAGGGAGCGTGAATCTATTTTTTACAGTCCACCTAGAAGTACTACTTGGTATCTTTCGTTAACTAATTACTTAGACAACTCAGGGATAATTTTTTCTCCACCTCATACTCCTTATCCACCCAGAGGTATTTATACTCCTGTAAATATGTCTAGTCAGTCATCCGTGTTTACTCAATCTCCTGAATCTTTCTTGTATGATGGTCCTTCTCTTCCTGATAGGTATCAGTCACTTTCTGGTACTTTTGCAGGAGCATCTCCTCAACCCATTGGACATGGGTCATTAACTGGAAACAATGGTAATAAACCGTTGGGCGTAGGAGACATTTACATGATGTCAGGTTCAATTCCCAGTTCTCAACCTCAAGGTGGCTAGTTACCGCCTGGGGGGCAGCCTCAATTAACGCCTGGGGGGCAACCTCAAGGTACACAACTTGCGTCTGGGGGGCAACCTCAAGGACAGTATGTACCCATGGTATAGTACATTCCTCAAGGTCAACCCCAGCCTCAATATGTACCCCAGGGTCAACCTCAGTATCAATTTATGCCTCAAGGTCAACCCCAGTATCAGTACTTACCTCAAGGGTATCTACCCCAAGGTCAGTACTCGAGTCAAGGTTATCAACCACCCCAAGGTCAATCTTATGTTCAAGGTACGGGAAATGTACCTTTCAATTATCAATCCTACCCTCAATCCGGTTATGGATCTCAATATCCTCAACCTGTCATGGGTCAATACCCCGGAATGAACATAGTGTGGGATCCATCGCAAGTTCAACAAGTGTTGCAGCCAAGTGTACAGTTGTCATCTCAAACTGGACAACCTGTGGTTTCTGGTCCACCCCAGCAACCAGTCCAGTCTAATGTTCAAACTTCTGTACCTTCGGTAGTTACTCAGTCGCCAATTGCACCTAGTACTCCATCTCAAATGACTACTGCAACTACCGCAACATCTGTTCCTTCCACCACACCTACTTCTGGAGTATCGACAGCTCCGGTTTCTACTGTCTCTGCCACTACTCCGCAGACATCTTTACCATTGTCTGGATCCACGATTCAAACTACGATTCAGATGCCTGTGGGGCAGCCTGGTTTAAGTACGGTTGTCACTACTCAACCACAATTTGTTTATCAACCGTACCAGGGACAGTACCAATACGGGCCTGATGTCCAACAACCGGTTTACCAGTATCAATCGTATCCTGGGTACACTTATCAACAACCACAGCAACCCCAGTACGGTCCGGTTAATCCTGGTTTTCCGGGAGGATACAATATCCCGAATGCGATTCCTGTTCCAAGTTATCCTGGATATCCTCCTCCTAGGACTGGTCTTGTGACCCAAAGTTTTAGGGATCCTAATCGGCAATTGTCGTTTATCGCAAATTTGGATTTACCAGACTTGACGCGCCTAACAAACGATCCAATAAATTATCTTCCGTTCTGGCCGCCAATGCCGAATAAGTTGCCCAGTGACATACCCAAGTTCGAAGGTAAGTCTGGAGAGGATCCGTCAAATCACGTGATGACTTACCACCTCTGGTGTGCCTCAAATTCCATCTCAGATGATTCCATCCGTTTACATCTTTTCCAGCGTACGCTCATTGGTCTCGCGGCCAAGTGGTACATTGAGTTACCATGAGCCTCTTTTTATAATTTTAGTCAGTTAGCTACATCCTTCTTAACTCATTTTCAGTTGCCAATCAGATATGATAATGGCACCGAGTTATTAACTTCATTAAAACAGTCGACGTCCACTTATATTTCTGATCATATTCATGAATGGAGACGTCGAAGGCGATTAGTGAAAGTTTTTATCCTGGACGAAATCTTAGCTGAATGGTTTGTTAAATCATTATTACCGAAGATTACTGAAGACGTATCTAAAGCCAGAGTAGTTACTGAAGAGCAAGTGATTTCTCAAGCGCAGTACCTTGACTTAGTTTATACTCAGTCGGGTACGTTACACGAAAAGATCCCAGATCTTCCAATGTCAAATCAAATCGCTGCTGCTCCTTCGGGATCTCATGCTTCTGATGGCATGATTGGTACGGTAAATACTAAAATCAAGAAGAAGTCTTCAAAGAATTCTTCGCCCATTATCACCTTACCAGACTCCCCGACAGGAGAATCTTCTGCTGAAGTTTCCGCTGATATTCACGCTGTAGAGTCATCTACGGCTAAATCAAAAAATGGTGGGAAGAAGAAAGGCAAGAAGAAGAATAAAGCAGACAAAACTCCAAAGGAGAAAACAGAAAAGTCGGAAACCAATGACGAAAAGCGCAAGCCCCGTTATCCTTGTCTTATTTGTGAAGAAGATCATTTTACAAGAGATTGCCCTCATCGGGCCGAGGTTGCGAAACTCGTCAAGGGTTCCCAAATTCCTGCTGTCTTGAAGGACCCATTTCCAAAAGATAGCAAAATGATAGGTTCTTCCTCGAGTGTCGTTGAAGAACCCATATTGATGATGTCTCATGTAAGGATTGCGACTCGGTCACACGATTATGGTAGTAAAAGTCCTGTTGATGGATCGAAAGAAGCAGAATCTTCTCAGTCAAATCCATCAACCTCAGCTCCCGGTTCCGATCCACTACAGATCGAGAAACCTAACCCTGACTTAGTAATTAAACTGCCCGCCAAGGGTGTACTTCGAAGGTCTGCTTTCAATCCACATGCGAGAGCGGCCCAGAATTACAACATTGTTGAGGATTTAGTTGTTTCACCCTCAGCAATGTCGGCTTTAGAAGTGCTGCAATCATGCCCAGCACAATGAAAATTACTTTTGTCGGCTATAGGAGCTGTTGATGTTCAGGACCCGAACCTAATAATCTTTGATCTAGAAAATAGTACACCGCGTTTACCTCATCAAATGGCTTTCCAGATTCCAGTGATAGTCAAAAACAGTCCTATTCATTGGATTGTAATTGATGAGGGAGCTTCCACGTGTATTATGTCGATACAGTGCTGGAGGTCGCTTGGTTCTCCTTCACTAAATCAATCCCCGACAATTCTTAAGGCCTTTGATGGCTATGGGTTCCATCCGTTCGGCATTCTACAGGATTTGCCTATAGGGGTTGAAGGAAAAACCGTTAGTCTGGATGTGGAGGTGGTTGATGCCCCTCTAGACTACAACCTTCTTTTGTGTCGAAGTTGGTCTTACGTTATGACAGCGGTCGTCTCATCGGTCTTCAGAGTAATAAAATTTCCACATAATGGCAAGATAGTGATCATAGACCAGCTGGCTTATTTTTCATCCGACCCAGCCTCTTCAGAAAGTATCCAGCATGTCGGTAAAACGACTATCCCTTATAAGGATGTTGGTGTAGGATTAGTTAAAGATGCCAGTTTACTGGGAACTTTTCCTTTTCCTCCAATCAACGTCGTGTCTTCGTTCGCATCCATTCATATGATTACTTTAGATACCATTGTTTATGACGAACCTTGGATCGTTCCTTCTGAATCTGAAATAGACTCATTTGGTGATGCTATGCCTTTGAGTCCATATGAAATTGCTTATGAAGCCGTGCAGTCTTTTACCGACTTGCGTTCAACAAAAATCGACCAAATGAATGTGGTCCGTGAGGAATCACTTTTCGCTTCAACCTTGGAGTTAATAGCGTTTCCCGAAGTAGTGTCATCTGACGAACAACTTTGTGAAGTCCTGTGTGTAGACGATTTACCATGGGAAGATCTCCATCACAGATCTTCGTTTTTACCTGAGGGTGATCGCTTTGAAAACGATTTCTCATCAATTTTTACAGCTGAATATGTCAAGGAAGCTCAGAGTCCAATGAAACATCCTGATTCAGAGCTGAATTTGGGAAACATATCTCGCACTGTTCCCATTGGCATTTCAGTCAAGCCCGGAATAAACATTCATATAGGTGCCTCGTGTTCAAATGACGAAATTCAGACATACAAGGCCCTATTTCAAGAATTCTGCGACGTGTTTGCCTGGTCCTATGAGGAAATGCCAGGCATTGATCCTGCAATTGTTGTCCATGAGATTAAGACTTACCCGGACGCTAAACCCGTCCGACAACGTTTGCGTCAGATTCACCCACGAAAAGTGGCTGCAATTAAAGCAGAAGTCGAGAAGCTGTTGAAAGCAGGTTTCATTTATCCGATCCCATTAACAGATTGGGTATCGAATATTGTTCCGGTCAACAAAAAACAGGGAACAATAAGAATATGCATCGACTATAGGGATATCAATCGTGCTTGTCCCAAAGACAACTATCCAACACCCTCTATCGATCAAATAATTGATGATTGTGCCGGCAGTGAAATATTTTCCTTTATGGACGGTTTTTCTGGTTACAATCAAATCAATATTCTACCTGTCGATCAACCAAAAACGGCTTTCATTTGTCCATGGGGGACATTTTCTTATTACAAACTACCTTTTGGGCTTAAGAATGTCGGAGCCACTTTTCAAAGGGCGATGTCTTATGCGTGTCATGACATCAAACACATTGTGCAACCGTATCTCGATGATTTTCCTGCTCATTCATTACATCGAGCTGATCACCTTGTCCATTTACGAGCAATCTTCATGAGGTGTAGGCATTATCGTATACAGTTGAACCCACACAAATGTGTCTTCTGTATAGAAGTGGGACGATTGCTGGGATTTGTAGTTTCAAAAGTCGGCATTCGCGTCGATCCCTCGAAGGTAGAAGCTATCATCAAATTGCCTCCTCCTTCGAGTCTTCGCCAATTCCAAAGTTTGCAGGGGAAAGCAAACTTTTTACGCCGATTCATTCCTAACTACGTCGAGGTTACAAAAGGTTTTACACGGTTGTTGAAACAGAACGCTCAATTCTCTTGGGATGAGATAGCTCAGCAATCTTTTGATGCACTTAAACACGCGTTGACCCATGCACCGTTGTTCATCCTCCCAACTACAACCAAGACTACTTTTTGTACCTCGCCGCCTCTCATTCCACTATTGGAATGGTGTTAGTTCAGTAAGACGAATTCGCAATGGAACATGTGATATATTATCTTAATAGGACGTTAAATCCCACTAAGCTAAAATATTCACATGTGGAGAAATTGGCCCTGGCAGCCGTTCAGGCTGTCCAACGTTTTCGTCGCTACATTCTTCTCCGTAAAACTACAGTCATTTCGGATTGCAACCCTATGATCTATATTTTGACTAAACAATTGCTAGGGGGAAAGTACTCTAAATGGATCGTTATCCTGCAAGAGTTCGACTTAGAGTTTGAAAAATCTAAGTCTAAGAAATCTTTAGTCTTTGCAGAGTTGATGTGTGATTTCTCGCGTGCTGACACGGAAACTGTGACAGAGGAACCCATTGCGGACGAATATTTGTTTCTCATCAGCACTTTAGATCCGTGGTATGGGGATATAATCATCTATCTCCAAACCCAATCCTTTCGGCCCGAAGCTTCAAAGTCGGAACGTCGGAAAATTCGATTCCAGTCCCAACAGTACAAAATTATTGGAGATACTCTTTATCGCCATGGGGTGGACTTGGTTTTCCGACGTTGCTTAACTCATGAAGAGGCAGAAAGGGTTTTAAATGACTGTCAATCTGGAGCGTGTGGCGGTCATATGTCTGGGTATGACACAGCTCAGAAGGTGTTGCGTGCTGGCTACTTATGGTCGTCCATGTTTAAAGATTGTATCATTACGGTCCGAAAATGCCACAACTGTCAAGTGTTTGATCGCAAGATGCTGGCACCACCAGCTCCTCTCCACCCTATAATTGTCGTTGGTCCTTTTTCCAAATGGGGTATCGACTTTATTACATGTAACCCTCACTCGACCGGGGGGCATGCGTATATCATCCTTGCGGTTGATTATTTTACTAAGTGGGCCGAGGCGATGCCTACATTCGAGGCAGACGGCAAGACAGCTGCAATTTTCGTATTCAATCACATTATTGCTAGGTTTGGTGTCCCACAAGCGATAATCACTGACCATGGGCGCCATTTTCGAAACATTATGATGACAGAACTTACAGGCCAGCTTGGTTTGCGTCACGATAGCTCAACTCCTTATTATCCACAAGCCAATGGTCTGGTTGTGTCCATCAACAAAGTTTTAGTTATCATGATCCGACGAATCATTGGGATTCATCGGTCGAATTGGCACAACATGTTATTTTCCGCGCTTTGGGCATAACGAACTTCAGTGAAAACATCAACAGGGTTCACTCCTTTCCAACTAGTTTATGGTTTGGAAGCTGTGCTTCCCATTGAATGCGAAATCCCATCACTTCAAATGGTTGTCGAATTACTTCCAGCTACTTCCAAAGAGGAGAAGCGTTTATTATACTTAGCTCAATTAGATGAGACTCGACGCGATGCTGCCCTGGCAATCGAGACTCATGCAAAACGAATGAAAGCTCAGTATGATCGAAATGTGACCGCTCGAAATTTTTCGGAAGGAGACCTAGTGCTATTGTATGATCAAGCTAACGATAAATTAGGTGCTGGAAAATTCGTTCCTATGTGGCATGGGCCCTACATTGTTAAGCGAAAGCTAGCAAAAGGGGCCTATGAGCTGGTTGACTTTGACGGGGACTCTTTGGGTAAACCCAGAAATGGACTTTACCTAAAGAGGTATTATGCTTAAATGATGGGTGTGGAGATTTTAGTTAGGTTAATTAGGGTAATTTTTCTTTCTAGCTAGTGTGTTTGTTAGTTTAGACAGTGTGCTTAGCTTAGAAAGTGTGTTTTTTGTCGTTATTCTGCTTATCTTGGTTTTACCCTTGATGTTTGCAGATGTCGATGCCTCTCCAAACGTACATTGGATTTGCTGATGGTGCTTGTCGTAATACACGGAATATCTCTTCCGCAGCTTGGGTTATTTATTCGCCCTCTGACGAGTTAGTTTCTATGCATGGGGTGAGCCTCGGTCAAACAACAAACAACATTGCAGAATACAGTGCAGTGATTGAACTATTGTCTGAATCTATTTCGTTTGGGATTCGGAGTTTGATAGTGAGGTTAGATTCTGAACTCGTTGTATTACAGCTTAATAGAGTTTATGCCATTAGAAATCCAGTGTTATTAAGGTTATTTTTGAGAGTGCGTCTCTTGGAACGTGAGTTTGATTACATTGAATATCAACATATTCCAAGGTCTTTAAATACATTAGCAGATGCAATTGCTTCTCGAATGTTAGACAGACATTTGCGATAATCATACATGTAAATTTAAAAACATTTAATCACACATGTTTAACAAGATAAGCCGGTAATAATGATATATATAGATAGGAGTGTGTCAAAAATACATCGTCTTCGATCATAGGTTGCAAAACACCTTATGATCGGCAAAAATGATAAGTACAAAAAACCAAAATGTCACATGTGTCTACAAAAATGATCATCCAATCACTGGTGATGATCTCTATATGACACCACTGCACGGGCTACCCTACATAAGAACCTCCTAAAAGGTCCTAGAACTCCGACTACATAGCGCTAAAGCCTAATAGGAATATCATCTATAGTAGTCTCTGGTATATCTGCCGTCAGACGCTCTAGGTCTTGCTCCAACTCAGCTAAGGTCTCTGTAGCCTCGTTCTGTGGGACCGGTGCCGGTGCAACTGGTTGTCTCCTCTCGAAAGGCCGGAGATTGGCTGGACGCCGTGGGCCTGCATCTGCATTTTGAAAATTGTCACTGTCAGTTTTGAGATGATATAAAAACAAAAAAATTAGATAATCTAAAAACATTTGTGAAAAATAAAGTACCTGTGTCATCCCACTATTCTCCCGGAGGAAGAATCATGTCCGGGTCGCCACGAAAATCGACTCCAGCATAAGCAAAATCCTGAATCGAGAAGACTTGGTCCTCTAACCAGTGAAAGTACTCTGGTCTAAATCGAACAACTTCTGTGCCCTCGTCAGGATGACGGGCCATCACCGCAACCCATCGCATCAACTTAGGCTCTCGGGTAAGCCCAGCCTCAACAGTGAGCTACTGCAGGATCAACATCGGAACCCTCTCTAGAGAAAAACTCACAACTAAAGGCCCATAACCAAAAGTCTTCAGTTGCCTGTTTTTTTCCCTAGTCAGTTGGCCCTTTAAATTGGCCAACACAGCATCGCACCAGTTGAAAATGGTGCCCTGATAGCAGTCAATCGCCATCCGCATTTGGGACCCGGTGGCAATGTGCAAAGCGGCTGCGCCGCAAAGTCTGGTAACCGTAAAGGCAATTACCATAAGTTCAGGTCGGGATATCTTTTTGATTTCTATCCCTCTCTCCTGGTTCTGATTATTGCACCACTCTAGACGGAGACTAGCGATGGACTGGCCACCTGGCCTAGTCCCGAACAGAGTCAATTGTTCGCCCCTCTTGGGAAAACCAGTGAGAAAGTAAATGTCTGAGGGCTCTATTTCAAGCTGATGCCCTCCAATGTAAAAGCACTGATCCTGGACATTCCACCTTTCGACCAGCCACTCTAGAAATCTTACCTAGGCCCTCATGCCAGGTATGGCCCAGTATTTGTAAAGACCGCATGCCTTTAAAGCATCAATGGAAGTTTGATGATTATTTGCGGCCAAATCGACATCTTCGTGCTCTCTTTCGCGCCAATCAAGCATGGTGGGCAATCTACACACCATAAAACACCTGTTAGAGTCAACAAAATTGAAAGATTTTGGTTCATTTTGGAGAAATTGGAGTTCAAAAACCCACTCCGTGGTGTACGCAGCCCGCCTTTAGAGACAGAGTGTGTGTACGTGGGCTGTCTTAAGGCAAGCTGCGTACACCTGGCATTTTCCCAACTGAGAAAATGTCGGGGTACGCAGGTCACCTTTGGGGCACCTGCGTACCCCGAAAAGCGGCCTTTGAAACCCCAAGCCCTCCAAAAAATGAATCTAAAACTTAAAAACAAATTCTAAACGGATGGAAATGCAAGGGAGGATGTTGTAGAATACCTGATGAGACGGCGTTCGGTTTCGACGGTCGGATTCTCCGCAACGACCACAGGAAGTTTCTTACCAAAAGCCCTTTTTCTCTCCTCAACAGTGAAATGGTAAAAATGAAATGGTAAAACCCCTTTTTATAGGTTTTTTGAGTAAATGAATGTTAAATTTGTTTATTTTCCACCATGAAAAGGTATTTTGCAAAGTATTTTTATCTATATTAAACAGGTATGAGTAATGTGCTGGTTTTTGTGCAGGATAAAAGGATTTTTAGGGAAAGTTGTCATTTTTCACGAACAAAAACATCAGAGTCATCTTTTAAGCCCTTTTCTGACTCCTAAAACATGAAAAGATCGTCGAGCATTTCTTTTACACTCGTTAAAACGGAATTAAAAGACGGTCCCCTTATAGCCCTTTTCTGACCGTAAAAACAGGAAAAGATTGTCGGGTTTTTGTCGTTTCAAACTCGATACTGGAAATAAAACGACGTGTCCTTGATCGCTTTTTACTTTTCAGGTCAAAGACACTAACTATGAAAGTACTCCTTGGTCGTAAAAAACCAAGCGGTTCTCTCAAGTATTATTTTATACTTTTTTGGGCTTGGGAGACACAAATTTACGAAAAAGTTCAACCCTGGAGTCTTCTTAAGTTTCTAAAATTGAAAAACACCGAGTTTCTCCTATATTGGACTCGTTAAAATTTCACAGTAAAGGACCTGTTCGATTACAAACAGGAACGAACCACTCCTTCTTAGGGTTCGAATCTAAACTAAGTTGGACTCATCCGAAGGATGAGCTTATAATCAAGCATATGTTATCCTCCTCAAGCTTGTAAAAAATAAAGAGGTACTTGCCAGAAATGGTGGGGGAAAAGAGAGAAAAATGAGCCTATTTGTTATCCTTTGTCTCAGAAGAAACCTTATCACCACTCTTGAACACAACACTTTTCATTCACCTGGGTTGGGAAATCCTTTGCCTCACAGTTGATTGGACCACATTGAAAGTCTTCAGCCGGGTATTAACTTTGGGTAAAATGTTACCAAGCCATCTGTTGTGTCGTTATATGTTCAAGAGGTCACTGCAAATAAACCATTCATCTGCAAAATACCTGTCATCCATCTTGACCATCCCTGAGTCAGTCCTTACAGCTACATTTCTTCAACTTGATCTATGATTTCGTGTCGTGGGCTTGCCTACGACGGATCGCTTTCTATCGACATCAGCACATTATCTAGAAATATGATCTAGGAATCGTCAGTACCTTGAGATCCGCATGCATCAATGGCAGATTTCTCGCCTTCGACGACAGTTTACATCATTGACTTTCGATCGAAGGATTCTGTGACATGTTCGACATCAACACATTCATTCACATCTCATGGATTGTACTGGGTACTTTGAGAACCATTGACATCACTGGTGGTTTCTCTCACACGTGTTAACAGTTTACATCATTGACTGGTAATCAAGTGGTTTCTACCATGCTCGACATCGACTCATTTATTCGCATGGATAGAATCGTACTATCTCGGGAAGTAGAAATGAAGACCCTGGATCTAGTTTCCACCATCCAAGTTGCGAGGAGTTTTGTATTCTTTGTATAAGTAGACTAACTATAAACAAATGGCTGCGTCCATATTGTGTCTACATGAGTCTATGATTACGATGTACTGCGAAATCATTCCTATATCAGAGCAGTAGTTAGTTTGCTAGTTAAAGTTTTTGATCTGAGTATGGGAATGCCTACCTCAGTGATGATATGATCTCATACATGTATTTTGTGTTGAATACTTGTAGGTTCCAACCAGGCTCTCCACATGATAATCCTTGAAATGATAAAGTATTTCACCCTTCCTAGATGATATGAAACCCTAAATCTACTACAGGCTTCGCACTTTAGGGGGCAATCTGTTACACTAAAATTTGTCACCATGACTATCTACAGTTAGTATGGCTCTATCAACTGTCATACTATCCTCCTTGGCAAGTCTCATACCTCTGCTCCTCATGTCAAACTCCAAGAAAGAGAGAAAGTCCTTTAAAAGTCAATTAACTCTGGTTACGCAGTTTCTCTTAGCCTTACCTGTGTGTACGCACCTCCAGTTCATAAAACCTGCGTATTTGTACGCTCTGTATGTAAAGGTATGGGTGCGTACTCCTGTAAAGGTCAAAAGGCGCAAGTTTCACTTCAAAAAAGTTACTTGTGGTCATTTCTAGAGCCTTCTAGAAGATGATTTGACGTGGATTGGGCGCCTCCAGATGGTTCATGCATCCCTATGTAAGAGGAACTTATCCCATGAAGAGGGGAGTTATCCCATTGAAAGAGGGGCTTATCCCATTCATGGTGGACCTGATTAACTTCCTCCACAGCACTATAAATACATGCATTGGGCCAAAGGGAGGGGAGGTTGAAAGTTGAACATTCCTAAGGGTAGATGCTGCTGAGATTAGGACTCCCTTATAGAGCTTGAGAGGAGAGATTCCCATCCTTTCTTAGCTTCATTTGGAAGTGGGTGAGCTGATCAAAGTAAAGGAAAACTCTTGCTGGACCCTGGGAGGGACCTGCACAACACCAAGGCTAAGGTTGTAATGGTTTCTTTTGTTTCCACTTAATGCAAATAAACTCATTTTTCTCAACAAGTTGTTATACATGATTTGTTTCATATACTCCTTGGTCTGTATGATGAATATGTGTTATTTTATAAGTTATTCAGGTGCTATGTAATCTTTTGGCTTGTTAGTGAATGCAGGTTTCGAAGAGAAGGAGGAGCTCATCCGGATCGGCGAGGTTGGACTACTACAAAGCGTTAGACTAAAGGTATGTTATGAACACCTGATTACTTGTATTCTAAATTCATATTTAGAGAAAGGTAGTGTTTACTTGTCTTGTTTGTCACTAGAAAGCCTTAGCTTCTAGGGAGGTCGGTTTTGTCCGCAAAATTGACTCTTTCCGCATGACAAAAGCACCTTGGAAGATAGAACAAAAATGTCTGAGTTTTACCTACACAACTTGGCCTTGACAGATTTGAATGTGTGGGACCCAAATTCAAAACTAGGAGACTTTCAATTGATGGCCTTAGCATAATGGATGAATCATGAGGAGGCAAGAGCTACAGAGATGAAAAAGGTAATGACAAGAGAAGAGATAGAACCCCTCATGATCAGAGTTGAACAATCTAATCCAATGGTTGTCATCAGCGCCCACAACCTCATTGCAAATGATCTTAAGCTTTCACTTGTAGGTTTTAACCCCATATAGAAATTAGCTGCATACGAATTCTAAAACACATAAAATAAACAATACGAGAGCATAACACATAAAACACATATACACAGAGATTTTCCCCTGGATCCCAAAACTGGGACTACCAGCTTGATTTTTCATTATATTCCTTTCAATGTTACAATACATATTTATACATGCCGAAGCATCCAATACCATGGACCGAAAACCATCGCGTCCAAAACCATGGACCCAAAACCATAGGTAGGTTTGCCCAACCTAATATAGGGTCCAAAAAAAAAATTCCCGAGGTGTTGCACTGGACCCCGTAGAGGAGGGCTACCTGCCCCCCTCAAACCCCCTGGACAAGGGGGGTTGTCGCCCCCCCTGTGACCCCCCCATTGCGCAATCGGGGCAACGAAGGGGGGGCTCTGCCCCCCCTCTAACCCCCCGGTTAGTCGTGGAAAGAATATAACACAACCCAACATCACTTAGGTACCTTGTTGCACAAGAACAAGTAGTCACACACTTTGAAGACATGTTCAGATTGCTAGGAGATGATAGCATGCAAGCTTGCCAAAGGAGGTGGAACACCTTGCCTCATAGCCTAAAAATTAGAGAATACCATTCTCCTCAGAGAATGAGAGAGGCATTGAATAGAACACCCATGTATAAGTAGGCTCTACAAAGACTTAAAGTCAATTGGATTGGCTTGAGACTCAGTCCATCATTGCTTTTAGGAATGTTGGAAGGGAGGAGAAAAGAAGAAGAAAGAAATTAGTGGGAAGAAATAGAGAGCAAGGAAGGATTTTATTCACAAGAAAAGGAAACTAGAGCAGAAGCATGGGATGTCAGGGAGGCCACCAGAGCAATGACAGACATGGATATAGATTAAGTTGCTCAAAGGATGAGCAACACTTTCAGTAGGGGGTGATCATGATCCTCATCATTGGGTAACTATATGGACCTTAATGCACCTCCAAGATTACTAAAATCAGTTCGTCTCATAATTCCTTACATGTTTTAATTATATTTTGCTTAATGAGATGAGTAAAAGTAAGATGTTATATCTAGTGGTCTAATGTGCATTGATTACAGGTTTTTGGGAGAAAATCATGGCAATTTTGGCTAATTAAGGTGCAGGAACTCGAATGAGACAAGAAGGAGAGATTATAGGAGATGGATCTTTCTCATTAAATCCTCACTCATTTGAATATCTGTCAATCAAGTCACACTAGCTCGGAGTTGTAAGTAGCCAATAGCAGTTAAGAACCAGTTCATCTTGAGTTTAGGAGCTAAGCCTCCCTAGATTTAAGGAATTTGTTGGAGACTTCAGTTGTATAAATAAGGAGGCCTAGAGCATTTTCGAGTAAAAGGATTATGGCAAAACATTGTTATATAATTTTTGATATGATAATTAGAATGAGCATTTCCTTGATCCAGCACTGAGTTGACTCAGAGGGATGAAGTTCTTGGGTTAGGGCCCAACCCTAGCAGTAGAGGTTCCTCTTATTGTACTTGTATGCTTAGGTTATTTCATAGATTAAGTGTTGAATTGGCTTTGGCACTGTTTTATTGCAAGTAGTGGTGAATTTGATTAGTTTGCTTCCATTTGTGCATAGCTTTAGCAGTAGCTTTAGGGAGATAAAAGAATACCAAAAAGGTTGATATCAAGTGGATTTGGCCTCACTCCTCCCTTCAGGGACCATGGTTTGAGGAAAAACTCCTATTCAGCCCCAGAAAGACATAATTCTGATTTCTTATGGAATTTAGGGTTTTCTTCTAATTAGACAAGCATCTTTTCAGTTTTTAGGAATAGGTTTCAGTTGTTCTTTCTGATATTTCCATCTTTGTATTAGATCAAATCGTGTTTCACAATATTCTACAAGTATTTCCATGCATGAACTAGGTAACTAAATAATGGAATTTTGTTTCTTATGTTGATTGGAAATATTTCTTGTTTGACATGATCCATGGGTAAATGCTTGTGATGTATGTATTGCAAGAGTTTCAATAGTGCAGGAATATCTCATGTCAGCAACCCCAACCTAACCTCATTCATCCATGATCACCAATAACCACTAAGTCCATCAACCAAATCATCATTCCTTAAGAACAACTTTCCAGGTTTGTTGAGCAAATCCAACCATCCCACAAACTTTGGTCTGACACTAAGGAAGTCCTAGCCACTCCCTTGCCTTATTTATTCCATCATTCACCTTCCCTAAGCCTTATACCACCTTCCAAACCCCTCTTTATGATTTCTTTTGGATCATGTAGGAATACAGGGTATCCTGTAGGAGCATTAGGACATCGTGTAGGTGCATTAGGACATCCTGTAGGGCCACCTGTAGCGGCCTGTTTTGAGGTTGATTTGAGGAAAATGCATCTAGAAAGTTAGGAGAAGACCCTTGTTTGCCTCCTAAGCCATATGACCCTTCACAACCATCTCTAACCCACCTGCCATACCACCAAGAAGATTTAGCATTCACATTTTCACAAAAAATGACAAAAAGGAAAAAAGAGTTATTGTGTTCATTTGTATGCACAGCAGTAAAGTGTTTGATTATCTTCGATTGCATGCTTAGGATAGTTAGGATTACACACATGTTAGCTTAGAATTCTTCTAAATCAAGATATCTTAACAACTAATTAGATGAGTGGTGTGTTTAAAGCATTTATTTCAGTCTTTCATTACTGCAGTAGACAATGTTTCAATTCTCTCAATTAGGGTAAAATTCCCCTTTCTTCATTGGTAATCAAACTTCTTCTAAATCAATAGAAGGTTTGTTTGAGAAACCATAGTGGTCTATCACCAGCTCAACAATGAAAAAGAGTGGACCCATTGCATCTACTTGTGTATACAGCACTGTCACCTCCAAATTTGTATGAACCCCACGTTGATAAAGTAAAGTTGGTAGCCCCAAGAGTTGCAGCATTCTTGCTGCAATACTAGTTCTCATCAGTAAATTCGTCTCACATTCAGTCCGAAGCTGAAATGGATAACAGCTTCATTGAGTGCATTCAACACATCCTCCAACAAATCCATGATATATTGGACAGAGTCAATGCTAAGTACAAGCAGTGCGATGATCAGCATCGAGTGTCGCACAAGTTCCAGGTGTGCAACAAAGTTTGGCTACATTTGCAGAAGGAGCGCATTACTGGACCCTGCCGCAGGCTTCACCCACTCTGATATGGGCCATACGCTATCACCAAGGTCATTGGTGACAATTCCTTCGATCTCAGCATCCCACCGTTCCTTGGTGTGCACCCAGTGTTCAATGTAGATCGCCTTTGGCCATACTTTCCACCATTGTTTGACACATATGACATTGCAGAACAACTCACACCAATAGAGCTCAACCTGAATTACATGGAACATGCCACAAATGATCAGATCATGGACACACAGATCAAGAACACTTGCCAATAACGGATACAGTTATATAGAGTTGTCAAAGCAAGCCAACTCCTTCACTAGGGCAAGTAGTTCACCAGGGACCAAGTTTAACAAAAATTTCCTCACCTCATGGAGGCTCTGCACGCAATGGGGACCATTGCTTCCTACAGGGGGAGGAATGATCCAAGTGGGTATGGGTGGCCACCCGCCTATTCCACCTAGACCCCCTAGTGAGTTTCATCTGTTTCCTTGTTCATTTCAGCATTTACTATTTTTAGCAGTTTTTCGGGTCCTGAATTTCCGGAGCAGTTTTGACCCCCTAAATGTCATTTTTTTAGGGTTTGTGATAGGTTCGTAGCTATAGGAAAGGGCCTATGGTGAAACCTATAGTACATGGCGAGACCTTTCCAACAAGGGATCATACACGCCAAACGGAAATAATATGACCAAGTTACGACCCTACGAAGTTGTCTTCCCAACAGGGCCCACAAACTCTTGGTGTTACATCTCCTAGGGTTAGGGTTTTGGTTGTTTAGGGTTTTCTCATGTTTTCCAATAATAAATAGGCCATTGAGACTCATTGTAACATAGTTTAGAGGCATGTAGCCGCCACATCTCTTCTCAGAGATAAGCTACCATCGCCCAAGCTATCTTATTTCCATTCTACTTGTAACCATAGTTCAATATTTTCTATTAATGAAATGAAGTATTTTTTCTGCTACATCTCTATGTGTAGGTTTTAACCTCGTACATAAATTACCTGCCTACGAATTCTAAAACATAGAAAATAAACAATGCGAGAGCATAACACATAAAACACATACACAGATATTTTCCCCTGGATCCCAAAATCGGGATTACCAGCTTGATTTTTTCATTATGTTCCTTTCAATGTTACAATACATATTTATACATGTTGAAGCATCCAATACCATGGACCGAAAACCATCGCGTCCAAAACCATGGACCGAAAACCATCGCATCCAAAACCATGTGCGAAAAACATGCACAAAACAATAGGTAGGTCCACCCAACCTAATATAGGGTCCAAAAACAAAATTTCCCGAGGCGCTACCCCAGAGCCCATAGAGTGGGGTTACCTGCACCCCTCAAACCCCCTGTGACTCCCCCCTCTACACAATCGGCCCAACGAAGGGGGGGCTCCGCCCCCCTTCTAACCCCCCGGTTAACTACGTGGGCTAGTCGTGGAAAGAATATAACACAACCCAACACTATGTTTATGATTATATATGTAAGTTGTTGCATTCCTATTTAAGTTCGGATCAAACAATGAAATTATATTGTAAAAGTGATGACATGTCTCATGTTTTTAGGAATCATTGTAAGAAGTAGGTTAAACCCTTAAAAGAAAATGTGAATAAAACTAAGTTAGAAGAAGTAGATTAGTGTAAAGAATTAGTAGTTAGGTTTTTTTGTTTTTTATATGTTGAATATTTACAAAGACAAGAAAAGGGTAAATCAAAAGTTTTTTTTTGTTTTTTTGTATTATGTCGTTTTATATTTCCTTTTTGTGATATATTTTAACAAAACTTAAAAATAAATGAGACATAGACATAAATGAAATAAAGTATGTACATTTGCAAACATTAAAAGAAATTAAAGGTGGGTGGTAAAAATAGGTAAAAACTGAAAAATTTAGAGAGAGTTTCGAAACTGAAATAAAACCTGAAAGAAAGAGGAATTAAAATGAGTGAGTAAATCTTTATTGCTCTCAAGACTTTACTGCAAAGCATTACAAGCAGATTAAATGCTAAGCATTGGTTCAAGGAGCATTGCTTCACTTCTTCTTCACTTCTAGCAATTGTTTAGCACTGCTATATCTTAATCTAAGATTATGTTATTAGGAGGTAACAACATTCAGTAGAACATGTGCTATTGTTTCATTTGTGTTGTTATTTATGTTATAAAATTTCTCATTTATTTTTATGTGCTTGATTCTAGAATTAAAATAAAGAGCTTATAGTTGTTATTTCACATAGAATTGTGTTAAATAGAGTCATGTTAGAGCTTGAGTTAATTTATATAATTAGCTTATGTTAAATGCAAGAGTAAACTTATATTCAAAATATGAAAGTTCCCTTTATTCTACAGAGTGTGAGTGACTTTTGCAATTCAAGTTCAAAAGTGTGGATGTGACTTCAATTATTTGTTTTCCCTATGTGGTTCACAATCTCTGGATATCATTGACCGCTATGTCCATGGAATATTGTACCAAGCATATCAACCCAAAAGGATCACTTCCTTCTGACTCAACTATGGAGCCTAACCCTAAGAGTGTCGAGTGAATTAAACTCATGACCTCTCAATAGCAAAGGTGCTTTAATAATGGGGACTTGACCAATTGAGCTAACCCACAAGGCTATGAATGTGACTTCAATTCTCAAACCAAGAATGCAAGTTTCTTATGTGATGTCATTTAAATAGAAACCAATAACAAAGAGACACAAGTCCTGCATGTATAATAAACAGTGTCTTGCAAGTCTTTTGATCCTTGGGTTGTTGATTTGAAGGACCAATTATTTTTACCACTCTTGCTATAATTAATAGGGTGATTAAAATAATTTTCATGTGGAGGGAAGTCTTATATCACTAAACAATGTTTGGCCATTTGCTTTGAATTTAATCTTACATCAAACACCAACCATTTCCCCCTCTCCTATTGGTTGAAATAAATCCTTGTAGACTCTCTTATAATGGGTTTTCCCCTATTAACTCCAGCGAAATCTTTCTTTAGTGGTTTATCTAAAGACTTATTGCCTTAATTTTCACATTCATCTTTGGTGATTTCCTCACATTCAATGACCAATTTCCATCACAAGTCCATGATTAAATGGTTCGTCTCATGGAAAACCTTGGCTCTTGTATACATATTATGGAGGATCATACACATACTACCTTTTACCTTATATAAATACTAGTGGGCTACTTTTATGTGGAATTTTGCATCTAAGGATAAACACAACTTCCCTAAGTGGGTATCTACACTTATAACAGCAAAATTAAAGAGTTTAACCTTTTCCTATAGAAGATAAATAATACAAGGGACCTACTTGTTATCTTTCACTTCCCTTTGTCTCCTTTGAAGAGCTCTCGTCACTCCTTCATGAACTGAATCCGCTCGATCAGTACCTGCAATCATAAACAGAGGATAAAAACCAATCAAATCAAGAGATCTATCTACTATAAGAAAATGGAATCGAAATCGTTTACACATATAATCATCATACATAAAGACAAGAATATGGGAAAAGGTGTAAACAACTTTATTAAGTAGAAGGAAGTGTTACAACCAAAGAAGTTTGATCCCATGTCATTCATCCAGCTTGAGTTCCATCCTTCATCACACCAAAATCACAACACTCCGGCAGCATAACAATACTTGCTTATGATCTCAAACCTCAAACCAATAGTATCTCCTTACAATTCTTCAAAGTCCATCCCCTGATCACTATGATGAGTGCTCAATTTATGGGGAAATGGAGGTGGTTTTGCCATAAATTGGGCATTGAATGGATTTCCAATTTGGGAGTTAGTTTCTATGGAGGAAGGGATGAGAGGATAGGAGGTTATTTGATTCATTCCCTATCCAATTTCGAGCTCATAGGAGAGGATAAGAGGTGGGAATCTTCTAGAATGGTATAGAATGTAGGAATATTCCTAGAACCCTATGAAGATTTCGCTCAATCTCGCCCAACGCAAGTCAAAGTGGGCCTAGGTGCTTTGCAGAGTAGGCTTGAATGGGCATAAGTGCTCTGCAACACATTTACCCCTGACCAAGGCTGCGCTAGTCCCTCAAGGAGTCATTTCGGGATGTCTTCAAGCCAGGAAACTCTGAGGAATGATGGCATTCAATGTGATGACTTGTCTAGGGCATGTAGCAATTGAATTAGGGTTTGATGAGCCCTGATAATACTGATTTGAATTTTGGGAGCGATGTGCCCAAATAGACCTGTAACAGCTACCCCCTAAAGCATGAAGTCAAAAATGATAATGTTGAGGGATATGCTTTACGATGTGATGAGGAGGTTCTGAAGCAGATGGTGACCTGCATCAATTACAATACATAATATCATGATATTTTGGATTTTTCATGAATCGTTGAGGGAAGGCATACCCATGCTCAGCATATAAACTTTTCATTACATGTACATAAATCAGATAGTCGTCTATAGATATAGACCCATGATAGGAGGACCATCTGTGTAAAGCCATCGTACAGATGATTTAGTACTCTCTGGGGTCTTATATCTCATTCAATCATTC
Source organism: Pinus tabuliformis (assembly GCA_031772625.1). NCBI lineage: Eukaryota > Viridiplantae > Streptophyta > Pinopsida > Pinales > Pinaceae > Pinus > Pinus tabuliformis. The sequence continues at coordinate 171,201,748 of CM062819.1, read as the reverse complement.
GCTCGATTACAAGTCTAACCATGTGAATATGTGATCTAAAGTCGAACATGGGAAGACATCGTCTGATTACCAGCCAATGGTGTAAGCCATTAACAGATGTGAGAGAGATCATCGATAATGATAATGATTCTCAAGGTACTGCAGTACATTCTGCATGGTGTGAATAGATGTTTTGATGTCAAACACCATACAAAGTCTTTCAGTCGAAGGCCAGTGATGTCAACCTATCGCCGAAAGCGAGAAAATTTCCATTGATGTATGCTCAAAGGTACTGGAAGGGTGTTTCTAAGTCAACTTCTTGGATAATGTGTTGACGTTGACAAGAAGCGACTCGTCACAAGAGGGCCTTGATGTATCCCACATCAACGACACGAAACGAGTGTAACAATTTTTGGAGACAAAATGTGATTGATAACACAAGGTTCAGGAATGGAAGTCATGAAAATGAAGGTTTATGAGTATTGCAAAGGATGAATTTAACTCAGTGACTTCTCTTGAACATGTCAGCGACACTGAATGAATTGGAAGCACTGACCCAAAACCAAGGTAATAGATGGTATGATAGACCATAGGTATGATAACCATCAAGCAGATTACCCAACCCAAGTAGTCATAGATATGAAGTGAAAGTGTCATGTTCAAGAGTGACCTGCTACCATAAAGTGGTTTACCCCTTTTCCCATTTTCCCCAATCATTACTGACCATTACCTCTTTATTTTTATCAATCTTGAGGAGGATAACATGTGCTTGTTGTATAATTCCACCCTTCGAGTGAATCCATCGCTATGTGATGTTTTAGCGAGTCTAGCGAAGTTGAAACTCAGTCTTGTCATGATGGACAAGTTTATCACTATTTTATGTTTTAACGAGTTTAACGACAATGATAACTTGGTCCTTTTCATGTTTAGAGAGTTTTAAAAGGGACAAAAAGAAAAGTCCACAAGTTCTTTTTCGTAGATTTGTCTCTCAAGTCCAAAAAAGCGTAAAATAATACGAGAGAGAACCTATTGAAAAGGGTTAAACTTATACTGAGTAGATGTCGTTTCCAATCCGTAATGAGCTGAAAAGGACAAGCGCTCGGCAATCTTTTCATATTTCGAGAGTCTGAAAAGAGCTTAAAGAGGACTATAAGGGGGTTCCTTTTTCGATGTTTAACAGAGCTTGAAAAAGAGATAAAAGTATGCTATGTGGTCAAAGATACAATTCACGATCGTGCACGTCAAATTCAGTAAGTCAGTTGTAAACCTGCTCAAAGAACCACCAAACGGATTAAACATACCTATTTCATTGGTAAAAATAGGTAAAGACTAAAGTTTATTCATTTAATGATCATGAAATAAACATAAAACAAGAATTTACCATGTTATTTTCACCATTTGATATTTACCATTCAGTTTTGTGCTATGAACCAGTTTTTTACCTCGAACTTCAGCAGTTGATTGCAAGAGATTCTGTGGATCATTTCTCATGTCGTCCGGACCAGGTAGAAGATCTACCCCTTCTCTTTCTTTTCATGTCATTCTTTTGTAGTTTCAAGCAATTTTTTTAGGTTTTTAGGGCCCCTAGGGTTAGTATATTTCTCCCTGGGATCAGCGCAGCCTTCCACATCGAAAATTGCACTGCAGAGCACCCAAACAGAAGGGTACCTGCTCTGCAGCACACTGTCTCCTGACCTGGGCTGCGCTAGGCGAGTTTCACAAATTTGTTTCACATGTTTGACCCAAAATTTCTCCAGTTTTTTGCATGAAATGGATCCTAACTAAGCTTATGGTTTGATTTCACGCTTTGATCATATTAGAATGTTTATTACTTGGCGAGAAAAAGAGCATGAATAATAAGACATGGTTGGCGTAAATGATCTGGGTACTGTTGAGGCCCTCAGAAACTGTGGGTTGCTCAAATACTTCAGGTTGTCCAGGATGAGGCAACAATTAGAACTATTGTAGTTCTTAGTTCATGCATGGGATCCAACGGATTAGGCTTTTCACATAGGGGACAAAGTGGTCCCTATTATGATCGATGATTTTTACTTTCTTACCGGGTTTTCGAGACGTGGTGCCCCCATTTCTCTTTCAGGATTTGCCCGTGGGGGTGAATCGGTGAGGGACTACATTCGACAGTTTTGTCGGCCAGGTACATAGCCTAGCAAGGATGGGAAAATAAACATCAAGGATGTACATGATTTTCCTTTGAGAACAATCCTTTTCACTATCGCAAAGTTGGCAGGTAGTGTGACACTTCATCTGGCGAATAGATCATACATGCAGTATGCGCTTGAGTGTCTTGAGCCAACTGTATTCAACTGGTGTGAGGTCGTACTTTCTTCAATGAAAGAGTAGCTAACAAAGGTAAAGAGCGGTAAGACGAAGAATTTTAGCTATGGATCGATCTTAATCACTTTTACCTTAGAGAGAATTCCATTGATGCAACCTCAGCATGTAACACTGGGTGTAGCTGGTCCTAGAGATCCACGGATGCAGAGGTGGGTCAAATTGATGGCTAGACATGCTGGTTAGTCATCAATCACATTTTCTATTGCATCCTTCAGTTGGCTCAATCGACAACACATTGTCATCAAGGAGCATCCATATATAGGGATGGATTTTTGTGGAGATCCAGATTTGAGTTTACCAGTGGGCGCTCAATGGGGTGCTATAGGTAAAAAAAAATTGACCAAATGTTTTTTATTTTTAAGTTTCTACATGTTTTTGTGTTTTTGATGTTTCCAAAACTAAATTAAAATTGTTCTCATGCATACAGATGTTGGTACTGTTCAACCTATGGGACATCAACAGGAGGCAAGTGGACCAACGCGAAGAAATGTCGGGAGAGAGGTTCTCCAGGATTTGGAGTTAACCGAGACTCTGGAAGAGTTGCAGGATCATGTAGAGGGGTTAACTCTCAATATTCTGGATGTCCGGATCGAGGAGTTACCTATGAGGCTACAGCGCCATACTATTGGTGTTCCTAGTCATTGGATGAGGCTATTGCGCATGATAGCTTAGGCTGTGACCTGTTATCATGAGCATCACTAGGTCTACTTAGGATGATTTTTGTATGTATTTTGAGTTTTGAGGTTAGATAATCAAACATGTCTTGGACACAAATTTTGTAAAACGTTTAAAACATCTATGTATTTTTACTTTCAGAGTTTTTATATATAGTTATGTGCAATCCTATTCAACTAATGATGTGAATTGAAAATTTACTTTTACATATGTCGCAAATGTCTGTTTAACACATAGTTCGCTAAAGAATCAGTTAATGTGTTAAAGTTTCTGGAAATATGTTGATATTGAATGTACTCAAAATGTCTTTCCAAAAGATGAACTCTAAGGAACATATGAAGAATAGTTGGGTTTCAGACGGTATAAACACTTGTAAGTTGTAGTACGACGAGTTGTGAGTCCAGCCTAATGATGATTTGGTGAATGCCAAGTGAAATGGCATTAGAGAGAAGTTCGATCAATGCGCTATACTCAACGATATTGTTCGTAGAATGACTGATACAAATCCCTTGAAAACTCACTAACTCGCCACTTGGAGCGAAAATGGCCCATGCTGCAGAAGATAGGTTTTGCGTACTATGACTAGCACCATCAGTGTAACCAACAAATGGTTCCAAATATTCCGACATCTGCAACAAATTCAAAGTGGATTACTAACCACATAAAAACTATAAAAGACACACTGACACACACACATGAAATTAAAGCATATATACAGTGATTTTACTACACTCAATTAAGCATAGTAATGTTTGAGATACAGCCCGTTTCGGGGCTGCGACAATGGAATTCCATCATAATCCACCAACTCGTAGGCACATTTTGCCAGAACACGCTTGACAATGTAAGGTCCCATCCATAGTGGTTCAAATTTTCATGCTCCTAGTTTATCAGCTTCCTGGTCATAAAGCAAGACCAGGTCTCCTTCTAAGAAAATGTGAGGCTTGACATTTCGGTTGTATTGCGCCTTGATTCGTTTCTTATGTGCTTTGTTAGCCGATGCGGCTTCACGATGGGTTTCATCTAGATGGATGAGTTCTAAGAAACGTGCTTCTTCATCAGAAGTTTCAGGTAACAGGTCAATTGCAAGTTTAAGAGATGAAATTTCACATTGTATCGGCAAGATTGCCTCTAGACCATACACCAATTGAAAGGGTGTGAATCCAGTTGCATTCCTTACCGAGGTTCGGTATGCCCACAAAGCAGAGTATAGGATTAAATGCCAGTTTTGTTTATGAACCCCTATCATTCTTTGAAGCATTCACTTAAGGACTTTGTTGATGGCCTCAACTTGTCCATTAGCTTGCAGATAATAAGGAGTAGAACTATCATGTGAAAGTCCTAACTTGGCAGTTAACTCAGTCATCATGTGATTGCGAAAATGTGACCCATGATATGTAACTATAGCCTGTGGTACACCAAACCAGGCAACCACATGGTTGAAAAAGAAAAGTGCAGCTGTCTCGCCATTGTTGTTTAATGTAGGCATCACCTCGGCCCATTTTGTGAAATAGTCAACAGCGACTATAATGTACCCATGCCCCCGGCCGAGTGAGGGTTACATGTCATGAAGTCAATGGCCCATTTGGAAAATGGTCCAACAGCGACGATAGGATGCAACGGTGCAGGTGGTAATCTAGCTTTGTGGTCATATATCAAGCATGCATGACAGCTTCTCACAGCAATAATGTAATCTTTGAATATGGTAGGCTAGAAGTAACCAGCACGGAGAATCCTCTATGTGGTAGCATAACCAGATAAGTTTCCACCACAAGCACCTAAATGGAAATCATTCAAAACTTTCTCGGCTTCCTCATGTGTGAGGCACCTCTGTAAAATCGTATCGATACCATGATGGTAAAGAGTGTCGCCAATGATCAGATAATCTTTGGCTTGGTATCAGATACGTCGTTGTTGCGAGCGAGAGGTATCGGGCTGGAAAGTTTGGGTCTGGAGATAAATCAGTATATCTCCATACCATGGGTCAGATGACAAAATCAGGAATAGAGACTCATCCAGAATTGATGGTTCTAATGTTGAATCAATGGCATTCGAGGGAAGGTCACAAAGAAGCTCAGCGAAAACTAGAGATTTCTTTGATTTGGATTTGATGAATTCCAAATCAAATTCCTGCAAAATGACGATCCATTTTGAGTATTTTCCCCCAAGAAATTGACGTGATAAAATATATGTCATAGGGTTGCAATCCGAAATGACAGTGGTCTTTCGGAGCAGGATATAGTGGCGAAATCTCTGTACATCTTGAACAGTAGCCAAAGCTAGCTTTTCAACATAAGAGTACTTAACTTCTATATCATTGAGATTGCGACTCAAATAATATATCAGATGTTCAATCCCATCTTCTTCTTGGACTAAAACCATCGCAATGGTTGTATCTGCAGTGGCGAGATACAGGAAGTAGTCGTTTTGATAATTCAGGGAATACATTAAAGACGCTCTAATCAAGGTATCTTTAAGAGCATCAAGGGAAGCTTGTGCAACCTGATCCCAATGGAAGGGTATCATCTTTTTCAAAAGACGAGTAAATCCTCTAGCCATTTCAACATAATTTGGAATGAACCTCCTCAGAAAGTTAGCCTTCCCTTGGAGTCTCTATAACTGTAGTATATTGGAAGGTGGAGGCAAGTCAAGAATTTCCTGAACCTTAAGAGGGTCGAGTCGAATTCCTTCCTTAGACACTATGAAACCAAGCAAATGACCAGAACCAACACAAAACACACATTTGTGTGGATTGAATCGTATTTTGTAGTGTCGGCACCATAAAAATATAGCTCTCAAATACTACGGGTGATCAGTCCACTTTTGTGAATGAACAGGTAAATCATCAAGGTATGGTTGAAAAATGTGTTTGATGTCATGGAAGGCATAGTTCATTGCCCTCTAAAAAGTGGCCCCAACGTTCTTCAAACCAAAAGGGAGTTTCCTGTAAGCGAATGTGCCCCATGCACAAATAAAAGCTGTTTTAGATTGGTCCTCTGGGCAGATATTGATCTGATTATAGCCAGAAAAGCCATCCATAAATGAAAATATTTCACATCCAGCACATTCATCAATAATCTGGTCGATAAAGGGAGTGGGATAATTGTCTTTTGGACAAGCCTGATTAACATCCCTATAATTAACGCACACTCGTATTGTCCCTTGTTTCTTCATGACAGGAACAATATTGGAAACCCAATCAGTAAGAGGAACAGGGTAAATGAAACCAGCATGCAAAAGTTTTTCAACTTCTACTTTAATGGAAGCAACCTTCTTTGGATGAACAGGACAGAGGCATTGTCACACTGGTTTGACATCAGGATACATTTTAATTTCATGTTCAACTATACTAGAGTCAATACCTGGCATCTCCTCATATGACCATGCAAATATATCTCAGAATTCACGAAAGAGAGCATGGTAAATATCAAGTTTTGATGGAGAATTAGATTTGCCAACATGAATGTTTTCTACAACTCTAGGTTTGGTCGAAATATTGATAGAAATAGTTTCTTCGATATCTGACAAGTTTCGCTTGGAATCTAATATATCTATAAAAACAGAATTCGAAAGAAAATCAACCAATGAAGGGTGATTAAGTTAATTTGAAAAATATTCTATGTGATCTGGAAGATGGGAACGATGATGATAATCTTCCCATGATTCTTCTTCCGTCATTATTGATTGGATGATTCCTTCATCAGTAGAAAATATACATGAAAAAGGATCAGAGGAAGTGCCATATTCTAATGAAAAATCTACCCATATAATTGGTGAATATGAATTTGGATTCGCCACGCAAGCCAGAAATATTGATTGTTATGCAAGCTCAATGGGGCTTAGCGGCATGATTTCATTACTACTATCAACTTCAATACTATTGGTAATCTTCCTTAAATCAGATGAAGTGGAAGATATCATGTTACAAGTCTCAACTTTTGCAACTTTCGCCATGTGTGATGGTGACGGTAGCAAAAAAGTACCCATTAGGGAAGAATCCTTGAAGAGACCTACACCAATGTTTTGAAGAGATAGCGGGGGTCTGTAAACTAATGGAATGCTTCCAGTAGCCTGTGAACTAGAGGCGAAGAAAGCAAGTATATCAATACTTGTGATTCTGCCTTTATGAGGGAATGCAATCATACAAAAGTATGTCGAAACCACAGCAGCCATAGCATATACCCATAGTCTTCCTAGCAAAATGTTGTATTCAAGGGGTTCATCAATGACCTCAACTTCAATAGTTATTGTTTTACCCCCTAGTTCAATTTGCAAATTACTCAAAATTCCACAAGGCGTATATGTGCGACCGTCAAAAGATTTTAACGTTGTTGGTGAACGTTACAAAGACGGTGAGCCAAGTGTTTTCCAGCAATTCATTGACATAATACAAGTAGATGCCCCCGTGTCAATAATGGTTCAGTGAATAAGTTTATTCAAGGCATTTACTTGAATTAGGAATGTTAATTGCGCTGGTAACTGTGGCATATAACCTGCATGGTTGAAAATCACAAGATTGGAATCCGTTGGATCGATTCCATAATTGCTGACAACAAAGCTGCTTTAGGGAGGGACAATTTTGAAGCACCTCAATCGTTGACATAGCAGAAGGTGATTGAGCCAAATTTTCTACTATGTTATAGTTATGTGCTACTCGAGCTCGAGGGTTAATGTTGTTTTATGTACAACTCCCTTAGGTGGTTTTATTGTTAACTCTGGTGCAATAGGTGGTGGAATAGGATCAGACGAAGTCGAAGTCGAAGGATTTGGTTGATTTGAAACCTGGTTATTCGACAACGACGATGGATTACCATAAAATTTACTTCGTGTTGATACCAAAACGTCAATTTTAGGCTTACAGGTGGATAGAATAAGCACTTGGGAAGTGGAAGCATGATCTGCAGCAACCATATGTGTCTCTAAGTTCGGAAAAGGATCAGTAAACACTGCGGATGTACTAGAAGTCTTAAGAAGTTTTGAGACTTCAGAGTGGTGAGGAAAATCTCGCGTAAAGTGCTCATCGTTACAGATTAAACATGGGTAACGAGGTTTCCTATCCGTAGGAGAGGAATCAGATGATTTCTCTTGAGGGGGATTATTTTGTTTCTTCTTGGCTTTCCCCTTCTTCTTGCTTGCTGGTTTCTTTGCATTCTTGCCTTTGTCAGATGAAACGACATTAATTTTGGAAGAAATAGTGTTAAGAGATGCATTTGAAGTTTGATTGGAAATGGCAAGTGTTTGACCATATGGTCTACCTTCCGTTTGTGTGCTCGAAGAACCAATCACACTGTCACCGGCATGAGAGTCCTTACTCGATGGTGGTGGAGGAACAGTATAAGCTGGTCTGGGTGCATTCAGGATCTTGTCCTAGAGCATGTCAAACTAAGTGTAGATCAAGTCTAAGTATTGGGCATGAGCAATTACTTGCTCTTCAGTGACAACTCCACCTTTCGCTACATCCTCGGTGATAGATGGCAACAAGGATTTTATAAACCACTCAGCTAAAAGTTGATCAGGAACATAAGTTTTGACCATTCGACGACGACGATGCCACTCATGAATATGATCAGAGATGTGAGTAGCAGTAGTCTGTTTAAACTTGGTCAATAATTTCGTTCCAGTTTCATATCGTATGGGTAACTGGAAGTGGGTTAAAAATGTGGTAGCTAAGGATGTAAATTTATCAAAAGAAGCTCATGGTAACTCAATATACCACTTCGCAGCCAGACCAGTAAGTGTTCTCTAGAAAAGACGTAGTCTAACTAAATCATCATTCAAGGATTTTGATGAACACCATAAATGAAAAGTCATGACATGGTTGGATGGGTCTTCTCCAGGGTTTCCATTGAATTTCGGAATATCGAAAGGCAATTTATGAGGAATCACCGGCCACCAAGGTGCATAAAGAATTGGATCATTGCTAAGCCGATTTAGATCTGGTAATTCAAGTTTTGCAACAAAAGGAAATTGTCTATTGAGGTCAGGTTGAGCATAACTAGGGTAAGATGGGATTGCCTAGGCAATAGGCCTTTACATACCATAATAGGGCATTTGTTGTTGGTAACCTTGATAGGGGTAAGTTTGTTGAGTAAATCTGGTATAAGGTGGTTTTTGAGCACCATGATACATTTGATGTTGTCCAAACCTAGCATAGGCTTGTTACAGATTAAACATGGGTAACGAGGTTTCCTAGACGTAGGAGAGGAATCAAATGATTTCTCTTGAGGGGGATTATCTTGTTTCTTCTTGGCTTTCCCCTTCTTCTTGCTTCCTGGTTGATTTTCATTCTTGCCTTTGTCAGATGAAACGACATTAATTTCGGAAGAAAGAGTGTTAAGAGATGCATTTGAAGTTTGATTGGAAATGGCAAGTGTTTGACCAGATGGTCTACCTTCCGTTTGTGTGCTCGAAGAAACAATCACACTGTCACCGGCATGAGATTCCTTACTTGATGGTGGTGGAGGAACAGTATAAGTTGGTCTGGGTGCATTCGGGATCTTGTCATAGAGCATGTCAGACTAAGTGTAGATCAAGTCTAAGTATTGGGCACGAGCAATTACTTGCTCTTCAGTGAAAACTCCACCTTTCGCCACATCCTCGGTGATTGATGGCAACAAGGATTTTATAAACCACTCAGCTAAAAGATGATCAGGAACATAAGTTTTGACCATTCGACGACGACGATGCCACTCATGAATATGATCAAAGATGTAAGTAGCAGTAGTCTGTTTAAACTTGGTCAATAATTTAGTTCCAGTTTCATATTGTATGGGTAACTGGAAGTGGGTTAAAAATGTGGTAGCTAAGGATGTAAAGTTATCAAAAGAAGCTCGTGGTAACTCAATATACCACTTCGCAGCTAGACCAGTAAGTGTTCTCTAGAAAAGTCGTAGTCTAACTAAATCATCATTCAGGGAGTTTGATGAACACCATAAATGAAAAGTCATGACATGGTTGGACGGGTCTTCTCCAGGGTTTCCATTGAATTTCGGAATATCAAAAGGCAATTTATGAGGAATCACCGGCCACCAAGGTGCATAAAGAATTGGATCATTGCTAAGTTGATTTAGATCTGATAATTCAAGTTTTGCAACAAAAGGAAATTGTCTATTGAGGTCAGGTTGATCATAACGAGGGTAAGATGGGATTGCCTAGGCAATAGGCCTTTACATACCAAAATAGGGCATTTGTTGCTGGTAACCTTGATAGGGGTAAGTTTGTTGAGAAAATCTAGTATAAGGTGGTTTTTGAGCACCATGATACATTTGATGTTGTCCAAACCCAGCATAAGCTTGTTGACTAGGACATGGGTAAGCTTGTTGTTGACCAAACCCAGCATAGGCTTGTTGACCAAGTCGAGGATGAGGTTGGTACTGCTAGAATTGTTGTTGTTGATATTGGGGCCACCAAGGCTGTTGGAGCAATTGTTGTTGATACAACGGTCGTTGATATAATTGTTGTTTCCCACCAATGTAAGTTTGACCAGGTTGTGAATACACTAAACCAGTGTAAGTCTAAGTCATTCCAGTAAAAGTTAAATTGGCCTGAGGTCGTTGGAATCTAGGCACAAACGGTTGTTGTAAAACTTCCCGAGAAGGTTGAATCTGTAAACCTGAAACTTGGGAATCTAAGGTTGAAGGACCAACTTGCAAAAGTTGAGATACAACTAACTAAGCTTGTGACTGCAGTAAACTTGTAACAACAAGCGTAGTAGGTATGGATGAGACAAATTTCATAGGTTGTGATGGATACACAAGCCTTGGTTGAATGGGCATTGTTGGCTGCCACTGACAAATAGTCATTCCAGGCTGACCTAAAGACGACGGCATACCGCCATATGGTTTCCCCCCAGAAAATGGAGGATAAGGAGATTGTGCATATTTTTCTCCATATGGGGGTAATCCAGTGTAAATCGGATACATTGGATGGTAACCAGATGAACCAGCTTGATATTGACTTGATGGGTCAAGTTGTTCAGTATCCGTTAATGAAGAACCAGATAAAATTCTTGTAGAGGACATGGGTGAAGACCAAGGGCTAGAAGCAACACCTGAGTGGGTTCCAGATAAAGATTGGTAACCCGATGGGACGGACGGAACACCATACAAATGTGACTCAGGTGTCGTGGTAAACATCAAAGAGGTAGCGACAGAAGATTTTGTCGCAGCTGTAACAAATGGTACAGTCTGGGATGTTGACTCTACCATAGTCAAATGTCCTAATAAATTTCCTAACGAATCAACGGGTGTCTGAAAGTAATCAAGATCAAAAGGAGTAGTAAAATGAGGAGTATGAGGATAAAGATAAAGTCTAGGTCCAAATCGAACTGGAGTTCTGGGTGTTTCTTCCTCAGGTTCCTCTTCAATCGAAATCAAACCAGGTGGAAGGATTTCACCGTCAAGTCCATAATAGATTTCCGGTATTTGTTCCTGAGGTAAAGGGGAAGTCTTGATAGTTACAGATGTCTAAGGATAAACCGGTTGATCGTCTTCCGGTATGGTAACAACTTCTGATTGTTCAACTTCAAGATCCAAGTGTTCTGGTAAAAGAACAACAGGTTCAGGTTGGGCTTCTTGAACAACTTTTGGTTCAAAAGTAACTTCTGATTGAACGGTGATAGGTTTAGGATCAACTTCTGGTTGAACAGATTCAAGTTCAGAAGTAATTTCTTGTTGAACAACTTTGGGTTGAGAATCAACTTCTTGTTGGACAACTTGGGTTACCGTTTCACTAGGTTCACTTCTAGTGTCCTTAGGTAATTGTGGAGATTCCACTTCAGTAACAGATGTACCAGTAATTGTAGGAGTAACTGGAGTCACAGTACTTACTGGTATAGGTGTTTATGGTAATTCAGATGAAGAACCAGAAGTTTGTGATGTACTGGACTCAGTTAAACAAGACTGCTTTGACCGACTAGGTGTAGCTTCAGGCGGTAAAGGTGGTTTACTCGTTGTCCTCCGCGAACGATGGGGTAAGGGTTGATGTTCCTCCACGATTTTTGATTGATTTTATTACAAAAAAGAAATAAACAAAAAGGGGTAAGCTAGGCAAAAGGATTACCAAGCAACTGTGAACTGCAGAATACCTCTCAGCGAACCGAGAAGTACGGGCAGGCAATCTCCCCAAATGTTGTGTTCGGTGTATCACAGTGTACAAGGCGACCGACTCGGTTACCTAAGGATGGATAGCAACCTAATGTATTCCTCCCATATATACCCGAAAGTACGTGGAGGCCCAATCCATGTTCGCGATGTCTAATGCGAAACCGCACAGTGACAACATTCCTTTATACTTTACGTATTGCAACACTGCCCTATATACCCGAAGGTATGTGGACGAGCTATGATATACTCACGTATGTGGAATGAGGTATCACACTCGGAATGTATCACAAACAAGTTAGCGACAGTTGCTATGTTTTATGATGCTGGAACACGTCTCTAGCCTAGAACCTCTAAATGTTTTTTGTTAGGTGACAATGCTCCATTAGGTTAATTGAGATTAATTTTAAATTGATCTTTCTTAATAATTTGCCTTTCAAGTTCTCCATGTGATGTTTTCTGAAATTCATAGAATGAAATTAATATGATAAGCATTCTTTTCATTCAATTTGAAAAATGAAAACCTTCGCTAATAGGGATAGAGAAATCAGATTCTTTTAATCAAAGAGCATAGAACACATCTAATGCAGTTTCCCTAAACTATTCCTACAAGCACGCAAACTTTTTAATGCACGATGCATGTTTTTCTTTTCAATTCACTTAATGTTGAGATGAGTAAAAGGAAACTAATGCACATACAATCAATCAATCTTTTTGCAAGAACGAAGACTTTACGACAGTTCCTTTTCAAAAGAAATGAAGACTTTACGACACTTTCTTTTCAGCAAAGATTAATCGACTATAAGCTAACTTTGACAATGAATTGATAATGATAAAGAAATCATTTAAGAAACACTAAACAATCAAGGCCAAAGTAGGGCTAGGAAGAGAAATACAAATTGATTTCAGAGACACAACAATCATTGATCTTTCAGTAAGAAAAAACAGAAGGAAATTTGGAAAAAAACCAAACCAAAGGTAGGATTTTTTACCTAAGGAGGATCAGCACAGCCCTAAATGGGAGATAGTGCACTTCAGAGCACTGTCATCAAGCCAAGGGTGCTCTGCAGTGCACTGTGTCCAGACCAAGCCTGCGCTGGTGCCAGAGAGGCCATTCAAGGGACATTCAAGCACAATTTTTTACCAAAAAACACTTCAAAAAGGCTGAAATAAGATCAATGGAGGCAAGTAAAGTCTACTAGGGTGTACTAGGATGAAGATAAACTACCCGGAATGATGATCATTCCCCAGTATGGTCGCCAATTTGTTATGTGGAATTTTTCATCTACGAATAAACACAACTTCCCTAAGTGGGTAGCTACACTTAGAACAATAGAATTAAAGAGTTTAACATTTTCCTGTAGAAGATAAATAAGGCAAGGGACCTACTTGTTATCTTTCGCTTCCCTTTGTCTCCTTTGAATAACTCCCGTCGCTCCTTCTCGAACTAAATCCGCTCGATCAGTACCTGCAATCATAAACAAAGGACAAAAACCAATCAAAGCAAGAGATCTATCTACTATAAGAAAATGGAATCAAAATCATTTACACATATAATCATCATACATAAAGACAAGAATATGGGAAAAGGTGTAAACAGCTTTATTAAGTAGAAGGAAGAGTTACAACTAAAGAAGTCTAATCCCATGTCACTTATCCAGCTTGAGTTCCATCCTTCATCACACTAAAAGCACAACACTCCGGCAGCATAACAATACTTTCTTATGATCTCAAACCTCAAACCAACAGTATCTCCTTACAATTCTTCAAAGTCCAGCCCCTGATCACTATGATGAGTGCTCAATCTATAAGGAAATGGAGGTGGTTTTGTCATAAATTGGGCATTGGATGGCTTTCCAATTTGGGAGTTAGTTTCCATGGAGGAAGGGATGAGAGGATAAGAGGTTATTTGACTCATTCCCTATCCAATTTCGAGCTCATAGGAGAGGATAAGAGGTGGGAATCTTCTAGAATGGTCTAGAATGTAGGAATATTCCCATAAACCCTATGAAGATTTCACTCAATCTCGCCCAGCACAGGTCAAAGTGGACCTAGGTGCTCTGCAAAGCAAGCTTGAATGGGCCTAAGTGCTCTGCAGCGCATTTACCCCTGACCAAGGCTGCACTGGTCCCTCAAGGAGTCATTTCAGGATGTCTTCAGGCCAGGAAACTCTGAGGAATGATGGCATTCAATGTGATGAATTGTCTAGGGCATGTAGCAACTGAATTAGGGTTTGATGAGCCCTAATAGTATTGATCTGAATGTTGGTAGTGATGTGCCCAAATAGACCTGTAACAGCTACCTCACATCTAGTAGTGATTCCCATTATTGATTTCTGATTATATGGTTTCTCATGCTTAACTATAGATCTTTTGATGGTAGTAGTGTTCTAGAGTTCTGATTGGAGACCATGTACATATGGAGCTCCCCTTAGCATGATCTTGAGTTCCTTAAATATTTGGCCCCCATCATAGCTTAAATCCTTCTTTGTTGTTGTTCTTGGCTCACATGGGTGACATTACATCCTTAGCTCACTCCTATATCGAAGTATTAATGGCATGCCTACTTATCGTATGCTTTCAGATAGACATGGTCTCATTTTATATATTGTGCTTTACATTATTCACTTATGAGCACGGGAATGCCTTTCTTGAAGAGATATTATATATGTCACACCCTCAAAACCCACACATTGTCTAAAATCAACTATATAAAAAAATAGGCATAAACCAAGCAAGTATATGTGTACATATTTATAGAAATATTGAGATAACCAACGGATTCTAGTTGGGAATGATAATTTGTTATATCATATCCCCGTAAGAGGTTACCTTGATCAATGATAAGAAGAACCTCTTGGGCATCATTTTTTCATCTTTAGAATCGATGTTCATATGACTTTGTTGTTAGTAAGAGAGATAAAGTAAGGTTTTTCCAAGTTCCTATTAAACTATAAAGAATCATCTTGAAGAATGAACACCAAGGCAATGATTTGACTTTACCAGTATGCATGATAGGTATTGTCTTTTATGTATTCATTTCTTTGAGTAATAATATCTCATATCTTTATCCCCAAAAAGGATTCCATGTCAATTAGTTACATTCTTTAGAATTCTATTGAAGTAATGATTTCAGGATTTGATCTATCATCAATTAATAAGAAATCTTTGACTAAATTTAAACTATGGAGAGGAAGGTAGTTTTCTAATATAATTAAGGAACCTTGTTCCAAGGAAGATTATCCCCCTTACTCCTACTCAACAATTTAATCAAATACTTTCAAGGATCGCTTCTGAGTTAATTCCTTTTTCTTCATTAAGATGACTATCTTCCTAATCCATCACATAAGTGTATTTGATCATTTTTATTTCTTTGTTTAACTTTAATCTTACATCGCATTGCTTATTTGTCTGGGGAAGAGGTGTTTCCATTTTCAATTAATTTTTGCTAATTGAGTAGTATTCGAGGTCTTTGCTTGAATTGCTAAGTCGCTTTATATCATAGCACATCAATAGCTAATAATCTTGAATGATTTGCAAAGTGGTACATATCTTATTAAAAAATTACGTAAATATGCTTAAATTATGGTGCAATCTAATTATTCGATGTTTGTGCTTTTTTTCCATAATATAACGGTACAATTTTTATCAAGATTATGATTTCTTGTTGTTTAAAATACATTTTTGAATGCATAAATAGATTCATTTCCTTGAAAAATCCTTGAGTCACTCGAATTTTACATATTACACAGCTCAAACTTACAATTCTAAGAAATCCATATTAATTTTTTTAACAAAATTAATTAGAAAATATACAAAAACAAAAACAAAAACATCAAATAATTGAATTACACTTTAAATCATTAAAACCTAAAATAAATAAAAATAACATAATTAAAATTAAGTAATTAAAATGTACTTTAAATTATTAAACTTAAAATAAATAAAAATAACATATACAATTATTGAACTTAAAATCAATAAAAATAACATATAATTTAAATCTTCGTATTATTCTTAGGGCCCCTCTCCCCTTCATAATTGGACGAAGAAATACTACAAAGATTGAAGTTACAACTCATGACAACGCAAGAGATAAAAAAGATGCAATTATTTTGGAAACCCAACTCACATATCCCTCTATACGTATAAAGAGGTAATTGCAGTAGAACCTAAGAGCAAGCAACACTCCTTTTCTTTAAAAAAGAATTGGCATCTGTTTTATATATTTTTGTAAAAACCGTTTCAGGACAGTCCGTTGATATATACATCAAATGCTTTTGAAAGATTCGACCCAACTTTAATTATATCAATATTTTATGCGTAAAATCAAAAGGTACGGCAAGACAAACGCCATTTCACTTACGCGACGCGACAAATCTGACGTCAAAGATTTTGTTCCCCAAATAGGCGGTGATGATTATTCACGGGCATTTTGTATTTGCCTTACCACTATGTTCATATGCTTATAATTATTTTGACAATGTCGATATATTATATTTTCGAATATTGACAAAACAAAGATAGACCTCACCTCAATAATGGCGGGACAAAAAGGGGATATACCTCAATAATGGTGAGGAATTTTATTTACCAAAGAAAAGCAGAGATGACGACAATACAATACCATACATGCGACCTTTTGAAATAATGGAGATAGCTTTCTATAACTTCGTCAAGATGAACCTTTCATATATATACACATGTGTGGACGGTTGATATTTTTTTAAATAAGGGTTTAAAGTTTATTTTTTTTGTATTTTTTAAAAGATGTAAATTTGAGTCGGTTTATTGGTTATATATATATATATATATATATATATATTAAATTATAATTTCAAAACTAAAAGGTTAGAATTTGTATAGGTTATTTGATTAATATGGGTCTATTATGATGAAGTTTTAAGGTAAGTGTTTATTGTCATTGGATCACCAAAATGATTGTTGATGGAAGTGTCTCTAGACATCTCAACCTTGTCGAGTCACAAGATATTATTAGTATTGGATTGTTAGTACTAGCTTAATCAAATTCTACTATGATGAAGTTTTAGGGTAAGTGTTTTATTGGCATTAGACCACCAAAATGACTGTTGATGGGAGTGTCTCTAGACATCTCAACCTTGTCGAGTCACAAGGTATTATTAATATTGGATTGTTAGTACTAGCTTAATCAAATTCTTATTATAAGAAAAATATTAAAAACTTATGTTTTCAATGGGATGTTGATTTATTGTGTTTTTATCAAAAGGGGCAAATATAATGTATTGATCTTAAGTTGAGGTTTGAGTTTTTGGTTAGGTGTAGCTTGTGTATTGTTGCACTTAGGCAACCAACTAGATGTGAATTTGGATCTTGCCCAAGTAATCTCATTCAATTACCAATCCTCTTAAATCATATATATATAACAATGACATAAATAGAATGATTGTGAAACTCTTACACATTTCAAATATATTTGCATATTTATTTTGCTTGAATCCATGAATCCATTAGAAAGTGCCTATCCACCATAGAATTTAAAGATATATTCAACGTCCCTTCAAAAATACGTCATATTGCCAAGATCTTCGTTGTGTTAGGAAGGGCCATTTCTGACTTCAAAGAGTGACTTGCAACCTACCATGGATATATATATAGAAAGAACAATGACATAGAGAGAGTACGAAATCTTAAATGTTTCAAATATTTACATATTTCCTTTGCTTGGAAACCATGGAGACATAAGAAATTGCCTATCAACCCTAAATTCTAAGGATATATTCGACATCCTTTCGTAAACATGTTATAATGTATCTTTGTTGTGTTAGGAAAGGTCATTTCTCACTTGAGAAAGTGATTAATAAACTACCAATGATATTCCACTAGAACAGTTCATCATAACAAATCTTATAATATTCTGAAATATTTTAATGTGACATTTATTATTTTAGATCTTACATTTATTATTACTAGCTTAGTGCTTAAATTTATAAAATATTTAAAATGAAAATGAAAGAATAAGCAAATGAGCATGCCATTCACACAAATAAGCACAAGATGTGATTGAGAAAACTCAATGTGAGAGAAAACCCATCTAGAAGGTGAGGCATGTGATTTACTCTCTTTTCCTCAGTTAGGAAATGCAAGTACAAAGAGAGGGTCACTCTCTATCGAGTTGCCCTATAATTTGTTACTTGAATGGTTACTACATAATCCATTACCTCCTCTATTATGTTTCAATAACTCACTTCTAGATGGTTTGCTTGAATATGGAACAATAACAATACTAAAATAATATAACCCTTTCTCTTCCTAACAACTAAATATTTAACATAATTTGAGAGCCATCTAGGGTTACGAGTAGGGATTTTATATGCTTCAACCCTCAATTAGTGTTAGGGTTTTAGACCCTCTTAAATCATCTTGAAAGTTCACACATGACTAACCCCACATGTCTAAGTAGTGTCAATTTACATGACATCCACTTGGCACTATAGCAATCAACAGGGTAAGTCAACTTACAAGAAGCATAACTTTCACATACAAACTCCAATTGAGATTATTTTCACACCGATGTAAAGCTTTCGATGTGCAAAACAATATTAAAGAGTTAAGGCTTATGCTTGTAAAGTTTTGACACTAAAAAGTGTTATTCGATATCTCAAATTAATTTTGAAAAGTTCTAAACAATTTACCAAATTGAAACTTGCTCTTAAAATGGCCTTGGAAGCAAATTCTTCTTCTTTTTTTTAATTTAAAAAATATCAATATAAATAACCAATTATATAATAATCTATTTTAAAATAGGAAAAAAAATCATTTTAAAACAAATATAAAATATGAAAACAATATTTATGTTGAAACTTAATACGATGCTTAATTAATTTCTCAAGATGTTATATACATGTAGAAGAACAATGGAGTTGGAGTTTGATTGGAGTAGATGAAACTTAATTCTCCTCATTCATGTTGTCTTTCCTTAAATATGTTTGTCCCAATAATTTGAAAGTTTGGTAAATATCATTATGATGTTGGTAGGCATATCTCCTCTTTCAACTATCCTTTGCTCACTATTAACTAGCCTTTGTCTTTGGGACAAAAGGTCCATAACTTCGCATTAGTGATAAGTTGATAACAAAAGAGGCACAACGTTAAATCAAAAAAATTGACTAGAAATTGAAATCCTTTCCACGCTCTATCAAACCGCCTCGAAGATGTGATTACTCAAGGCTTTTTTCCTCACTTTAATAGTGGAAAGGTATAAGAAACTTAGACTTCGTGATAAAATTATTCTTGGGATAAAATGAAATGGAGTTGATTTGGAACAAAGCTTGCTCCTTAAATTCAATGTTTTTAATATTAATGCCACGTGTCATGGTTTTTGTTAATTGAGAGCTTGAAAACTAAAGGGATTATGGGTCCCTCTAAGTGCTCTCTTTGCAAACAAACAAACAGAAAAAACAATCCACCGATTACTTTTTAAATGCTCAATTCCACTTACGTTTTGCATGCTCAACATCTAAGAAACTTTGGCCACTATGTTCCGAAAAGCAAATCAGACATAGGATATTTATCTAATAATACAATCTTGCTCTCATGGGTTCATGCAAGATATTTACAAGGACACCCTCTTCTAAAGAAATTGTGAGAATTATTCCTTGTGGATATTGTATTGGAAAATTGACTCAACACGAACAAGCAAGATATTTGCAAGGACACCCTCTTCTAAAGAAATTGTGAGAATTATTCCTTGGATATATTGTATTGGAAATTTGGCTCAACCAGAACAACCATGGATGTACCGGGTATTTGTATTAATTTATTATAATTTTATATATACATAATATTTATAAAAAAAATGAATAATTTATAAGTGGTTTTACATAAAAAAATTTATAATAGGAAAGATTATGATTACTTTGAAAATTATTGTATTTTGGTTTATTAATGGTATGATTAAAGGAAATAGAGGTCACATGAGAGAAGAACACTCATATTTGAAAATTATTGTATTTTGGTTTTTTAATGGTATGATTAAAGGAAATAGAGGTCACATGAGAGAAGAACACTCATATTTGAAAAAAAGTTTTCGTTTTTAATTTTGCATAGATTTGAGAATGGCTTTGAATAATAATTTCTCAATACTTATATTATAATTGAAATATTGATTAAATTATTATTAATTAACTTTTATTTAAATATATTAAATTTTTTAGAAGGGATTATCTCGGTTACTTTTATCAATGCATGTAAATCTAATAAATTTTAACATAATGGTATTAAAAAAACAATATTTAAAATGACATAAAATGGAACAAAAAGGATTTTGGAAACATTTTTCAAGTTTGAGGTACAGATATAAGAGGTTAAACAAATATATTTTGGAAGGGAGAACTTAGGATTTGGCTGTAAAACAAAGAGAACTTCTCACAAGCATAGAGGACAACATGCAATAGGAAAAAATATTATGGAGGCAAAAATCAAGAATCCCTTAGCTTTGAGAAGGGGAGAAGTACACAATTTTTTCATAAATAGATGACCAAACACTGACATCATAACATGATGTTTTAATTCAAAGATGAAGCAAGGCAAAAACTCACAAGTCACAAATAAATGGAGCAAGAATTGGTTAGATATTGTGGATCGCTTTTAGCTTAACCAAATCAAAGTCGATATAGATCAATTCAGAAAATCATGGAAAACATCCCAGCATTGGTTCAACTAGATTGTAATCTTGCCTTAATGTGAGAGGTGTCCTATGCCAAAGTTGAAGAGGCATTAATGTCCATGCCAAAAAACAAAGCACCGGGTTTGGACAGGTTCGCCACAATTTTTTTTTCCAAGTTTGTTGACACTTCCTTGGCAAAGTAATCCATGACCTAGTGGAGGAATCTCATAGTACATGCTCCTTATTTCCAGCCTTGAATTCCATGCCATTAACACTAGCACCTAAGTTTCATAAGGCCCAAGATCCTGGTAGCTTCATAATAGTAACCTAATGCAATGTGATGTATAAGATTATTTCGAAAGTCATTGTAAATTATCTAAAGTCACTTATGTCAAATAGAGAAACTAGTTATGTGGAGGGTAAACAAATCTTGGATGGAATAGGCTATCCCAAGCAAAGATAGAAGAATCAAATATTTAAGGAAACCATCCACACGTGTGAGAAACTAGGGTTGATGTACTGTCACAGCAAGCCTACAACTACACATTAAGAAGAAACTCGATTAGTCAAGAAAAGGGAAGGTGTCTCCATAGGTGAAGGATCTCACTAAGTATAAAAGACAAGTATCTCTTCTAGAGCTCACATAAACAAGGTCTATCTCCAATCAAAAAAGGAAGAAGGAGGACGAAGTGCCAAGGAAACAAAGTGTCGGAAGGAGGACAAAGTGCAGGAAGGAGGAAGGATTTGACTTGTGCTTGGAGGATATTCTTGTTAAGGGTCTAGGGTTTTTCATTGATCAATAAGAAGCTTCACTAAGAGAAACTTACTAAAGGGTTTTCCTCTCAAGAGAAGAGAGGTTTTGGCCCTAGCAGAGGGCCAACATCATGTGTTCTTGTTCTTATGTTTTTGGTAGCAGTTTGATCAAGTACACACACATGCATTAATAAGAACAAGAAGATTAAGCTAACAAGAAAAGTAAAAAGACTCCACAAATTGTTATCAAGTCGAGAAGAAT
This sequence comes from Pinus tabuliformis, assembly GCA_031772625.1. Classification (NCBI taxonomy): domain Eukaryota; kingdom Viridiplantae; phylum Streptophyta; class Pinopsida; order Pinales; family Pinaceae; genus Pinus; species Pinus tabuliformis. The sequence continues at coordinate 171,179,977 of CM062819.1, read as the reverse complement.
CACACTACACCTAATTGCCCTTGATTCTTCAACATGATATCGTAGCTAAGGTGACACATCAAGGAAAGGGAATCTCAAGAACACTCATAAGGTGACTCATCGAGGAAGGACATCTACAAAGTTGAAGCATCAAGCCAAGAAGTCTTAATCAATTCAAGGACAAGAAGATCTACCATCTATAATTCATCAAGGAAAACTATAAAGCAAGAAGAAGGGCCTTACATAAAAGCACCCACAAAGAATAGTAGATCAAAGAGGGACCTACGTCATCTACAAGTCATCAAGCAAGTCCACTTGGAGAAGGCAACTTGAAGAACATCAAGATACTAGGAAGGCAAGCCATCAAATCTTCAAGGAGAAAGCAAATTCACTACATCTAAAAATCTATCAAGTAAGCATATGTCCCCTTCTGAATATACATCAATGTCTTTTTGCAAGAAAAGCAACAAATTGGTAGGTACCAATAACTTTCTTGCATGGCATAAGAGGATCGATTTACTTCTCAAGGAGAATGAACTTCTAGAACATGTCAAAGGGAATATCATTATCCCTGCTAGGGAACAAACCCAAGCCTTAGCCAAGTACAATAAGGATGAAATAAGAGCTTAAAGGATTCTAATAGAATCTATCAAGGGCTCTCTCATTCCTTATGTCTCCAAATTTGAAACATCAAAAGAAATCTTTGATAAACTAGTAGAGCTATTCTCGGTAACCACAGTTGGAGAAGTGATATCTCTAATAAATGAATGGTACAAGATGAAGATATCAAAGGAAGGAATAACTCCCTACTTCATGAAGATATTTGAGATGAGGAATCAACTTCAAGAGCTAGGGGAAGTCATGTCTAATAGAGAAATGACGATCGTTGTACTCAATGCTCTACCTAAGGATTGGGGCAACTTCACATCAAGCATATATGCCAAGAAGGAAGCTACCACACTAAGTGAAATGTGGTCTCCATACAAGACAGAAGAAACTAGACTCAAAGCCAAGGAAGATGTGGGATCAAAGGAGCAAGCATTTGCTACCATGGCCAAGAGAAAGGGAAAATTTGGAAAATTTGGTCCACAAAGAATAAACAACAAAGATCTGTCCAAAATCCAATGTTATGAATGCCAAGAATATGGACACTACAAGAGGAATTGTCCTAAACTAAAGAAGGACAACAACAACAAAAGAAAAAGGGAAGAAGCTCACATGACTCAAGAGGTGAAAGAAGAAGAAAAGAAACAAAAGAAGGAAGAACCTCCGGATCTCTACTATGACTAAGTCAAACTCTTTACTTAAAGTCTTCTTTCAAAGTTTTTAGTAGGATAGGAGAATGTAGGAATAGAATAAAATTGCATAGCTAGAAACATCTTCTAGAATCTAGCGTCATGAAGTACATAGAGTTCTAGATACTCGTGTAGAAAGAGCATTTATAAATTAGAACAAAATGCATGGTTAGAAATATCTTCTAGAATATAGGAGCATGGTAGATATAGCTCAAGATATTCATGTAGAAGAAGCATACCTAGAATAGGACCTCATCCACAATGAAATAAAATTTATCATGATTAAGAATCTTAGAAGATACTCTTCATCAAAAGGAAAGAAACATTTTCAGGGTAAGGGTCTTCAAGATCCTATGATGGTATCTTCAAAAGAAGATTCATAAACAAAAGCAGATGTCCCATTGGGAATCCCATTCATGGGATTCAAGAAAAGGATGATATGCAAGCAAGCTAAGATGAAGCAAGAAGGACCACACCAAGGACAACCAAATGAAGCTAAGATGATCAAAGGAGAATCAAGATGAGGTATGTATGCATCAAATTTTAGTCATGTTATCATATGTATATTTTTGGATTTGAGGCATCTGTGGTTCATTTGTTTCAAGTTGAATCTCGGAGTATCCACAATAATAATCATGCTTGTCAACGTTTCAAATCCCAACACGGATCCATCATCAGGACAATTTCTGAATGATGATAGAAGAAGAGCTATAGTGAGAGGATAAATAGTAAAAGGATAATTTGATTTTAAGGAGATGAGGTCAGCTTAAAATATATATATATATATATATATATATATATATATATATATATAATTAATTAATTAATGAAAATTAAAATTAAAAATAATAATAATAATAATAAATAAAATCATTTCCATTTTTATTTTTTAATTATTATTTTTAATAATTATTAATCATGCTTTAAAGTTATATTATAATCTTAAATTGTATTTTATATTATTATTAAAAGATCCTTTAATGAATCTGTAGCTCTTCTTGCTATCTTCATTCTGAATTTTTTGAGTAAAATGGTCTCATTCAATGTATCCCCTCCGTACAGGGATATAATTTTGGATTTGAGGCATCTGTGGTTCATTTCTTTCAAGTTGAATCTCGGAGTATCCACAGTAATAATCATGCTTGTCAATGTTTCAAATCCCAGTAGGGATCCATCATCAGGACAATTTCTGAATGATGATAGAAGAAGAGCTATAGTGAGAGGATAAATAGTAAAAGGATAATTTGATTTTAAGGAGATGAGGTCGACTTAAAATTTTTATTTTTATTTCTTTTCATTTCCATTTTTAATTTTTAAATATTATTAATCATGTTTTAAAGTTATATTATAATCTTAAATTGTCTTTCACATTATTATTAAAATATCCTTTAATGAATCTGCAGCTCTTCTTGTTATCTTCATTCTGAATTTTTTGAGTAAAATGGTCTCATTCCATGCATCCCCTCCGTACAGGGATATAATTTTGGATTTGAGGCATCTGTGGTTCATTTTTTCAAGTTGAATGTCAGAGTATCCACAATAATAATCATTCTTATCAACATTTCAAATCCCAACAGGGATCCATCATCAAGACAATTTATGAATGATGATAGAAGAAGAGCTATAGTGAGATGATAAATAGTAAAAGGATAATTTGATTTTAAGGAGATGAGGTCGGCTTAAAAATATTATTTTTAATAATTATTAATCATGTTTTAAAGTTATATTATAATCTTAAATTGTATTTTATATTATTATTAAAAGATCCTTTAATGAATTTGCAACTCTTCTTGCTATCTTCATTCTGAATTTTTTGAGTAAAATGGTCTCATCCCATGTTTCCCCTCCATACAGGGATATAATTTTGGATTTGAGGCATCGGTGGTTCATTTATTTCAAGTTGAATCTCGGAATAGTTCTATGACATGATCAAGTAGGAAAGAATCTATTTCACTAATGACATGCTCGAAGGCATGTACTACAATGCAATGAAGGTCAACAAAACAAATACTCACATAAGGAGTATAAGATTGTTGACTAAGAAGCAAGTGAAGAAGGAATGTTGACTAGTCTTAGAAGCAAGCAATGAAGAAGTGATCTCATAAGGAGCATAAGGTGGTTGACCAATCTATCCAAGAAGAAGCAAATGAAGAAAGAGATCAAGCATGTGAAGAACACCATGATCACCAAGAATCACTATCTGACAAAATACTTTGAAGACATTATCCCGAAAGAAGGCATGAAAACTCTGACAAAGGAGAAAAAGATCAAAGGACCCTTGACACCTCTAAAGGCCTTGGATATATGAAAGTTGCAGATAATTGATTCTACTCTACGAAGATGTCACGATGAATAAGTCATCCAACAAAAGTACCATTTAATGTTGAAGCAATATCAGGTTGAAGTCATGAAGGGTTTCTAGATCAAAGCATGGGAACAAACAAGTACAAAGAAGCATCCATGTGAAGAGTAGTTTGAAGCATAGACAAGATGACAAGAAATAAGAGAACTTGATATATGACAAGAAGGCCAATTTCCACAAAGGAAGCAATGACATGACAAAGAAGGAAGGAAAGTGATCATTGGATTGTGCCCTACCAAGAAGAAGTTTGAACAAAGACTTCATGACATCGAAGGAAAGAATAAGATCAAGCAGTTGAAGGACCCACAGAGAAGAAGTTGTTGATAAATGGACAAATCCCTGTTGGCATTATGATGCATTTGTTGCACTTGATGGCAACCCACTTGTAGAAGAACAACTCACTTGTATATGGTAACTAGATGAATCTACAGAAGAAACATCAGATGTGACAGAATGCATGGCAGATCTATAGAAGAGATATCAAATGTGATAGAATGCATGGCAGATCTACAAAAGAGATATCAGATGTGACAGAATGCATGGTAGTTGTGTTTATCGATGAGACAAAATGCAGGAACCAATTCATAAGTAATGTGCAATGGCAACTCTCTCAGATGAAAGATCACAATATAACAGGTTAACAGCAAATAATTACATATGAGTCTACACAAAATGAAGAAAGAGAGGTATACGCAGGTTCACCTTGACCAAGCTGCGTACACACGCAGGTTAACAGAACAAAAGGAGTGTATAACATACACACACACTTTCACAGAAAGAAAAGCACGTATATCTGAAAACTAAGTTTGGTCTGAGATATTTGATCCATGGTATTGGTCCAAGGTATCTGGTCTGAGGTATAGACCTTAGGTATTTGGTCCAAGGTATTGGTCCTAAGTGGTTTTGGTCCATGGTATTGAGAAAGGCCTAAAACTATATAAGGAGGAGAAGATCATTAGGCCTAGTGAATAAGTAAGTATTGAATATCTGATGAAGTGTAAGATCCAGTATGCAGGTTATCAACTTATGGTGCTTTGTTTGATCTGAACCAAGGAGGAACCTTAGCAGTTGATGGAGGATAAGATCTAATGATGGATCGAGATCATAAGGCTTGAAATGAACTATCTTTATATGGCTTAATCATGTTTATTCTAGATCTGAATATTGATGCATGTGTTGTTCTGTAAATGTTATAATCTAGGTATAACTGAAGTTTGATATAGCTGCAAAATTATGAATTAATATTTACAGACATATATGCTAGTTGGCTTTGGTAAAGCGTGTATACACGCTAGTTCAACACATCTAAGTAGCATATACATTATGTAATATGATATTTGAAGTTAAGATGGATCTGACTGTTGTTGAAAAATTATGGGTTCTGCTCTATGTTCTGGTGATTGCGATTTGATGACAATATACTGAATGTTCAGATTGATTGAGTGTGATTTGCTTCAGTGACGATAGGTTTTCAGTTATGAGTGATTCTGATCCGGATTTAAACAGGAACGCAATAAAATATAGAGATAACCATAAATACAGATATGCAGCAGAAATAATACTTCATTTCATTACTGTAAAAACATTGAAATATTCTTACAAATAGAAATGGAAAGAAACCAGTTAGGGCGATGGTAGCTTATCTCTGAGGAGAGATGTGGCGGCTACATGCCTCTGAACTGTTCTCCATTGTATTACAATGAGGCTCGAAGGCCTATTTATTGTTGAGAAACAATGGAAAACCCTTCACATCCCGAAACATAACCCTAGAAGATGAAATGCCAAATTGTGGGCCCCGTTTGAGTAAATTGGCACATCAATTTCCCGAGGTTGTAACTTTGGCATACGATCTTCGTTTTGACGCGTACGATAGCTCGTTAGAAATATCTATCGAAGTACTACCACTTTGGGAGGAAACATCGGTCCATGGACCTATGTTGCCCCATATTCCCAAAAAAACGTTGTTTAGGGCCTCAAAACGGCTCCGGAAGTTCAGGACCCGAAAAACTGCTAAAAATAGTAAACTGTGCTACAATTTAGGAAACTGAAAAAGTTTAAAGAGACAGTTGTGGGGGTCCAAATGGGATAGGTGGGTGGCCACCAACATCCACCTGGATCATTCCTCCCCCCTTAGGAAGCAATGGTCCCCATTGCGTTGAGTTCCTCCCTGAGATGAGGAAGCTTCTGGTGAGCTGTTATGCAATCTCTGTTGTGGCCAGAAATGGTGGGAAGCATGGTCGACGATGGTCCACATTGGACACTCGGTGCAAGCGAAGGAATGGAGGAATGTTGTGCTTCGAATCATTGTTTCCCATAGCCTTGGTACTGGTGTAAGGACCATGTCGCAGTGGTCGGAGCTTCTGATGGGCTCTTGTAAGGCGTTCTTTCTGCAAATGTAACCAAACTTTTTTGCCCACCTGAAACTTATGTGGTACCCCTGTGAGTGAGGAGAAGTTGTTCCTGTGTTCTGTCATGACCGTATCCCTTTGTTGTTGCTGCGTGGAGGAACGCTTTGTAGGGGTCATGGATGTAGCAACGATCTTCCCCTTACTTTGGGAGTGAACCAGACAGATGAATTTCCTAGTCTGGGAGATGAGCTTGCTGCCTTTCTTAGTAGTGATCAAAGATGTGGCGGTAGGTGGGGCTACCTCCGGTATCCTGTATAATGAATTATTCAAAGAAATAATGACAGCACGAGGCCTTGACTCATACATAGCATGTCGCCTCCACAAGTATGGTTGGCCTAGTAATACATCACAAACATCCAGAGGTGTAACATCACACAATACCTCGTCTGTGAAGGGTTTGATGCTGTAGGGAAGGTGGCACTACTGGCGAACTTTCAGATCTCGTCCTTTGTGAAGCCACCCGATACTGTACGACTGCGAGTGCGGTGTAGTCGGTAGGCCCAACCGCTTCATGACCTCTGCTGAAATGAGGTTCTTTTGGCTGCCACTGTCGACAATGAATTGTAGCGGCGAACCCTTCACCCACATCTGTGACTGGAAAAGACGCTCCCCTTCCTCTGGATTTTCGGGCTCATCTTTCTGGATCTTGGCGGTGGCAACAGTGGCGCTGGGATCCGCATCAATGATCTGCTTCCCTTTGCCATTCCCCTTGTCGAGTTCTGGCTCAGGGTCGTAACATGCATCTGATTCGGAAGCCTTCAACTCGGCCACCAGCGACTGCTTGGTCCGACACTCACTTGTGTTATGAGTGGGACTCTTGTGGAACTCACACCACTTTCCTGTGTCCTTCTTTGGCTTCGTGGTGTTGTTCTTTTCTTGTGGCTTCGACGGGTTGTCTTGGGTCACCCCGCCTTGGCTTTGTCCTTTGGGCTTCAGATTTGCAGATCCAAATTCTCGCTTCTTCTGTTTGAACTTTTGCTCGATTTTGACAGCATATCGGTATGCCGTGCCGAGCGAGGAGATGTTCAAGAACACCATCTCTTCCTAGATGTATCTATGCAGGCAGCCACGGTATTTGAGTACCAGATGCAGCTCAGAATCTTTGATACCCAACTGTGTGCGAAGGGTATGAAAAATGTTTGTGAACTCCGACACATCTTGGTCTCGTCCCTGCCGCAGTGTGGTCCATTTGATGTATTTGTCCTCATAGCTTCCAACAGGGTAGTACTGCTCCTTGATGGCATCCTGGAAGTCATTCCAAGTGGGTGCTGCTGAAAATAGTGAGCCTGTACTTTCATCCTTCTGCTCGCAGTAGGTTTCCCACCAGTCCTTGACGTGGGGGGCTGCTTTGAGAAGAGCGAAAACAATCTTTTCCCGATTTGAAAATTCATGAACAGAAAAATACCCATCTAGCAGATTTAACCATTTATCTACAGCATATGCGTCTATTTGACCCTCGAAGATGGGGATTTCAAAATTAACTTGTACCTTAAACGGTGTGGCGTTTCCAGAGTCGCTGTTGGAAGCTGATGTGTCGCCTCTGGGTAGCCGCTGAAGGATCTGCGCAAAGCTATCCATCATTGCGTTCCTTTGCCGCTCGAGCGCTTCTTCGAGCAAGATTTTGATAGGATCTCCTGCCCCCTCGTCTTTCTTCTCATCCGCCATGGGAGGTCGTCGGGATTTGCGAGGCTGGTCTTGCAAAGGTTCGACCAGTTCAAGCCCTAACTCCTTATATCCCAACCTCGTTGGGGACATGCAAAGAAAAACAGAGAAAAAGCATACCGCTCTGATACCACTGATCCAGATTTAAACAGGAACGCAATAAAATACAGAGATAACCATAAATACAGATATGCAGCGGAAATAAGACTTCATTTCATTACTGTAAAACACTGAAATATTCTTACAAATAGAAATGGAAAGAAACCAGTTAGGGTGATGGTAGCTTATCTCTGAGGAGAGATGTGGCAGCTACATGCCTCTGAACTGTTCTCCACTGTATCACAATGAGGCTCGAAGGTCTATTTATTGTTAAGAAACAATGGAAAACCCTTCACATCCCGAAACCTAACCCTAGAAGATGAAACGCCAAATTGTGGGCCCCTTTTGGGTAAATTGGCACATCAATTTCCCGAGGTCGTAACTTTGGCATACGATCTTCGTTTGACGCGTACGATAGCTCGTTAGAAAGATCTATCCGAGTACTACCACTTTGGGAGGCAACATTGGTCCATGGACCTATGTTGCCCCAAATTCCAAAAAAAAACGTCGTTTAGGGCCTCAAAACGGCTCCGGAAGTTCAGGACCCGAAAAACTGCTAAAAATAGTAAACTGTGCTACAATTTAGGAAACTGAAAAAGCTGAAAGAGACAGTTGTGGGGGTCCAAATTGGATAGGTGGGTGGCCACCAACATCCACCTGGATCATATTCAGAGATGTATGATTGAGTTTCAATGATTGGTTAATGCAGATGTATTTGATGGTTGTAGTGCAGTGGTGATTTATTTTGAGCTTCAATGATGATAATGGGTCTAGTATGAAAATTAGATGAAATGAGGCCTTCATGTGTATTATTGTGTACTAGGAGCATCCAGTCTGAAAATTTATGAAATGTGGTCCCTGGAGGAAGAGAGAAGGTTGCAGCCTTTTGTAGGTTGGCGCCTACGTACTAGTAAACATATCGGCTAGTACAAGAGCTAGGAGGTTGTAGCTCCCTTCCAGTAGAAGCTGGAGAACGAGAGAAGGTACTAGCCTTCTGCAGGTAGAAGCCTGCGTACTGGTATGAGTCTGCACCAGTACAATGTTGTAAACAGATTTTCTTATTATTAAAAGAAGATAGAGATGACAGCAGCATGTGGTTTTCACTCACATCGGGTTTCCACCTTAAATCTTGGTGTTCATGTGTGTAGCTTTTGTGTGATGGTTCATTATGTCATTAACTACTCATGGTTACTTTTTAATGTTTAATAAAGTACTGATGCACAGATTAAATATCACATATGATGAATTAACTGAATCATAATTCTGCTGGATATACATTGGTTTCCTTAAACACAGTTGCGTGTACACGCGACTTACCTTAATTGAAGTAGTGTATATAAATTTGAGTATGAAAAGAAAAGATTATTGACTTGAATAATACTGATTCACCCCCCCCCCAAGTATTATTTCCAACAATTGGTATCAGAGCAGGTCCTTTGGTAGAAGCTTGATCGCTTGAAGGAGATCCGTAGAACAATGGGAAAGAAGCTAAAGAAGAGAGCACCTCAGCAGAAGAAGACATCTCAAAGGAAATATGGCAGTGGGAGAGTCAATTGGGGATTCTATGGAAGAAACTCTTCAGATTCAAAATCACCTCAGAATGAAGATGAACAAGCAAAAAAACTATCAATTATGCATTCATTATCCTCTGGTGATACATTTCTCCGTCCATTTGAAGATGATGAAAATGACAGTGAAACAACTGAATTTGCTCTTATGGGTGAAAGGGAAAGATATCAAATAGAGGCAGAATTTAGAAGGCTCACAAACAAAAGTAGAGATCAACAAGATCTATTAGACAAAAGGGAGTGTTCCTTCAAAGAAGAAGCTACCAAACTAAAAGAGGAAGGAATCGAAGTAAGGAAGCAGTACAAGAAAAAGGAAGATCAATGTCAAAAGTTGCAGGATGAAGTGACATCATTAAGAAATGAAGTAAATAAAAGGACCACAACAATCAAGAAACTTAAAGATAGATCCAGTTACTATGAAAGTCTTGAAGCTAGGATCCTCTCTCTAAAAGAAGATCTTGAAAAATCAAATAAGCAGAATGAAGAACTACTCCAAGCTCTTGAAAAACAAGAAAATGAAGTTCTCGAATTAAGGCAACAAGTGGAAGAAGGAAGAAAAGTTGAAGAAATCATGAAGAAGTAGTATCTTGAAAAGGAAGAGAAATATCAGGTTGAGGTAAATATCCTAAAAGGTAAATTAGGAGAAAAGGATAAGCTTTTAATATTTCAAGATAGTACTAAGATTTTGGATGATATTCTCAGTATTCAAAGGTCTCCTGCCATCAAAATTTGTCTTGGATTTCATGAATATGTTGAAAGTGAATCTAGATCACAAAGTGAGGCAAGGAACTCTAATGCAAAATCTGAAATGCTCAACAAGGAGATGAGAGGTCAATCCCATCAAAAACCAATGAAAGAAAATCTTTTACTCCTAACCATGGAAATGATAGTCGGTTATTTCCTCAAATGAATAATGTTGAATGTTTTATATGTCATAATCTTGGACATGTTGCAGCAAGATGTGGAAGTATAATGGTTCAAGACCATCACACAGAAAGATCATCAGCTTCCAGGTACTTTAAGGGATATTGTTTTTCTTGCAATATGTTTGGTCACAAAGCCATTAAATGTTATAGAAGAAATATGAAACATGTAAGATGTTATGCATGTTACAAGTTTGGACATATAGCAAAGGAATGCAGGAGAAAATTCTGGGTACCATACCAAAAGGAGAAAACATCATCACTCTCGAAGATATGGAAGAAGAAGGAAGTACAGTCAGAAAAATGTGGCATGGCACAGTGTACAGACATGATAGACTCAGGAGAAGCTGAAAGTATGAAACTTCAATGTTCTAAATCTCATACGCAAGTTTCATGAAGACAAGTCATGTATATACACGAGTTAGAAGCTTCACAAACGCGTATATGTGATTTGAGGAAAAATGCAGTGGGACAAACTCAGAAAAACTAATTTGATATGATTCTGACAATTATCAGTTATGTTTTTTGTTGTGATGATAGATGACTATAGTCTATGGATGCTATTTAGAAGTGTTTTTTATCCTCACAAGTTGTTGATAGCTTGATGTATATCTGATTGATGAAGATGCCTTGATACTTGTTATTGAAATATGCAATGATCAGATTTGACAGTAAATAGGTGGAACAGGTTCAAGGGGAGAACATACTATGCTTCTAACAAAGCATTGTTGGCATTATGTTTAGAAGTCTTCTCAATGATAATGATGCTTATGTGGCTAAAGTGTTTAAATTGATACAACTTGCTATGTGATGGTTATGATTTGCCCATGATGAAATCTCAAATGATACTTGTATTGATTAGGGTTGCATAGTTGTTATTCAGATCAAATATATGGATGATTGTGGATGACCTTTTTTTTTAATGATGTATACAGTACATATGTGTTGCTTACATGGTGATCTTCACAAGGACAAGGAGAAGTAAAAAGCTTGAGTACACAACTTCATTAATTGATGATGAGCCACTCATTTCTTTTATGCTGCTGTCATCATGCCTACAAAGATGCATAAAGTTCATATGGTGCGGTTATGATGCAGGATTCTGATAGATCTTGGCTCTCACATGGTTGATGATTGTTGTTGTTGATGATATCAAGAAATCTTGACAAATGACCATGAGCTCATGGTTTGCTAGATACATATTGATATCTCTTTGATGGATATACAATATGCTAGATACATGGATGATTACTTAAGTTGCATATTCATAAACATTGTTGGTTGGCCAAGAGAATGGTATTATTGTAGGTCACATGAAGACATAGTTATTTGAAGACATGACTTACTTAATGATGATGAGTTCTTATGATGATAGGTTGATACTCACATATGTTGATTATCATGGTTGATGCTTATCAGATGTGGGATGTTCCCTAGTGATGATACATGGTTGATATATTGAAGGTTCTTGTGGAAAGATCACGTGGTTCTTGATGATGATGTTATGATCATAGATGATGACTATGGTGTTTTCACATACATCTGATATGATGTGAATGATTTTGTGCTATTACTTGGAAATATGACATATGCTTAGTTGAATCATGGAAGGTTATGATAAGGCTCCTTTTACTAAGGAAATGAAGCAAGTTGATCTTGATGAGATCAAGACGATGAGTTGATATCTATATGCAAACATACTTTGTCACAGGTTGATGATATTTACACTGTCATATCTTGGGAACTAATAATGGACATATACAGGTTGTTGGTCTAGATGTTGTTGACAGATGCCTATGGAGCAGATCATACATGGTGTATGATAGTTGTTGATGATTATCATGGTCTTGTTTAGATATTTGGCCTCTGTTATAAATGTCATGTATATCATTCAATGTAAAGGTCATATAAAGACCCATGATGTAATAATTTGTCTCTGTTTGTTGTAGTCTTTTGATGAGTCACTTTTGATCATATGATGTAATTTGTAACCCCACTATGCATGGGAAGGATGATGTAATAATTGATATATTTCAGTCATGTATATCCCCACTTGGTTGGGAGGATGAGTCAAATTCAGTATATCCCCACTTGGTTGGGAGATTGATATATGTATGAGTCTTTGATGATAAGAAGGTCAAAGTCACTTAGTTGAGTTATAGAGTCATGTTATTCTTTTGGAAAAATATTTGCAGACTCTGCATGTGCTCAGGGGGAGCATGGATGATATAGTGCATCTCATCATGTACAAAGGGGGAGTTTAATCAGAGAATTCAGCATGTGCTTAGGGGGAGCATGATCAATGCTTATATTCAGTTGTTCAAATATGAAAGCCCTTTGCCCTTGATATCAAACGGGGAGAATACCCTGGTCCGCCCTTTGCCCTTGATGTCAAAGGGGGAGAGTATTTTGGTGTTGCTTGTTATCTCTAACAGTTCTACAGCTTGTGGTAATCAACACCAACATAGTTTCCATCAAGTCCAAAGGGGGAGATTGTTGGCATTATGATGCATGTGTTGCACTTGATGGTAACCCACTTGTAGAAGAACAACTCACTTGTATATGGTAACTAGATGAATCTACAGAAGAGATATTAGATGTGACAGAATGCATGGCAGATATACAAAAGAGATATCAAATGTGACAGAATGCATGGCAGTTGTGTTTACCGATGAGACAAAATGCAGGAATCAGTTTAGAAGTAATGTACAATGGCAACTCTCTCAAATGAAATATCACAGTGCAACAGGTTAACAACAAAGAATTACAGATCAGTCTACACAGAATGAAGATAGAGAGGTATACACAGGTTCACCTTGACCAAGCTGCGTATACACGGAGGTTAACAGAACAAAAGGAGTGTATAATGTACACACGCACTTTCATAGAAAGAAAAGAGCATATATCTTGGAAAACTAAGTTTTAGACTAAGGTATTTGGTCCATGGTATTTTGATCCATGGTATTGGTCCAAGGTATCTGGTCCGAGGTATTGACCCTAGGTATTTGATCCAAGGTATTGGTCCTAAGTGGTTCTGGTACATGGTATTGAGAAAGGCCTAAAAATATATAAGGAGGAGAAGATCATTAGGCCTAGTGAATAAGCAAGTATTGAATATCTGATGAAGTGTGAGATCTAGTATGCAAGTTATCGACTTATGGTGCTTTGTTTGATCTGAAACAAGGAGGAACCTTAGCGGTAGATGGAGGATAAGATCTAATGATGGATTGGGATCTTAGGGCTTGAAATGAACTATCTTTATATGGTTTGATCATGTTTATTCTAGATCTGAATACTGACGCATGTGTTGTTCTGTAAATCTTATGATCTGGGTATAACTAAAGTCTAATATAGTTGCAACATTATGAATTAATATTTACAGACATATGCGTTGGTTGGCTTTGATAAAAGCACATATACACGCTAGTTCAACACATCTAAGTAGCATATACATTATGTAATATGATATTTGAAGTTACAGATGGATTTGAGTTGTTGCAGAATTCTAGGTTATGCTCTGTGTTCTGGTGACTACAGTTTGATGACACTATACTGAATGTTCAGATTGATTGATTGTGATTTGCTTAAGTGATGATAGGTTTTCAGTGATTCAGTTATGGGTGATTCAGAGATGTATGATTGAGTTTCAATGATTGGTTAATGCAAATGTATTTTATGGTTGTAGTGTAGTGGTGATTGATTTTGAGCTTCAATGATGATAATGGGTCCAGTATGAAAATTAGATGAAACGAGGCCTTCATGTGTATTGTTGTGTACCAGGAGCATCCAGTCTGAAAATTTATGAAACGTGGTCCCTAGAGGAAGAGAGAAGGTTGCATCCTTCTGTAGGTCAGCACCTATGTACAAGAGCTGGGGGGTTGTAGCTCCCTTCCAGTAGAAGCTGGAAAACGAGAGAAGGTAGTAACCTTCTATAGGTAGAAGCCTGCGTACAGGTATGAGTCTGCACTAGTACAATGTTGTAAACAGATTTCTTATTATTAAAAGAAGACAAAGACGGCAGCAGCAGGTGGTTTTCACCCACATTAGGTTTCCACCTGAGTGTTCATGTGTGTTGCTTTTGTGTGATGGTTCATTATGTTATTCACTGCTCATGGTTACTATTTAATGTTTAATAAAGTATTGATGCACAGATTGAAGATCAACATGTGATGAATTAACTGAATAATAAGTTTGTTGGATATACGTTGGTTTCCTTAAACACAGTTGTGTGTACACGCGGGTTACCTTAATTGAAGTAGTGTATATAAATTTGAGTATGAAAAGAAAGAGATTATTGACTTGAATAATACTGATTCACCCCCTGCCTCTCAATATTATTTCCAACAGTCCCTACCTAAGAGGAATTTATAACAAGTTACCAATTACAAAAGAACTTGGAGAAGTACCTTGTCAGAGGATACTTGGGCATGTCTTCCTCAATTGAGAGGAAGTGATAGACACAAACATTCTTGTCTTCACTTGAGAAGAAAGAATGGGAGGATTGGGTAATTTTTTGGCATTTGATACTCTTTGAGGATGTGTAGGGCATCCAAGACAAGAGTAGGAAAGAGGATCGATATTCTTTGAGGGTTGGGAACCCAAGATAAGAATAGTCCTATAAGGTCATACTCAGTGAACACCCGGGTGGGTATTTACCTTGAGAGACAATGATGAAGGTGTCTATAAATTATTGGTCTTGCCAGCATTGTAGCTCATGGTCTCATGGAGAGATGGATTTGTTAGTCAAGGCCTTGCATTATGACAATGTTGATTGATATGATGCTATAACAGATGGATTGCCAATCTGCTTTCTCTTATGTGAATTCTTCAAGATTGAAACATAGTCAAACACCTTGTAATGTTTTATGAATACCTCCCTATTTAAGAGGGAGTGTTGAAGGAAATATAACTAGGTTTAGTCTTCATAAATGTACTTTTGATATTTGTACTTATTCAAGAAAAGAAATATTATTTTTATAATATATGTCAATGAGCTTCTTGCTCATTGAAATAGGTCTAGCACATGTTAAGTGTTATAGGTGAGTCAAATAGTCAAAAGAAAATGTTGAATACCTTAAGGGCATGTTACACCATGTATGTTTGTGTATGAGTCAAGATAATACCTCCAAGCAAAGTCAAAAAGTCTCCTCCATGCAACGACATCTACAAAAGAAGCAATATGAATTACAAAAGGCAAGTCAGCCTACAAACAGTAAGTTGACCTTCAAGTTGGCCTAAAGGAGGGACAGTCCTCTATATATAGAGGTTGTCCACTCCTCCAAAGACAAGGCACTCACCTTTGAAATCAACGAGCAAGAGAAGTCGAGAAAAGAGTGAAAGAAGTTGAGTATAAGGAGCCTCTAGTGCAGCGAAGAAGGAGAAGACAAGACCGAAGTTTAAGGGTTAGTTCTAAGGGTCAAACATAGTCACATGTGTGATAAAAAGAGGCCTCTTTATGGTCATAACAACTAGCATATCAGTCCCATATCTCTCATTGTTTGGACTAGTAACTATTGTAGCAACTACAACACTTCCTCCAAAATTTTGGCCTGCACCCAAATTCAGAGCCTCCCTTGAGTTTCACTTGATGGTTGCATACACTCGAGTTCACTCTGTGAGCTCAAGTGAGCCTTCACACCCACCTTGCTTTTTCATTCCACCCAAGCTTTTGCATGTGTATGTCAATGTCTTGCTTGTGACCATGTTCTAGTCATGCTCAAGGTCTTTGCTTCGTGTGTACATGTTATGTTCGCTCTAAAACATTTTTTGCACTCACACACGGAGTCACATTCACTATCGTGCAAGTGTCATCATGGTCGATCAATCACGAGTGTCACACTTGTCGTTGCACCGTGGATCAGTCATGTTGAACATGTGTGTCTGGTTGGTTTGAGTCGTCTCGTCGTCAAGTCATGAGGGTGTGTGTTTGTAAGATCACATTTGCATCTTTCAATCATTCACACACTTAGTCATTTTGTTGAAGTTCTGATGACCAAACTACCCTCCGACAACTGGACCATCACCCCATGTTGGGCGCGAGATCCCCTAAGGGCAGTTTTGGGGCTTAAAGCCCATATTTTGGTCCAAATTGTGTAATACAAATGTAAAGACTCTGCATTTTGTGGTTGTTGAGCGCGTAGATGTTAAAGAGTCATAGAGTTGTCCACCCTTATTTTGATAATGTAATGTCAACTGTAGAAGACCTACCCATTTTCCGTGGACCATGGAATTGTATAAATAGAGCTAAGCTCTAAGTAGAAGGAACAAGAAATCACAGATGAAGATATGATGTATGAGAGATAACTCTGAAGTAGAAGTCTAAGTTTTGGGTTGTAGCATAGGTAGAGGCTCTGCAACTAAGTGCGCAGAGGCCTAGAAGTCTGCAGTCGAGTGTGTGGACCCCTACAGCTGAGTGCGCAGAGGCCTAGAAGTATGCAGCTGAGTGCGTGGACCCCTGCAGCTGAGTGCGCAGGGCAAGTCGAGTCTATAACAGTTTAGAATTATCAATAAAGAGAAGTATTCTACAATTTCTACATCTTATCTCCTTTTTATGCATCTGTTATATTGGGTATAAATTTCACTTCT
Source organism: Pinus tabuliformis (assembly GCA_031772625.1). Lineage (NCBI taxonomy): Eukaryota > Viridiplantae > Streptophyta > Pinopsida > Pinales > Pinaceae > Pinus > Pinus tabuliformis. The sequence goes on along the minus strand of CM062819.1, from coordinate 171,163,096 downwards.
AATGCTTTTATGATGTGAGAATGTGTATGAATGTATTGGTTAAGTGAATGCAAGTAAGAACATCTGTTTACGTGAAGCTAATTACGTTATGTTAATAAGATAATTAAGATACTTAGCGTAGTTGGGAAAATATCATAGTTCGCTTCCCTAGCAGCGCGACATCATATCAAATCTAGGTTAGGGCTGCGCCAAAACCGATTGTACCATTTCGCGAAGGTGTTGAAGGACGAACAGAGGTTTAAGAAACCTGCGCGCAAGCCGATATAGTTGGAATAAACTGACATCACAACCATCTCAAGGGTGAAAAAACTTGGTTCTAGCATCCCCCCATACTGCTTCGAGTGAGACTTCAATCCGTGCTCTGTGGGCTGATGCCGAAAGGGCCAATAGTGTAGGGATTTGTTTGGCTAACTAATGCTAAACCTGGGTCAGGCCCCCACAAGCCAACAAATGGTTCTATTACCAAGACCAGAATCTGCATCAGATATTATCACTGGAATCCAACTAAGAAAGAAATCGAAGGCTGATTGGATAGAAGGATTCACGAGTTCACGGCGTAGGAGAACAGAAACCCACAATTGTCAAAAGAACAGTGGCTAGTCAGCTACTTGTATACAGAGATCCATGAAATCCTTTTCACCTCTTTCCCTACTGAGTTATACGAGTGGATCGTGAAGCTCGTAGATAACCAAGGAAGGTGGAAACTTGACGGTCCTATTGTGTGGACCCCAGAGCTCGTGTGAAGGTTGGAAGCATCGTAGGATAAGATCGCGCACGCCGTCGATCATTGGCTCGATCACATTATAGGAGGATTTGTTACTGACTTCGCGGTCAACACATCAGTCAGTTATAGCGAGGCAAAGTGACGCTTTCTCAAAGGACTGCGAAGTAAGTACATAAAATCTTTGAATACTTGGGTTAAAATGTTGTTGTGTGAAAAGCGGGTTATGCACCTTGATGTTCGGGTCTACGTGAAGTGGAAGAATTTACATAAACAAAGGAAATAAGAGTCCAGAGCATAGCCCCTTGATTTCTCCACCGCGAGGGGATGAAGAAGGGATCGTGAATTTCTCTCCGCGAAGTGCTATTCAGTTGATAAGACAAGGATTTCCGTAAATTCCACCTCCGCCCACACCACCACTGACTTCACCTCCATCACCTCCAACTTCACCCGTACCACCTCCACCACCACCGCGATTTAGTATGGAAAACACAGTGAAGTTGCCTTTGTTCAAAGGCTTGGGAATGAGGACCCAGACCAATTATAGTTCGTTGTGAGGGTTGTATTGGAATCTCAAGGTTTTACAGATGATAACATAAAGAAGGCAACACTCGTTAGTGCTCTGCAAGATCACATGCTAACATGGTATATTAAGTACTCCAGCGATAACCCGAATGCTAGAGTAGCGGACATCCAAGCAACACTGAATAGGGAATTTAACAGGCCTATATCTAAAGCACAGTCAATTATTTGATTCAAAGATATCATGATGCTACCAGGCGAGACCCCCTGGGAACTAGATCAGAGGCTGAAATGTATGATCCGTGAAGCCAACATGAATTTGACATATGGACAATATCGCAAGTGGTTTGTGGCTTCGCTACTACCACACTTAAGGAGTGCGCGGTCACAGTAGAAGATAACAACTCAGGCAAAGGCCTTGGAGATTTCCATAAGACTACATGAGACCCAAATGTAACATCCTAATCTAGGAGTTCAGCAGATCCATGCATAGCTGAATAATATGTGCCTTGAGATGCAAAGTTTGAAGCAGGATAGGACAGCTCGGCCCGAGGTACGCGAAGAGGTATGGTGTGTGAAATGCAAGAGTCAGGGTCATGACCAAGACCAGTTCCCGGTATTTACAAATTACCTTGCAGGAGGAGAATTGATGCCTTTAAGGTAGGATTCTCAAGAAAGACTTAGCACGGTGCCTGCTTTGTGGTGCGTTATCTGTCAAATAGCTGGAAAACATGCCACGGATAACTGCCACTTGTTACTGAAGTATACGCAAACTCCGTAAAAAAATTTCTACAACTTTTGTAGGTTAGTCAGACATGATGAGCATACTTGCAGGAGCTATGAATTGATGATGGATAGAACGCCTGCCTACAGAGTTCAAGCCGAAACGTGGCCCCTTGACCAGAATGCGGGGATGGCACAGATAGGATTTCAAGGGCGCGGACGAGGCCAAGGCGGAGGAAGACCTAGTAGAGGTCACAGATAGTTTATTTGCTACAATTAAAGAGGGCCAGGACACTATGCCCGCAATTGTACTAATCCAACATGCTTGTCCTACAAGTATTACATGTTGTTTGATCATGAGACAGAAGATTGTCCTACGCTGATAGCTAGGATACGTGACAAAGGAGCGCTACCACCTCCCACGACTCAGAACCTGCAAATGATGAGGACTGCGCCATGTGAGAAGATATGAATGTAAATATAGTGCTCCAGAGTGGAATCGCGATGGGAGATGACAAGGGGAAACAGCCAGAAGAGTACCTGGGTTCGCAAAGCCCTAGCGAAAGAAGCTAAGTTTGATTTGGAGCGCGCTCATGAAGCATTCATGGAAGCTAAGAAGAGCTTAGTTGAGGCCTCCACTTTAGCAAGCAAAGACAAACTTGAGCCGGAGATGGACCCCTCTATGCTGACTACTTTCCTAGAAACATGTATGAAGTTACTGCGCGACAGTATGGTTGTGAAAGCGTTACAGGAACTTATCAATAAATGTGCTGGGACCACGCCAGGAGAACCATGCGTAGTATGCAAGATCGGAAAGCATAAGACGAGGACGAGACATGAAATGAGACTCACCGTGCAGATTGGAGGATATGAGATGGATCAAGTCATTCTGGATTTTGGATCAGATGCAAATTTTCTACCAAAACAGACATGGGAACGAATGGGCAGACCATTGCTGCAATGGTCTTTGATTCAACTAAGGATGGAGAATCAGCAGAAAATCATACCCATGGGGCGATTGCAAGGAGTAACTGTGGATATTGAGGGATTGAACGCTCTGGCATACTTTGAAGTAATAGAGATTGTTGATGACAGCAATCCCTACCCCGCGCTCTTAGGAATTGACTAGGCTACTGATATGAATGGGGTAATCAATCTGAAGAAGCGAAAGATGATCTTTGAGAAGAAATCACTACGCGTAATAATACCCCTAGACCCTGCTGAAGGATCATGCCAGTGTTAATTGGGAGTGGGAGCGAAAATGGGAGTGGGAGCAACATTTTCAAAAGCTCCCGGTTTGGGAGCGAATCCCAAAGCAATTTTTATATAATATATATATATATATATATATATATATATATATATATATATATATATATATATATATTTTATCTTTTTAATATTTTGATACATATATGTCAACAAAAACATGTATAATGATGAATTATATATAAAAAATAAAAATAAAAATAAAAACCATAAATTGATCATTGAACCATATAACATCAATCATCTAGAAGTTATAATCTTCATTAACCACATCCACAAGTTAGTAACATACATATTACAACATATTGAGTCTCGTGAATCATGATTCATCAATCTTAAAGTTTCGACTTCAAGCTTTCAAAATTGAAAATTCAATATATAACATTTATCATCATTGATCACCAAAGTTGTACTTGTAAGCTAAGTTTAACCATTACAAGAAATAATATCTAACTATTAACATGAAATGAAATGTTATAAAATAAGTTATGAAATGAAATGAAACAACTTCCACGAAGCATCATATTCATAATTTAGAATCATTACCAATGAGTTATAATTGCCAACTTCAAACTTCAAAATTTCATTGTCACAGTCATATATTGTTTACAAAAAATATCATTATGATATGAAAGAGTCAATAGTCAAGACTCAAGATTCAACAGTTATGAAAACTAATAGAAACTAGAAAATACAAGTAAACTGTAAATCTATTATCTACTACTACATGTGGCCCTTGCCACAAGAAGTGTATAATGTATGAGCAGGCCGTGGTGGTCTTCTAGGAGTCTCCCACACAGACCGACGACCAAAACTAGAAGGCACATGCCCTCCACGTGAGGGTGTAGATGGAGGTGGCGATAGCAAAGGAACAAGACTCGAAACTCGAGCACTGCTACTGGATGGTGGAGGTGGCATGGTTTTTGCTTCATATTCCTCTCTTATAAGTTCCTCTTCCAGTTCTTCAAGATGTATAGTGTCATCCTCCAAATTGTCATCCTCTGGGTGGTTGTCCCAAATTTTATATGTTGGATCCTCATAAGCCTAGTCACAGTAATGACTCAACAACCTCGAGTTGTAGTGCACATAAACCAAGCTTTTTTCCTGGTTTTCATTGAGTCTGTTTCTTTTCACATTATGTATGAAGTTGTAGGTGCTCCAACACCTCTCTGCAGAAGAAGTATTTACAACCTATGAGAGTTTTTTTTCCAATTTTGGCAAAATTCCATGGCCGCCATATGATTCCCACCATGTGAGAGCATCAAATTTGTCTCTGTCTTCCATTGCATGGAAGGTACCAAAAAAACCAGTGTTACTGAAGTATATGCCTATTTCAAGACGCACACTAGCACATTCCTCCCTATCACGTATCAAATTTTCTAACGCTTCCAAATATCCTTTAGATACCTCTTCATCTATATGGGGTTTGGTCCTAACCCCACCCCCTGGTGCAAGTTGGCCCAACCAAGATGTATATTAGTATTTTGGTGTAAGGATATACGCCAAGCAATGTAGTGGAACAGTAAGTTTATCCCACCGTACACACACACAATCGTGAATCAGTTTGTACAAGTTGGGACCATTTTTATGAAAAATATCTTTTATTTGCCCCAACATGGTCTCTATCTGCTCATACACCTCGCCAATCACTGGTTTATCTGTATCTGCAAACCAAATCATGTGATAAATGGGCTTGGTGAAATCCAATACTTGCCTCACACGTGCCCAAGACATACCATCAAGAGTGGCCTCTTCCACCAATTCAAAACCTTGCATGTCAGCTGCATTTGTAGCCCTTTCCTTTAATGCCTGCCAGTGTGGACTTGATACCATGCTAGCCAATGACTCTCTTACCTTCAAAATGCGCCTGAAGGTGAGGTAATAGCTACCAAATCTAGTCCTCGCAATCTTCAACAACTCCAATCTTGAGTGACTGCGGAAAAGGCCATGGGTATTGCTATGATTTATAATAAATTTTATCATTTGTTTGCCTTTCTTGTACAAATCACCAATCCATTTGTAATGTTCATTTTTGTTCTTAACAATATCATGCATCAAAAGGTTCATTGTGTGAACCAAACAACCAGACCAAAATATGTTGGGGTATTTATCCTCAATAATTGCTCCCGCTGCCTTATAATTAGGAGCATTATTAGTGATGACTTGGATCACATTGTATGGCCCAATACGGTCAATTGTTTCAAGTAATGGTTCTGTAATATTGATGGTGGTCTTGAACTTGTCTGAGTAATCATATGCTGAAAGAAAGATGGCACCACTAACAGACACAGCAAGAACACTTATCAATGGCTTGCCTTTTACATTTGTCCATCCATCAGATACAATGGACACCCCATGGTCAATCCAAGAACTTGTCATTCTATTCAAAGAATGTGATATTTTTGCTTTTTCATGATCAAGTCCAACGGTTCTTGCCTTGTCATACCCAAGGCTCTTATATCCTTTAGGGGAATCATTTATGGTAGAAACCATTTCGTGCCAATAAGGTGAGTGAAGAACATTGAATGGTATCCCACATGCATAGAGAAACCTGCAAACATTTGAATCCACATCATTCCTACACCCTTCATCAAGGAAATGTGATATGGTTCTACGCCTTAAACCCGGTGACCCTGTGCCTCCATATCCACTTCCTTTGGAGGATGTTGAAGGAGTTCTTTGTGCATGTGATTGTGAGCTTGGTTCAAAGAAACCCTTTGATGTTTTAGATTTGTATTGGGCTTCCTCCTCTTCCCTTATGTATTTGAATCTATCTGCTGCTAACACACCTGTACAAGTTTTGATTCCTATTTTTTTATCTCCATCCCATGGCATTTTCCTGCAGAGGTGTTTTTTGGCACAGGTGTATGAACCTGTGTAATTATTGTTGCAATGGGGGTAATGAAATTTAGTGGTTCCACCCCTTTTCCTTGCTTCAAGCCTATTAACATATTTCCACAATGGGGTTTGGTCTTGTTTATTTTTTTGAGTTGAATCATGTTCACTCTCCTCCCGCTCCTCCTCACCAGGGTTTTCATCAAATCCACTATGTCCCCCTTCTTCATTGATCTGAATTGGATCCATGAAGAAAAATAAAAGAACCATGGCCATATCAGGTCGGGACAGACTTCAAAGAATTGAGAGCAGCGATCAAAAACACCTCTAAAACAGTGGCAGTTGGCAGCCAGCGTAGAACGACAAGGACCTCGGTCAAAGCGTGCTAACCGAGGCCCATGGAGACTGCGCAGGAGGTGAAACTAACCCCAAGGAAGCCCAGATCAGGAAACGGAGGGAGTTTTTGATGCCTGTTTAGCAATCGCGCATCACTGGGCAAAAACCCTCGAGAAGGGGGGGCCCCGAGCACTCGGTCACATGGGAGTCGAGAAGACCGTGGGGAAAAAGGCTAAAGGCTAAGACGGGACCTGTGCCCCGAAAACCGGCGGTATTTATCGAGGGCACCATTGGGCAGTAAGTAGATTTGGTGAAAACGGAGCGATTCCACTTAGCGATCGACAAGTGGCAAGCGGAGGAGAGAGAAAACCACCCGTCATTGCGTGCTAACGGTCAATCAAGTCAACCGTGCGAAACGAGCGGACGGCGTTGGATCTGGGGGATCCAGATCTAACGGCTGAGATCGCGCCCGATGGGGAGACCAGATTTAACGAGGGATTGAGCCACGATCTAAAAGAATTTGAGGTCTGATTTGACTGCCAAGGTGGCAGATGACTCATTCCATGACGTAACTGAAGAACCAAACTGATGAAGCAAGCTGGCGCAGTTCGTAGGAGGACAAGTGGCCGCTCCCTGTGAGTCTGATGATGATGCCGAGACAGGGAACTCCAAGCAAAGTTGTAGCAGGCGATCCGACGAAGTTGGAAGGGGAATCGAATAGCCATGAGCTCGAATGGCTTTAAAGCCATGCATAGACCAGCAGAAGACACACACGGAGAAGACAGAGAGAAAGGAAGAACAGAGAAAGTAGATAGAGAGAACAAAAAGTAGGAAGAAGACAGAGGGCTAAGCTAACCAAAGGCAACGTCGAGCACCAGATGGCTTGAGAGATTCAAGCCATCCCTGAAGGGGATCTGTCAGGACTGAGCACCACATTGGGCTCCTTCCATGTAGACCCAAGAGGTCAAAAAGCTAGTAAGGCCAAGAGTCTATGTACTCTAGTGGCTTGGGGAATCCAAGAATCACCCTGCCAAGCTATCCTGTGTCAGGAGACTCATATTAAGCTCCTTCGTTGTAATTCTCTACTTTAAGACACAATAAAAGAAGGCCACCATTGAAAGCTGGACCAGAGATGTAGCCCTGGAGGATAGGGTGAACTCCTTATTAATTTCTTGTGTTCTTATATTTGCTTACTATGTTTCTCTGATGCCTTGCATTTCAAGTGTCTATGTATTTGCAATCTGATCGATCTGTTGCTTAAATAACCTAGACACACACACTAGCACATGAGTTTGTAATACCTCCATTTAATTCTTAACTGAGATCACTCATAGGGTGGTTATCAGATCAAGTGGTATCAGAGCTTTAGGATGTAAGGTTAGACAATCTTGTGTTGGTTTAGCTGTTGAATGCTCACTAGATCAAAGATCAAATTAGGAGGAGAGTTGGTCGAAACTGATCCTGAAATTGGGAGAGTCTATCCTCGGAAGACAATGTCAGAGGAAGGTTCTGTGGGGCCAGACCCTCAATTCATAGAAAGTTTCCTAGCTATAAAGTCTATGGTAGAAGAAATGTATAGGGACTTTAGAGAGCATAAGGATTAAGATTCAACAGGTTCTAAACAAGACAAAGAAGAAGATGAGTCTCATTCCCATGACCACTCAAAAGGAAAAGGGAAAGAGGAAAACTTTCTCACACCTCCTAATAGCCCTGTCCATAATAAGAAAGCATCTTTGATCAAGCTAGATGTTAAATTCGACTTGCCTATATATGATGGAGAGCTAAATGCTAAAAAGTTGGACAATTGGATTAGACGAATTGATGTTTATTGCAGAGTATAGAACATCAACTCAGACAAGAGCAAAATTCAACTGGCAAGCCTATGCCTAGGAGGCACTGCTTTGGTTTGGTGGGAAGGAAGAACCCAAGCTGACATCAAAATACATGGTAAGACTATCTCTGTCTGGAGTGAATTTGTTTCTACAATCAAGAAGCAATTATATCCATTGGCCTACATGCAACAAGCCATGATGAGTTGGCAAACTCTTCGGTAGTTGAAAGGGCAAAGTGTGCAAGGGTACACTTAAGAATTTAGAAAGAGAGCACTGATTCTAGGAATCTCATTAGACTCACCAGAGACTCTTTTGAAGTACATTGGTGGTCTACACAGCTACATGAGGCATACCATCCTCATGTTTAATCCCACCAATATAGATGAGGTGTCTGTACAAGCTACTCATCTAGAAGCTAGAGGAAAGAATGGAAATCTAGAAGTTTGGAAACTATCCCAACCCACTGCAAACAAGAGCAAGGAGAAAAGAAAGCAGAAGTGGAAAGCAAGGAAGGCTAACACTGCACAGAAAAGCAAAGCTCCATGAACTCATTGTAAGAAGGATGGGCATGATGATGAGCATTGTTGGATTCTGCATCCAGAGCTGAGACCTAAGAAGTCTGAGGGCAAGAAGAAGAAGATTGTTGCAGCTATTCAGAAAGATTTGGGGTCAGACTCGGGAGATGAAACAACCATTACAGCAACAGGTATAAAAGGTAAGAATTCTGAAGCATCTACTAGTAATTCTGCTCAATCTATTATTGATGAAAAACATGAGAGAAAAAGACATGAGCTTTTCCATATTCGAGTTGTTTCCAAATATCAAAAGATTGATACTTTGTTTGATAGTGGCTCACAAGTAAATTTGATTTATGAAGCAATTGTAAAGAAATTGGGATTAGCAACTACACCTCACAAGAAACCATACCCATTAGGATGGTTGAATGATAAAGCACAACTACAAGTGACTAGACAGTTCAAACTCAAGTTTTCTTTTGGGTCAGCATTTGTAATGAGGTTGAGTTAGACATAATTCCTTTGGATATATGTGGAATTGTTTTAGGAAGTCCTTACTTGTATGATAGAAAAGCTATTTTCTATAGAGCTGAGAACAAGTATTTACTTGTTAAAGATGGAATCGAATACTTTGTAAGAGCTCATAAGCTCAAGAATAATTATACTCTCATAAACTCAGGGAAGATGAAAAGAATGATAAATTCATGCAAAAAATTATTACTGATGGTTGTAAAGGAAAAGAAACCTGATAAAACCAATGTAGTTGAGGGTTGTAATGCTACATAGCAAGCTGATATAGAAAAGATTGTTTCAGAGTATAATGTTCTGTTTCAAGAACCTAAAGGTCTGTAATCCAAAAAGGAAATAGTACATGATATTATTTTGCAGCAAGATGTTCCATTGCCTAACATTGGAATGTACAGGTTGTTTGCTTTAGAGAATGTTGAAATCAAGAAGCAAGTGCAGGAGTTGCTCGAGAAGGGGTTCATCAGGCCTAGCACATCACCATGTGGGTCACCAATCGTTTTGGTGATAAAGAAAGATGGCTCGTGGAGAATGTGCATTGACTACCAAGCACTGAATAAGATAACAACCAAAAATCTTTATCCCCTTCCTCGCATAGATGATGTTTTAGATCAATTGAAGGAATCTATTTATTTCACCAAGCTGGACTTGCATAGTGGATACCATCAAGTCAGAGTTGCAGAGAAAGATGCATGGAAGACTGATTTTAAAACAAAACAGGGATTGTATGAGTGGCTGGTTATTCATTTTGGCTTAACCAATGATCCTGCTACTTTCATGAGATTAATGAATGATGTACTCAGACCTTTTCTTGATGATTTTGTTATTGTGTATCTGGATGACATTCTGATTTTTAGTAAAACGTGGGAGGAACAATTAAAGCATGTTAAGAAGACATTGGATGTTTTGAAAAGAGAAAAACTTTATGTTAAACTCTCAAAACGTGAATTTGGCAAAACATCTCTAAATTATTTGGGTCATATAGTAGGGGGTGGTGAATTGAAAATAGATCCCTCTAAAGTGGCAGTCATTGTAAACTGGCCTAAACCCAAGTTTGGCATAGAAGTGAGAAGCTTCTTAGGAGCAACACAATATTGGAGGAAGTTCATTTCTAACTTTTCCTCAATTGCAGCTCCCTTACATGCTTTGACAGGATTGAACAAGGTGTTTTAGTGGGGAGGAAAACATGAGAAAGCCTTCGACACCTTGAAAGAAAAGATTAGTACAACACCTGTACTAGCACTACCTGATCTACAAAGACCATTTGAGATCCAAATAGATGCCAGTGACTATGCCATGGGAGTAGTGTTGACACAGCACGGTAAACCCATATGTTATCATTCTGAGACTTTTAATCCTATAGTAGTTAACTATCCAACATATGATAAAGAATTGTATGTATTAGTTCAGAGTGTGAAAAAGTGGAAACATTACTTAATGGGCAAAGAGACAGTAATACATAGTGATCATCAACCACTTCAATATCTACACTCCCAAACTAAGTTGCAGCAACCAAGGCACTACAGATGGATGGGTTTTCTACAATAGTTTCATTTAGTCATCAGATATACAAAGGGCATACACAATAAAGTTGCAGACATGTTATCTAGACCCATTATAAATGCATCTACTATACTTAAGCATAATTTGGTGCTACATGAAAGCTACATTGAACAATATGCTCAAGATATAGACTTTAAAGATGTATATGCAACTTTGAGTCAAGGAAAAAGGGTAGAAGAATTGGATTATCATGTGAAGGACCCACTCTTATATCATTGTGGGAAACTCTGCATTCCACAAACAGAGAGAGTAAAGATAATCAGAGAGGCACACACTTCTCTGATATCAGGTCACTTTGGGGTAAGTAAAACAGTTGCACAGCTGCAAAGATTTTGTTATTGGCCAAAAATGAATGAGACAGTTTCTAGATATGTAAGAGGGTGTACTATGTGTGCCAAAAGCAAGCCCAGCAATAGAAAACTAGGCTTGTACACTCCATTACCAGTTCCTTCTCACCCTTGGGAAAGTGTTTCCATGGATTTTGTTGGGGGACTACCTAAGTCTAGAAAAGGTCATGATTATTTGTATGTGGTTGTGGATAGGCTTAGCAAAATGTGCATTTTGATACCTTGTAATAAGGAGATTACAGTTGAACAAACTGCAAAACTATTCTTTGAACATGTATGGGTTCTTTTTGGATTACCCACTTCTATTGTATCTAATCGAGACACTCGATTTGTGGGGAAGTTTTGGTCAAGTCTGCGGGAACTGATGGACACCCAACTGAAGAAAAGCACAACTTTTCATCCATAAACCGATGGCCAGACAGAAGTAGTTAACAGGATAGTGATCCACTTACTCAGAGGATAAGCAAACATCCTAAGCTTTGGGATGAACACTTGTGTTATGTGCAGCATGTTTACAACAGAGCAAAGCATTCTTCTACACAGAGATCTCCTTTTGAAACCTGTTTTGGTTTCACACCAAGGTCTCCTTTGGATTTTGTCTTTGGTAAAGATACCACAGTTGATGGACACAGTGATGTGGACAAGGCAACTAGGTTCATTGAACAGATCCAGGAGATCCACCAGGTAGTACAAGAACAACTGGAAAAGAGCCAAGCCAAATACAAGGCAAGGCATGACAAGCATCGGGTGGAGCATAGTTTCCAAGTTGGTGACCAGGTCTAGCTGTATATCAGCAAGGACAGGATGCAAGGTGAAGGTAAAAAGCTAAAGCCTATCAGGTATGGACCCTTCAAGATACTTGAGAGGATTGGTAAAAATGCTTTTTGCATTGATCTACCAGCTTACATGCACATCTACTCAGTCGTAAATGCATATTGCTTGAGATTGTTTGAATCTTCAATGATTGAGGACCCTGAATAGCAAAGTCAATTGCCTTCTATTGATGACCTGCTACCTGAATATCTGAATGAATTGCAGGAAGACACAGTCTTGGATAGGAAGGTGAGGACAACGCGCAGAGGAGATGTTGAGTACCTCAGAATTGGCCTCAAAGGTTCAAAGTCGAGCAATGCAAAGTGGATTGAGATTGGACAAGTGAGACAGAAGTACCCTCACTTAGTCGATGCTTGAAAAACCAACTTTTAGTGGTCCAAAAGCTTTTCAATGGGAAGGATGTGATCCTAATTGGATCCATGAAGAAAAATAAAAGAACCATGGTTGTATTAGGTTGAGATAGACTTCAAAGAATTGAGAGCAACGATCAAAAACACCTCTAAAACAGTGGCAGTTGGTAGCCAGCGTAGAACGACGAGGACCTCGGTCAAAGCGCGCTGACCAAGGCCCATGGAGACTGTGCAGGAGGGGAAACTAGCCCCTTGGAAGCTCGGATCAGGAAACGGAGGGAGTTTTTGATGCGCAATTAGCACTTAGCACTAATCACACGTTGCTGGGAAAAAACCCTCGAGAAGGAGGGGCCCCGAGCGCTTGGTCGCATGGGAGCCAGGAAGACCATGGGGAAAAAGGCTAAAGGCTAAGGCAGGACGCGCACCCCAAAAATCGGCGGTATTTATCGGGGGCATCCTTAGGCAGTAAGAAGATTTGGCAAAAACAAAGCGATTCCACTTAGCGACCGACGCGTGGCAAGCGGAGGAGAGAGAAAACTGCCGCTCATAGTGTGCTAACGGTCGAGCAAGTCAACTGCGTGAAACGAGTGGATGGCGTTAGATCTGGGGGATCCAGATCTAATGGCTGAGATTGCACCCAATGGGGAGACTGGATTTAACGATGGATTGAGCCGCGATCTAAAATAATTTGAGGTCCGATTTGACTGCCAAGGTGGCGGATGACTCATTCCACGATTCAACTGAAGAACCGAACCGACGAAGCAAGATGGCGCAGTTCACAGGAGGATAAGTGGTCGCTCCCTGTGAGTCTGATGATGACGCTGAGACAAGGAACTCCAAGCGAAGCTGTAGCAGGCGATCCGACAGAGTTGGAAGGGGAATCGAACAGCCATGAGCTCGAATGGCTTTAAATCCATGCACAGACCAGCAGAAGACACACACGGAGAAGACAGAGAGAAAGGAAGAACAAAGAAAGCAGACAGAGAGAACAAAAAGCAGGAAGAAGATAGAGGGTTGAGCTAACCAAAGGCAGTGTCGAGCACCAGAGGGCTTGAGAGATTCGAGCCATCCCTGAAGGGGATATATCAGGATCAAGCACCACATTGGGCTCCGTCCATTGTAGACCCGAGAGGTCAAAAAGCTAGTAAGGCCAAGAGTCTGTGTACTCTAGTGGCTTGGGGAATCCAAGAACCACCCTGCCAAGCTATCCTGTGTCAGGAGACTCATATTGAGCTCCTTCTTTGTAATTCTCTACTTTAAGACACAATAAAAGAAGGCCACCACTGAAAGCTGGACCGGAGATGTAGCCCTGGAGGATAGGGTGAACTCCTTATTAATTTCTAGTGTTCTTATTTTTTCTTACTGTGTTTCTCTGCTCTCTTCCATTTCAAGTGTCTATGTATTTGCAATCTGATCGATCTATTGCTTAAATAACCCAGACACACACACTAGCACATGAGTTTGTAATACCTCCATTTAATTCTTACCTGAGATCACTCATAGGGTGGTTATCAGATCATTCATCCCCTTCTTCATTTTCAACCCTCCTTTTTCTACTCTCCAGCACCATAATAACCAAAAAAGGAACCAAGAAGAAGAAAATGCCAAGAAATATAACCATGATGTTTGAAATTTGAAGTTTTGAATCTGCAAAATTTAATAAAATGGAAAGGGAATGGGAATGGGAAACCAAAATAGAGAAAAAATTATTTATTTATAAATTAGGAATAATTTAATAAACATTAAAAAAAAATTGCTAAATATTCTATTCAATATTGTAGAGCAGATAACCTACCTCAAATGCGTCCAATATCCCCTTGCTCCTTGCTCCTTGCTCTTTCCTCACTCTCTCCTTGCTCCTTGCTCTCTCCTTGGCACCTTGCTCTCTCTCAGTCTCACTCTCTCCTTGCTCCTTAGTCCTCACTCTCACCCTCTCAATCTCCCTCTCTCAATCTCAAATTCTCAAATGAGCTCTCACTCTAACTCTCACAATCACAATGAAACCCTTTTACCCCTCCCTCCCTCAATTTAAAAAAAAAAAAAAAAATCGATTTTTTAGGAGCACAATTTTTTTAATGGGAGCACACTCCCGACCCGCTCTTGAGTCGCTCCCGCCCAGAGAGCGGATTGGGAGCGGGATCGGGGGGGGGGCTCCCCCGTAACACTGGATCGCGCTATATGGAGCCGATCCTTGAGTATGAGAGTGATGATGATCTGGACTGCATCTATAAGATAATAGCACAAGATCAAGACTGGGTGAATCCCACCATGGATGGATGGATTACATGGGAGCGCGAGAGTTCCTGCACTTCAATTTTTGATGAAGAAGTAGAACGATGGAAAAATCGGTTACGCGAAGTAACTACATTGAATTGCAATATGATGACCCGGTCGCTGCGTTGTCTGTCGACAAAAGTAAGAAATATGCCTACTTATGATGGTCTAAATGAGGTAGATACCTTCTTGGATGCATTTGAAAGGGAGGTACCAGAAACTCAATGCCTCCAAGCCTTGGACTGGGTACTGCACACTATGCCCACAAGATGGTGGGGTACGCACAAATCAAGCTTTGACAATTGGCATGAATGTAGGAGAATGATGCGAGCACGATTTGGGAAACCTAAGATGCGACTGACAGATAAGTATGATGGGTAGGATGATTCACACACGCATCTAGCCAAGTCGATGCAGGCCTATGGAGAAAAGTCACAACCTGAGTGGGTGAACCTATTATGTCATACCCTGGATGTTATCCCAATGAACTGGTATATAGAAACAAAGCTCTGCCATGGGACAGTTGAATGGGATATCCTACTCGAAGGGTTCATGATGACCTTCAGTTTTGAGGATGGGTTTGACAGTATTGATGAAGCACTACAAGAGGTGAAAGCAGCCATCTTTAGGATACCACAGGAGCCTTTAGACCTGATTCAACCTGAATGGGATACTCAACTGAGTCACGCGTTGGAATGTTATAATGTAACTACTAAAGAGGAGGATGAGGATCTGCGGAATATTAACATTCGAGAAACAGAAGGCCACCGCAAGGTTCAAGGACCACAAATTGAGAACCCTGATATAACCATGCCGGTGAAAACTGAACAGGTGAACATTGGTATGGAGGCAGAACCCAAATTCCCAAATATCGAGGACTATTAGGATGATGCGACGATGGATAAGGTCATTGAATTACTCCATGAATATTAGGACTTATTCCTGACCAAGTTTATTGATTTGAAAGGAATAATCGGAGATTTAGGAGTGGTGAAGATCACGTTAAAGCCCGACGCGAAGCCAGTTAAGCAGAGGCCTTATCACTTAAATCTGAAATACAAGGAGAAGGTCCACTTAGAGTTAGACAAAATGCTCGCATCAAGCATCATTGAGCCTGTGGAAGAATCCAATTGGGCAAGTCCAATGGTGGTGCAAGAGAAGAAGTAGAAGGATGAGATAAGGATATGTGTGGATCTTAGGAAGTTGAATGATGCTCGTGTGCATGATCCTTTCCCAACTTCGTTCACGGATGAAGTGTTGGACAATGTAGGTGGTCAAAAAGCATATTCTTTCACTGATGGGTTCTCTAGGTACCACCAAATCAAAATCGCGCCGGAGGATAGGAGTAAGACAACCTTCACAATTGAGTAGGGTTGCTTTCAATATACTTTCATGCCGTTTGGATTGAAGAATGTGCCTGCTATCTTTTTGCATGTGGTTGTTGCGGCATTCAAGGAGTATATTCATAAGCTCCTAGAGGTCTATTTTGATGACTGAACTGTATTTGGGCTGGTTAAGCGCCACGTAGCGAGCTTGCGCTTGATGCTGGATACCTGTCAAAGATACAAAATCATGCTCAACCTAAAAAAATGTATGTTTCTCATTCCCTTTGGGAACCTGGTGGGGCATGTGGTTTGCAGATGAGGGTTGATGGTAAACCCCGTGAAGATCGCGGTGATTATGAACTTGGGAGCATCGAGGAGTGTGAAGCATCTGTGCACTACTCTAGGACATACGGGATATTATAGAAAGTTTATCAAAGGCTATCCCTGAATCACCACACTGATGAAAAAATTGTTGAAGAAGGACGTCACGTTCTGCTAGAACAATGGCTGTAAGAAAAGCCTGGATAAATTGAAAGAAAAGATGGTTATTGCTCTGATTCTTGTCTTCCCGAACTGGAAGAAAGAGTTCCATGTACATGTCATCACGTCGTGTAGAGCACTGGGGGAAGTACTAACACAGGATGGTGGAGAAGGTTTGGATCACCCTATCACGTTCGCAAGCCACAAATTATCCAAAGCAGAGAATAAATATTCCACCACTGAGCGTGAAGGGCTAGCTATGGTATATGCGCTCCAGAAGCATCAACACTACTTGCAAGGAGGCCACTTTAAGATGTACACATATCACTCCACGCTAAAGTGCCCGGTCAATAAGCCTGTGTTTGGGGGGTGAATTTTCAAATGGCTCTTATTGTTCCAGGAATACGATTTTGAAGTTGTTGTAAACCCTGGACAATTGGATGCAGGACCTGACCACCTGTAACGCATTGAGACAGGGGAGGAACCTACTAGTTTGGAGGAAGGATTACCTGACGCGCAGCTTTTTGTTGTGTGCATCACGGATGGAAATTTCGAGGATATAATACACTTCCTAACAACTGGAACTGCGCTGAAAGGCTACTCTGTCCAGCAAAATAAGGAATTAATGGTGCACGCGGCAGACTTCTCTGTCATTGTTGGGCATCTATACAACATGCGGAATGATGAAATACTGCGAAGGTATGTACATGAGTTTTAATGAAGCAGCATCCTCGCAGACACTCATGGGGGTGTCGCAGGAGGACATTATGCAGGAAAAGCAACTACACAGAAGATTCTATGTGTTGGGTTGTGGTGTCCAACCCTTTATCAGGATTCAAAAGCATATTGCAAGGCATGTGATGTATGCCAAAGAACAGGTAGGCCATCATGGAGGGATGAAATGCCTTTGAATCCACAAATGACGTTGCAACCTTTCGAAAAGTAGGCAATAGATTTTGTAGGACCCATTAAACCTTAAGGAAAGACAGGCACGAGGTATATTATCACTCTGATGGAGTATTTGAATCATTGGGAAAAAGCGCAACTGGTGAAGGATTGCACGGGCATGACTTCCAAGAAGTTTCTATTTGAACATGTATTGATGCGATTTGGCTGTCCGAAGATCTTGATGAGCGATCATGGTAAGCACTTCCTGAATAAGATGATCAGTGCACTAACAGAATAATTTCAAGTGTATCACCATAAGGGCACAACTTATCACCCACAAGCTAACGGGACAGTGGGGGTGTTCAACAAAGTGCTTGAAAATGTGCTGACCAAGGTATGCAATGCACAGCAAAGTGATTGGGACCTACGCATACCTGCAGTATTAAGGGCTTATTGGACAATGTGCAAGAAGCTAATGGGACAAACACCCTTTAGGCTGGTATACGGGGTTGAAGTTGTGATGCCTATGGAATACATCATGCCTAGTCTATGAATAACAGTGCTCACAAGTATGACGAATCACAGAGCCCTGGAAGAGAGGCTCGCGCAATTGGATAAGCTGGAAGAAGAGAGATTTTTTGCTGGATTTCACCAGCAAGTCTAAAAGAAGCATGAAAAGGCGTGGCACGATCGACATATTAAGTTGCGCACCTTTAAGGTGAATGATTTGGTGTTGTTGTATGAAGGTGGGGATATGGGGGAGGGTAGATCAAAGGAGTCTTCTAATGGCTCAAAAGGATTTGGAGTTGTGTGATCAGGAGGAGTAACCTTCGCTGGAGGCTGAGAGGTTGTTTCGTTTGCTTCTTGGGACTGATGGATATTTGATGTTGTCTGCTTATTGGTGGGTTTTTTCTTTTTCACTTGTTCCCATGTAGGTTCTTGCTCTTATACATTTTCATGCTCTATTTTTTTAAGACACCTATTTGTAAAATGACCATACTTGTGACATATCTTGCATTTAAATGGTATTTGCTCATAGTCCAGCTGCTGAATGTGAGTCCACTGGTCGACCTTGATCTTTATTGCCTATGGGAGGCCTTTTCCGAGATCTACTTCTACACATATTCTTGCGCATGCATGCATGTTGTCATTTGGCTAACATCTGTCAATATATTTGCCCATTGTGTTTCCTATAGCCTTTACAAATTCATCTCCCCAGCAGTGAAGAGGAAGATGTGGGAGCCTGACCCACACAGGCACTGCATTTGGGACATCCATCTCCGGATCAAAGTTTGGCATCCACCTGTTCAGGTATAAACCTCTGGAGTCCATGAAGTAAGGTCCATTTCCAAATATCAGGCCTTTGTCCTCCTTTGTTTCAAAGAGAAAGGTGTAGTAACCCCTTCCACATAATCGTATTGTTATCTTCCCATGTGTGGTTGCATTCCAGTTTCTTTTCACCCATTTTTGCACTGATTTGGGTGAAGGCCATAGCCTAGTGAACTGTCCAACGAGCCCGCGTTCTGCCAGAGAGATGGTTGCTCTTCTTGTGTAAGGCCCTATCCTAGGGTCTTCTAACATATCTATTTTCTCTGGGAATTAAATTCAATAAGAGGCAATATTTTACTTCTTTATCAGACATTTAAACAATGATAATTTTATCCTTTCTTTCAAGACCTTTAAACAATGATAATTTACCATTTACACACTAATTCCTACAACGTATAGTGAAAATTTCATTTTATTAATCAATTTACATGAGTAATCTATAGAGAAATACCTGTACCGGTCGCTGGTGGAGATGTCTTTGAGCTGCTCCTCCAGCAGAACGCTCCTCTTTAACTAACCCAACTGGATTTACCTCCCAGCCAACTAGGAAATAATTCCTAACCCAGGAAACCTCCACAGGTTCCCCAGCCCTTTGAGCCCAAGTCCAACCAGATGTTGTGTGTGTGTCCAAGATGAATGATCCAGACCAAGATGAACAATATTTCCCTCCTCTCAACAACCCAACAAACCTCCACAGGTTCCTAAGGTCTCCAAAAATCACAAAAATCACAACCGACCCCAAAATCATAAGCAAGACCCCACATCCCCTTTTCTCCCTTCCCCCTTCCTTTTTATACCCTCTCTCTTTTCTCCATCTCAACCACCTCTCATTAATGTCATTAATTTCTCATCCATTCTTACAATTGACTTCTCTTCTCTCAAATAAAGCTAAGAGTACATTTGGAAATGTGAAATGAATATAAAATTGGGAAATTAATGGGAGAGGACCATGTCTTTTCCCAAGTAAATCTAAAAGTACATTTGGAATGTAAGATGAATATATATATATATTGATAATTAAATGGAGAGGACTATGTCTTCTCCCAAGTAAATGTGAGGGTACATTAGGGAATGTGAGATGATATATATATATATATATATATATATATATTGATAATTAATTTGAGAGGACCATGTCTTCTCCCAAGTAAATGTGAGGGCACATTGGGGAATGTGAGATGTAATTAAATGGAGAGGACCATGTCTTCTCCCTAATAAATGTGAGGGTACATTGGGGAATGTGAGATGAATATATATATTATTTGAAATAATGGAAGGAGACCATATCCTACCTAAGATTCACTTTGAGAAGGTAAGTTGGGAATTTAAATAATAGAAACCATGAATTTTATATTAGACCAATATTTCTCAATATTTTCAGATAATGTAAACATTAATAAAATTTGCAGGATAAGATTTAAGTGGGGCATTACATCTTGGAAGTGCTGGAGGGAGAGAAATCTATGGAATACTTTCAAGTTTCTTTACAAATTTATTGACTGATGGCATGTTCCTTGGAGCTCCATTCTCTGCGATCAGAGATGTGAAGGCTTCTGCATTTTCTTCATTCCCTGGCTGCAAGGAAGGGTGAAGATCTCCCTCCTCAAAGCGTTGCATGGTCTGGTTGGCCTCAGCAGCAAGAGGCTGCCAAGAGAGGACTCTGCAAGGGTAGCGGCGGCTAGGTCAGCGCAAGCTCAAGCTAGGTTGTTGCGTGAGCTTCTCTTTTACATATTCCTTTTCAATTATTATTATTATTATTAAAAATAAATAGTAAAAACTAAAAAAAACAAAACAAAACAAAAAAAAACAAAAAAACAAAAAAAAACAAAAACAAAACAAAACAAACAAAACAAAAACAAACTTATTAATTATATTTTAAAATTATAAATTATGAACCATTTAATAACATTAATATTATTTTTATATAAAATATTACAGTTAACATTAATATTATTTAATATTCCCGGATGCGGGTGCAATTGCAACGTGGTAATGGCATGTGCCATCACGTGGGCAAGTGGCAGGCCCGCGGTGTCCAAGGGTACCACATTAAGCGGTTTATTACTATGCATAAGCTCGGACAGAGGAAGGCATTAATGCCTGTCATCTCGGCTCGAGGGAGGGGAATGGAGATCGATGCAATGGAATGTTTTAAGGAAGGAATGTGCAGTGTACAGGGGAATATGGGTAAGCATTGCGCAGGTGCCTTGCTTCGCTCAGAAGGCAATGAGCATAAGAATTTGAGAGGCGTCACGCTGGTTTTTAAGCCAGGAGAAAACGCACCCTGCAACGGTGCTGAGACTGTGTTGGTTTTCATTGTGGGAGGAGCTCGGGGTGCTTGGGTAAGGCCGCATTCAGCAATGCCGAGGGAGAGGCCGCGGATGGGCAGCCGAAGAGGGGGAACCAGAGGCAGGGCCCTCTCGCAGCAGCAAAATTTCAATTCGCCCTCCTCCTCCATCGAAGTAACATCAATGCCGCGGAGGTACCAAGGCAGCAATGAGGAGGACAGTGGTTTTGATGGCAGAAATCCAAGTTCAGAGGAGGGTCAGCAGGAGCTCCCTATGCTCAGGTATCGACTCCCTTGCCCTCAAGCTAATTCCACTCTGATAGTGTCTATTTCGGTTGAGCCGGGCATCTCTCAGAACATAGAGGCAGAGCCTCTCCCAGAATGGCCTCGCTCCAGCAGAGAGGAATCTCCGGTCGCTTGCCTTCCGGTTGGGGTAGGCACCCGTGGGTTGGCCCCGGGACGTGTGCTCGGTCCTGAACTTGTGCGCCCAGCCTCTAATTGTGAACATGATGCCGGCCCTTCAACGCTGGCTGGTCCAAGCAAGCCAGCACCAGAAGGGAGCCCGGACGCGGTCATCCAGCTCTCCGACTCTGAAGATACGCTCCGTTTCGGCTGCCGGATTGAAGAAGCGCCCCAGACTACCGATGACGAATAAACTCGCCCCGGTAACCTCTGTTGTTTTTCTTGGGTTCTCAATGTATGACTCTGCCAAGCGTTATCCACATCTCTGTCAATGTGTCGGCTTTAATTGTTCAAGTGTCGAATGTAATTGTTCAAGTGTCGGCTGTAATAGTCCAGGTGTCTGTTGGTCTTTGTATGGGTCAGTCCATGGCCCTGGTGTCTGTTCTGTTACTACGTGTTCTGTCAATATGTCTTCAATGGTCAAGCAACAAATTCCAATTTTGAATCTGCTCAATTTTGGAAATGAAAGCAGGGCAAGGAAAGGGCTGATAGGCAAAACTTCAAAGCCTTGCCCATTGTAATCTTTATGTATCTCTGTTTTGTATAATAATAGATTTAGTCATATTCAGAAGAAAAAATATATATATATATATATTATTTAATATTAATATTAATTTTATGTTAAAATAATATTATATATTATTATCCGTACAAATTTTGCCTCCCAATAATAATAATAAACTCTTCCTCCGCACATTGATTTTTTCCTTTATAACATTTTATTATTATTATTTTAAATTATTTAACTATAAATTTCTATATGAAAATTTCTAATATTATAAATACTTGTGAAAATATCCACTCTCAAATTAATATTATTTTATTTTATTTTAATTATTTAACCATGAATTGTTGTTATTTTTTGTGTTTTGACCTATTTTTTTTTAATGATTTATAGGAATTGGATCTCCTTCGTAATATAAAATATCGGATTCGAATTCATGCCGGGAAACCCTTGCGTGAATTTGCGATATATTTTTTTTAATGAAAAATAGGAATTGGATCTCCTTCGTAATGTAAAATATTGGATTCGAATTCATGCCTGGAAACCCTTGCGTGAATTTGCGAATTGGCATATTTAGTGAAGTTATGGGAATTGGGTCCCTTTTGTAATATAAAGTATTGGATTCAAATTCATACCTCTAAATTCGTGAGAAGGGAATTGCTGTTAAAGTCACATGCCATTGTCACAATCTTCACGAGATAAAACAAAATTATTTTTCAAAGTGTGTAATTTAAGTTTCTCTGAAGTTTTAACACATTTTTCAAAATATGTATTCATTGATATCTCGATTTATTTTCCTTGTGATAAGAATATTCTTTTTCCGAAATCGATGGAATGAAAATTGTCAAAATCATTTGTATTTAGTTTACTTCTCTTTTAAAATGAAATAATAATATTTTTTCAAAATATAAATTTAATTTAATTAATAAAAATATATATTTATTTTTCATTATCCTTTACTTTTATTATTATAAAAAATCACTAAAGTAAAATTAATATTTGAAAAATACATGATAATTTTTTTATTATTAAAAAAAACATTTAAATTTACTTGTTTATATAACATTATTTAGAGCGAGTAAATTGAATTCAAACGATTGTATAAAATTATTTTCTTACTAAAAAGTTAAACAATATCTAATTTAATATACGTGATTAAAATTAAATGTAATTGTAAATATATAATTGGATTTTTGCATTTTTGTTGCTTTAGAGTGATTATTCTTAAATGTATCAATTTTTCTAAGTTGTGAGTTTTTGTTTTATATCGTCTTAATCAATAATGGTTAGATTTGTAGAGGAAGGTCCATTTTACTCCTTTTCTCAAATCATAGTTTCAAAGTCAAGATGGGTTTGTGACTTTTGACCAATAATCAAGCTGAGCTTCTAGCTTGCAAAAAACCTGTTCCTCTATGCAAAAGAGAAGGGTTGCTCTCGGTTACACATTTTTGGGGATTCCAAGCTATCTATAAATTGGATCAATGACATAACCACTTGTAGGAATATCTACCTTATGCCTACTCTAGAGGAGATAAAATGTATTACTAATACTTTCACATCTTTCTCTTGCTCTCATATATGCAGGGAAAGCAATCATGCCGTTTATAGGCTATCAAAAAATGGTTTCCTTCTAGAGAATAATCTTTGGGCTATAATGGAACAGGTCAATGGTCAATCACATGAACACTTCCATCGTCCATACAGGGATCATATCACGGCTCCAGTTACTGATATTGATTAACACACTACCCCATTCATATACTGATGCATTCCTTTTTTGTTTTTGTTAGACAACTCTCAGTTTTTCAACTGATGGGTTTTTACGCATACTCACAGGGACAAGCCATATTTTTACTATACAAAGGGACTATTCGGGCCCTGCATGATGTTTTGTGTACATTCCATTGCACATGGATTCAACATATCTATAGTTTTTGGAAGGCCTTGATTTTTTGGCTCTCAGATCTCTCTTCAATTTGTTCTCTCTCATGGACAATTCGGTTTTAGTGACCTTTTTCTAATATATGCTTGTTATATAAGGCAATGTAATTTTTTCTCCTTTTATCTTAGGTATTATGGTTGACATATGCTCTATCATTTTGACCTTTTATCCTCAAGCTGTTGGCATTATGAGACAAGTGTTGTCCTTGATGGCAAATCACACAGATGACAGATCATAGTGCAGTAGGTCAGTAGCAAGGAATTGATGATCAGACTACAAGAATGAAGAGAAAAGTATATACGCAGGTTCATCATGACCAATCCGCGTATACACGCAGGTTAGACATTCCAAAGTCGCGTATGCGTATGCACGCACGTTCATGCACGGAAAGGCGCGTACATGTGGGAGAACTTGCTTTTGGTCCGTGATATTTAGCCCTTGGTACTTGAACCTATGGTTTTAGACCATGGTATCTCGTCAGAAGTGTTGATCCCAAGTATTGGGTCCATGGTATTGATTTGTTATGGTGTTGCACCATGGTATTGAGTAAGGCCTAAGACTATAAAAGGAGAAGAAGATCATTAGGCAAAGGCAATTTGAGAAAGTCTTGAATATCTGATGAAGTATGAGATCCAGTATGCAGGTTATGGGTTTATGATGCATTGCTTGATCTAAGCTAAGGAGGAATCTCAACGGTTGATGGAGAACAAGATCTAAGGATAGATCGGGATCTAATGGCTTGGAATGAATCATCTCTATACAGTTTGATCTTGTTTAGTCTAGATCTGTATACTGACGCATGTAATGTTCTGTAAATGTTATGGGTATGATTGATGTCTTGAACAGCTGCAATGTTATGAGAAAATATTTGTAGATCTGTACGCGGGTTGGCTTTGGTGAAAGCGCGTATGTATGCAGGTTTGGTTCGTCATAGTAGCGTATACATTATGAAGTATGATATTTGAAGTTGCAGTTGGGTCTGATTGTTATTGCAGAGTTCTGTTGTCTGCTCTGTGTTCTGGTGACAGTGTTGTTGACAGGGTTTCAGTGTTTCAGTGATTGATGATGCTAGTATTGATTGTTTTTGTGCTTCAATGATATTGATGGGTCCAATATGAAAATTGGATGAAACGTGGCCTTCAGATTATGGTGTTGTGCTTCAGGAGTATCCAGTCTGAAAATTTATGAAACGTGGTACCTGGAGGAAGAAAGAGAAGTTTGTAGCCTTCTGTAGGTCGGCACCTACGTACTAGTACATCATCTAGTACAAGAGCTAAGGGGGTGGTAGCTCCCTTCCAGTAGCAGCTAGAAAACGAGTAAATATTGGAGCATTTCAGTAGGTCGGCACCTACATACTAGTAAATGGATCGGCTAGTACAAGAGCTAAGGGGGTTGTAGCTCCCTTTCAGGAGAGTCTGGAGAATGAGAGAAGGTTGTAGCCTTCTGCAGGTTGTAGCCTGAGTACTAGTAAAGGACTGCACTAGTACAAAATCATTGTAAAAAGAAGTTTCTAATTGAAAGAAGATAGAGACATATTGCAGCAACTGGTTTTCACCCACATTGGGTTTCCACCTTATATCATGGTGTTCATGTGTGCTTCTTATGTGAGATGATCTGTTCTGTTTTACTGCACCTACTTATTGTTCATATGGTTAGTTATGTTCAGATGCACTAACTAAAGATCAAAATTTAATGGATTAACTGAAACATGAGTATTCTGGATATACGTTAGTTACATTAGACACTATTGTGTATACACGCGGGTTCTATTAACTAAAGTAGCGTATATGTATCTAAGTATGGAAATGAAAAGTTTTATTGATTTGATAATACTGATTCACCCCCCCCCCCCTCTCAGTATTATTTCCAACACAAGCGAGCTAAAAATGTTAAGTTGCAATATTGGGATTTTTCAAGAATACACTCTTGTAGTGTATATGTAGAATGTAAATTCATCATTTTATTATGAATGAAATTACGAATATTTTTCTTCAGGGGAAAAAAAATATCCATTAAATGGAAATGTTATAGATGGATAACAAGGTTTTGTAGTTGTAGGGCCAAGGGCCTTGCTGCACCAAGCTCCTCGTGTGTTGTTACACATAACAAATCTGTTTGTTTCTAAATATGACCCGCCCTAGCACTCTGACTATGGATGATAAATTGGTTGATTAATCCCACGATTCATTGGAAGGTGCTCAAATCTAGGAGTCCCCAGCACTTGTACCCCTCTTGTAACTTCCATCCTTCTCATCAGTTGTTCTATCAAATCAGTCCTATCAGTCCCCCCAACCTCCTTGATAACACTCTTAAAAAAATTGTAGTTGGAATCCTAGGTGAGTCTTGTCACATATGATAGTCCTTTAATAGTGACAACCAAACCTATATTGCCTCTCTTACCTCCCCTAAATGTGCCCTCCCTCCTCTCGATTCCATGCCTTGTCCTCCACAATTTCTTTTTCGACGTTCCTCATACCCTAGTTTTCTTAGTGATATATTGATGTTGGATATGTTGAATGGGTGTGGAGACTCCTCCAGGCCTACCCTCACCGCGAATTCAACTAGCGGCGAGGCACAAAAGCTAAATCTGAAATGCATTAAACAGAAAGTGGAAGAGCCCAACTTGGTTCTAGGAAAGTACATACAACTAAACGACATTCACAAGATGGAGGATTCAGTAGCCATCGGTAGGTTTGCAAGCAAAAGGATGTCCATGGCCATTCTCACGAAATGGATAAAGACAATTTTCTCCCCTCTTAGGTTATTCACCTTGCTACATTATAATAGGCAAGGGATGGATGGGCTAAATCGCTAACTTAGTAGAGGACATGTGGAACATATTATAGGGCCATTGGTCATGGGGCTCGCAAGCCTTGTATACAAAAATTGGATAATAAACCACCCACTAAGAAAAATTTACTATTGTATTGATTTGGGTC
The DNA here is from genome assembly GCA_031772625.1 of Pinus tabuliformis. Taxonomy (NCBI): domain Eukaryota; kingdom Viridiplantae; phylum Streptophyta; class Pinopsida; order Pinales; family Pinaceae; genus Pinus; species Pinus tabuliformis. Next base: position 171,136,293 of record CM062819.1, on the reverse strand, counting down.
CAACTACTAGGTTTAAACATGATCTTCTAGTATGAGGACATTTTGAAGGATATAGTGAATGCCTTGGGTTTCTTCTCTGAAGCTAACCTATCCTATCAACAAACTAGTTACATAGCCATGGACCAAATACTAGTGGGGCTAAATCTAATCTTAGGCTTGCCATAGTCGATTTCCATTGACACAGGGTATTTGGTGCATCGCCATAGCCTGGACTATGAGGGTATGCCTTTCAAGTGAAACCAATATCATGCTTATGGACACTTAGGCAAGGAATGTCCACTGGAAAATCAAAGAAGAAGTGGGTTTGCAAGGACACACTATATTTTGTTTTTTCTCTCCATCCCTCATGATATGCTCCACCTTCGGCCCACTCTCTTCCAACCACTCCAGTGACAGAGCACATCTCTACTTTTGTAGACGACAATAAAGGTTTTCAATCATAGGATCTCCCTCTTGTTCCTACATCACTCTTGAAGTAGGCACCCACATTGTTGATTGTTTCTTCAGGGAGACATCCCCCTCCAAGTAAGCAAAAGCCGCCAACCCTCCCATGCTTATTTCATTCCTTTAAATTTTTTATCATCTCCCTCTGAAGCTACTGCTCTAATTCCATCAAATTTCTCTTGTACAAATATAAACCATAAGGACTTATTATCCACCCTACTAAATCTCTCTCTCCATACCTCCTTACGTCTCTTCTCTTATCCCCCCCCCCCGGCATACCTACTCTTCCCACTACTTTCTCTCTTGCAAATGTACCCCTCCTCCTTAGTGTGGTTGATCCAGGTGGATACTAGTGCCCACCCACCAAGTCCACTTGGACACCCACCATTGTTTCTTTCAGCTTTTCAATTTCCTTAATTATAGCACAGTTTACTATTTTTAGCAGTTTTTCAGGTCCTGAACTTCCAGAGCCATTTTAAGGCCCTAAACGACGTTTTTTGGGAAAACTGAGAGCAACATGGGTCCATGGACCGATGTTGCTCTTCCCAGAGTTGTATTTCTCGAATAGATCTTTCTAACGAGATATTGTGCCCATCAAACGGAGATCGTATGCCAAAGTTACAACCCCGGGAAGTTGATGTACCAATTTACCCAACGGGGCCCATAGTTTGGCATTTCATCTTCTAGGGTTAGGTTTTTGGATTTTTAGGGTTTTCCATTGTTTCTCAACAATAAATAGGCCTTCGAGCCTCATTGTAACACAGTTCAGAGGCATGTAGCTGCCACATCTCTTCTCAGAGATAAGTTACCATCGCCCTAGCTGGTCTATTTCCATTTTTGTTTGTAAGCATATTTCAGTATTTTACAGTAATGAAATGAAGTATTATTTCCATTGCATCTATGTATTTATGGGTATCTCATCTCTGTATTTATGGTTATCTCTGTAATTTGTTGCGTTCCTGTTTAAATCCAGATCAATGGTGTCAAAGCAATCTGCTTTTTCTTTTTCTTTGCATGTCCCCAACGAGGTTGGGATATAAGGAGTTAGGGCTTGAACTGGTTGAACCTTTGCAAGACCAACCTTGCAAATCTCGACGGCCTCCGATGGCGGATGAAAATAAAGACGAGGCCTATCAAAATCTTGCTTGAAGAAGCCCTTGAGCGACAAAGGAACACGATGATGGACATCTTTGCCCAGATCCTTCAACGGCTACCCAAAGGTGAAGCAATAGCTTCCAATAGCTACTCTAGAAACGCCACACCCTTTAAGGTACAAGTCAATTTTGAAAATCCCCATCTTCGAGGGTCAAATAGACGCAGATGTCGTAGATAAATGGTTAAATCTGCTAGAAGGGTATTTTTCTATTCATGATTTTTCGAGTCGGGAAAAGATTATTTTCACTCTTCTCAAAGCAACCCCCCACGTCAAGGACTGTTGGGAAACCTACTGCAAGCAAAAGGATGAAAGTACAGACTAACTATTTTCAACCGCACCCACTTGGAATTCATTCCAGACTGGCATCAAGGAGCAGTGTTACCTTGTCGGAAGCTATGAGGATCAATACATAAAGTGGACCACACTGCGGCATGGAAGGGACCAAGACATGCAAAAGTTTACCAATATTTTCCATACTCTTCGCACAAAGTTGGGTATCAAGGATTCGGAGCAGCATTTGGTACTCAAATATCGCGTCTGCCTGCACAAGTACATCCAGGAAGAAATAGAGTTCCTGAACATCTCCTCACTCAACACGACATATTGATATGTCGTCAAGGTTGAGCAAAAGTTTAAACTGAAGAAGGGAGACTTTGGATCTGTGAATCTGAAGCAAGGGAAAGGTGCCCCCAAACCGCAGAACAAAGGACAAAGCCAAGCCAAGGTGGCCCAAGACAACCCACCAAAGCTGCAAGCAAAGAACAGTGTCGCGAAGCCGAAAAAGGACACGGGAAAGTGGTGTGAGTTCCATAAGAGCTCCACTCACAACACAAGTTAGTGTCGGGTCAAGTAGTCACTGGTGGCCGAGCTAAGGGTTTCGGAATTAGATGCATGTTCTAACTCTAAGTCAGAACCTGACAAGGGGAATGATAAAGGGAAGCAGATTATCAATGTGGAGCCCAACGCCATTGTTGCCACCACGAAGATCCAGAAGGAGGAACCCAAAGACCCAGAGGAGGAGGAGCGTCTCTTCCACTCGCAGATGTGGGTAAAGGGCTCCCCGCTATATTTCATTGTCGACAGCGGGAGCCAAAAGAACCTCATTTCAACAGAGGTCATGAAGCGGTTGGCCTTACCGAACACAACACATCCACAACCGTACACCATCGAGTGGCTTCACCAAGGACAAGAACTTCGCATAAGCCAACAATGTTGCCTTCCATACAACATCAAGCCCTTCACAGATGAGGTATTTTGTGACGTTGCTCCCCTTGATGTTTGTGATGTATTATTAGGACAACCATACTTGTGGAAGTGACATGTTGTGTATGAATGAAGGCCCCGTGTTGTTATTGTTACTTTGGGAAATAAGTTGTACAGGATACCGAAGGTAGCACCGCCTACCGCCATCTCTTTGGTTACTGCAAAATAATGTAGTAAGATCATTTCCAAAACCAGGAAATTTGTTTTCCTGATGATACACCCTCAAGGAAAGAAGAAGACAGTGGCCACAACCTCTAGACATGGCCCCTCCACACGACAACTACAGATGGACAAGGTTGTGGAGGAGTACGAGGACATCTTCACCTCCCCCAGAGGGGTTCCTCTGCACTATCAGGTCAAGCACTCCATCGATCTAACCCAGGTGCGGCACTTCCCAATGGACCAATCTATTGGTGCTCCATTCTAGAGAACGATGAAATCAAGAGGTAGATTCAAGAGTTGTTGCAGAAAGGTCACATCCATCCGAGTTCATCACCTTGTGGGAGCTCGATCGTGTTGGTATAGAAAAAGGATGGGACTTGGAGACTCTGTATTGACTATTGAGCGTTGAACAAGATCACTGTCCTTAATAGGTACCCGATCCCATGGATTAATGATCTCCTAGACCAACTGAAGTGGGAAAAATATTTCAGCAAGATTGATTTGAAGTCAAGATATCACCAGGTACCAATCGAACCCTCCTATGTGTGGAAGACTACCTTCAAAGCCAAGGAGGGCCTTTTCGAATGGTTGGTTATGCCTTTCGGATTAAGGAATGCTCCTGCAACTTTCATGAGGCTAATGGATGACATCTTGTGGCCATTCACCAACTCATTTGTAGTGGCATACTTGGATGACATTCTGATCTTCAGCCAAAGTTGGAAAGAGCACCTCCACCACATCCGACAGGTTCTCCAAACACTGCGGCAACACAAGTTATGTGCCAATTTAGAGAAATTCACTTTTGGCATGACCCAGGTTCAGTATCTCGAATACATTATTGATGAACGGGGGCGCATGTGGATCCAGCCAGGATCCAAGTCATTCGAGATTGGCCATCTCCAACCACTCTAACAGAGCTTTGAAACTTTCTAGGTCTTGTCAACTTCTACCGCAGGTTTGTGTTGGGATTTTCTCATATCACTTGGCCCTTGAGTCAAGTCACCAAGGGAGGAGCGAAAGCAAAATTCTTTTGGTCCGAGTCCCAACAGAAGGCATTCACAGAGTTGAAAGATCGCCTCTGCTCGGCACCAGTGCTCACATTACCAGACTTGCAACAACTATTTGAGGTCAAGACAGATGCCTTTGACTATTCTATTGGGGTAGTCCTTACTCAACACGGGCATCCAGTGGCATATCACAGTGAGACACTTTCAGACACAGTCCGGAAGTATCCCACTTATGACAAAGAGATGTATTCCATTGTGCAGGCCTACCGACAATGTAAGCATTACATTTTGGGGAAGGAAATGGTCATCCACACATATTGCCAACCCCGGCAGTTCATACAGACCCAAGGGAAATTGCAGAATGATCGCCATTAGAAGTGGTCCACATACCTACAACAGTTCCATTTAAATGTCAAGTATAAGAAGGGTAGCACTAATAATGTTGCAGATTGCCTCAATCGACCACCGATCATGGCGTTAACCATCGTGCTCAACACTTGTGGGCACAAGACTTTTGATTGGCCACTTCTCTACAAAAGTGACCAAGAATTCGGCCACACATACCAGACACTCATGGAGGGTCAACATGTTCCAAATTTTCACCTCCACGATGCCCTGTTATGCCACCTGGGTCACCTTTGTGTTCCTTCAAGCGAGTGTGCCAAGATGATTTGGGAAGCACACTACAATCGGGTTGTTGGGCATTTCGGGCTCGAGAAAATGGTGGTAGTACTGCAAAAGTATTTCCATTGGGCAAATCTTTGACAGGATGTTAGGAAGTACATCAGATCATGCACTGCCTGCGCCATTGCCAAACCGACCATCAAGAAGCAAGGCCTCTATACCCCGCTTCCTACCCCTATTCGACCTTAGGAATCCAAATCCATGGATTACATGTTGGGCCTTCCTTATAGTAAGCATGCAAATGACTATGTTTTCATCGTCGTCGATAGGCTCTCGAAGATGGCCATTATGGTGGCCTGCAAGAAGAATATTACAGCAGAAGCCATTGCTAAACTCTTCTTTGAACGAGTGTGGGTACACTTTGGGATCCCACAGTCTATCGTCTCAGATCGAGATAGTAGGTTCCTTAGTACATTTTGGTCCAGCCCTTGGTCGATGCTGGACACCAAACTCGATAAGTCCACAGCCTTCCATCCTCAAACTGATGGCAAGAAAGAGGTTGTGAACAGGATGATTGTACACATTCTGTGCATGTACAACTCAAAGCATCCACGCACATGGGATGAGAGCCTCCCCTATGTTCAGCACAGCTACAACCGGGCTCCCCACAGCTTGACTGGCCACAACCCTTTTCAGGTGGGCTTGGGATTCTAGCCACTGTGTCCCATTGATGTGGCCATGCCATTTGCAGCTACTCACGCATATTCATCTTATGTCCAGTTTGAAACAGATAAGACAAACAACTTCATTAAGCACATCCAACATATTTGCCAGTAAGTCCATAACATTTTGGAGAAATCAAATGCCAAGTACAAGTAGCGACATGATCAACATCGGGTGCCACATAAGTTTCAGGTGGGTGACAAGTCTGGTTGCATTTGCAAAAGGAATGCCTTACCGGAGTCTATCGGAAACTCAGACCACTCTGATATGGTCCTTACACCATTACCAAGGCTGTGGGAGACAATGCATTTGAGCTCAACATTCCCCCATTCCTTGGCCTGCACCCAGTGTTCAATGTGGACCGCCTTCGGCCATACTTTCCACCATTACTAGACACATTCGACATTGCAGAACAACTCACACCCACAGAGTTAAATCCAGATTGCATGGAACAAGCTGCAACTGATTGGATCATGGACACACAACTCAAGCACACTCGGCAGCAGAATATCCAACTGTATCAAATTGTCAAAGCAAGCCAACTCCTTCACCAGGGCAAGTGGCTCACAAGGGACCAAGTTCAACAAAAGTTTCATCTTCTCATGGAGGAACTCAACTTAATGGGGACCATTACTTCTTAAGGGGGGAGGAATGCTCCAGGTGGATATTGGTGGCCACCCTCCAAGTCCACTTGGACCCCCACCATTGTTTCTTTCAACTTTTCGGTTTCCTTAATTGTAGCACAGTTTACTATTTTTAGCAGTTTTTCGGGTCCTGAACTTCCAGAGCCGTTTTGAGGCCCTAAACGACGTTTTTTTTGGAAAATTGGGAGTAACATGGGTCTATGGACTGATGTTTCTCTTCCCAAAGTTGTAGTTCTCATATAGATATTTCTAACGAGATATTGTGCGTGTCAAGCGGATATCGTATGCCAAAGTTACGACACTGGGAAGTTGATGTACCAACGAGGCCCACAGTTTGGCGTTTCATCCTCTAGGGTTAGGTTTTTGGATGCTTAGTGTTTTCCATTGTTTCTCAACAATAAATAGGCCTTCGAGCCTCATTGTAACACATTTCAGAGGCATGTAGCCGCCACATCTCTTCTCAGTGATAAGTTACCATCGCCCTAGCTGGTTTATTTCCATTTTTGTTTGTAAGCATATTTGAGTATTTTATAGTAATGAAATGAAGTATTATTTCCGCTACATCTCTGTATTTATGGGTATCTCATCTTTGTATTTATGGTTATCTCATCTCTGTATTTATGGTTATCTCTGTAATTTGTTGCTTTCTTGTTTAAATCTGGATCAATGGTTACCTTAACTAGTTTCCATCCTCTCCCCCTCATCACAATCTTCATTCTCACTCAAAACCCCTACATCACCAGGTTTCAAGCTTGGATTCTTGGAGGTAGGGAATAATAAGCTACCCAATAGAGGAAGAAAATCCTTCCTCACACTGGCTTAGTGATAGGTGGGCTCAAAAATTCACTCAAGGAAACAAAAGTACATCCCTGGGGTCCTTAGAGCACAATTCTCCCATATTGTTTGAAAATGATTTTGTTATCCCTCAACTATAGGGGATTGACTGATTCCTCCAAAAAATTGGCCCTAAAAAGAATGATCGATGCACACCATCCTTGTGTTTTATTTCTTTAAGAAATGATGATGAGGGGGTGGAGGAATAATCTATGATAAGAAAACTTCTCCCCCATTGCGATTTTTTCTCTTTTAACGCTTTTGGGCATTCGGGAAGGCTCATTTCGTGCTAGAATACTCTCTGCATTCAACAAAAGTCAAATTAGTCCATAGGCTCAGTGCTAGCCCTAGATATTTTCTCAGTTGATCTTGAATTGTCATTCCTTTACTATAATTTCTATGGTACTTACTCCAACAGAAAATCATATTAGGAAAAATTCTTGAAGTTGCATCTAATTTCTCCACACAATACCTAATGGGAGGTGATCTAAATTTTACCATAAGGGAATCTGAGATCTAAGGTCCCTTGGGCACTTCTAACCCCCTCTCAGAATTTCTAGTGGAACATCTCGACAATGTTGGAATCATAGACCTCCTTCCCCAAAAATTCAGCTCACCTAGACAAATAATTGTGTTGGGATGGCTAAAGTTTCAAAATGTTTGGATTAACTCCTAATCGTTGAATCTTTGTTTGATCATAATATCATAATGCATCAATGAGTCTCCATAAGTGGATATTTGGATCATCACCCGATCATCCTTGAACTCGATCCTTCTCTCCTAAAGGCACTCAACCCCTTCAATATAAAACCACATTGATTTGAATATCCCTCCCTTCATGAAGCCATCAAATAGGTTGGTGCCCTTTCTCCCCTGTCTCCCTTGTCTCCCCATTGAATAAGTTCCAAAGGAATTTAAAGTCATCCAAATTAATAATATTAAAATGGGATAAAAAAGAGAGCTTTAAACACTGAAGCCTTGGTAGATATTGAGGAAAACCTGAAAGTCTCCCTTGATCAAAAACACATATGAGCTTGAGTCAATTAAACATAATGAATATATCAAATCCCTTGAAGTATAAAGGAGGAAAATCCTCCTAGTAAAGAAAAGGAGTGGTGCATGAAAATCAGATTTGTATGGCTTCAAGATGGGGATGAAAACTATCATCAAGAATCAGTTGTTGCAATGTATGTCTCATTATCGGCTGTGGGTTGGGTCAAGAGGCATATCTGACCACTCACCTATCTACCTGGAAGTATCTAGTCCGCCAAACAAACCATGGGCACCCTTCAAGTTCAACTTTGTATGGCTTTAGGATCCCTCCTTCATTGAGTTGATCACTAATCACTGAATACAAAACCCACCCTCTCGGTATCATTCATGGGCTGGAGGTTTTTGTCAAAACCTTCTTTAGCTCAAGAATCTCACTATCAAGTGGGCCAAAGAAAAACATCAAAAGGATAACCATATCCTCTCATCTGTGGAAGCAGCCCTGGCGGACCTTATCGATGATAACAATAGGGGATTCATGAGTGTTGAAACCAAATCCTATCTGATTGAACTGGAAAATAAAAGAGAAAAAACCTTGAAGGAACGGGAGGAATCTTGGAGACTCAAGAGCCATGTTATCTGGCTCAAATTAGGGGATGAGAACTAGGTATTTTCAAAACTATGCCAAAGCAAGAAAAGCCTCCAACACTATCTGGAAATTTCCCACCCCTGACGGAGAAATTGCAAAAATTTTCCACCAGCTCTCATAGTTGGGCATATCACACTTCCAACAGCTTTTTAAGGAACCACCTGTCTCAAACCTAGCTGAGATCATTCGAGTAGCAAGGCATTTTCCTAGATTTTTCACCCAGGATACAGTCGATGAGATCACTTCACATATCACCAGAGAAGAACTTGAAGGGATTCTTAAATGGTTCAAGAAAGACAAAAGCCCTGGGCCGGACAGATGGCCTATTTAATTTTACTTAGCATTCTTTGAAATCATCGGGAACGACCTTCTCATTATAGTCGAAGAGTGTAGGACATCTGGAAGAATGTATGAGGCCATCAATACCACTTTCATTGCTCTCATCCCGAAATCGGATTCCCCGACATCCTTCAATGATTTCCATCCAATTTCACTCTACAATACCATTTACAAAATCATCGCTAAGATCATAGCAAATCAGCTTCGACCCATACTATCCCATCACATCTCCCCTGAGCAATTTGCTTTCCTCCATAACAGGCAGATCCATGAAGCCATTGGCACAGCCCAGGAAGCCATTCATTCTATCAAATCTAAGAATCTGAAAAGCATAATTCTCAAGATTGATCTTGCCAAGGCCTTTGATCGAGTAAGCTGGCTCTTCATAAAGATGATACTTATCCACTTAGGATTCCCTATAGCTTTCATAAACTGGATTATCTCCTGCATAAACATAGTCTCCTACAACATTATGATTAATGGTTCGGCATCCCATTTCTTTCATACCGATTGAGGGCTAGGTAGGGATGTCCTCTGTCACCTCTACTATTCCTTTTAGTGATGGAAGGTCTCAGTAGGCTCATTGCCTCTGCAAAAAGGGAGGGCAGACTAAATGGCTTGAGAATGAAGGAACTCTACCATCTCACACATCTTCTCTTTGTAGATGAAGTCTTGATATTCCTAGATGGCAGCATTAGGGACTTGGCCACCTTCCATGAGATTCTCATCCTCTTTGAAAAAGCCACTAGAATGATTGCAAATCAAACAAAATCTACGATCACCCTGCCCATACTGCCCCTCAAAAGGTCAGAGTATTGCAAATGTACTTTCATTACATTCCTCACAACCTCTCGGATGGTCTCAAATATTTGGGTTTCTGAATAAAACCCAACAGCTATAGGATTGCTGACTCGATCTGGTTAGTGATCAAACTGGAGAAGAGGTTGAAAATTTGGAACCATAGATTGCTCTCAAGAGCAGGGAGAGTAGTCCTGATTAAATCTGTTCTGGAAGGTACCCTAGTATATTGGATGTCTCTTGCCTGGATCCCACGGGGGATCCTCAATCGTATACAACAGATATGTTGTTGATATCTATGGAATGGTCATAAGGAAGGTAAAACATTTGTTTGGGTAAGCTAGAAGAACATTGCTTTGCCAAAGAAATGGGGAGGGTGGGGGTTAAAATATTTGTCTTATTTTGCCCAAGCTCTCGCAGCAAAGATGAGCTGGTCCCTTCTCACTGCAAACAACCTTTGGACAATTGTGACATACCATAAATACAACTGGCCTCAAAAGATTCTGGATTGGGTCCATCAACAAGATTGGCCTCGTGGGGGAATATCCATTGTTTGGAAAACAATATTACAGACAATGCCTTTTATCAAAGCAAATTTGGCATGGCGCATAAACAATGGTTCTTCTGTGAGAATTGGTATCGACCCCTGGATAGGTGGGGGTAACAGATATCTCCTACCCCTGGACTTCTTACATCATCTTAATCACAAGGATATCAAGACAATCGCTCAGATTGCTGATCAAGAACACAACTCCATTCTTAGTCAACGATGGCAAACAATTCAAGAGTTGAATATTCCTGTACAGTGGCAGCACACATGGGAATCACACCTCGGGGCTCTGTCCGAAGTGCATATAACCCTCAATCAGGACCCTGATGTTTTAGTATGGACTCCTGTTGACCATGGGAAATACAGTCCAAAACAGGGATATATACATCTTCTACAGCCCCGTAAGCCTAACCATGCTATTGAATGGTGGTAGCAGCTATGGAGACTGAAAGCTCCCCCTCGGGCCCATCTCTTTATGTGGTGCATATTAAGTAACAAAACCCCCACAGGAGAGGCACTTATGCATAGATCCATCTTCGGGCTGAGCTGGTGCGTTCTTTGTAAACAAGAAACTGAATCAAATGAGCACCTGTTCTTGCTCTGCCCATCCGCTACCCAATTCTGGCAAGCAGTAACACAACAACTCTCAATGAGAAATGCATGGCAGGGCCCTACTATTCTGCAAGCTTGGAATAATTGGATCACAGTGCACCAAAGACTAAAAACACAATGTTTACCACTTATTATCTGCTGGACCATATGGCTTGCCTGAAACCGCCTTATTTTTAAGAATGAGCCCGTTTGTTGGCCTCTGCTCATCGCTAAGGCAGTGGCAGTCTTCCATGACATCCCTGATGAGGAACCATCACACACTCATCGAGACCTGGTAGCATTGAAAAATCTCGGCCATGGGCTTTTTTCGATGGGGCTGCTCAACCTCAAGGCAGTGGGGGGGGTTTCTGTTTATACCTCTCGGATCAACATTATTTCAAAGTCAAATTAGGACTAGGGGAAGGAACAAATAACTTTGCTGAGCTTATCACTCTCAGACATTTGCTTCATTTTGCACTTGCACATAACTGCTCTTCCTTACAGATCTTTGGAGACTCACAAATAATCATCAACTGGTTCAATACAAAAAATCATTGTCATGCTATATCTCCGCAAAATATTTTGGATGATGTATACAATCTCAAAACGGGATTTAATATGGTCTCTTGTCAACATATACACAGGGAATACAATGAAGTTGCTGACAAGCTTTCCAAGGAGGGCTCACTACTTCCCCGAGGCTTGTGGATAATCGTTGAACAACTGGGCTTAGAGGTCTATCAATATCATCACAGGCCATATATAGACCAGGATTACTATAGGGTGGAAAGACCCTAAGTTATATTAGTATATTTTTGCTGTTGTTTATTTTGAGTAACTACATAGACACAACAATATGTATATATCTATATATCTGTGGAAAAAGGAGACAAGTGTACACTTTTTTGATACTGGAAATGGCAAGGCCATATTTTGTTACAACTAAATTATTGTACAAAGGTCTATATTGATCTTCAGATACATCATATGTCAACAGGCATCTACTACATGTAATTTTTCCTCATAATGTTTCTTTGGAAAAAAAAAAGATGGGGATGAAAACACAAAATACTTCCATGGGATTTCAAACCACTGAAATACCATTAACAACATATGGGAGATTAAAAGACCAAATGGATATTTAGTCTCCTCCTTCCATGACATCTCCCATGAAGGTTGTAAACACTCAAATGAGATTTTTAATTGAGAAAATTGAGTAACAATAAACCATCTCTTAAAGGTCATTGGACTCTTCCTCATATTGTAAATCAAGAGGAAAATGACAACCTTATGGCCAATATTACAAAACCTGAGCTATAATGGGTGCTACATAGTTTTTAGAAAGGGAAGAGGTCATGGTTGGATGGGCTCCCCATCAAATTATATCTATAATGTTTATATTTCTTAAGGTGATGATCCATTGAGGGTTGTTGAACTCTCTCACACTTTTCGGTAAAATATGCCACCTTTGAACATTACGTTCATAGCATTGATCCTAAAAGTTGACCACCCAAACTCCTTTAATATCTTCCAACCCATTTCCTTATGTAATACCATCTATAAAATCATCTCCAAAATAATTTCCATTTAAAGACATCCTTCCAGATTACACGCCCCCTTAGCAATTTGGTCTTGCAGTAGGATGTCAAATTCATGAAGCTATCATTCATTACCATGAAGGCCTTCACTATATACACACAAAGCACCAAAAAACAAACTTGTAAAAATTGGATATATACAAAGCCTTTGATAGGGTTAGTTGGCTTTATATCATACTTCTCCTTGTTCATCCAGGGTTTTTCCACTCTCTCATCTCCTAGATACTAAGTTGCATCAACACCTACTCTCTTACTCTTTTGATTAATGGAGAAGTCTCCCCCTTTTGCAATGTGGAGCATGAACTTCATTAGGGATGTCCTTTGTCACCTCTACTCTTCTTGTTGGTTGTAGAGGGCATACGTAGGCTCATCATAGATGCAAAAAAGGAGCATTTTTTCAAAGGCATTTTAATCTCCTACACTTTGACCCATCTGCTCTTTGTGGATGATGTTCTTATATTTTTTTATGGGGACCTGGATCAATTACAATAACCAAAGTTCCTCCTTAACACATTCACAAGGGTCAGTGGCGTGCTTATATATCTTTCAAAATTCTCCCTCTATTGCTAGGGCATGATGGCAGATGCAAGGCATCAAATTGGGACTCTCTTTTCCACTCAAGTGGAGGAGACCACTCTAGGTTTAAAATACCTAGGCTTTATGTTAAAGCCAAACAAATACACAAAAGTATATTGGCATTGGTTACTTGAAAAGATAGAGAAATGAATTCAAGTTTGGCACAAAAAGTGGCTATCCAAGGCAAGCAAACTAGTTCTCTATAAATCTTTAATAGAACTCATTTCAATCTACTAGGCCTCATTGGCATGGATCTTGTTGGGATCCCTCATAAAATTTGGCAACTATCTTCGTGATTCCTATGGGTGGGGTAGGAAGGAAAAATAATGTTTTCTATCATACCCCGACACAATATAGCCAAGCCAAAAGCACTAGGAGGTTATAGATTAAAAAAATCTTCATTGTTTCTCAAAAGCTCTTGTCGCTAAAGTGATTTGGAAAATCATTCAAAGGAAAGGTCTATGGGCTCAAGTCACCTACCAAACATATATAAGCCTCGTCCCACTAATAGAATGGATCTGATCTCTTCAAAAATAGATCAACCGTGGATCTGTCACCTAGAAGGCCATCATAAAAGCTTTTCCCCTTAGTGGCAATTACCTTAGCTAGAATGTTGGAAGTGAAGCACATATACAAATTGGTTTGGATTACTAAATTAGGTGTCAACAAGGCCATCTCCTCCCTTTTCCACTATTACAAAAGCTAAACATTGATGGTATTTTCACATTTAATCACATTCATGATTTTAATTACATGAGGGGTCAACAAGACCCGTCATCATCAGTAACCCTTGAACTAGGTGAGGATTTTTTTTGCTATATGGGACCAATACATCAACGTTATTAGAAAATAATACATCAACCTCTCTGATAATGAAGACTACTTGATTTGGAACCCAACCACCATGGTTATTTCACTCCAAAATTTGGATACTTAAGTATGGCTTTGGAGGCTAGAATGAATGAGCCACCTTGGTGGAGCAAAAAATTATGGAAACTCGAATGTCCTCCAAAGGAAAAATTATTTATGTGCCTGCTCCTCCTGAATAGAGCCCCGACTTGGGACAATCTTTAAAAGAGATATTTCCAAGGCCCTAATATATGCCTCTTACGCTCCTTGAACTCTAATTTGGTAAAACAATTGTTTATAACATGCCCTTTTACATAAGTTGTTTTGAAAGATATTTTTTCACATGGAAGGAAGTTCATAGGTTTAGGACAATCCAAATATTGATGAGTGCTTATTATAGGGGCTATTAACACAACATTAAACTCATCATAAAATATGCCCCTTAATAGTGGCTTAGGGAATATGGTTGAAGCATAATCAATCCACATTTGAAGATAAAGATATATCATCAACTAAGATATCCATACATAGCATGGCCATTGCAATCAACTCAACCAGAAAGGATCCCTCCCCTCACACTCACTTTATCCAGGAAACAAAAATTCAAACAAACTCTCATTTGGTTTTTTTTTTTTTTTCGATGGGCCGCCACAAGGCTCCCTAATCAAGTGCTCAAGTTTATGCTCAAAAAGAAAAGTGTCAGAAATGTGTTAAAATTAGCTTCAGATCAAAGAGGTTGTTATTTTGAATCCAATGGTGTGATCGACACTCAAATCTGAGCTCGTATGCAGAAGTTAGAGGAAGTCAGGGTTCAAGTTTGACTTGTCTACATGGCAGGATTGGATGACGTGGCAAAAGTCCCAACGAATGAGGAGGCGCCAAGTGGCAGGCTTCTTTGGCCCTCACATATCGCATATCGTAGTCGCAGGAAGAAAGGTGTTAAGAATCGGCCCCAGTGTAGACAGGTTGCGATGCAATCTAATCGCAATCGCATATCGTAGGATATACAAGTTCCACTTAAGACTGTCGTTGGTTCTTCGCCGACTGCGATGAGCAATAAGACCCCGAAAGCGATATTTTATATGTTGCATTTTAATGTCCCGTCGGGTCCGTGACATTGTTAACACAACATTCCTCTTTGTTTACAAGACCATTCATCGGGTTTTTATGCCGATTGCCAAATGCGATAGTTCCCGGATGCAATGCACTATAGGTTGCAATTTAATATCCTGTCGAGTCCGTAATATTGCAATCGCAAATCGCCCATTTCTATTCACAGACAATAAGATCCCACAACACTTGTTGATTGTGACTTGCAATACGACCGACAGGTTATGGCCCGCGATGTGGCCAAATTCTTGCTCAGTTAGCGGATTTTGGAGCGAATTTGTAGGATTTTGGAGCAATTTGTGGAACAAATAGTGGGAGAACTAGGAGAAGTCATAACTCCTTTAGTTCTTATCCAAATTAGGTGCAAAAAGAGTCAATTCTAGCAGTTTTGGCTATTATGAACTCATTGAGACAGGTTTCATAGGCATTTGAGCAGTGTAAACACACTTTTATTGTAATTTTGAGCATAATAGAGAGGCCTAAGCATTGGAAGTTGGACCAAGGAGGCGTAGCCCAGGAGGGATGAAGTACTCATCAAATCTTTGTGTTGTGTGTTGTATTTTGATGTTCTTTGTTGTTATTTTGATGTTGTTCGACATATGTTTTATTTAAATTGTTTATAACATTTACATAAGAAACTTTCATGGGAATCAGTTAATTAAACAAACATGGTGAATCCTTAAGCACTTTATAAGCAAATGACAAGCATCTTGGGTTTTATTCTAAATGGGGAATTAGCACAACATTACTAATTTTCTCCATTTCATATCAATTGGGTATCAGAGCATTGGTTTTTGCTTACTAGTTTTGCTTTATGAAAGAAGGATTTAATTGTTTGCAAGTTTGTGTCATGCTAACAAGGTTAAAACTCAAAAGAGGAGAAGGGAAGATGGTTGAAAGCCCTATAGTTGGCTCAAGGGGGGGAAGAGCAAGGTTTCCAAAGTCCTCTACACGAATACATCCTCAAGTTGCAGAACTTGCAGTTGAGTCTTCGGAGACTATGTCTCATGAAGGAACCTACCATGACAGAAGATGAGAAGACCTTCAGAAATGATTTCTTTGATATGATAGAGATGGTGAAGGTCCTCTATGAAGAGAGGAATAACAAATTGCAAAGAGAGAGTTCCAAAGCCCCCAAAGGAGAAGGCTCTTTAGGAGGAGGTAATGGAAAATGAAGTAATGGGAATGGAGACAAACCTCCACCCTCTCCACCATATTCTTCATCTTCTACTTCACAAGCATCTTCACACTCTTCCACTAATACAACCCTTACTCATACTCATCATCATTCTGCAAAAGGAACTGGTAAATCACCTTTTCTTAAACTTGATGTTAAATTCGAGTTGCCCATGTATAATGGTGAAGTGAATGCAAAAAAACTGGATAACTGGATTCGTCAGTTGGAGGTGTATTGTAGATTTCAGAACCTTCAAGAGGATGATATCAAAATTCAGTTGGCTTCATTGAGAATGGAGGATGCAACACTCATTTGGTGGGAAGCAAGGACTCAAGACGAGATAAAAAAAAACATGGTAAGGTCTCTATTACTTGGTCTAATTTCATTGCTGCTATAAAAAGATAATTCTACCCTTTAGCCAATTTGCAAAAAGATATCATGAATTGGCAAAATTTTAGACAGTTAAAAGTTCAAAATGTGAAAGAGTATACTCAAGAGTTTAGGAGAAGAGCTCCTATGCTAGGAGTAGACTTACAATCACAAGATACTTTGTTGAAATATATAGGAGGTTTGCGTAACTATCTTCAACATACCATTATTATGTTTAATCCCAAGAATCTTGATGAGGTATGTGTTAAAGCTACACACCTCGAAGAAAGAGGGAAAAATGTACAAGAAGAAGGTAAAAAGAAGCCATTCCGGAGTGGTGAAAATGGAAGAAATTTAAAGGAAAGCAGAAGAAAAATGTTTTTGTTAAGAAAGAAGGGGAAAAACTCATGTGCAATAATTGTTCCAAAGAGGGTCATGATGAAGCTCATTGTTCGAAGCTTCATCCTGAATTAAGACCGAAGAAATCTAACAATAAAGGGAAATATAAGACAAATGTTCTTGTACAACAAGACTTGGGTTCCAACTCAGGTGATGAAACAAATATTGCAACCACAGTCACTAAGGGAAAAGTTGTGGCAAAAGCAAGCAAAGAGGAAGCTGTGGAAAGCACTAGTGCAGAAAATAACTCCAACAACATATCGAATGAGGAAAATAGAGAGTTGTTCCATATTAGAGTTATTTCCAAACACACCAAGATTGATATGCTGTTTGACGGTGGATCTCAGACAAATTTAATTTCTATAGACTTGGTCAAGAAATTGAATCTGGAAATCATGCCTCATCATAAACCTTATCCATTGGGTTGGATAACCAAGGATGAAAATCTTCAGGCCACAAGGAAATGCATTTTTAGGTTTTCAATTACTACTAATTTCGTTGATGAAGCCGAATTAGATGTAGAGCCGCTGGATATTTCTGGAATTGTGTTGGGAAGCCCGTATCTGTATGACAGGAAAGTGGTTTTCATAGATTTAAGAACAAATATAATTTGTTCAAAGACGGAGTAGATTATATTGTGAGAGCCCATCATAGGAAGCTTAATCTGTCTTTGGCAAGCGCAGGGCAAATTAAGCGACTGGTCAATTCTAGAAAGAGTTTCGTGCTCCTTATGATCAAGCAGAAGAATGACACAGAGCATAAATCCTTTGCAGGCTATGACGTGAAGCTAAAAGATGAATTGATTGATGTAGTGAATCAATATGGATACATGTTTCAAGAACCAAAGGGATTGCCACCAAAAAGGGGAATTCAGCATGAAATTTAGTGACAACAAGACTGTCCACTCCCAAGCATCCGTAAAAATCGAATGTCAATTCTGGAAAGTTTAGAAATTAAGAAACAAGTCTAGGAACTATTAGATAAATGTGTAATTCATCCCTCTACTTCGCCATGTGGTTCACCAATTGTTTTGGTACCCAAGAAAGATGGAACCTGGCGCATGTGTGTAGATTATCGAGATTTGAATAAAATTACCGTAAAGAATCAATACCCACTGCCCAAAATAGATGATTTGCTAGATCAGTTGAAGAATGCAAAATATTTTACTAAATAAGACCTGAGAAGTGGATATCATCAAGTTAGAATCGTTGAGAAAGATATTTGGAAGACCGCTTTTAAAACCAAATAGGGATTGTTTGAGTGACTAATTATGCCTTTCCGTCTTTGCAATGCTCCAACTACATTCACGAGAGTTATGAATGATGTTTTAAGATCCTTTCTTGATGAGTTTGTAACTATATATTTAGATGATATTTTGATATTCAACAAATCACGAGAAGAGCATGTCAAGCATGTAAGGAAAGTGTTGGATGTATTGAAAAAAGAACAATTATTTATGAAGATGTCTAAATGTGAATTCGAGAAAACTTCCTTGTTATATTTGGGCCACATAGTTGGAGGAGGTGAGTTGTAGACTGACCCCTCTAAAGTTTCGGTCATTGTGAATTGGCCCATACCCAAATAAGTCACATAAGTAAGGAGTTTTATGGGAGCAACACAATATTGGAGGAAGTTCATTGCCAATTTCTCTTCCATAGCAGCTCCACTACATGCTTTGACCAACGTGAAGGTTGTCTTCCAGTGGGGAGGTAAACAACAAAAAACATTTGTTGCTTTAAAACAAAAGATCAGTTCAGCCCCAATTTTAGCATTGCCAGATTTGAAACAATCATTTGAAATGCAAACAGATGCAAGTGACTATGCCATGGGTGTAGTTCTTTTACAACATGGTAAGCCCATTTCATTTCATTCTGAGATTTTTAATGGTGTTGTTATTAACTATCCTACATATTATAAAGATCTTTACGCATTGGTGCAAAGTGTGAAGAAATGGAAGCATTATTTAATGGGAAAAGAAACCATCATTCACACTGATCATCAACATTTGCAATATCTGCAATCTCAAACAAAATTGCAGCAATCAAGGCATTTTTGTTGGATGGGATTCTTATAGCAATTCCACTTGGTAATCAGGTACAAAAAAGATATTTATATTAAAGTTGCTGATATGCTTTCTAGACTGGTTGTTAATGTAGCCATTTTATTCAAGAATCATTATGTTTTTCTTGAAAGTTATGTTGAACAATACGCACATCATGCTGGCTTTCAAGAGGTATATTCAAACTTGAGTCAAGGCCACCAAGTTGAGGAATTAGAACATCATGTACATGATAATATGTGCATCATTTGGGAAAACTTTGTGTTCCATAGGGAGAGAGAGTAAATGTCACAAGGGAAGCACACACTTCTCTTATTGTTGGACATTTCAGTGTAAGTAAAACAATCACAAATCTTCAGAGGTATTTTTATTGGCCTCATATGCTTGAAAGTGTGTCACGTTTTATCAGAGGTTGTTCATTATGTGCAATCAGTAAGCCTAGTAATAGGAAATTAGGATTGTACACACCACTTCCAGTGCCTTCACGTCCATGGGAGAGTATTTCTATGGTCATGATTTTTTGTATGTAGTTGTGGATAGGTTCAACAATGTGTGCATATTAATGCCTTGTAAAAAACAAATTACGGTTGAACAAATAGCTCAACTTTTCTTTCAAAATGTATGGGTTCATTTTGGATTACCTACTTCTATTGTAAGTGATCGTGATTCTCGATTTGTTGGGAATTTTTGGTCAAGTTTATGGAACTTGATGGACACCAAGTTGAAGAAAAGTACAACCTTCCATCCATAAATAGATGGTCAAACTGAAGTGGTTAACATGACAATTATTCATTTGCTAAGAGGATATTGCAGCAAACATCCTAAGTTGTGGGATGAACAGTTACATTATATTCAGCATGCTTACAACCGAGCAAAACACTCTTCTACTCTAACTTCGCCTTTTGAGGCATGTCTTGGTTATTTGCCTAAATCACCTTTGGATTTCATCTTTGAGAAAGATGTAGTTGTAGATGGACATAGTGACATATACAAGGCAAATAAATTCATTGAGAAAATTCAGTTGATTCACCAAACAGTTCAAGAACGACTAGAAAACTGTCAAGGCAAGTATAAGGTAAGGCATGATAAACATCGCGTGGATCATCAGTTTCAAGTAGGTGATGAAGTTTGGCTTTACATTAGCAAGGAAAGGCTTCAAGGTGAAGCTAAAAAGTTGAAACCAATCTGTGATGGTCCATTCAAAATTATGGAAAAGATTGGTAATAATGCTTTCAAGCTTGATTTGCCTTCATATATGCAAAAAAAATTCGTTGTTAATGTCGAAAATTTGAGATTGTATGAGCCTCCTTTGATTGAAGATCATGGAGAAAGTGTAAAGATTCCATCAATTGAAGATTTTTCTCCAGAAATTCTTGATGAGCTTCAACAAGACACCATACTTGATAGAAGAACCGGGTCATCAAAGAGGGGAAATTTTGATTATCTTCGAGTGGGTCTCAAAGGTACAAATCCATCAAAGGCCAAATGGATTGAAGAGGGGAAGGTGAAAGAAAAATACCCTAATATGTTCAATAACTGAATATAACCTTTTGGGGTCCAAAAGGCTTCCAATGGGGAGGAGTGATCAGGTGCTAAAGTTTATGCTCAAAAATCAAAGTGCCTAAATTTTGTTAAACTCAACTTCATATCAAAGAGCTCTTCATTCTAAATCCAACGGTGTGAACAACACTCAAATCTGAGCTCATATGCAGAAGTTAGATCAAGTCAAAGTTCAAGTTTGACTTGTCTACATGGCAGGGTTGGATGACGTGGCAAAGGTCCCAGCGAATGAGGAGGCGCCAAGTGGTAGGTTGCCATTGGCCCTCGCATATCGCAGTCACAGGCAGAAAGGTGTTAAGAATCGTCCCCAGCGCAGACAATTTGCGATGTGATCTAATCACAATCACATATCGCAGGATAAACAAGTTTTGCTTAAGATTGTCGTTGGTCCTTCGCCTATTGCGATGAGCAATAAAACCCCGGATGCGATATTTTAGATGTTGCAGTTTATTGTCCCATCGAGTCTGCGATATCACTATCACAACATTCTGCTTTGTTTACAACCATCCACCGAGTTTTTACGCTGATTGCGAAATGCAATAGTTCCCAGATGTGATGCCACTATAGGTTGTGATTTAATATCCCATTGGATCCGCAATATCGCAATCACAAATCCCTCGTTTCTATTCACAGACCATAAGAAACCACATCACTTGTCAATTGCAATTTGTGATACGACCGACATGTTATGGCCCGTAGTGCGGCCAAATTCTCGCTCAATTAGCGGATTTTGGAGTGAATTTGTAGGATTATGTCGGTTTTGGAGCAATTTGTGGAACAAATAGTGGGAGAACTAGGAGAAGTCATAACTTCTTCAGTTCTTATCCAAATTAGGTGCAAAAAGAGTCAATTCTAGCAGTTTTGGCTATTCTGAACTCATTGAGACAGGTTTCAGAGGAATTTGAGTATTGTAAACACACTTTTGTTGTAATTTTGAGCATAATAGAGAGGCCCAAGCATTGAAAGCTGGACCAAGGAGACATAGCCCAAGAGGGGTGAACTCCTCATCAAATCTCTGTGTTGTGTGTTGTATTTTGATGTTCTTTGCTGTTATTTTGTTGTTGTTCAACATATGTTTTATGTTAAATTGTTTATAACATTCACATAAGAAACTTTCATGGGAATCAGTTAATTAAGCAAACATGGTGAATCCTTAAGCACTTTATAAGCAAATGATAAGCATCTTGGGTTTTATTTTGAATGGGGAATTAGCACAACATTACTAATCTGCTCCATTTTAGATCACTCCCCCTCCTTGGGTGGGGTTGGTAGAATTATTCACCTATCTCCCACTATTTCTCCGTCATTTGCTGCAAATATTGGGACAACAACAAATAACAATGCTAAACTATTTATTTTAAAATTGTTTCTACAACTAGCCATCTCATAGGGAATCAACTCCATACACACATACGAGGACTCTCAAACCGTCATAAATTGGATGAAATGAGTAAAAAGAATCCAAAACCACACCCTTCTTGCTATTTTTGAAAAAAATCAAATAATAGATCTCTTGGTTTTCTCATATATCTTATGATCATATTTATAGGCATGTGAGCACAACCACATATGCCATGTTAAATATTGGACAGGATCTAGACAAAGGCACATTTGAAATCAAAAAAATTGAAGAAGGCCAACAATAAAAATATTTTCTTGACCCTTTGGTTTGACGAATTGTCAAAAATATCGTTGATATATCTTGTCATTTTTTATCACTTTTGTTTTTTGCTATGATATTTCATGAATGTATATGAGACTCTTTTCTACTATGTATATAAATAATGTAAAACTTGATCATGTAAAAGGTTATTACTACTTCCCTCCTTAAGGGAAAGAGATATTCTTAGATCTTTGATACGAGGCATGTAGCCATCAAAATGCCTTGAGATTGAAACACATATAGATTATATATTTTGTTATATATATTAATCCTCTCTCTCTCTCTCTCTCTCTCTCTCTCTCTCTCTCTCTATATATATATATATATATATATATATATATTCTTAGATCTTTGATATGAGGCATGTAGCCATCAACATGCCTTGAGACTGAAACATATATAGATTATATATATTAATCCTATATATATATATATATATATATAGATAGATAGATATATAGATATATATTGTAGGGTGAATTGTATTGTTTGCTAAAAAAAACTGGAGTTTACATAATAAGTAGAGAGAGTCAGATCAATCTCTCACTAGGGAGACCTGACCATATCCAAAAGTAAAGTCTCCTTAGAGCATAGAGATATAGTTCTAAACTAACAGATATAAGAAAGACCAAACTCAAATTGAAATATTAACCTAAGTGGCCTTGAACTAGAGCAAAAGTGACAACAAAGACATTAAACATTGACATTACTTAACTAGGTTAAGTGGTATGAATCCAAGACTGCAACTGGGACGAGCTCTTTTGGGTTCTCAGATGTTCTTCCTGCTGCAAGAGGTATGCTGAGATGTTATTATACTCTCTCCATTCTTTAATCCAGGTCCCTCAGGTGTTTGCGTTAGTGTTCAAGGGAGTGGAGAATATCCTCATGGTGCTCATGCTGGTCTAGGAGACTATGTCCCAATAAAAACTTCATTTGCTAATAAAGATCCACAATTTGCATATATTGATTAACCCTTCCCCACATGTGACTTATATTCGAAATCTAGTTTGCCTATTCCACGAGAACCTTTGGATCTAAGAATGACACCCTCAGAAGGAGGCTTGTCGCTCAACCCAGTTGATTTCCCCATGAATGTGGTATGGCATGAGGTTTCAATAGCGTAAGGCAAAGTCCTCGAGTCTATGATGCATATGAGTATTACCCTTGTGGGCCCGATCCTAATATAGGTGGCCCCCCTTCTTACTCATGCCCTCTATCGAGCCATGGAAAAGAAACCATCAGTAGTAGGAAAACAAACCTAGTCTAAGTCCAAAGAAGATTGTCAAGATGACAATGGGAGTGCCACGTAGGACTATAACTGGGAAAAAAGGAGACACTATCAAAGGGGACGTCCAGGGGTGAATCTGACAAACCTAGCCTAAGAGTATAAGGAAGGAGAAGAGAAAACCCCCACCCCACTAGACCTACACCAAATATTGGAAAGAGGCCTTGCAAGAGGTCCAAATATGAAGCAGAGCTTGAAACAAAAAGCCACTAGGAGGAAGAAAAAACACCACCATAGGGGAAAGAGAAGATACGAGATCACTTGAAGCACAAAAACTCCAAGAGTGATAATTGAAGATACCAGAGAGGGAGAACCAAAAGCCTCGTAGCGACAACCAAGGGAAATGGTTCTTAAAAGGAAACAACCGAGCTTTAAGCGTTCGAGCGAGCAATTTGTCGACCACCCTACAAATTAATAGAAAAAATAGACTCAAAACAATAATGTAAGGACTATTACCTAGACAAAGACATATGACAAGGAGGGAAATAAGGACAACTGGAAGTTGACGACCCTACTAGTGATTTAGCTTCCAACCACCTAAATTTTCTTCATAGTAACTCCGAAAAATCTGCCTCACCATCCTTGTCCTGAACTTTGTAGTTATCTTTCACTCAACCCGCTGCAAATGCCTCATCATAGGAATACTCATGAAACACATTTGAGGATTTAACACCAAAAGTAGAGTTATAATGTCACTCCCCATCCTACAAGTGAACAACTCAATCGATATGAAAACCACATGTCACTAGACCTCCATGTTATACAAAATTTATACCTACGGATAAGTATATCTTCCCAAAGTGGGTAGTTACACTTAGAGCTATTGAAGTAAAGATGTTTAACCTTTTCCTACAATAAATAGATAAGATAAAAGAACCTACTTGTGATCCTTTGCTTCCTTTGATCTCCTTTGAGTTGCTCCCGTCGCTCTCGCTCAAATTGAATTCGCTCAATTGGTACCTGCCAACATAAACAGAAGACGACAACAATCAAAGCAAATGATCTATTTATTGTAAAAAAAATGGAATCGAAAACATTCGAATATACATTCATCATAGATATGGACAAAAGTATTGGAAAAGGAACAAACAACATTATTGATTGATAGAAGGAGAAGTTACACCCAATGTGGTTCGATCTCGTGTCACTCATCCAACTTAGTCCTAACCCTCATCACACCAATAGCAACATCAATCCAAAAACATAACATTACTTGACAATGATTTCAAGTCTCTAAACCAACAATATTTCTCTATAATATCCAAGCTCCAGCCCCCCTTTAGCTCTATGATGGGAGGCCAATTTATAGATGAATGCAAGTGGTTTTGCATTAATATGGCATTGAATAGTTTTCCATAATTGAATGATTTGTTTCCATGTTCAAATGGATGAGAGGATAGAGGATTAGATGATCCAAGGCTATCCTAAGTCGAGTTCATCTTGATAGGATAGGAGTTGGGTTCCTTCTAGAATGCTCTAGAATCAAGGAATATTCCTAGAATCTTATGCCATTTTCGCTCATCCTCACCCAGCGTAGGCTTAAGTGGGCCTAAGTCCTATGCAACGCAGGTTTGAATGGGCCTACCTGCTATGCTGAGAAGTTGCCCCTGACCAAGGGTGTGTTGGTCCCAAGGAGGCATTTGAGCAAGGTTTCAAACTAGGAAACTTTTATGGATGAAAGCACTTAATGAAGTGGCATGTCTAGGGCATGGAGCAACTAAATTAGGGTTTGATAGACCCTATTTACATTGATCTGATCGTCGGGAGTGATGTGCCCAAATAGACCTATAACAACTGCCCCCTAAAGCATGAGTTAAAAAATGATAATGTTGAGTGATATGCTTTATGATGTGATGAGGAGGATCTGAAGTGAACGGTGACCTGCATCAATTACAATACATAATATCATGATATATTTGAATTTTTGAGGGAAGGCATACCCATCCTCAACATATAAACTTTTCATTACATGTACATAAATCAGATAGTCTCTACAAATATAGATCCATGACTATCTGTGTAAATCCGTCGTACAGATGATTTAGTACTCTCCTAAAACCGTAGCTCAGACGTATGAAACTAGATCTAGGGTCTTCTATCTCGTCCAACCGTTTGCTCAAGTATGAGTCTAACCATGTGAAAATGTGATCTGAAGTTGAACATGGGAAGACATCGTCTGATTACCAGCCAATGATTTAAGCTATTAACAGAAGCGAGAGAAATCACCAATGATGATAATGATTCTCAAGGTACTACAGTACAATCTGCATGGTCTGAATAGATGTTTTGATGTTGAACACCATACAAAGTCTTTCGGTCGAAGGTCTATGATGTGAACCTATCGTCGGAAGCGAGAAACTTTCCATTGATGTATGCAAGCCTCAAGGTACTGGAAGGGTGTTTCTAAGTCAACTTCCTGGATAATGTGTTGATGTTGACAAGAAGCGACTCGTCGCAGGAGGGCCTTGATGTATCCCCCATCAACGGCACGAAATGAGTGTAATGATTTTGAAGGTAGAATATGACTAATGACACAATGTTCAAGAATGGTGGTCATGAAAATGAAGGTTTATGAGCATTGTAAAGGATGAAGTTCACTGAGTGACTTCTCTTGAACATGTCGACGACACTGAATGAATTGGAAGCATTGAACCAAAATCAAAGTGATGGATGGTGTGACAGATCATAGGTATGATAACCATCAAGCAAATAACCCAACCCAAATAGTCACAGAGATGAAGTTAAAGTGTCATG
Organism: Pinus tabuliformis; assembly: GCA_031772625.1. Lineage (NCBI taxonomy): Eukaryota > Viridiplantae > Streptophyta > Pinopsida > Pinales > Pinaceae > Pinus > Pinus tabuliformis. Next base: position 171,110,120 of record CM062819.1, on the reverse strand, counting down.
TTCAAGAGCGACTTGCTACCATAAAGTGATTTATCCCTTTTCCCATTTTCCCCAGTCATTGTTGACCAATACCTCTTTATTTATTTTTTAACAAGCTTGAGGAGGGTAACATATGCTTGATGTATAATTCCACCTTTTAGGTGAATCCATCTCTATGTGATGTTTTAACGAGACTAGCGAAGGTGAAACTCGGTCTTGTCATGATGGACAAGTTTGTCGTTATTTGATGCTTTAACAAGTTTAACGACAATGAGAACTTAGTCCCTTTCATATTTAGAGAGTCTGAAAAGGGACAAAAAGAAAACTCCACAAGTTCTTTTTCGTAAATTTGTCTCTCAAGTCTGAAAAAGTGTAAAATAATACAAGGGAGAACCTACTGACCATGTTCGATCAACGTATTCCTTTTTCGTAAGTAATCTATCTTAGTCTGGAAAAGGATTAAACTTATACTGAGTAGATGTCGTTTCCAATTCGTTTACAAGCTGAAAAGGACAAGCGTTCGACAATCTTTTCGTGTTTAAAGAGTCGGAAAAGAGCTTGAAAGTAGACCCCCTATTTTTATTTTCTTTTGAAGAATCAAAAAAGGAAAATACTCAGCGATCTTTTCATTTTTTACGAGTCAAAAAAGAGCTTAAAGGTGACTCGTCCTAGAGGAACAAGTGGTATAAAGCGTAGAAACTGGTTTCGATAATGGTGGAACTACTCAAAACATGTTGATTTATGTGAAGAGGATGGCTAATAAGACCACTCATTGCAACTATTCCTCAAAAAGGGTAAAACAACCAAGTGAAAGCGTATGATCAGCCAAGCAGATAGTGATGATGGAAGGAGAAAAACTAAGGCTCATCTGATGGAAGAGGTTGATAGAATGGCAATCACGAGGGTTAAAATGGAGATGGGTTCATTTTTACACAAGCTTGAACCATAGGGAACTATGCTTGGATTCAGTTTCATGTTTACACAAGCTTGAAACGAAAAACTATGCTTGGATTCAGTTTCATTTTTACACAAGCTTGAACCATGAAAAAACTATGCTTGAGATTGGTTTACATGCCCCCAACATGATGACTCGATTCTAGGTGCATGCCCCCCAAGTTTCATTACATTCACCTAAGTAGACTACTCATGGCTATTAGGTGGATGGAATGAAGGTTCATTTACAAGATCAAGTGAAAGACTCGACTGGGATTTTACGAGATCTAATCAAAGACTTGAACTGGAACTTTCTCCAGGGGACCTTGTTTCATTTGTTAATGAGCTTGACACAAGACAAGGAACTTTGCTCAGATTCCTTGTTTCATTTTTTAACGAGCTTGACACAAGACATGAACTATGCTCTGGGTCTTGTTTCATTTTTTAATGAGGTTGACACAATAAAAGAACTATCCTCATATTCCTTGTTTCATTTTTTAATGAGCTTGACACAAGACAAGGAACTATCCTCATGATTCCTTGATCACGACCCATAAGAGGTCATGACTTCCAAGAGGTTTTCATTAGATGGGAGAATAATGCTCTAGAATGGATACATAGCAAGGAATCCATTCGAGAGATCTGGTTCCAATGCCTCCAGTACACAATGCACAACATCACGGAATTGATCGTCAATTGATATAGGCATGGAACGAGTTACCACATAATTGACCCGTGGCAGGGAAGATATCATTGGGACAAAAGGGCCATTTAGGGAAGATGGTTGACTGGAATCCATATTTGGGTCGGGAAATGAAAGCTGGTCAACAGTGACAATTCTACCTTCATGCGGGAAACACATCACTCGAAAGAGTGTTGAAAGAATAGCTCCCATGTCATAAACATAGTCGCGCCGAAGAAGTAAATTGTGATCTAAAGGGCCTGAGACTACCATCACATTAAGATAAACAATTTTTCCTCCCAAAGTAATAGGCAACTGAGGAAGGATCCCTAATGGTTCACTGGTTTCTTTGTTAAAAGCCAACAAATTCTAGGTAATAGGCACAAGTGGTGACAAACTGAGCGCCTGCCAAGCAGTGGAGGAAAGGATATTCATAGATGCACCTTCATCTATAATAGTTCCAGATACAATCATATTATAAACCTGTACTATGATCTGGAAAGGCACATAAGAAGTAAGATGATATCCTGCCAATCGATTCCAATCAAAGGAAGTGACGAGACTACTTGGAGGGGGTACCATAAGAACGAGAGAATTACCCCCCTTGAGTTACAAGCATGGGAGGATTTTTCTCCTGTCTTGGTGGAACAGGAGGGTTGCCTCCAAGCTCATTGGAATCTGAAGAAACGAAAGGAACCTGAGTGGTATCATACTCACTCTCTACAGGAAAGGTACGATTAATTGAAGGTGAAATCATGTCAACTGTTTCCTCGACCTGTTATTAGTCAAGTATAGACTCATGGGATTCACATTCAGAGAGAGTGGATTTGATCGATGGTTGATTTGGGTCAGTCACTTCATTAACTAGTGAAGGATTAAGAGAGAGTCTCCTGTAACTAGATGGAAGTCGATGCGGAGAAGCAGGACGATTATCCAACACTTTTTGGGCTTCATCCAGATAGGGACAAAGGTGAATCGGGTGATTCCCTTTGCATAACCTACAGGGAAACTTAACTTTACCCTTCTTTCCATGAACTTTACTACCACTAGTTGATGGTGTGTCACCAACATGATCTCCAGAAGTTGATGACACATGATGATGTGAACGAGAAGACCATTCTTCTAAGATTTGAGGAATACCAGAACAATTTCGAAGAAGATGGTCTCCTGTACAAAGTTTACAAGGATATCGAAGTTTGTGAGGCTTATCAGACGGTTTCTCATCAGAAGTCGCATTCGAAGAAACAATTGCTTGGTTGGAAGGAACAAACAACTTTATTGATTGATAGAAGGAGAAGTTACACCCAATGTGGTTCGATCTCGTGTCACTCATCCAGCTTAGTCCTAACCCTCATCACACCAATAACAACATCAATCCAACAGCATAGCATTACTTGACAATGATTTCAAGTCTCTAAACCAACAATATTTCTCTATAATGTCCAAGCTCCAGCCCCTTTGGCTCTATGATGGGAGGCCAATTTATAGATGAATGCAAGTGGTTTTGTCATTAATATGGCATTGAATAATTTTCCATAATTGGATGACTAGTTTCCATGTTCAAAGGGATGAAAGGATAGAGGATTAGATGATCCAAGGCTATACTAAGTCGAGCTCATCTTGATAGGATAAGAGCTAGGTTCCTTCTAGAATGCTCTAGAATCAAGGAATATTCCCAGAATCCTATGCCAATTTCGCTCATCCTCACCCAGCGCAAGCTTAAGTGGGCCTAAGTGCTATGCAACGCAGGTCTGAATGGGCCTGCCTGCCATGTAGAGCAGTTGCCCCTGACCAAGGGTGCGTTGGTGTCCCAAGGAGGCATTTGAGCAGGGTTTCAAACTAGGAAACTTTTATGGATGAAAACACTCAATGAATTGGCATGTCTAGGGCATGGAGCAACTGAATTAGAGTTTGATAGACCCTATTTACACTGAATTGATCATTGGGAGTGATGTGCCCAAATAGACCTGTAACAAATCTAAAAGGGAAATGGTTCTTAAAAGGAAAGAACCGAGCTTTAAGCGTTTGAGCGAGCAGTTTCTTGACCACCCTACAAATTAATAGAAAAAATAGAATCAAAACAATAATGTAAGGACTATTACCTAGACAAAGACATATGACAAGGAGGGAAATAACGATAACTGGAAGTTGATAACCCTACTAGTGATTTAGCTTCCAACCACCTAAATTTTCTTCATAATAACTCCGAAAACTCTGCCTCACCATCCTTGTCCTGAACTTTGTAATTATCTTTCACTCAACCTGCTGCAAATGCCTCATCACAGGAATACTCATGAAACACATTTGAGGATTTAACACCATAAATAGAGTTATAATGTCACTCCCCATCGTATAAGTGAACAACTCAATCGATACGAAAACTGCATATCGCTAGACCTCCACCAACTTCATTCCTGTCAAGACTTTGTAGACCATTGTAATCACTCAAAAAATCAACTTCATTACATTTAACTTCCCCGGGGGTGTGCTACCATGTCTCTTGGTTCGTTGGGTAGATGAGGAAGCGGGAACCTGCCCCGCCCCGTCTCGTCCCCCCTCTTCCTCGATTATCACCCCAGCTAGGGTTAACTTTTATAAATATCATTTAAATTAAAATTACATTTTAATTTTAAAATAAAATTTAAAATTACTTAATTAATTAAGATTTTTTCTTCATGAACTGTAAAGAAATAATATAACTCCTTATAATCCATGATCCCTCATAAACTACAAAATAAATCATGTTATTAGGCTTCTGTGATTCATGATTTACACCAAGTATTTTTCGGAAGTAATCACATATAGATTTTAAAGTCAATGAGTTTCGAACCACTTATTATGGTTCATGATCAAGCCATGGATGGATAGTTGAACCATAGAACCAATAAATAGTAGATATGCAATGGATTAATCTCAACAATAAAAATATTGAATAGTTATTATAATAAAAATGAATGTTAGAAAGTCAAAATTAGAACATAAAAGGCCTATCCATCCATGGCCTCACCATGAACCACAATAAGTGGTTCGAAACACGTTGAATTTAAAATTTATATGTGAATAGCAAAATACTTGGTATAAATCATGTTCCTTAAAATAACATTTATAACCAATTTAGTACGTAATAAGTATTCTCATCACTAATTTAAAAATAATTATAACATCAAACACAAACTTGCATTTATGAATGAATCATTGAGCGGAGAAGCTCATTCTACAACCTAGTATGATGCCAATGTGTAAGTTTAGCAATGTGTAAGTTTGTCCTTCTGCTCAACATGATGTCGACACATAAATTTATTAGTAAAGTAAAGTAGAAAAATAATGTCCGCTATAATAAACTATTAATAAATAAAAATAAAAATAATTTGTTCTCTAAATAGTAAAGTAATGTCAGCTGTAATATATGTTTAGTAATGTCAGCTATAATATATGTTTAGTTAGTTGTACATATGACTAATATAATTTTATGTAATATAAGTAGAAAAATTTGTGTAAATCAAATGTTTAAACCTTATATTTTTAAAAAATATTTCAACTTGCAATTTAAATAAGTTATTTAAAGATTTACGCTAATTAATTTATATGGATATCAATTTATTTACGCATAATATTTTACATTCTAAAAAAATTTTAAAACCCCTAAAAAATTTAGTAGGTTACCTACAAATTAGGTTGGTATAATACACCCATGTTACATGCAGAATTTTGGTATAATACACCCATGTTACATGCAGAATTAGGGGTATAATATTAAAGTGATTCATAAGGCTTCGTAAGGTAAAAAAACTGATACTCGCCACTCTCAAAATTAATCACATTCATTTGTTTAAATGATATTCGCTTTCTCCTTTTGTCACAGGAATGGCCATGACCACGACCACCGCATCTTCATAACGATGAAACCCTAATAAAAATGGCTCAGACAGCTAGATATAGGGCACAAGTTAAACCTCTTGGATTAAAAAGATAACCTCCTGATTATATTTGATAATTTGGTATGTTACGGAAGCGAGGACGCGTAAGAGGAGTTAAATAAATAAAACATTTCTGTATTTGATTGTGCGTAAGAGGAGTTAAATAAATAAAACATTTCTGTATTTGATTGCTCGATCTCAGAGGGACTCGCTCGGACAAAGCGGCAAGAAGGGTTTAGTATATCATGTGCCTACTTCAACGTATAATGCGACTTCCACCAGTATATTCCAGCCGAAGGAGCGGATTCGCAACATTGTGAGCATTGTAATGAGTATAAGTTTTACAGCTGCTGAGTTTGAACGGATCCAGTTCACTCTGTGAGCAGTTTTTTCTTTGAACATTGTGGTTTTAATCGCATGCAGGGGTTTTCAGGGCTGGAAAACGAGGTATGAGGCAGTTTTGAAAGGAACAGAGTAGAATCTTTAAATGATCGATTTTCATTTACTCTGGAAACGTTTTTCTTTGATTTCGGAGGTTTTACTGTGTCGTTGTCTGTAAAACAAGAAATTTTGTGGCTTTTGGAGAGATCACAGTTGAAGCTTTACATGAATGAAATGAAATATTAAGTTTTTTTTATGCCTTAAATAATCAAATTGAGTTTATTATGACTATTTGTTCTTTTATTTTAGAGGTTTTAGTGCGTCGTTACCTTCTCGGTTTGTAAAACAAGAGATTTGGTGGCTTTAAGAGAGATCACAGTTGATGTCTTACATGAATAAAGTGAGAAGTTAAGTTTTTAATGCTTTAATTGCTTTAGAATGGCCTGTTATGAGTTTGAAGGAGGACTAGGAGTTGTTTTATGGTTTTGATGGAGTTAATCATGTGCATTTCGATTTTTCAGTGTGTTTAATTAAAGCTTTGTAGCATCATTGAAGTTTTAAATAATGAAAAATAAGAAATTTGTGCTTTTAAGCTCTATAGCTGCATGGGTCTTTCATTATCGTATTTGAACTAAATTGATAGAGCATTTCTCAAATTTTGAATTTGAATGTCTCATTTTAAGCAAAATTTCGAATTTCAGGTTGTTTGAGAGGAAGCGAAGCCCAGCTAATCTGCACATTTAAATTATAGTATCACGCATCGGTTTGTTAAAAAGTTTTCAGCGCTTTCGAGTCTACACGGGATAGTCAGTGACTTCATGCGCATCAAATCCATTATTTTTCTACTCAGAGTTGAGTGTCAAGTTGCAGGTGTATTCGTGCATTTATTTCACAAGGCCAAAGTCGGATTCGTTGTATTCCTTTTCGGGAGAAGCTGTCTCTGGCGGTATGATAGGGCCCTTGTAAATCTTGTGTACTCCAACGAGACACTTCAAGGCTATTGAAGTTGGTGCTCAAATAAATTTCACCCCTATAGCTTAAGGTCTAGTTTAAGCTAGAACTATAGACTTCGAGGAGGCTAAGAGTTTGGAATAAATTGTGATATTCAGAGTGGTGGATTGTCTTTTTTTTTCATTTCCCCGTTATTTCATATTGTGGAGTTTAAATATGCCTGGCTGTCTTTTTAGTACTTGCATGGAGGTTGCAAGCCTTTCACTTTTTACAAGTCAAGCTAAATTTGGAAATTCAATCAAAAATGGAGTTTCAAATGCCTTCAGATTTGAAATTCAAAGGCCCCTCATATTTGGAACCAAAAGATTTAATCGTTGTAGAGGAGAGAAAAATACAATAGAGTTAATTATAAACTTTCCAATAGGAATATTTAAGGCAGGTAGGCCTTTCAGGGTTAAATGCCAGATGGATTTTGATTCTGAATCAGTTAAAGATCCTGAAGTTGTCACTGCTCCTTTGAAAATGGTTGGAGGAGATCTAAGCCTATCTCAGTCAAGAATAGGAAACAATGCAGATATTAAAGAAGATGGTTCAAATGCTGATAATGGTGGTGACGGAGGATGCTTTGGGGGGAATGACAATGGAAACTTTAGGGGAGGAGAAGGGGGAAAAGGTGGTGGCAGGGACAATGAGGGTGATCAAGGTGGGAATGATGGTGAAGATGAATTTGGACCCATTTTAAATGCAGAGGAAGTATTCGAAAAGGCAGAGGCTCGAGGGGCTGTTCTTCCATCTGATATGGCAGAAGCTGCCAAAGCTGTTGGTTTACGCCAATTGCTCCTTTCTAGATACTTGGATTTACAAGTATGCTCGTGTGTTTAAATTATACTTAATATTATATTTGTGGTACTTGGATTTATTTTGCCTTTATTACCAGCATAATGATGCTTTTTTTTTTCTCAGTTATATTCTGATTCGATTGTATAGGAAGCGGCGTGGCCTCTGGGGATAGCCATTCGAGGAAGCGCTGCTTTACGCAACCGCATGCTAGCTGACCCAAGTTTTCTGTTTAAAGTTTTTGTAGAGGTCTTGCTGCACCCATTGGATCATTTCTTGTATGCAGACAATATAAAACAAATTTTTTATTGAAAATTGCATGCTGTTCTTTTTTTGACCGCACTGCATAATTTGCCACGGTGTTTCATTATGCATGCAGATAATGATTGATTCTTGTTGTGCGACATTTGCGGAAGTTCAGAAAAGAGGAAAGGACTTTTGGGCAGAATTTGAACTCTATCTTGCAGATTTACTTGTTGGCGTCGCTGTTGATATTGCCTTAGTTGTTTTGCTAGCACCATTTGTTCGTTTGGGACAACCCCCTCTAACCGCTGGATTCAGTGGAAAGGTAAAACATGCTATTGGAGCCTTGCCTAGCAGGTTAGTTTTTTCTGGTAAACATTTCTCCTTTTAGCCTGTGACAAATTTCTATTCTGTTAGATTTGGTTTACTTGGATTTTTTTGCTACCAAAATCAAAGGAATGTCTTTAGGGTATTACCATATCTATATAATAATCAAGATGTAAATTCAAATTATCATTCTACATTATAGCTTGTGTAAATCTTTGTCTTATTAGTAATTACTAATTATATTGTAAGCGAGGCATTTGGTTTTGTAGCACCTTTGTATCTTTCATTCACCACAAACTATCAAAGATCCTTCCAAGAGTGAGTTGGCTTCACCTATAAAGAGTAAATTGAATTTCTAAAGCAGCTAAACATTAGGTTTGCTAATCACAGAGTACAGTATTGAATGTTTAATGGTGTACGTGAAATAACTCAGAGTCACAGTAGAATGTAAAAGAACTTGAGAACCTTAGGGCAATCATTGAAGGATCAGATCAAGAGATTTTTGCGAACATCATGATTATATGAGTTACTTTGTTGAGGTATAGACACAACTTCTGTGATATTTCAGTCTTGTTCAGGTTGTTTTTCATTATAACTCGTTGTGTGACACATGGATTAGACCCTTGATTTTTTGTTTAGATTCATAAATTTGAATGCCAGATTATAAAACTTATGCACAATGTATGTGAAGGATACGTACATAGCATGTTTCCATATACATATATACATACATATTGTCATGTGGGATATTAAAATCCAACTTGATGTGGGATGACTGAAGTAGAATCCGTATGGAAAATAATGAAATTTCCATATCCAATTTCAATCTGGCATGGAACAGATGCATATTTGTAGTGCATAGATACATGGTTATTTTTATTCCATCATTCTTTTGTGAGAGCATCAACATGTAACTTGCTAATTAATTATAGCATATTATTGCCAAAAATAGTGCTAGTCAAGCTGTAAGAGTCAACTAGTTGTTCAAAACCTTGGCAAAATCCCGAAAAGCAAACATGCATATACTATTCAAAAGATTGCAAAAATAATGACAATTATATTCGATGAACAAATTTGCCATTTAGTTTGCAAACTGCAATCACATAAATGACGTTCCAAATTATAATGTACGTATTAGGTCTCATAAACATATTGTGTTACATCTACAACTACATATGACATGTATGATGTAACATAGTTACATGCATCAACAAAAAATGAATAGAATTAAAGTCACATTCAAGGGTGGGAACCTAATCATCTCCCCTCAAGCTTTTGTGCTATTGTCTTATGTCCTCTATTTAACTAGTCGAGGCCTTTGCTGCAAATGTTCGATCCTTGATCTTGACGTTTTAATATGATGTCAAGTTGACCTCATAAAAAACTATGAGAATAGAATTCTTGTTGCTCTGTAGTTGTTTATTTTGGAAACAAAGATTACAATAAATAAACACTAAATAGTTCATCCATTTTTGAGCCAACCTATTGTACATCATTGTGTCCATGTGTTCAAATTTTAAAGTTCAAAATAAGCATGCTCACAATAGAGTAAACAACAATTTTTGCTCAAAGCACGTATAATAAATTTTAGTAGATTAAGGGTATGATTGTTAGAGTCCTACTATGCATTGTTTGGATCTTTCCCTAAGCACTTGTTAGTGAATAAATCAAGGGTATTCTTATAGAGCAAGAAGATTTTCTTGCTTGCATTGGTGTAGAATAAAATATCATCTAGTTAGGGCACATAATTGGATACTTATATCCCTTTTGGAATTGGTGTATCATTTTTGGTTTAGTGGGATTAGATTCTACGTAAATTGAAAGTAAACTTAAGAGATTATCTTTTTAGGCATTCTTCTTATAAGTTGAGTCACCATTATGGATAAAATGTTGGTGTCAAGTAATGTTAGAAAACTTGGACCTCGCCTTGGAATCGACTGAGGATCAACTCGGACTTAGACTTGGACTCAAATTAACTTTTTAGGCATTCTTCTTATAAGCTAAATCACCATTATGGATAAAATGTTGGCATCAAGTAATGTTTGAAAACTTGGACCTAGCCTTGGAATTGACTGAGGATCAACTCGGATTCAAACTTGGCCTCAACCATGATTGGAATTAGGTTGAATTCATTAACTTAGTTTACTAAAAATTACATAAGATATATAATTTTTAATCAAACAACTCTTCAATGCTACTCCAAAACTCCAAATGTTCACAAATGGTCAATGAGAGAGTGTGACGCTGTTAAAATTGGCAACTAGGGCCAAACTCCATGTGGGTCATCTTATTTATGGCCGCTGATATTTTTCTTGGATCCTTCTCATTGAGAGGTGTAAGATTTATCTAAAGATCATCTGATTCCGATAAGTATTCATGGAGTTATGAATTTATTTGTGTTATATGACAATTCGTCAAGGTTGGCCAGCAACCAAATAAACCCCACATGTGCTCAACGTTTTAGTATAAATAGGGGTGGCCTTCAAGTCATTTCAACACACTTGGGATCTCTTCCTCTCTCTACTTGTCTTTAGGTTTTAGTAGGAGGAGAGATCCTAAGGAATAACGTTGCCCTGATTTGGAACTGTTGGAAAAGCCGACACTGCCAAAAAAGCCGGAAAATCCGGCACTGCGAAAAAGTTGGAAATGCTAGAAAAGCCGGAATTGTCGGAAAAGTTGGAACTGTTGGAAAGCCGGAACTGTTGGAAAAGCCGAAACTGTCGGAAGTACCGAAAATCCGGAAAAGCCGAAACTGTTGGAAAAACCAGAAAAACCGGAATTGTCAGAAAAGCCAGAAAAGCCGGGACTGCAAGAAAATTCGGAAAAGTCGAAACTGTCGGAACTGTTGGAAAAGCCGGAACTGCCGGAAAAACCGGAACTACTGGAATTGCTGGAAAAACTGGAACTACCAGAACTGTGGGGAACAACTGGAACTGCCAGAACTATCGGGAACTGCTGAAACAGCCGGAGCAGTTGTCTCCGAAGGAGAGCAACATGCAAAGGACAACTAACTAACATTAGGACAATTGTATGGTACTTAGCAGCAAATACGCCAAGCATGCAATGTTACAGCTAGCATGCAAGGGACAACTAGCATGCTAAGGACAACAAGCATGCTAGGGACAACAAGCAAGCAAGCTGCAGCCAACACATAGGTCAGGATGGCAACATGGTGCAACAATGGCACATAATGCAGTACAATGATGGGTACAGTCATGATTAATGAAGCGTGATGAGATGCAGCATAGTGATGATGGGTGCAGCATGGTGCAACGCGATGAGGTGCAGCGTGATGATGAAATGCAGCACAACGATAGGTGAAGGAGTCACCTTGGAGAATTAGTTGAAGCAACATGTCTTCAACTGATCTCATGTATCATCTTCTTAGAGATGATCTATGCTCTTATCTAGATAAGTCAAAGTGTTGACTTCTATTGTAAACGTACTATCTCTCTTTCTCTCTCTGCTGAACTATTGAAGAACATATAAGAAGAATTGATCAAGGGTTTCCCCACACTGGGGTTTGTCCCTCGCGAGCACCACATCTTGTGTCCTCTTGTCTTGGCTTGTCTTCTGCGATTTATGTTTATGTTCTATCTACAATTTACTTTAATGCTTATGTGATTGCTAATCTGGAAAAGAAATGGAGCTAACTGTGAAAATTGAAATAAATTGCTCTAAGCATAAAACATACCTAAAATTAACATGGTATTAGAGCTGAGGTGAAGACAATGCCCAAGCAAGAGTGAAAGAGAAATCACCAAAGACAGTTCAGAAAGGACAAAAGGATTAGTGGATTCCTCATCTGTCTTCAAATTCACCAAGGGTGAAGTCGAAGCAAAGAATATTATTAGAATGGCGCAACAAAATATGGCCTATCTAAAGATCACTTCATTGGAAGACCGGATCTCAGGGTGAAGGAAAGGCAGATAACTAGTTTGGCCATTATGCGAAGGGGTGTCCGAATGGCACGGACACATCAGTTGATGATGATAGCAATCATTCTAGGGACATCTTCAATGATCAAAGGAATGATAGGTAATGCAGGTCATTAAGGAAATGGCCGACTCTTCATAGAAAGCAAGGAACCCCAGTTATGAAGAATCAAATGTTGTTTTTGATAAGATAAAGAAGCGTTATCTTGTATTGGCCCTCTCCTTCAGATTCTTTGGGAATCTGGCTTATTGATCGTAGTGCTTCAAGGCACCTCATCGGATAGAAGGGTGCTCTCTCGAATTTGGTAGAGACGAAAACAATCGTGGGATTATACTTGGAGTTGATGCCACCTATCCCGAAAAGGGTGTAGGGAATGTTACCCCTCAATGGAATGAGGGTAACTCTATTCATTTACAAGAATCTGTTTTATGTACCTAATCGCAAGAAGAACCTGGTGTCCATCTCGGAAAATGGAAGTCAAAGGTTTCAGGGTGGCATTCATCGATGGAAAGGTACGTGTTAAAAAGTAGAATTTTCAAAGATGCTTTTTCTCATGGGTTTAGGGTTGGCAATTTGTATCAAGTTGCAGGATGGTCCATTGGGGATCATGCAATTGACATATTGCATCTATAACACCGGAGGTCTACCTGTGGGGCCTGCCTGATGTGATTCAAATGGTGAATAGGGATGTCTGAATTCAAGTAGAGCATGAAGGTACATGTTTGAGATGTACCGAAGGAAACTCTTATAAGGGGACCATTCCCCTCATGCAGCAGGTCCACAGGTTTGGAACAACCCAAGGAGTTTGAGATTCATGATCGGGAATCTCATGTATATAGGTGGAAGAAAGTCCTCTATGGCTTGAAGCAAAACACCTCGGGCATAGTATGAGAGGATTGATAGTTGTCTGATGAAGCTGAGATTCACTAGGAGTGAAACCGATCCAAACCATTACCCAAAAGTTGTGGATGATAGACCTCTCATACTGACACCTTATGAGGACGACCTATTTCTAATAGGTGTAGACCCTCTCATTTGTAGAAGTAAGAGGGAGTTGGATTCCGGATGTGGAATGATAAACTGCAAGCATGTGACTACCTCAAGGAACTTAACTTTTAGAAGTTATATGGTAGTGATGTCGGACCAGATTTGGGAAATGCCTCTGAGTTTCATAAACTCATTCGCGTTGATGTTCTTGGTGAACTTCCGTCCGGACATATGTTTTGCAGTTAGCATGGTGAGCTCATATTTGGTTGAGCCTCACTGGATTGGTGCCAAGAATCTTCTGAGATATCTTCGGGGCACAATCTCTCATGGATTGAGATACACTGCTGGAAATATGAAACTGCATGATTATTCGAATGCTGACTGGGCAGGCAGTGTGGAGGATCACTAGAGCACTTCTCAGTGCTAGTTCTCTTTGGATTCTGCTTCGATATCATGGATGAGCAGGAAGCAGAAGTCGGTTGCTATAAGCACCGCCGAGATCGAATACCTAGCTATGAGTATGATCTCGTGTGAAGCTGCATGGTTGCAGAAGCTCTTAAGTGAGTTGTTTGTACACATGATGAATACCACTGTGATTCTCTGTGACAACCAGAGGGGGGATTTGATTATTAAGGAATCCCGTATTCGATGATTGCTCCAGTAGATAGAGATCAGTTACTGCCTTATCTGCAATATGGTAAGTCGATGAGCGAAGAGGCTCCATCGCATTGAGACTGATGTACAGGTCGCACACATTTTGTCAAAGCCCCAGGGAAAGGTCAAATCTGTGACTTTCCCGAACGACTTGGAGTCGTTGAGAGACCTTCTTATAATAGTCCCGCATGTTGCGTGCATTGAGCTCTGGGAGCTCTAGGGGGCTTGGGGTACTTACTAGAGCAACATACGACCACAGGGTAACTCACCCTCCCCTGGTGGTGCGTTACAAACAGGATGATTAGTTCTCCTGTGGGCCGGGATGATTAGTTCTCTCATGGCAACTGTGGAACAGGATGATTAGTTCTCCTGTGGGCCGGGATGATTAGTTCTCTCATGGCAACTGTGGAACAGGATGATTAGTTCTCCCGTGGCAACTATGGAACAGGCTGATTAGTTCTCCTGTGGGCCAGGATGATTTGTTCTCCGTGGTGACGATGGAACAGGATGATTAGTTCTCCTGTGGGCTAGGATGATTAGTTCTCCGTGGTATCCACTAACAGGATGATTTGTTCTCTTGTGGAGAGGATGATTAGTTCTCCTGTCGAGGCATCCTACCCATGTAGTCCGAGACTCATGGGAAGTACCTCTCATTTGATCAATGAGCAGGGAAATGGGGATAGGGACTATAGTAGTACTATCGATGGACGCATCGCTGTATCTACTGTACTCCCTATGCTAGGATGACCTCCATTGATCTGGGATCAGTATGAGTGGTTTGAGACACTCTCTTGTGACTGATCCGGGATCAATGAAATTGATCTGGGATCAGTATGAGTGGCTTGAGACACTCTCTTGTGACATTGATTTGGGATCAATGAAACTGATCTGGGATCAGTATGAGTGGTTTTTGATACTCTCTTGTGATATTGATCTGGGATCAATAAAACTGACTTTGGGTCAGTAAGAGTGATGTGACACACTCTCTTCATATGAAACTGACTTCGGGTCAATAGAGAATGGTATGAGACATTCTCGATCAATTCTTCTTCTTCATGGTTCAGCAGAGCAGAGCTCAATAGATCAGCGCAGTATAGGGCACTTATGGCAGAGATAGTACAGTCAGACATATGGATCAACGGATGGAGTTCTCCATAGTTGAGAGGGAGTGTTAAAATTGGCAACTAGGGCCAAACTCCATGTGGGTCATTTTATTTATGGTAGCTGATATTTTTCTTGGATCCCTCTCATCGAGAGGTGTAGGATTGATCTAAAGATCATTTGATTCCGATAAGTATTCATGGAGTTATGAATTTATTTGCGTTATATGACAATTCGTCAAGGTTGGCCACCAACCAAATAAACCCCACATGTGCTCAATGTTTTAGTATAAATAGTGGTGGCCTTCAAGTCATTTCAACACACTTGGGGTCTCTTCCTCTCTCTACTTGTCCTTAGGTTTTAGTAGGAGGAGAGATCATAAGGAATAACGTTGCCCGATCCGGAACTGCCGGAATTGTTGGAAAAGTCGGAAACGTCGGAATTGCCAGAAACGCCGGAACTGCTGGAAAAGTCGGAACTTTTGGAAAGCCGGAAAAGCAGGAAAAATTGGAACTGCCGGAAAAACAGGAAAAGCCGGAACTGCCGGAAAAGCCGGAAATACTGGAACTGCCGGAAAAGTCGGAACAGCCGGAATTGCCGAGAACAACTAGAACTGTCGAGAATTGCCGAAACAGCCGGAGCATCTGTCTCCGAAGGAGAGCAGCATGCAAGGGATAACTAACTAACATTAGGACAGTTGTATGGTACTTAGCAGCAAATACACCAAGCATGCAATGTTACAACTAGCATGCAAGGGACAACTAGCATGCAACAACAAGCATGCAAGGGACAACTAACATGCAACAACAATCATGCCAAGGACAACAAGTGTGACGCCCTCGAATCTCGGGCAGGCATGCACGATGGGCGGGCGCCCTCGTGCACGACGTCGGGCGCGTTCCGACACGACGAGGGGCGAACCTACGACACTTGGACGAGCCGGAAGTTGCGGTGCGGACACCCGAGCTAGCGGTGCGGTCACCCAAGCTGGCGATTAGGTATGGCAAGCCATGGTTCGGTACGATGGACAAAGACGAACGGGCGAGCTGTGTGGAAGAACAGTGCGACGAGATATATGGAGACACATTGGCCGGAATGTGGCCAAGTGTCGAACGATATATGGAGAAGCACGATAATGGAGCTCATATGTGGTATGAGCGCACATGATAATCGATATAGCTAAGTGCTGGGCGAAGCTACATGTTATATGGCTGAACGCACATATAAATATGTGCGTGAATAGAATATGATATGTGGAAATAATATATATACGGGACTTATATAATGGGCGGCCATTACAAGGAACGTATATGTTATAAAATGAAGCCGATATAAAAAGAAATGAAATAAAATAAATATACGTGGCTTTATATGGAGTATGGAACAACCATTAAAATATGAAAAGGGCGTATATGAATAAGACAAATGAGAGCCGACATATGTTATAGGGAGCAGCCATTAAAAAAGGATGCGTATGGGACAAAATACGTTGACACATGGCGAAAGACTGACATATGTATGGGCATGAACATCCATATAATGGCATTTATATGGGCATGGCTGTACACATGTATGAGATATGCGTGAATTAAAACATAATATATGCGTGTTTGGACTTGTATGTAAATGACGTGGAGGCCATTAAACATACGAAGGGAAATATGTATATGTATATCGATGGAGAATAATACAAATGAACAGCCGACGTGTTAAAGGTGCAGTCGTGGGCATATGGTGAGAGAAAATGGTGTCGGCCTTAAGGCCAAGACACCCGTTCGTATTCCTTCGACGTGGCATATAAATAACATGTGATGGAGGTTCATTTGATCATTAATCCATCGCTCGGTCTTCGCATCACAAGTGAGAAATGCGCAGTTCTTATGCACATAACTCATGCGCATGACGAAGAGAATGCGAAGGACTTCTACTTGGAGTTTGGGAGAACGAGAAGTTACAGTTAGAGCAGAAGTTGGTATTTGGACAAGCGGTTTGTATATACATAAGGCGCAGAATTATCTGAGGGTTCGGTAATTGCGTAGGGATATACGACGGGTTGTTCAGTATTACAGACAACGGCATGAGTATATGACTACGCTGGTTATATGAGTGGGTGGCACACTCGGGCAACAGCGCAAGGAGTTTATATACGTAGTGGGTTGTCTCGACTGGAAGTCAGGATTCGGGTAGCGGCTGAGTGTATATTGTACCGGTCTATGTGAGCGCTGGTGCGCTTGGTCGACAGTGCGGGAAGATATACAAACACAGCAGGTTGCTGGGTTTTGACGAATAGAATTCGGGCAGTTGGATGTGTCATTGTGCCGGTTTAGAAAAAGCGTGGAACGCTTGGGTAAAACGGCGCAAAGGTTTACACAGCAAGCTGTCGGGTTCGATATATCAGTCCAGTGGTTGCTGAAGGACTGATACGTGGACAGATCAGAGGACTGATACGTGGACAATAATATATATATAACTCTGCAGGTTTATATAAGTGCTGACGCGCTTGGTTAATAGTGCAGAGGTTGTATGCACGGCAGACTGCCGGGTTTGTCAAAAGGAATTAAGTGTGGCTGCAGACTTTGCCCGGCACACTTACATTGTAATTCTGGAAATTATTATAATATATTTTATGTGGGCAGACTCAATTCGGGAGTTGCCTCTCCCATTCATATGGATGTTGCAGTTTGTTATTTGATTTAAATTGTATACAAGATTGTTATGAATGGTTTATTGTTGAAGAGCGAAGGTTAAAACTTATATGTGGATTATAAGTTAGTAATTAAAGGCTTTGTTATATTGACTAAGGTCTCGGTTATATCATATTAACGTTGAGTTATAATGGTTGAGGCGTAGTCCACAACGTAAACTTGTTGAAAAGTGAGCGTTGGTGGTGCCGCACCCCCCCTAATAAAAGAAAAAAAGATTGGGGGCGTGACAGGTGGTATCAGAGCTCGGTCGGAGCTGGCAGTTGACAGGTGAAGATAAGGTATGGAGGGCAACCAAGGTCTTGTAACTTTGAATATTTGTGGCAGAAATGTTCAAGCGTTGGCAAACTCAGGTGGACCATATAACCTTATATTGGCACGGCTGATAGGAGAAATGGAGCTGATATCTACTATGGAGGATTGGGGTATAAACTCGTGGAATTTGGCAATTGGCATGATACGAGATGTACCCGTACAGTTGGAAAGATGTAGAGGTCAGCTGGACTTCGTAGTGATCAATACAGATGGCATTGATGTGATGCTTGGACGAGATGGACTTCTTCAAATCAGTCAGACAATAGATGAGGTTGCAGACCGGGAAGAGGAAGTCTTGGTGACCGAAGATGTTGAAGATTTGACAATGATGGAGGTTAGACTTGATGATGATCAAGCTAAGTCCGAATCATGTAGCTCGTGGACATGGACCGATGAAGATGTTCATATGGAAGGACCATGTGATGATGAGGATATGATGGGGACCGAACTTGAGTTTAATCAAGTTAAACCAGACTCATACAGGTTGGCAGCATGGATAGACACTCACATTGATGAACTTGAAGCCTTGGAGAAAACCGTTGAAGAAGAGCTTCTTCAACTTGGTTGGGCAATGGGGCATGATGATGAGGACTCGATGGAGGCAAAACTTGGAGGTGACCAAGTTGAACCAGGATCGTGCAGCTTATCAACATGGATGAGTGAGGTCACTCATATGGAGGAGCCTCATATTGATGAAGTAAGTATGGATGCTTGTGTTTCATTTGATCATTTGGTAGATGGACCGTGTGTAGGATATGGCAAGATCAGCTTGCCTAAGCATGGAGACATCTTACCATGGATGACTATGATGGAGCCTTGTATGGAGAAGCAAGGATCGTTGGTTGATGAAGGACTTGTTGAGGATGCTTGCTACCTTGAGATGGAAGGTGCAAGACCCCCAGACAAGGGTGGAACTTGATGATCGTTGTGGATGATTGGGTCATGCTTTAGCCACATGGCTAAGTGCCCGGCATGACTCATGGACAGATTGGAGGGCACACCCTTGGGTGGACTTCTCATGGCGGAACCAAAAGGTAGTCTTGGTGAACCTTTGGTGGAGGAGCTATGGAGAAGGGACTTATGATGACATGATGATGGTTGGTGACCGAGTTCACTAAACCGAAGATTGCAGCTTGGATGATGATGACCGATGTTGTGATGTACTTGTGGGGCAACAAAGTCATGGACATCAGGTTGGAGACTTGAGGATGGCACGTTGCAGATGATGAAGAGGGCTTCATGGACCTGAATGGGGCACATTGAGAGATTGATTACTTGGATGATGCTAGATGGACTTCTCATGGCCGAGACCAAGAGGTAGTCTTGGTGGACATTCGGTAGAGGAGCTCATGATGACATGAGATCGTTGTGACTTTGGGACATCATATATGGTGGCTTAGAAGTCTGATGCATTGAGGAGCTGAGGTCAGGTGACTTTGATGTAGTATGGGATGCATACTTCCAAGGTACATGGGATCATGGCTTGGAAGAGTAACTTGATGCGGAGGACCGATGAGACACTTTGAGGTGATGGGGTCACGATGGTGATGACTTGATGGAGATGGGCCTTGTATATGTTGCAGTGATGGTTGCCTTATATGGGGGAATCTACATCATGGTCGATGCAGTCTTGGTGGAGAGCTACTAAGATGGCGTGTTGTCGAGGACGACAACGACTTCAGGTGGAGGAGAATGTGACGCCCTCGAGTCTCGGGCAGGCGTGCACGATGGGCGGGCGCCCTCGTGCACGACGACGGGCGCGTTCCGACACGACGAGGGGCGAACCTCCGACACTTGGACGAGCCGGAAGTTGTGGTGCGGACACCCGAGCTAGCGGTGCGGTCACCCAAGCTGGCGATTAGGTACGGCAAGCCATGGTTCGGTACGATGGACAAAGACGAACGGGCGAGCTGTGTGGAAGAACAGTGCGACGAGATATATGGAGACACATTGGCCGGAATGTGGCCAAGTGTCGAACGATATATGGAGAAGCACGATAATGGAGCTCATATGTGGTATGAGCGCACATGATAATCGATATAGCTAAGTGCTGGGCGAAGCTACATGTTATATGGCTGAACGCACATATAAATATGTGCGTGAATAGAATATGATATGTGGAAATAATATATATACGGGACTTATATAATGGGCGGCCATTACAAGGAACGTATATGTTATAAAATGAAGCCGATATAAAAAGAAATGAAATAAAATAAATATACGTGGCTTTATATGGAGTATGGAACAGCCATTAAAATATGAAAAGGGCGTATATGAATAAGACAAATGAGAGCCGACATATGTTATAGGGAGCAGCCATTAAAAAAGGATGCGTATGGGACAAAATACGTTGACACATGGCGAAAGACTGACATATGTATGGGCATGAACATCCATATAATGGCGGTTATATGGGCATGGTTGTACGCATGTATGAGATATGCGTGAATTAAAACATAATATATGCATGTTTGGACTTGTATATATAATGACGTGGAGGCCATTAAACATACGAAGGGAAATATGTATATGTATATCGATGGAGAATAATACAAATGAACAGCCGACGTGTTAAAGGTGCAGTCGTGGGCATATGGTGAGAGAAAATGGTGTCGGCCTTAAGGCCAAGACACCCGTTCGTATTCCTTCGACGTGGCATATAAATAACATGTGATGGAGGTTCATTTGATCATTAATCCATCGCTCGGTCTTCGCATCACAAGTGAGAAATGCGCAGTTCTTATGCGCATAACTCATGCGCATGACGAAGAGAATGCGAAGGACTTCTACTTGGAGTTTGGGAGAACGAGAAGTTACAGTTAGAGCAGAAGTTGGTATTTGGACAAGCGGTTTGTATATACATAAGGCACAGAATTATCTGAGGGTTTGGTAATTGCGCAGGGATATACGACGGGTTGTTCAGTATTACAGACAACGGCATGAGTATATGACTACGCTGGTTATATGAGTGGGTGGCACACTCGGGCAACAGCGCAAGGAGTTTATATACGTAGTGGGTTGTCTCGACTGGAAGTCAGGATTCGGGTAGCGGCTGAGTGTATATTGTACCGGTCTATGTGAGCGCTGGTGCGCTTGGTCGACAGTGCGGGAAGATATACAAACATAGCAGGTTGCTGGGTTTTGACGAATAGAATTTGGGCAGTTGGACGTGTCATTGTGCCGGTTTAGAAAAAGCGTGGAACGCTTGGGTAAAACGGCGCAGAGGTTTACACAGCAAGCTGTCGGGTTCGATATATCAGTCCAGTGGTTGCTGAAGGACTGTCACGTGGACAGATCAGAGGACTGATACGTGGACAATAATATATATATAACTCTGCAGGTTTATATAAGTGCTGGCGCGCTTGGTTAATAGTGCAGAGGTTGTATGCACGACAGACTGCCGGGTTTGTCAAAAGGAATTAAGTGTGGCCGCGGACTTTGCCCGGCACACTTACATTGTAATTCTGGAAATTATTATAATATATTTTATGTGGGCAGACTCAATTCGGGAGTTGCCCCTCCCATTCATATGGATGTTGCAGTTTGTTATTTGATTTAAATTGTATACAAGATTGTTAAGAATGGTTTATTGTTGAAGAGCGAAGGTTAAAACTTATATGTGGATTATAAGTTAGTAATTAAAGGCTTTGTTATATTGACTAAGGTCTCGGTTATATCAGATTAACGTTGAGTTATAATGGTTGAGGCGTAGTCCACAACGTAAACTTGTTGAAAAGTGAGCGTTGGTGGTGCCGCACCCCGCCCAATAAAAGAAAAAAAGATTGGGGGCGTGACAACAAGCATGCTAGGGACAACAAGCAAGCAAGGGACATCAAGCAAACAAGGTGTAGCCAACACATAGGTCAAGATGGCAACATGGTGCAGCAATGGCACATAATGCAGTACAATGATGGGTATAGTTGTGATTAATGAAGCGTGATGAGATGCAACATAGTGATGATGGGTGCAACACGATGAGGTGCAGCATGATGACGAAATGCGGCACAACGATAGGTGAAGGAATCTACTTCAACTGATCTCATGTATCATCTTCTTAGAGATGATCTATGCTCTTATCTAGATAAGTCAAAGTGTTGACTTCTGTTGTAAACGTACTATCTCTCTTTCTCTCTCTGCTGAACTATTGAAGAACATATAAGAAGAATTGATCAAGGGTTTCCCCACATTGGGGTTTGTCCCTGGCTAGCGCCACATCTTGTGTCCTCTTGTCTTGGCTTGTCTTTTGCGATTTATGTTTATGTTCTATCTGCAGTGTACTTTAATGCTGATGTGATTGCTAATCTGGAAAAGATATGGAGCTAACTGTGAAAATTGAAATGAATTGCTCTAAGCATAGAATATACCTAAAATTAACAGAGGCAAATATAGGTATTGGGCATCTCTATATAGTTTGTCTGTAGGGTTTAGGTATTAGGATTTAGGGTTTAGGTAGATTAAAAAATTAACATTTTGTTGAAATTTGGTACCGGAGGACAGGTGGTTTCCTTAGGCTTTGATCTTTGGCCTAGGGAAAAGTGTCCAAAAGAATTTAATTTTTCTCCTAAAGTGACTTTATAATTTTATAAAGTTAAATCTAATTTAAAAGTGACTTTAAGTGATAAAGTTACTAAGTCTAATTTTAAAGTGACTTTTATAAAGTCAATGAAAAATTAGAAAGGAAAAGTGACTTTGGAAATAAATGACTAAGTGGGTCTTTATTAAAGTGTGGTGAATTAAAAAATAAAAAGTGAGATTTAAATGAGCATTTAATCTCAGCCTTAGATTTCAATCTATTTCAGCCATTGGATTTAGGGATCACCCAAAAGTCACTTGGATCACCCAAAAGTCACTTGGGGTTAGATTAAAGGAGGAAAATGAGGAAAATGTCATTCATTCTTTCATGCGCAGATTGAGAGAAGGAGAGCAAGAGAGCAAGGCAGATTTCTGGACAGTGAGCTACGAAGTTTCAGCAGCGGAGTTTCAGCAGAGCGGAGTTTCAGCAGCGGAGTTTCAGCAAGGCGGAGTTTCAGCAAGGCTGAGATAAGTTGTAAAAGTTTGCTTGCTGATTTTTGCTGAATATTTCTCTTACTGTAAAAAGGCATTTTCCAGAAATAAAAAAGAGCTCTCAAACTGGTTTTCCCCAAGACTTGTAGGGGGTTTTTCCAGGGTCACATTGACCAAAAATCTCAGTGTTTAAATGTGTTTTAATGGCTGTTTATTACTGCTGATTTTTATTTCTGCAATTTCCAGCATTCTGTAAAATTTCCAGAATTTGTGTTTTCAGCAAATTTATTTTTTCCAGCTTGTTAAATGTATGGTTATGGGAAAAGGACATTTAGCTATATGAGAAAAATAAGGAGAAACTGAAAACCAGGGTGGGAAATGAGAAATTTCTACATGGTATCAGAGTTCGAGTGCTGAAGGACAGTTTGGGACAACAAAAGGAAAAATTACAGGTGTTGATTTTTCACTCAGAAAATTCCAGCAAGCTGATTTTTTTCATAAACAACAATTTTATCTTTACTACAGCAGTGCTATTTTTCAGTTTTAGGACAACAGGATGTCATTGGGATTGAGGGTGGAGGATAGGCTGGATGGGCATACAAATTACAGCGTTTGGAAGGAGAGAATGCAAAGTATCTTTGAGGAGGCAGAAGTCTGGGATATCATGGTGCATACCACACAGAACCCTGTTGTTGTGCCTACTGATACTACTCAGTTGACAACTTATAATAAAAAGAACAACAAGGGTAAGAGGCTGATTCTAGACGGAATCAAAGACCATTGCATTCTTCATGTGAGAGGAAAGAGCAATGCCCATGAGATGTGGACAACATTGTCCAATTTCTACCAGAGTACCAATGAGAACCGGAAGATGGTCCTGAAGGAGAAGCTGAAGAACATTAAGATGGGTAATGATAGTGCAACTGGATATCTCACAAAGATTACTAATGTGAGAGATGAGTTGGCAGCGATTGGAGAGGCCATTCCACCCACTGAGTTGGTGCGGATTGCAGTGAATGGCCTCCCCGTTCATGGTTGAACTTTGCTGATGGGGTTTGTGCACGTGAGACCCTTCCCACATGGGAGAGGTTTTGGGATGATTGCATTCAGACAGAGATCAGGAAAGGTCAGCTTGGGGCAGCCAAGCCAGTTGAGCAGGATGAGGATGTAGCACTGGTGGCAGGAGGCAAGAAAGGCAAAGGGAAGAAGCAGGCTTACACAAGCAGTGGTGGGGGCAAAGGCAAAGGTAAAAGTAAACAGGGGAACACACAGAAGGACTATTCCAAGGTGAAGTGTTGGAATTGTCAAAAGATGGGACACTATGCAGTTGTGTGTCCGGAGAAGAAGAAGTGGAAGAACCAAGACGTGGCAGCTTCAGCAGAGATTGAGGACTTTGCAGGTCGTTTTGACCGAGAGTTTGCGTTCACTACGTGTGAGTCCTCTAGTGCAGGATCACCTGCCACACAGGTTCAGAGGGAGCATGCTTTTCCCTCGATTAGCGGAGCATCTTCAGGTATCTGGTATGTGGACAGTGGGGCTTCACGTCACATGACAGGAGTCCGTGAGTACTTCTCAGAGCTTTCAGAGAGTGGCACTGATATAAACGTAGTACTCGGTGATGACAGAGTTGTTAGAGCAGTCGGGGTGGGGACACTGACATTTCAGAGGGAGTCCAAACCTCCCTTGAAAGTGTCAGATGTTCTTTATGTGCCAGGGATGAGGAAGAACCTCATATCCGTCTCAGCTTTGGAGGACAGAGGATATGAGGTACTGTTCAGGGAGGACAGGTGTTGATGTATCCCAGGGTTACTCCAGCTGATTTAGCTAGAGTGATAGGTGTACGCCATGCAAAGGTGTACAAGTTTGCATTCCAGGCCCTTTTGGCATTGAGCAGTAGTACCGACAACAGAACTAGCAGTTCTGAGCTGTGTGAGATTTGGCACCGCAGGATGGGACATATGTATCATGGAGCCTTGAGGACATTGCGGGAGATCACTACAGGTGTGCCAGATTTCAGTACTGATCACTTTGATACTTGCAGAGGTTGTGCGATGGGCAAGTTTGCCAAATCCCCTTTTCCCAGCAGTGACAGCAGAGCGACTGGGATACTTGATTTGATTCATTCTGATGTGAGCGGTCAGATGTCTCATGTTTCCTTGAGTGGATATGAGTACTATGTTTTATTCATTGATGATCACTCCAGGAGGACCTGGATTTATTTTTTGAAGTCCAAGAGTGAGGTCTTCAAGCGGTTTCAGGAGTTCAGAGCTGTTGTGGAGACACAGACAGGTCGAAAGATCAAGTCCCTGAGGTCGGACAATGGAGGGGAGTACACCCTTGAAGAGTTTGTTGACTATTGTGCGGAGGCAGGCATTAGGAGGGAGTTCATTGTTCCTTACAACCCCCAGCAGAACGGGGTTGCAGAGAGGAAGAACAGATCCATCATAGGGGCTGCCAAAGCCATGTTACATGATCAGGGGTTGCCATTGTTCTTGTGGGCATAGGCCTGCAACACAGCTGTTTACTTGCAGAACAGGAGTCCACATCGTGCCTTGGGGCACATGACTCCGGAGGAGGCTTTCTTTGGGAAGTATCCTGATATTGGTCATCTTCATATCTTTGGATGCATTACATACTCCTATATACCCAAGGAGAAGAGGACCAAACTAGAGCCCACCGCAGAGAAGGGTATCTTTGTGGGCTACAGTGAGACCTCAAAGGCCTTTCGGATTTACATTCCTGCACAGAGGAGAGTTGTTGTCAGACGGGATGTGAAGTCCGAGGAGGACAGGGCCTTTAGGAGGTCATGGGAGTTAGTATCTGGATCAGCCAGACCCTCAGCAGCAGTTGAGTCAGTCGCAGGGATCCAGTGGGCAGGGATCAGGAGGATCAGGAGGTACATCTATGAGGATGTCAGGTCCGTCAGTGAGCAGTGGCTCACAGAGCCAGAGGGGTGGTGCTCCGGGCAACATGCAGAGCAGTTTACTAGGGAGTCCACTGATGGACAGTTCACACGGCACCTCAGCTTCTACAGGTTCAGGTGCAGGCAGGAGGACAACAGACAGACAGTCAGGAGTTCAGGCTCCTGATGATGATGATGAGGAGGAGTTTCATTCTCCGGTGGGAGAAGTGCGCTCAGGGAAGAGGAAGCCCAAGTGGCTTCAGGACACCTTGAGAGATGCCACACTTGTTGCTGAGCCGAAGAGGCCGGTCAGAGAGAGTAGACCACCTGAGAGGTTTTGTAGCTATATGGCGATGGTTACCAACATCCTTGACTCTGAGCCTTCTAGCTATGAGGAGGCAGCTAGCCAGCAGGTCTGGAGAGAGGCCATGCAGGAGGAGTATTCTTCTATCATGAAGAATGATGTTTGGGAGGTGGTGCCGAGGCTTGAGAGCAAATCTGTGGTTACTTCCAGATGGCTTTACAAGGTAAAGCATGCTGCAGATGCCAGCATTGAGAAATTCAAAGCGAGGTTTGTGGCTAGAGGGTTCTCCCAGGTAGAGGGAGTTGATTATGAGGAGACCTTCGCTCCCGTGGCTCGATATACTTCGATCCGCTCCATTATATTGATAGCAGCAGAGATGGGTTGGAAGATCCACCAGATGGATGTAAAGAACGCATTTCTCAATGGCTTCATACAGGAGGAGGTGTACATTGAGCAGCCAAAGGGCTTTAAGCTGCATGGGAAGGAGTCCCATGTGTGCAGAGTCCAGACTGAAGAAGGCCCTTTATTGCCTAAAGCAAGCTCCCAGAGCTTGGTACTCCAGGATAGATACATATTTGCAGGGGATGGGTTTCACAAAGAGTGAGGCAGATCCGAACCTTTACTTTATTGTGATTGCTGAGGAGCCTCTCATTCTGGTGCTATATGTGGATGACTTGGTCATTGCAGGTGCAGAGAGACTCATAGAGCACTGCAAGAAAGATCTTGCGACGAAGTTTGAGATGAAGGACATCGACTTGATGCATTACTTTTTGGGCTTGGAGGTGTGGCAGGAGGAGGGGCATTTCTTTCTAGGGTAGGGGAAGTATATTGTGGACATCCTTAGCAGATTCCACATGGAGGATTGTAGACCCATGTCGACACCGATGATCACCAACTAGAAGAAGCTTCATGCTTCGGATTCCGAGTTGGTGGATCCCGCATTGTACAGGTAGCTGATTGGTTCCTTGATGTATTTGGTCAACACTAGACCAGATATCTGTTTTGCAGTCAACACGATGAGTGAGTTTATGTGTGAGCCTAGGAAGGTTCACTGGGTGGTTGCAAAACACATTTTGCGGTACTTGCAGGGGACAGTGGATTATGGTCTGGACTACAGGCAGGGAGATGGAGTGAGATTGGCAGGATACACTGATTCTGATTGGGCAGGTTGTGCTTCTGATAGGAAGAGCACTTCAGGGTGCTGTTTTGGGTTGGGTTCAACAGTAGTGTCATGGTTCAGCCGGAAGCAGCAGTCAGTAGCACTGGGTTCAGCAGAAGCAGAGTATATGGCAGCCAGTCTAGCGAGTTGTGAGGCCATCTGGCTTCGCAAGATGTTGTTTGGCTTATTTGGTCAGCCGTTGAGACCTTCAGTGGTTTACTGTGATAATCAGAGTTGCATTAAACTCACGGAGAATCCAGTTTTTCATGACAGGTCAAAGCATATCGGGATCAGATATCATTTCATCAGAGACTATGTTCAGAAGGGAGCTGTGAAGCTTGAGTATATTTCCACTGATGAGCAGGTTGCAGATCTTCTTATCAAAGCCTTACCACGGGGCAAGCATGTCTACTTCAGAGACAAGATGGGTGTGGTGAGGAACACCTTCCTTGGTAAGGAGTGTTGAAATTTGGTACCGGAGGACAGGTGGTTCCTTAAGGCTTTGATCTTTGGCCTAGGGAAAAGTGTCCAAAAGAATTTAATTTTTCTCCTAAAGTAACTTTATAATTTTTATAAAGTTAAATCTAATTTAAAAGTGACTTTAAGTGATAAAGTTATTAAGTCTAATTTTAAAGTGACTTTTATAAAGTCAATGAAAAATTAGAAAGGAAAAGTGACTTTGGAAATAAATGACTAAGTGGGTCTTCATTAAAGTGGGGTGAATTAAAAAATAAAAGGTGAGATTTAAATGAGCATTTAATCTCAGCCTTAGATCTCAATCTATTTCAGCCATTGGATTTAGGGATCACCCAAAAGTCACTTGGGGTTAGATTAAAGGAGGAAAATGAGGAAAAGGTCATTCATTTTTTCATGAGCAGATTGGGAGAAAGAGAGCAAGAGAGCAAGGGAGATTTCTGGACAGGGAGGAGAAGGAGACAACAGCTTGGCACATAGTCCAAGGCAGTAGTTGATAAGATTTGTACAACTGATTCAGCACACAGTGAAAGACAGATTTTAGCACGATTTTCGAGGAGTGGTTTGCACAAAAATCGAGGAGCAATTTGTTGGTTTTTCTACACGCAAAATGAGGGCCGTACAACAGCATTTAATGCTGAAAGTGGGCACGAAAATTGAGGAGGCTGTACAACATTTATTGTTGTTCTGTTTGCTGTGAGGAATGGGAAAAGAGATAAGTTGTAAATTTGCTTGTTGATTTTTTGCTGAATATTTCTCACTATAAAAGGGCAATTTTCAAAAATAAAGAAGAGCTCTCAAACTGGTTTTCCCCAAGAGTTGTAGGGGATTTTTCCAGGGTCACATTGACCAAAAATCTCAGTGTTTAAATGTGTTTTAATGGCTGTTTATTACTGCTGATTTTTATTTCTGCAATTTCCAGCATTCTGTAAAATTTTTTGAATTTGTGTTTTCAGCAAATTTATTTTTTCTAGCTTGTTAAATGTATGGTTATGGGAAAGAGCATTTAACTATATGGGAGAAATAAGGAGAAACTGAAAACCAGGGTGGGAAATGAGAAATTTCTACAAATAAATGACTAAGTGGGTCTTTATTAAAGTGGGGTGAATTAAAAAATAAAAAAGTGAGATTTAAATGAGCATTTAATCTCAGCCTTAGATCTCAATCTATTTCAGCCATTGGATTTAGGGATCACCCAAAAGTCACTTGGATCACCCAAAAGTCATTTGGGGTTAGATTAAAAGAGGAAAAGGAGGAAAATGTCATTCATTCTTTCATGAGCAGATTGAGAGAAGGAGAGCAAGAGAGCAAGGGAGATTTATGGACAGTGAGCTGCGGAGTTTCAACAGCGGAGTTTCAGCAGAGCGGAGTTTCAGCAACGGAGTTTCAGCAGGACGAAGTTTCAGCAAGTCTGTACAGCGGAGTTTCAACAGGGCGGAGTTTCAGCGAGGTGGAGTTTCAGCAAGGGAGTTTCAGCAAGGCTGAGATAAGTTGTAAAAGTTTGCTTGCTGATTTTTGCTGAACATTTCTCTTACTGTAAAAAGGCATTTTCCAGAAATAAAAAAGAGCTCTCAAACTGGTTTTCCCCAAGAGTTGTAGGGGGTTTTTCCAGGGTCACATTGACCAAAAATCTCAGTGTTTAAATGTGTTTTAATGGCTGTTTATTACTGCTGATTTTTATTTCTGCAATTTCCAGCATTCTGTAAAGTTTTCAGAATTTGTGTTTTCAGCAAATTTATTTTTTCCAGCTTGTTAAATGTATGGTTATGGGAAAGGGCATTTAACTATATGGGAGAAATAAGGAGAAACTGAAAACCGGGGTGGGAAATGAGAAATTTCTACACGTTTCCTTCAAAACTATGCCGCAACAAGGTTGAGAGCCGACTTGGTTGACTGTTGGATAGGTATGAACTTGATTGAGTTGGACTTGTTTGATACCAAACTAGTTGAATCATGCATTAACTTGGCTAGTTTGGTACCAAACCTACCGTTAAACTGAGTTGAGGGCCTAGTTGACTGGGTTTGTGGTCAACTCGCCTAGGACATCAACAAGAATACACTCAATGGTATGTTCTCAATATATCATTGGTTTTGAGGGCAAGTAAAGTGTGTAGTTGAAACTCTCTAGCGTAGTTGGGTGTTGGGTCATGTGTGGGATGACTCCAATGAAGTTTGGGGTTTCTCCAAGAGATCCCTAGTAAAAAAGGGAGTATGCTACTCAAATTTTTAGGATTGCCGCAATGGAGTTTGGGACAACTCCAAATATTCTTGGGCACGATCAGATG
This sequence comes from Pinus tabuliformis, assembly GCA_031772625.1. Classification (NCBI taxonomy): domain Eukaryota; kingdom Viridiplantae; phylum Streptophyta; class Pinopsida; order Pinales; family Pinaceae; genus Pinus; species Pinus tabuliformis. The sequence continues at coordinate 171,080,044 of CM062819.1, read as the reverse complement.
TAGCCCTCTAGTGTCACTAGATTTGGGGTTGGATTGTACTAGTGGACTCGGGGTGGCTCCAAAATAGCCCCATTTGTTCTAAAATTTGGAGATGAATAATAAAATTGTCATGTGTCCTTTGTCGACGCCATCAAAGAGCCCTCCATTGGCCTTGTAAATAATAAATATAAACTTCACATTAGAAATTAAAATATATTTGTTGATGTTTGATTGCTCGAAATTTAAGGATGCTCTGATGTCGCATTTTATGACGGCAGTACTATCTGATTGTCTTTTATGCCATGAGGATGAGGCATATCACGAATGGGTGAATGTAAGATAACTAATTAATAATTTAATTATAGTTATAACTTATTAGTGATTGGGCATGATCCTTAGTTGTGTCCCTCCTTTGACTTGTATGTATGTCATATGTTATGTACTCTATTTCATCATCACTCTTTTATTCATAATCACTCTTTTATTCATAATCAGTTGTTTATCTGATATGGAGATGTCTTCTATGTCTTTGTGAATGAACTGGTAAGGAGGTTCCTTACAATCAACACTCATTTAAGCTTTTAATTCGAATCAACTTGTTTTTGAATTTGGAAGCCATTCCCTTGAAGAGGCCCATGAACAAAGATATAACTTGTTCTATCCTTGTTATTTTATCTACCATTATTTTATGACATACATCATTTCTATTTGTTATTTTTGTCTCTCATGACACATGTCATGCCAAAATGATCATCTACACTTGGATTACAGTCTATCTTATCTACTTGTATTATGCTTTTGGATTGCATTAACAGCATTATAGTATTAAACCAAGTCTATGAGTTGAATGAATGCTATCATGTTCTTCATATTTGCTCTTTATAGTCTGAAATTTGAATATTAAAGTTATGAAAACATGATCAACATTTACCAACATTTTTCGTTTTTACTAGTATGTGTTATCTTTAGAATAAGGCTTATATTGTCATTTTAGATACACCAGCCATATTGTAAAATTTTGAGCAGGTGTATATAGATAAATCTTCTGTATGGATCAATCCTTTTTGGATGCAACACTGAGAATAAATAACCCACATTGTTTGTATGTAGTGTGTTTGAGGCTGAGACACCAGGTCGTAGGTTTTCTGTTCAACAACGGATTGGTGCTTACTTCTACAAGGTGGACCAATGTTTGACTCTCTTCTTTTTCAAGTTTTTAATGTTTTTTTAAAGCTCTTATTAAGTCTTTTTGGGATGAAGTATTTAACTAATGGATCCCATAACTTTATGGCAGAATTGTTCAGTCAAATAAGTTTTTTTCTTATGCCATATTTGTATCTCTTTTAAAATATACTTGGTAGCTTGAGATTGGGTGAGGTATTATCGATTGGTGCTTATAAATTATATGGAGGGTCTCGTTTATTCAATTTAATAATATAGTTAATCAATTAAGACCTCTAAAATGGTCTAGGATTGTATATTGGGAAGATATGAATTTTGCAGAGCATTTTGTTTTTGCCAATACAACGTTACGTACGTGCCCTGCTTTTCTTTATTGATTATAATATGTTTGTAGGGAGTCTAAATTTGACCAAGGTACGAAAGTGCATGGAAGTGCTGTTGAACCATCACATGTCATTATATCCAGAAAAATGGTCATGATTCCATGTTACATACTTAAGAAAGTGATGGAGTTGCGCTTGCTTTATCGGTGCATTAATTTGGTATTTTAAGTGATGTCTTCTTTAGTCGTTATTGCTATACTTTTGACATGGATGCATGTAATCAGGGTCTACAATATGGCGTAGTTGGATTTGTTTGTGGGATTATTGGCCAAGGAATAGCTAATTCCATCATGATACTTAAAAGGTATGCACCTTTAATAATTGTTTGTTTTGTGTGTTAGAAATTGTTTTATTCTTTTGATATGCATTCCTCATTTTCTCTTGTAGCTGGATTTCATCATAAATTTTTGGCATCTGCTTTGCTTTTAATTGTTTGTAGTGATATAGGGACGTCATATTTTTATGTTTCCAAGAATGCGAGGTTCACTTGAAATGTTGTAACTACCAGACACTTGCAATTTCAGTGAGAACGCCAAAAAGATAATTCCAAAGAGCACAATAAGCTTGATCTGATTATTATACAAAATAAAAGAATGATGGTATCTTTTTGGTGGATTTATATAGCGTAGAAATTGAAAAATGCATTTCAGAAAGTAGAAGAACAAATATATGCCTTTAACCAGTCAGGTCTGAAACATAGTTTTAAAAACCGGCCAGTCAGACAGGCTCAGAGAACAAACCAGTAGAAAAACCTGTTTCGAGGGCCAGTTTGTACCGGTTTGGTACCAAAACAGGTACAAAGTGGCCATAACCAGCCGTTTCCAACCCTAACTGGCCTGGTTAGATCTTACATGTGTGGGGGAGTTCGGGATCCTGGATGGCAGTTTTTCAGGTGGTTTTGGAGGAAACCAAGGATTTTTTCCCTCCCTAAACAACCTCCCTTGGCCATAGAACAAACAGTCCCCCTCCTAAACCCTAAACCTGAGCAATAAATGTAACTCAACCCTAGCAATGTTGGCAATCAATGGTAATGTTAAATTCTCAAAGTCTTTTATATTAATCCTTTTACTTAAACTTTTAACATTACCATTGATTGTTTCAGGATGTTTGAGAGTAGTTCCAATCTCATTGGGTTTCATATGGAGAAACTAAAATTTCAGATCTCACTCAAAATCCAACAGACCTAACAATTTTCAGGATTTCACAATTTGGGGGATTGCAATGTTTCCATTTGATTTTGTCTGTGTGTGAGGGTATGGTATTATCATTTGATCAAAGCTTGAAGCCCTTTATGTAACTTAATTTTGGTGGTATTAATTGTTGAACTCCATTTATGTTGATGGTATTAATTGTTGAACTCCTCTACCATGGCCTTAACAAAAATGTACCCTTCACTCAAAGCAAAATAATTGGTTAGGCATGCTAAGCTTTTTCTACCATATTATAAGTTTGAGAAGATGAACCCTTCACTTAAACCAAAATCATTGGTTAGGCATGTTAAGCTTTTTCAATCATATTATAAGGTTGAGGAGATGAACCCTTCACTCAAACCAAAATCATTGGTTAGGCATGTTAAGCTTTTTCAATTTCTACCATATTATAAGGTTGAGGAATCCAAGTCTGAAGACTTTGAGCCAGATGATGTTTATGTAGCTCTTGTTGATGATCCCATTTCTAGTAGTGGTGAATCAATGATGAGTTTGATGAGTGATCATGTTGATCAGTGATTTGTAGTAAGCCAGTGGCCCAATAACTTGTAGCATTGTTTTTGGACTCTAAAGGCCACTTAGAGCCTCACTGATTATGTATTTTGTTGTTGATATATATTGCACTATTTGCCATTTTGATATATTCACCCTTTCATGGTATATAAATGAGAAACTTTTCATATTTTATCTCTAATGGTTTGGAATCATGGTTCAAAATCTTCAAAATATTTTTTTCATTAAAAATTAATTATTTTATGTATTTTTTTCAAATCCAGTTGATTGAACTAGTTTGATCCAGTTCCTGTTGAAATCCCAGTTAGATATGTGGCTGGTTCAAAATCTGGTTACAGTTTTTAAAACCATGGTCTAAAATGCTTTGAATTGGATTGGAACTGCCTTTTTTCTTCACTATATCACGTTATTTCTATTTCTTAATGCATGTACATTGAAGGTTTAAGGCTCTCTTTTGTTTATTGTTGTTTTGAAAATCTCTGTAGTTATTTTCTCATTCGAGTATTTTATATTTTATAATGGTATTTGTTTGCCAGAGTATCTGTAAGTTTGATAGTTATAATCATACATGCTTATTGATTTGTGCAAAGAAGTGTAACAATATATGTGCTGTACATGTATTATGTTAAAAATGTTTTCATTGTATATGTCTCTTATGTCTCTTGCATGGTCATATCTATGATTGTGCATGCAATTTCATTTTAATATATATAACCAGTAGAAGTCAAGAAACGATGGGGTTACTAGCCTTTGCAGGGGTTCTATTTGTATTTCCCTCATGAGAGTAATTGTTATTATGCCCATACATATAGACAGAGTAAAAAGTTGTGACTTTATTGATCAATTGAAAAGTACATGCACGGTGTCTTATTTATATGCCCTCTTGAGAGTTATTAAACCGACAAATTTTAACTGTTTACTAACACATTTAATGATATAATCTGGTCATGTGTCTTACTGGTTACAGCCTACAGGCCATGTTACGCACAACTTAAGTGTTGATTAACCACCAATACCCTCTTCAATGCAGAAGGTGTTGTGTGACTTTAATGTTGCCCCCCTCAAGACAGGCATCCATCTGTTGCTTTTCCTCCTGGGCACATTGGTGTTCCTTCATTCATTACTTTTGTAGGAAAGTATAATCTACAATTGACTGTTTAAGCCACTCAGGCAGACCTCATTGAACAACTCCTTAATCGCTAAAACAACTGGCTTCTTAAAAGAAATATTCGTGATCATTCTCAATATCACCAGTGGTTACTCTGCTATACTTGTACTGTGAACTGCAATATTGTAACTTTCTCCTTTATTCTTCACCTTGAAGCAGATGATTGCCATGAATACTGCAATCCCAGGCAATATCCCCGGTTCACTGTAATCATAGGAAACTCTCTTTTTAGCTTTCCTACCTTTCTAGCTATCAAGAAAGAATCAATAATTAACTGATATCCTTTTTAATAATTTAATCCCTCCTCTCTCATTAAAAGATTAATTAAATATAAATCAATTCATCAAGGAAGCATTATCTAACATCCTCCTTAAACAATAAAACATAAACATAAATAAACATATAAATCAAATAATTGGTTATTTCAGAACTAATCATTTGATAATATTAAAATAAATTAGTTCCAAAGAATTACAAAGAGTATCTCCCTCCCAAAAGAATGGCAAATAAGGGCTACAGCAAAAGAGTTCTAGGGATGGATTGCAAACCACCAGAGACACTTTCTATTTTTTGATGGGGCTGCAAAGGGCAATCCTGGAAGAGCTGGCGCTGGAGGAGTCATATTGAATCTAGATGGCTTTAGGATCCATAGTTACGACTGGGGTTTGGGCATCGCTTCTAGCATCCAAGTTGAGGCTTTGGCTCTTTTTCAAGGTCTCAAGATTTTGAAAGTGTTGAACATCAAGGAAGCTGATGTTATTGGGGACTCTCAGGTTATCATTAACACTATGGTGACACATTCTAAGCCAACGGACCTAAGGGTTGCAAGGCTGATCCACAAAATTACAGACATTGGAGATTCATTCCAGAATTTGAATTTCTACCACGTGTTGAGAGTCAATAATAAGGAGGCGGACATTGAAGCTAACAATGTAGCGCTTCTTACGGCTAGAGCACTGCTCAGAGGCGGACAGGAAATATGGGAACCAATTCCTAAATTTAGAACGCTGTCATGTTTTATTGCTTACTGTTAAATCAGTTTGTATGTATCCACAATATTGGGAAAATCTCTGAAATTGACCGCATAGTAGCAGCTAAAAAGAGATGTGAGCTAAGCATAAATGCCATGACCTTGCAAGGTTGTGTGGCACTTTTGGATTTAGACTCACCTTTTGTAATCCGCTCTTTGGCATTAAGGCCAAGTATCTAATATATCCACTACCCGTTTAAGCATATAGTTGTCTCATATTAAACAATTAGAAAATAAAAATAGGAATTATATATGGAATTATAGTGAATTAATTAAACAAATTAGTTAATCAATTAAACAAATTAATTAATTAGTTAAACAAATTAATTAGTTAATTGGTTTAATTAATTAATTACACAAATTAATTATCTAATTTAACAAATTAATTAATTAATGAAACAATTAATTAATTAAACAAATTAATTGATTAATTAAACATCTTAATTAATTAAGTAAACAAATTAATTAATTAATTAGTTAAACAAATTAATTAGTTAATTGGTTTAATTAGTTAATTACTCAAATTAATTAATTAATTTAACAAATTAATTAATTAATTTAACAAATTAATTGATTAATTAAACAATTAATTAATTAATTAAAACAAATTAATTGATTAATTAAACAATTTAATTAATTAAGTAAACAAATTATTTAAATTAAAAAAAAATTAAATAACAAAATTGGAGATTGGCTGACCTAATTTCTTAGATTAATTTCTTTCATAACCTATATATATATATATATATATAAAACCTTCCATATAGCTCATGGATACATCATTAATATCTCTAGAATATCTATTGTCGCTGCCCTTGATGATGGACTCACTGGGTAGTCCGAAACGTTGGGTTCATAAAACTCTATAACAAGTCATTCCTCTATTAAAAATCAAGTTTTGTTCCTCAAAAATACGTTGAAGGAAATTAAGAAGGGCAAAGATGAGGACATGCAATCCTACTTCTTAAGGATCATTGAGATCAAGAATGACCTCCTATCAATTGGAGAAGTCATTGCTAACAGGGCACTAACTATTACTACTCTTGGAGGGCTCTCATCTGAATGGTATGTATTTAGAACCATTCTTCTCAATAATAATCGAATTCCGGTCCCTTCGCTTGCAATAAGTTTGGCCACTATGCGAGGGAGTGCCCAAATAGGAAGGACACATCTCATGACGATGACCAAAATCACTCTCGGGGCAATTCCAACCACAATCAAAGGAATGGCAAGTTCAATGGCAAAGGAAAGAGGAATGTCGTAAATCAAGGAAGTGGTCAACCCTCCAAGAAGGCAAGGAACTCCAGGTATGAATCTAATGTTGTTAACAATAAGCAAGATGAATATTATTTGATGTCGGTCCTCTCCGCTACCTCTCCTCTGGACTTGTTGGGCAATTAGCTTATTGATAGTGGTGCCTCAAGGCTCTTCACTGGTTACAAGGAAGCTCTCTCTAATTTGATAGAGAAGGAGACCAACTTGGAGATTATTCTTGGAGATAAATCCACCTATCCCGTAAAGGGTGTAGGGAATGTTACTCTTCAATTGAATCAAGGCAACAAAATTCATTTGCAAGAAGTCCTATATGTACCTGATCTCAAGAAGAACCTAGTGCCCATTTCGGCAATGGAAGACAAAGGCTACAAGGTGGCCTTCATCGATGGCAAGGTACGTGTGTGGAAAAGAATTTTAAAGATGCTTTCACTCTTGGGTTTCGAGTTGACTCTTTATATCAAGTTGGAGGAAGTCCATTGGGAGTCATGTCTTGCAACACATCTCTTCAGTTCGAACTATGGCATCAGAGGTTTGCCCACCTTCATTACAAGGCTCTACCCGATGTGAGACAAATGGTGACATGGATGCCTGAGTTCAAAATAGAACATGAAGGTGTATGTTTGGGATGTGCCGAAGAAAAACTCAAAAGGGGACCATTCCCCTCAAACCATAGCAAGACCTCCGACATTTTGCAGTTGGTTCACTCCGACATATCTGGTATGATGCCCGTGAACTCTTTGGGAGGATATTTATATTACCTCACTTTTACAAATGATTATTCTTGCAAGACTTGGATATACTTCTTGAAAAAGAAGGATGAAGTTTTCTCTTGGTTCTGTCACTTCAAAACCTTGATCGAGAATCAAACCGAGAAGAAGATCAAGATCTTAAGGACTGATAATGGGACCAAATATGGATCCAATGAGTTCCATGACTTTTGCAAGGAGGCTGGCATTAAGAGGGAGACCACAACACCATACACTCATGAGCAAAATCGTGTGGCGGAAAGGAAGAATTGTATGGTTGTGGACGTTGTTTGTGCTATGCTCCATGATCAAAGGCTTCTGAAGTTTTTATGGGCCGAAGCTGCGAATATTGCCGTATATGTTCAAAACCAATGCCCTCATCAAGCACTGGATTCCAAGACTCTCGAAGAGATTTTCACTGGTAAGAAACCTAATGTCTCTCATTTTAGAATTTTCGAAAGTCTCGTATATTTTCATGTGCCGAAAGAGAAAAGGAGTAAATTTGGTGCATCTGGAAAGAATGGAATCTTCGTGGGCTATAGTGAAAATTCTAAGGGCTATAGAATCTATGTGGCTGGTCAAAGGGAAGTTGAGATTAGTCATGATGTTACCTTTGATGAAGATATGGCTCTTAGCAAGGTTGACAATCTTCCTATTCTAAGGAAAACTAAAGAAACTGACACCAGGAAACTGGATGAGAAGGAAGATGAGACGATGCTTGATGTGGAAGAACCTGTGGATCCTATTGAACCCCCTCTGCAAGAGCCTTCTTCTTCTAGGAAGAAGCCCTCATGGCTTAGGGGGACACTTGATGATGTCGAAGGACGCATTGCACCCAGAGGGACTTTCTGTGAAAGTAAGAAGCCGACTAGGTATCAGGGATACTTGACCATTATGAGTACCAACATTCAAAATGAGCCTTCATCATTCGAAGAAGCTGTGAAGCATCAAGTATGGAAGGATGCTATGAATGAGGAATACGAGTCCATCATGAAGAATGATGTCTGGGATGTGGTCCCCAGACCCCAGGACAAAATAGATGTCACCTCAAAGTGGCTTTACAAAATAAAGCATGGAGCTGATGGGAGTGCTAAAAAATATAAGGCTTGCTTTGTTGCTCGAGGCTTCTCACAAAATGAAGGTATAGACTATGACGAGATATTTGCACCTGTTGCCTGATACACCACCATCCGCTCGATCATAGCCCTTGCTGCTTTGCAAGGATGGAACCTACATCAAATGGATGTCAAGATCGTGTTCTTGCATGGTATAGATTAAAGAGGAAGTCTATGTGGAACAACCCGAGGGGTTTGAGTTTCATAATCGAGAATCTCACGTATGCAGGTTGAAGAAAGCCCTCTATGGCCTAAAGCAAGCACCTCGAGCTTGGTATGAGAGGATCGATAGCTACTTGATGAAGCTGGGATTCACTAGGAGTGAACTCGATCCAAACCTTTACTTTAAGGTTGAGGATGATAAGCCTCTCATACTGCTATATGTTGACGATCTCTTTCTGATAGGTGCAGACCCTCTCATTCACAAATGTAAGAGGGAGTTGGCTTCCGAATTTGAGATGAAGGACCTAGGACTAATGCACTATTTCCTAGGACTGGAGGTTTGGCAGAAGCCAGGAGAGATTTTCCTATCTCAAGGAAAATATGTAGTAAAGATATTGGAGAGATTCGGTATGGTGGACTGTAAGGCCATAACTACCCCGATGGAGCTTAACTTCAAGAAGTTATGTGGTAGTGTTGCCGGACCTGTTTTGGGAAATGCTACTGAGTATCGTCAACTCATAAGAACATTAATGTTCTTGGTGAACTCCTGTTCGAATATATGTTTTGCAGTTAACACGTTGAGCTAATATATGGTTGAGCCTCATCACTCAAATTGGATTGGTGTCGAGAATCTTCTGAGGTATTTTCGAGGCATAATCACTCATGGGTTGAGGTACACTACCGGAGATGTGAGGCTACATGGATATATCGATGCTGATTGGGCAGGCAGCATGGTGGATCGAAAGAGCACTTCCGGGTGCTGTTTCTCTTTAGGCTCTACCTCGATATCCTGGATGAATAGGAAGCAAAAGTCGGTAGCTTTGAGCACTGTTGAGGCAGAGCACATTGCTGCGAGTATGGCCTCCTGTGAGGCTGTCTGGTTGAGGAAGCTCTTCAGTGAGCTGTTTGGACATACATTGGATATTACTGTGATCCTTTGCGACAACCTAAGTGGGATTCATTTATCTGAGAATCCCGTATTTCATGATCGCTCCAAGCATATCGATATTAGGTACCACTTTATCCGGGATATGGTACAACGAGGAGCAATAAGGCTCCATCATATCAGTACAGATGAGCAGGTTGCTGACATTCTGATGAAGCCCCTGGGAAAGGTCAAATTCTTGAATTTTCGAGAATGACTAGGAGTCGTTGAGAGACCCTCTTATGAGGGTCCTATATGATGCATCCATTGAGCTCTGGGAGCTCCGGGGGGCTTGGGTTACTTCTTGGAGCGATGAGCGACCATAGGGCGACTCACCCTACCCTCATGGTGCGTTGTGTAGAGGGTGAATGGTTCAACATTCCCCTGCGATTCCCCGTGGCGACTTGTAGGTAGCATGAGTGGTTCATCCTTCTCCTGCCGAGACATCCTACCCATGCAGTCTGGGACTCATGGGAAGTACCTCTCATCTGGTCAATGAGTAGGGAAATGAGGATAGGGACCATAGTAGTACCGATGGATGCATCGTGTATCTACCGTACTCCCTATGATAGGATGACATTGATTTGGGATCAATTGGAACTGACTTCAGGTCAATAACAGTGATATAGCTCACTCTCTTGTGGAACTGATCTGGGATCAGTAAGAGTGGTATGACACATTTTCTGGGACTGACGTTGGGTCAGTAAGAGCGCTATTGAGCACTCTCTTTTATTTGGGACTGACTTCGGGTTAGTGGAGGATGGTATGATACATCCTCGATCATTTCTTCTTCTTCATAGTTCAACAGAGCAGAGTTAAGAAGTGTAGGGCAGTGCATTTGATGGCAGAGATAGTATCAACAGACAGAAGGATTAGCAGATGGAGTTCTCCCTAGTTGAGAGGGAATGTTAAAATTGGCAACTAGGGCCAAACTCCATGTGGGTCATCTTATTTATGGCAACTGATATTTTTCTTGGATTCCTCTCGTCGAGAGGTGTAGGATTGATCTAACGATCATCTAATTCTGACATGTATTCATGGAGATATCAATTTATTTGTAATTCTTGATAATTTGTCAAGGTCGGGCAGCAAGATAAAGTGTGTGGCACACCCCCAGCTTAACCTCAACGTTGCATATAAAGGAAGGAGACATTGTGTCTCATTTCACCATCACTCATCTCTTCATCTTCTCTCTCCTAATCTTATTGGGCCAGCGTAGGAGCAATTTCTCTCACACGTGCTAGAAGGAGGATGAATTCTTTGTTTTAGGGCAACGTTGACTTTTCTGGGCATCATTGACTTTTTTGGGCTTCGTTGACCAAGGTGCAGGGTTCTTGGGGAATGCGTTGACCATATCCGATTTGCGCAGTGCTGTTTGGGTGCTGCGTTGACCAAAATGTTGATCAATGTTGACTGGTTAGGGCTGACCGCAGGCTGCTGATTTGTTGACTGTTGTTTTGACCATTGACCGAAGGCTGTTTTGGGCTGCTGATGTTTGCTGTTGAAGACCGAGTTTTTCAAGGTTCACTAGTGGTCAAATTGGAGCTGTTTGACCAGCTTTGACTTTGTTGGTTGCTGATATATTAAATCACAGATTTGTGATATTGTACTATCTCTCTCTCTCTACAGAATTATTGAATAATATAGAAGAGTTGATCAAAGGGTTTCCCCACATTGGGGTTTGTCCCTGGCTAGCTGCCACATTTGGTGTCTCTTGTCTTGGCTTGTCTTTTGTCGTTTTATTTATGTTCTATGAGCATTTTACTTTATGTTTATGTTAATGTGATTACTAAACTGTGAATTGACATTGGGCTATTAAGAAGAAATTGAAGTAAATTGCTCTAAACATAGAACATAACATAACTTAACAATTAGTGATAAAAAACATAAAAACATGGATTAAACCATACAACATCATTCAGCTAGTAGTTATAAGTTCCAGTGTTGATAATATCGGTATCGGGAAAATATCGGCGAGGGTCCAGAAAATATCTTATCGGAAATATCGGCGAAAATATCGGCAAAATATCGGCAAATATCGGCAAGCATAAAAAATGCATAATATATTCATTTTTTTTCAGATTTCTAAACATATAAAGCAATAACAACATGAACTAAACACATTGGCACATAAATATGAAGAAGACATTGATATATATGATGTCAAATAGAAATGATACATCAAACTTCAAAGGCGATACCAAATCCTACTGATCCCTGATAATTGTCCAATCAAGGACTCAAACAAAATAACATCACATATCCTGCTGATCCCTGATAGTGATAATTGTCCAATCAAGGACTCAAACAAAACAACATCACATATATAAAACTTTAAAAGTATTTCATCATCATGAGTTATAAACTTATATGTAGCAAAAGTTGCAAAACAAATAAAACTAGCAGCGATCTATCTGAGACCATTGGCCTCTCCCTAGCAGCTTTCTTTCTGTCTTGTTCAGCAATTGCTTCACGAGCTTTTTGTATAACCTCTGCACTAGAAACCATACAAGGCATCACATCTGCATCATATGCAGAGAGTTTAGCCAGATGGTATTTCAATCGTGTAATCCCTCCTGACATCTTGGTCCCACACAAGTTGCATGATATATATGCCTGATTTGCCCCACCAACAGCCTCCCCATACTCCCAAAATGGGTCCAAGGCTTTTGGCATATTTGACATTTGTAGTGAACTAATTCAAACCTAGGGCACAAAAAAAACAAAAAATTGGCATTAAATGAGTATAACTATACAGTGCCTAGCAAACACTCAAGAAACTATTTTAATTTTTAAAGCAACATCTTCATGTTCAGAATTTAAACAACAAAAGCAAGCATAAAAAATGCATAATATATTCATTTTTTTTCAGATTTTTAAACATATAAAGCAATAACATGAAATAAACACATTGGCACATAAATATGAAGAAAACACTGATATATATGATGTCAAATAGAAATGATATATCAAAGGCGATACCAAATCGTGCTAATCCCTGATAATTGTCCATTCAAGGACTCAAATGTGGAGAACCAATACAAAATAACATCACATATAATAATAAAAGTATCTCATCATCATGAGTTACATGTAGCATAACAAATAAAACTAGCAGCTATCTATCTACTGCCCTCTCCCCCTTTTACGGGAAAACATGATGGGCTGTTTGCCAGGCCTGCCCCTAGTAGTAGAAGGCCCTGGCACTGCCTCTGCACCTAATGTCAAATAATGAGTGATAGGCATGGAGCTATGCTCTCCTATATCTATAGCAGATGGTGTTGATGCTGATGCTCCCGCAGTGCCCTGCTCCTCCTGCTCCTCCTGCTCCTCCTCTAAGTGCTGTTGCTCCTCTGACTCCGAGTCCTCCTCTTGCTGCCCCTGCTCTAATGGATCATCTGCCACTGGCTCTAACCATGAAGGTGACTCCTCCAATATGGGCTCCTGAGACTCCACCCTCCACGGAGACAATACATCAATATTGTCTAAGGAAATGGCATCTGGATCCACTGGTGATTCTATTTGCCTCACTCGAAGTCAAATGTTGTAATGCACATACACCAAATCGTTGAGGCGTGCGAACTCCAACCTGTAAGAGTGTCAAAAAAAGTAATGAGTCTTGACTCTTGACTCTTGACACTTGAAGGTCATAAATTAAAAATTAAAAATTACAATAAGTGTAATTGCTCAACTGAAGGCTTGAGTTCAAAGTTATACCTGTTGCGCTTTTTGGCGTGTATTTTCTCAAATACACTCCAATTGCGCTCACACCCTGAAGAGCTACATGTTTGACTCAAGATTCGTATAGCCAAATTTTGCAAATTTGGTACCCTTGCACCATAGCTTCGCCACCAAAGATCTACAACAAAATAATGAAATAAAAAATTCAAAAACTTAAAAGTTAAAAGTTAAAAGTTAAAACATAATTAAATTCAAATTTCTAATTTCTAATGAGTGATGACTTGTCACTTACGTGGCATGAAGAGGGCCCTTTCCTTAATGGCATCATCAAAGCCAAATAGGCCAACACAATCCTGATAACTATGTATCTCGCGGCTGATTTTGCTACGAACCTCAGAATCAGGTACCATCCTCTGAATACAGGAATGGAGCCCTTCCATCACCTCGCCATCAAAACGAAAATTGCATTTGTATGCAAATGCAGGGTTGAGGAAGAGTGCTGCTGCATGAATGGGTCGATGAAGCATCCCTGTCTACCGACTATCGATCACATCCCATAACATCATCTGCCTATTAAGGCCAGCAGAACCCTTGTCTGCATAATAGGAACGAATGGCCTCCTTGGCCCTATCCATGCCCTCATACAAATAAGGCATTGCAGGCTTCTCTCCATCCACCAATCTAAGAACCTTTACTATAGGTTCGCTAACTGCACATGCTTCTTGTACTCCACGCCAAAATGTCTCAGAGTACACCATTTTTTCAATGGCTCTCCCATTAGGTCTCCTGCTGTATCTACAAGCACGCCAATCATCAGACACAAACATTTGCTTCAACACGAACTGACATCGAAGCAAAGACTGAAGAGTAATAAAGGTTGTGGCAAAACGTGTGATGGCAGGACGCCGCAACTCCTTGTTTCTAGTGAACCTCCTCATAAGGCTAAGAACAAAAGCATGGTTATAAATAAACTTGGGGATTCTCCTAGCCATATCAACTGCCTCCTTGATGAAGGAGAGTTTCCCCATATCCTCAAGCAACAAATCAAGACAATGCGCTGCACATGGAGTCCAGAACAATGTGGGATGCCTCTCCATAAGCATTCTGCCGGCAGACACATAATTAGCTGCATTGTCTGTTACGACTTGCACCACATTCTGCACACCAATCTCCTGAATGAACCCATCTAACAACTCACATATCGTTGCTGCATCTTTGATATGTTCTAATGCATCCAACGATTTAATAAACATGGTACCTTTAGGACAATGTACCAAGAAATTTAGAAGGGTCCTACTCTTCCTATCTGTCCAACCATCAGACATCACTGTGCATCCAGTGACTTCCCATGTCTGTTTCAACTCCGCCAATCTAGAGTTGATGTCCTGTTTTTCTGCTTGAAGAATTGGCCCCCGCAACTCCTCATATGTGGCACTTTTGTACCCTGGGCCCACAACAACAATAGCATCACACATTGGTTGCCAAAATGGATTGGTTTTTGTGATGCTGAGAGGTAAGTCGCTCCAAAAAATACACCTCCCCATGACTCTATCTGCTTCTTCCTTCTCCTTTTTTTTATAAAGCGATTTTATGCCAGGTTGTGCTCTAGCTCCTGTTCGTGGAACAAAAAATGATGACCTCGCATTCACACTAGCAGTAGCGCTAGCATGTGATGGTGTGCCAGTTGTGGAGCCCCTCCCACTAGGGCCAATAGGGCCACTACCCTGAACATCAAAATCAGGAGAAGATATCCCAAAAGATCTACCTGCACGTTCAACTTTGTTTCTTTCCGCCTCTTCCTTCTTTCTGTCCTTTTCTTCAATTGCCTCAAGAGCTTTTCGTATAAGCTCCGGACTAGAAACTTGACAAATGCCAACATCATGTCCAGTGAGTCTAGCAAGATGGTATTTCAGTCGTGTAACCCCACCTGTCATCTTGTCCCCACACAATTTGCATGAAAGATATGCACGATTTGTCCCACCATCAGGGATCCCATACTCCCAAAATGGGTCCAAGTTTTTTGTCATATTTGTATTTTGTAGTGGGCTAACTCAAAAGGAAACCTACAGCACCAAAATTTTTTTGGAATTAGTAACTTAATAAGTAATATATAATATTATAAGTTTTTATTAAACTTATTATATTTTTAAATTCAAAATTAAATCATATTTTTAAATTTAAATTAAATATAAAAATGAATTTTTTTAATTATTTAATTTTTATTTTGTATTTATAGAACTGTCCAGAGAATTTTTAAAGTATTAAATTAATAACAATAATAAAAACAAAATTTTATTTAAAATAAAATAATTCATTTTTAAAATAAAAAATTACAAATACACCTCCATAATAAATCTATATTTATAATATATATTTTTGAGTTAAAGTTTAAAATTTAAATATATAGAGAGCATTAATTTTAACATAAGTCGGTAATAATAATAATAAGATTTATTTAGTTTTGATTATGAATAGGTTCTACTGTCTTTTTCAATGGAGATACTTAGATTTGCAGCGCCACATATGGCGATTGCAGAAGACTTGTAGTGTCTTGACGTCTATTACTACTAACGAATCACGAAAATCCTTTTTTCTCTCGAAATCTTTAGACATGCAGCGTCACAATATCTTTTTTCTGTCGCTATCCATGTTATTTTTTTGTATGGCTATCCAAGTCAATATCCCTTATTTCTGTCCTTGAGATACACAATATTATAAGTTTTTATTAAAGACAACGATTACAGTCTTCGTGGATTCCTGACGGTTATATATATTATATATTATAGTGGTAGCGGTGATTAAAATTTTAAACGCATATGGTAGCGGATTGCAGAGACTGTAGGTACTAGGGCCACAGACAGCGTGGTATGAAGTTATGTAATATGTATTATGAAGTTTGAACTTTGAACTATATGCATTGTATACACTGCCATACAGTAAACGCAGCGGCACTGAAGAGTGTGAAGACGATGTCGGATTCAATGTTCATACCTTTTAAGTTTTCTTGGCAGCCAAACGGTAAACCCTCCTTCGCAGCACCGACCGGTTCCGTCTCACTCTCCAGCTCGCACGAAAACAGAATGACGGGCATCGAAAACTCAAAAACCTTTTTATAAATCGATAAAACCTAACCTGGCGATATTTACCCTGTTCTCGCGATTTTTGCTAAAATATCGCCGAAATTTCGGAATTCTCGCGAGAAATTGAAAACATGAAAATATCGCGATTTTTCGGGGGCGATATTTCGGCTCAGAGAAAATATCGCGATATTTGCGAATATCGCCGATATTTCGGCGATATTATCAACACTGGTTATAACATCCACTGCATGTTCACAAATTACAAGTTCTCATTTATATAACATGTAAGGGTGCACATAACCAAAATAACATCGAGTGCAATCCATCTCTGAACTAAAAATACATCAACAAATAGGCTCTAGATGGCCTCTAGCATCCAAAAAAATCATGCTACAACAAATACCAACATATCATCAAAATCATTGCCTATCTTGGGATTTTTGTCATTAATATCACCCTCTAAGCATTAACGTGAGATAGAAAAACCGTAGCATGTCAAGTCAAAATTTTGTTTGAGTGATGTGTACATTTTTAGTAGGGTCATGATGGAGGAGTTTGAAAACCAAGGTCACTAACATCATGGTACATAGAGGGCTTGGTGCTCTTGATTAAATACGAGTTCCATAACCTAGTACATGACAGAATCCAATGGAAACATTGCAACCCCCCGAATCCTTAAATCTTGAAAAACCGATAAGTCTGTTGGATTTCTCAGTTTTGAGTGAGATCTAAAATTCTACTTTCTCCATATGAAATCCAATGAGGTCGGATCCACTCTCAAACATCTTGAGTCATTTCATGATAATGTAATTTAAGTAAAATGATGAAAATGAAAGATAAAGGGGAATGTCACTTTTACTTTAAGAATTTAACATTACCATGAATTGCATATGAATCAAGGTTACTTGGGAGTAGCAGCGGGGAGCGACATTTTCAAAAGCTCCTAGTTCGGGTGCGAATCAGGAGCAAATTTTTATATAATATATATTTTTATGCATATATGTCAACAAAAGCATGTAGAATGATGAATTAGATATAAAAAGCATAAAAACATGGATTGAACTATACAACATCAATCATCGAGGAGTTATAATCTTCATCAACCACGTCCACAAGTTACTAACATACAACATATTAAGTCCCATGATTCATCAATCTTAAAGTTTCAAGCTTTTAAAATTCAATATATAACATTTATCATCATTGATCACTAAAGTTGTACTTTTAACCATTACAACCAAGAATATCTAACATGAAATGAAATGTTTCAACTTTCAACTTTCACGAAGCATTATATTCATAATTCATTACCAATGAGTTATAATTACCAACTTCAAACTTCAAACTTAAATTGTCATATATTACAAGTTCTTATTTATATAACACGTAAGGGTGCACATAACCAAAATAACGTCGAGTGCAATCCATCTCTGAACCAAAAATACATCAACAAATAGGCTCTACATGGCCTCTAGCATCCAAAAAAATCATGTTACAACAAATACCTACATATCATCAAAATCATTGCCTATCTTGGGATTATTGTCATTAATATCGCCCTCTAAGCATTAATATGAGATAGAAAAAACGTAGCATGTCAAGTCAAAATTTTGTTTGAGTGATGTGTACATTTTTAGTAGGGTCATGATGGAGGAGTTTGAAAACCAATGTCACTAACATCATGGTACATAGAGGGCTTGGTGCTCTTGATTAAATATGAGTTCCATAACCTAGTACATGACAAAATCCAATGGAAACATTGCAACCCCCCGAATCCTTAAATCTTGAAAAACCGATAAGTCTGTTGAATTTCTCAGTTTTGAGTGAGATCTAAAATTTTACTTTCTCCATATGATATCCAATGAGGTCGGATCCACTCTCAAACATCTCGAGTCATTTCATGATAATGTAATTTAAGTAAAATGATGAAAATGAAAGATAAAGGGGCATGTCACTTTTACTTTAAGAATTTAATATTACCATGAATTGCATATGAATCAAGGTTACTTGGGAGTGGGAGCAGGGATCGACATTTCCAAAAGCTCCTAGTTCTAGTGCAAATCAGGAGCAAATTTTTATATAATATATATTTTTATGCATATATGTCAACAAAAGCATGTAGAATGATGAATTAGATATAAAAAGCACAAAAACATGGATTGAACCATATAACATCAATCATCTAGAAGTTATAATCTTCATGAACCATATCCACAAGTTACTAACATACAACATATTGAGTCCCATGATTCATTAATCTTAAAGTTTCAAGCTTTCAAAATTCAATATATAACATTTATCATCATTGATCACTAAAGTTGTACTTTTAACCATTACAACAAAGAATATCTAACATGAAATGAAATGTTTCAACTTTCCACTTTCAGGAAGCATCATATTCATAATTCATTACCAATGAGTTATAATTACCAACTTCAAACTTCAAACTTAAATTGTCATATATCTTTTTACAAAAATTATCATAATGAATACGAAAGAGTCAACAATTATAAAAACTACTAGAAACTAGAAAATACAAGTAAATCTATTATCTATTGCTTCCTCTTGACGCCACAAGAAATTTTTAATTTCTGAGAAGGTTGGGTGGTCTTCTGGGAGTCTCCTCTCGCATAGTCAGATGACAAGAACCAGAAGGCACATGCCCTCCATGTGAGCATGTAGATGGAGTTGGCGGCAACGAAGGCA
Organism: Pinus tabuliformis; assembly: GCA_031772625.1. Lineage (NCBI taxonomy): Eukaryota > Viridiplantae > Streptophyta > Pinopsida > Pinales > Pinaceae > Pinus > Pinus tabuliformis. The sequence continues at coordinate 171,060,891 of CM062819.1, read as the reverse complement.
AAGATGTTGGAACTCGAGCACTACTACTAGATGGTGGGGGTGGTGTGGCTGTTATTGCGTCATCATCATCTTTCAAAAGTTTTGTTTGCAATTCTTCTAGATGTAGAGTGCCATCCTCCAAATTATCTTCATTTGGGTTGTTGTCCCAAGTTGTATATGATGTATCCCTGTGTTGCACGGGTACCCGCACCCGGGGGTGGGGTTCTCGAACCTGTCCCGGGTTCCCGCACCCAAGTACCGGATTCGGGTACGGGTTCTTCCCAGACGAACCCAGAAGAACCGGGTTCTTCCATGAAGAACCGGGTTCTTCAAAAAAAAATTGGGTTCTTTTCCTTTAATGGGTTCTTGGGTTCTTCGGGTGCTTGGGTTCTTCGGTTCTTCGGGTGCTTGGGTTCTTGGGTTCTTCGGGTTCTTCAGGTTCTTCGTGTGCTTGGGTTCTTGGGTTCTTCGGGTTGGGTTCTTTGGGTTCTTCATAAAAAAACTATATTAAAAATTTAATTTTCAAATAATTTTTTTTATTGAAATTTAAAAAATGATATGCCAAAAACAAATGATATGCCATAGAATATAGAATATATGCCATAAACGAATGATATCATTTTTGGAGTCATTGATGGTCATTGGTCTGGATTGTCCTTCAGAGATGGTTGTAAGGTCTTCTGAATGTTTCTCAAGGAAATTTTCTGCCATCATTTCCAAAGATTACAGTTTCCAAAGACTGTCTTTGTTCACATGCCTCAGCATTGCTCTGTGGGCATGACGTGCTGCTCAAGGGTAATGAATCATTGTAAAAATTTATCAACAATGATAAGTTTTTCAAAACTTATGAGCGACACAGTATTCTGAAATCATATATGATTATGATAACTCAATATTATAAAAGGAACATTATGGGTGTACAATCCCACAAGCAGAATATCATATCATATTGGCTGTAGCTTTGTGGAAATATTTAATAAGGTGATGACCATAGTTGGAAAAAAAAGGGTCGCTGTTTGCACATTCATGAGTCCCTTCGTACCGCAAGAGACTCTTATGATCAGTCTCTCCATTAGTTTTATGCTATAAATTTATAAAAACAATTTCAAAACTTATGCCTAAGGTTTGTTAGAGTCTCAACGTAAATTATGAATCCCCTGTATTTGTGGATCTTCAATGCCTTTAATATTATGTGGCATCGAAACCAGAACTGGAAAAGAGACCTCTTACTCTGTAATTTGAGCTTGCAGATTCTTGTAAATCAATTTGGAATGAATTTATGAAACATCCATTCCCGAGCCAAATAAGTTAATAACCATCAAATTATAAACTGTAAACTCACACATACAGGTTCAGACATTTTCGGTCAAATAGAAAGTAGGATTGAGACCAGCCATAAGCTGTAATCAGCTGATGCTGTTAAATGGCGAAGGGCTATTTTGGAAAATGGCTAAATTAAGTATCAAAATCTGCAAATTTCTCACAGCATTCTGATAACATCATGTTAAGATCAAAACTAGGAAAATATGCCTAAAAGAATAAGCGTGTTTTGTGGAAGGGTAAGGATGCCACGGTTTTAACTTTTTGGGATTTCTTTACCACAAAGCACACCATGCATGGGGCAGGTGGATGATTAGACATCAAGAAAATTCTAGACCACTATTAGGTTGAGAAGAATCTCCTATGAAAAAATTGTGTTTTTATATGGGAGAGACTAAACATGTTTAAATGATTATCATTAAAGTTTTCTTGTTTAAAGTTGAAAAAATATACAAATTCAAATTTAATATATATTATTAATTATAAATTTATAATTTATAAAATATAATTATTAAAATTTAATATTATTATATTACCCGACGAACCCACGCACCCTGTTTCCAAAAATGCCGTCCCTGTCCCCATCCCTGTCCCCGTCCCCGTCCCCGCACCCACGTTTCCTGGCAACATAGATGTATCCTCATGCGCTCGATCACAATAATTACTCAACAACCTCAAGTTGTAGTGCACATAAACCAAGCTTTCTGCTTGGTTTTCTTTGAGTTTGTTTCTTCTCACATTATGGATGAAGCTGTATATGCTCCAACGCCTTTCTGCAGAAGAAATATTTACAACCTGTGGGAGCACTTGCCAGTGTTGGTAAGTCCCTAGCCGCCATGTGTCCCACCATGTGATAACATCAAATCTATCCCTATCTTCCATTGCATGCAAAGAACCAGTCACTCTAGTGCTAGTGAAGTATTGTCTAATTCAAGGCGCAAATTAGCACACTCCTCCCCATGAGGGACCAACTTGTCTAATGCTTTCATATATCCATTTTGTACCTCTGGATTTGTATGGGGTTTGGCCCTAACCCCACCCAAGGTGCAGGTTTCCCCAACCAAGATGGACAGTAGTATTTTGGCACAAGGATATACGCCAAGGCATGTAGTGGAACATTAAGTTTATTCCACCATGCACATACAAAATTATGAATAATATCATACAAGATGGGATCTTTCTTGAACAACATCTTTTATTTGCCCCAATCACTGGTGCATTTGTATCTGCAAAACGAGTCATGTTATAAATGGGCTTGGTGAATTGCAAAATTACCCTCACACGTGCCCAAAACAAACCATCAAGAGTAGTGTCCTCCACCTATTCAAAACCTCGCTTGTCAACTGCAGTTGGAGCCTTGTCCTTTAATACCTGCTAGTGTTGACTTGATACCATGCTAGCCAATGATTCTCTTACCTTCAAAAGGTGCCTAAAGGTGAGGTAATAGCTAGCAAATCTAGTCTTCGCAATCTTCAACAACTCCAAACTTGAGTGACTGCAGAAAATCCCATGTGTGTTTCTATGATTCGTAATAAATTTTATCATTCTTTTGCCTCTCTTGTACAAATCACCAATCCTTTTGTATTGAGGGTGTTTTTTCTTAATAATATAATGCATCAAAAGGTTCATTGTGTGACCAAACACCCAAACCAAAATATGTTGGAGTATCTATCCTCAATAATTGCTCTTGTTGCCTTACAATTAGAAGCGTTATCATTGATGACTTGGATGACATTGTATGGCCCAATACATTCAATTGTTTGAAGTAATGGTTTTGCAATGTTGATGGCGGTCTTGAACTTTTCTAAGTAATGATATGCTGTAAGGAAGACTTCATTGCTAGTAGACACAACAAGAACACTTATCAATGGCTTGCCTTTTAAATTTGTCCATCGATCAGATACAATGAATACCCCATGCTCATTCCAAGAATTTGTCATTTTACCCAAAGCATGTGCTATTTTTGCTTTTTCATGATCAAGTCCCACTTCTAGCCCTATCATACCTAGGGCTCTGTGCTATTTTTGCTTTTTCATGATCAAGTCCCACGGTTCTAGCCCTATCATACCTAGGGCTTTGTGCTATTTTTGCTTTTTCATGATCCTGTCCCACGGTTCTAGCCCTATCATACCTAGGGCTCTTGTATCCTTTGGGGGCATCATTAATGGTGGAAACCATTTCATGCCAATAAGGTGAGGGAAGAACATTGAATGGTATCCCACATGCATAGAGAAACCGGTAAATATTTGAATCCACATCATTCCTACACCCTTTGTCAAGGAGATATATTATGGTTCTATGCCTTAAAGGGATGTTTGTTCCTATGCCTCCATATCCACTGCCATGGGAAGATGTTGATGGAGTTCTTTGTCTATGTGATTATGGGCTATCATGTTCAAAGTCACCCTTTGATCTTTTAGATCTGTATTGAGCTTCTTCCTCTTCCCTTATATATTTGGCTCTTGTTGCGCTGACACACACAAGTTTTGATTCCTACTTGTTTATTTCCATACCATGGCATTTTCCCACAGAAGTGCTTTTTGGCATGGGTGTATGAACCTGTGTAAGTGTTTTTGCAATGGAGGCATGTAAATTTAGTGGTTCCACCCCTTTCCCTCCTTCAAGCCTAGAAACATATTTCCACAATGGGGTTTGGTCTGCTTTCGTTTTTGTGCCCTCATCATCTCCACTCACCTCTTCCTCCTCACCAAGGTACTCCTCTCCAGGGTTTTCAAATCCACAACTATTCTTCATCCTCTTCATCATGATCAACCCTCCTCCTACTCTCCAATATCATAATAACATAAAAAGAACCAACACCAAGAGAATTCCAAGCCATATAGCCATGATGTTTGAAGTTTTAATTATTTGAACTTTGGTGGAGTTATAGTTTTTTTTGCCTCCAATAAAATGGAGGAACGGGAATGGGAAAGAGGGAAGAGAACGATCAGTCGTGAGCAATCACTTTCACCTTAAAAAATTTGCTCAGGGAGTGAACGCTCCCCGACCGTTCCCTAGTTTGCTCCCGAAAAAACAGGGAACAATTTTTTTTAAGGGAGCGCACTTTGGGAGTGGGTTCAGGGGGGCAGGGGAACACTCTATCACAACCCTGGACCTTTGTTTGGTATAAAAATGGTATGAACTAGCCGATTCCATCATAACTTGGTCGGGTCATTGACAACTCACACGTGCACGGCCGCAGGCCCACACAAATACCTCAATGGCTCAATTGGTCGGCTTAAGTAGGGCTACTTATTCATGTATAAATATATATAACAACCTTTATCTCGCCGAGCCGTAGACCGCTGTTGCATGAGATGTCAACACTTGTAAACCACTGGTCAACACTTAAGAATCCATAAGATAGTCTACTACGGAAGATGTCTTGGATTGTTCAATTTGATGCAGAGAGGTCTGGCCACATCCAAACGCCAAAACACAGCAAGGCTACTTCCATAAAAATTGATGACCACAGGGATAGAAAGGGTCCGCAGATGGCCTAACTTGTTCACTGTCCTTGGAACACCTTCAAACTTCATAAAAGCGATGCTTAGGAACAAGCCTTAAGCCATACACTGCTTCATGTCAGAGCCTTAGTCCTTCAATTTGGTGCAAAACAGGACTTTGAAGGACACTACAGACTTCGGTCTGTCCCAAGCAAGCCACAAAGATATAGCATGTGAGACTGCACTATTCTGAGATGTGTCACCTGTTAAATACCCATACGCATGACACAAAAACCTTCTTGCAATCAAACTTCAGTGTGTATAGACTAGATCTGCTACTTGCAAACCTTTGTTGTTCTGAGATGCCAAAGGAGTATAGCCTTAACAAGACCGAAACCACAGAGAGATTCAGCTGCAATAAGTTCACCCAACGAATCCCTTTAAACCGAACCAATAAACCCAACAACTTGCCTCTCGTTTGATCTTCAACAAACCTCAGCGCCAAAGTGTTATTTTAAAATGCAATTTCAATTGATTTTCATTCAAAAATACTTGCTAGGAGGTGAGGTCTAGGCCTCCTTTTATAGATTTTAGAGGGGCTCATAAGAAGATAATCAAATTCCTATTTGGAGGGAGAATTCTGAATTTTCAATTTAAACTATAGAGGGAAAAACCCCTTTGAGGGTTTTAATTTTGAATTTCAAAATTCCTTTTGGAGTCAAAATTCTCACAACTCCTAGGATCTTTAAAAATCAAATTTATAATGAGCACTTTTTAATAAGAGACATTATTTTGTAAAAATTTCTCATTTCCCACCCCGGTTTTCAGTTCACCTTATTTCTCTAAAATAGTTAAATGCCATTTCCCATATCCATACATTCAACTAAAAAAATAAATTTTGCTGAAAACACAAATTCTGGAAATTTTACAGAATGCTGGAAAATGCGGAAATAAAAAAATCAGCAGGTACAAACAGCCATTTAACACATTTAAACACAGTAATTTTTGGTCAAGGTGACCCTGGAAAAACCCCCTACAACTCTTGGGGAAAACTAGTTCGAGAGCTCCTTCTTATTCCTAAAAAAATGCTTTTTACAGTGAGAAATATTCAACAAAAATCAGCAAGTAAACTTTTACAACTTATCTCGTTTTCCGTGCCTCAGCCAACTGGAAAAACTTGCAAACAACAAAATCTGAACAACAATAAATGTTGTACGTCCTCCTCGATTTCTGTGCCAATTTTCAGCCTTAAATTCTATTGTATAACCTGCCTAGAAGATCGTGCAAGCTGCTAGAAATTTTGTTATATGATTTCCTCGATTTCTATGCCGAAAACTGTTGTACGACCTCCTTGAAAATCCGTTGTACGACCTCCTTGAAAATCGTGCCAACAAATTCAAATTTCTGCTCCTCGATTTTTGTGCAAACTGCTGTTCGGCCTCCTTGAAAATCATGCCCAAAAATCTGCCTTTCACTGTATGCTAACTCAGCTATACGGACTTGCTGGAATGCTGTCTTGGAATGTGTGCCAAGCTGCTGCCTCTTTCTCCTCCCTGTCTAGAAATCTCCCTTGCTCTCTTGCTCTCCTTCTCCCAATCTGCTCATGAAAGAATGAATGACCTTTTCCTCCTTTAATCTAACCCTAAGTGACTTTTGGGTGATCCCTAAATCCAGTGGATGAAATAGATTGAGATCTAGGGCTGAGATTAAATGCTCATTTAAATTTCACTTTCTATTTTTTAATTCACCCACTTTAATAAAGACCCACTTAGTCATTTATTTCCAGTCACTTTTCCTTTCTAATTTTACATTGACTTTATTAAAGTCACTTTAAAATTAGACTTTAGTAACTTTATCACTTAAAGTCACTTTTAAATTAGATTTGACTTTATAAAGATTATAAAGTTACTTTAGGAGAAAAATTAAATTCTTTTGGACACTTTTCCCTAGGCCAAAGATCAAAGCCTTAGGGAACCACCTGTCCTCCGGTATCAAATTTCAACACTCCCTCTTATCGAGGAAGGTGTTCCTCACCACACCCATCTTGTCTCTGAAGTAGTCATGCTTGCCCCTTGGTAAGGATTTGGTAAGAATATCTGCAACCTGCTCATCAGTGGGAATATACTCAAGCTTCACAACGCCCTTTTGAACCCAGTCTTTGATGAAATGATATTTGATCCCGATATGCTTTGACCTGTCATGAAATACTGGATTCTCCGTGAGTTTAATGCAACTCTGATTATCACAGTAAATCACTGAAGGTCTCAACGGCTGACCAAATAAGCCAAACAACATCTTGCGAAGCCAGATGGCCTCACAACTAGCTACACTGGCTGCCATATACTCTGCTTCCACTGAACTCAATGCTATTGACTGCTGCTTCCGGTTGAACCATGACACTACTGCTGAACCCAACCCAAAATAGCACCCTGAAGTGCTCTTCCTATGAGAAGCACAACTTGCCCAATCAGAATCAGTATAACCTGCCAATCTCACTCCATCCCCCTGCCTGTAGTCCAAACCATAATCCATTGTCCCCTGCAAGTACCGCAAAATATGTTTTGCAGCCACCCAGTGAACCTTCCTAGGCTCACACATAAACTGATTCATCGTGTTGACTGCAAAACAAATATCTGGTCTAGTGTTGACCAAATACATCAAGGAACCAATCAGCTGCCTGTATAATGTGGGATCCACCAACTCGGAATCCGAAGCATGAAGCTTCTTCCAGTTGGTGATCGTCAGTGTCGACATGGGTTTACAATCCTCCATGTGGAATCTACGAAGGATGTCCACAATATACTTCGCCTGCCCCAAGAAGAAATGCCCCTCCTCCTGCCACACCTCCAAACCCAAAAAGTAATGCATCAAGCCGATGTCCTTCATCTCAAACTCCGCCGCAAGATCTCTCTTGCAGTGCTCTATGAGTCTCTCTGCACCTGTAATGACCAAGTCATCCACATACAACACCAGAATGAGAGGCTCCTCACCAATCACAATAAAGTAAAGGTTCGGATCTGCCTCACTCTTTGTGAAACCCATCCCCTGCAAGTATGTATCTATCCTGGAGTACCAAGCTCTGGGAGCTTGCTTCAGGCCATAAAGGGCCTTCTTCAGTCTGCACACATGGGACTCCTTCCCATGCACCTCAAAGCCCTGTGGCTGCTCAATGTACACCTCCTCTTGTATGAAGCCATTGAGAAATGCAGTCTTCACATCCATTTGGTGGATCTTCCAACCATCTTTGCTGCTATCGATATAATGGAGCGGATCGAAGTATATCGAGCTACGGGAGCGAAGGTCTCCTCATAATCAACTCCCTCTACCTGGGAGAACCCTCTAGCCACAAACCTCGCTTTGAATTTCTCAATGCTGCCATCTGCAGCATGCTTTACCTTGTAAAGCCATCTGGAAGTAACCACGGATTTGCCCTCAGGCCTTGGCACCACCTCCCAAACATCATTCTTCATGATAGAAGAATACTCCTCTTTCATGGCCTCTCTCCAGACCTGTTGGCTAGTTGCCTCCTCATAGCTAGAAGGCTCAGTGTCAAGGATGCTGGTGGCCATTGCCATATAGCTGCAAAACCTCTTAGGTGGTCTACTCTCTCTAACCGGCCTCTTAGGCTCAGCAACAGATGTGGCATCTCTCAAGGTTTCTTGAAGCCACTTGGGCTTCCTCTTCCCTGAGCGCATTTCTCCCATTGGAGAATGAAACTCCTCCTCATCATCATCATCAGGCGCCTGAACTCCTGACTGTTTGTTTGCTGTCCTCCTGCCTGCACCTGAACCTGTAGAAGCTGAGGTACCGTGTGATCTGTCCATCAGTGGACTCCCTAGTGAACTGCTCTGCATGCTGCCCGGAGCACCACCCCTCTGGCTCGGCGAGCCACTGCTCACTGACGGACCTGACATCCTCATAGATGTACCTCCTGATCCTCCTGATCCCTGCCCACTGGATCCCTGCGACTGACTCAACTGCTGCTGAGGTTCTGGCTGATCCAGATACTCTAACTCCTGTGACCTCCTAAAGGCCCTGTCCTCCTCGAACTTCACATCCCCTGAAAACAACTTTCCTCTGTGCAGGAATGTAAATTCGAAAGGCCTTTGAGGTCTCACTGTAGCCCACAAAGATACCCTTCTCTGCGGTGGGCTCTAGTTTGGTCCTCTTCTTCTTGGGTATGTAGGAGTATGTAATGCATCCAAAGATACGAAGATGACCAATATCAGGCTTCTTCCCAGAAAAAGGCTCCTCCGGAGTCATGTGCCCCAAGGCACGATGCGGACTCCTGTTCTGCAAATAAACAGCTGTGTTGCAGGCCTCTGCCCACAAGAACAATGGCAACCCCTGATCATGTAACATGGCTTTGGCAGCCCCTACGATGGATCTGTTCTTCCTCTCCGCAACCCCGTTCTGCTGGGGGTTGTAAGGAACAGTGAACTCCCTCCTAATGTCTGCCTCCGCACAATAGTCAACAAACTCTCCAAGGGTGTACTATCCCCCATTGTCCGACCTCAGGGACTTGATCTTCCGACTTGTCTGTGTCTCCACAAGAGCTCTAAACTCCTGAAACCGCTTGAAGACCTCCCTCTTGGTCTTCAAGAAATAAATCCAGGTCCTCCTGGAGTGATCATCAATGATAAAACATAGTACTCATATCCACTCAAGGAAACATGAGACATCCGACCGCTCACATTGGAATGAATCAAATCAAGTATCCCAGTCGCGCTCTGTTGTCACTGCTGGGAAAAGGGGATTTGGCAAACTTGCCCATCGCACATCCCCTGCAAGTATCAAAGTGATCAGTACTGAAATCTGGCACACCTGTAGTGATTTGCCGCAAGGTACTCAAGGCTCCATGATACATATGTCCCATCCTGCGGTGCCAAATCTCACACAGCTCACAACTGCTAGCTCTGCTGTCGGTACTACTGCTCAATGCCAAAAGGGACTGGAATGCAAACTTGTACACCTTTGCATGGCGTACACCTATCACTCTAGCTGAATCAGCTGGAGTGCCCCTGGGATACATCAACACTTGTCCTCCCCTGAACAGTACTTCATATCCTCTGTCATCCAAAGCTGAGATGGATATGAGGTTTTTCCTCATCCCTGGCACATAAAGAACATCTGACACTTTCAAGGGAGGTTTGGACTCCCTCTGAAATGTCAGTGTCCCCACACCGACTGCTCTAACAACTCTATCATCACCGAGTACTACATCTATATCAGTGCCACTCTCTGAAAGCTCTGAGAAGTACTCACAGACTCCTGTCATGTGACGTGAAGCCCTACTATCCACATTCCAGATACCTGAAGATGCTCCGCTAATCGAGGGAAAAGCATGCTACCTCTGAATCTGTGTGGCAGGTGACCCTGCACTAGAGGACTCATACGAAGTGAACCCAAACTCCCGGTCAAAACAAACTGCAAAGTCTTCAACCTCTGCTGAAGCTGCCATGCTCTGGTTCTTCCCCTTCTTCTTCTTCTCCGGACACACAACTGCATAGTGTCCCATCTTTTGACAATTCCAACACTTCACCTTGGAATAGTCCTTCTGTGTGTTACCCTGTTTACCTTTACCTTTGCCTTTGCCCCCACCATTTCTTGTGGAAGCCTGCTTCTTCCCTTTTCCTTTCTTGCCTCTTGCCGACAGTGCTACATCCTCATCCTGCTCAACTGGCTTGGCTGCCGCAAGCTGACCTTTCCTGATCTCTGTCTGAATGCAATCATCCCAAAACCTCTCCCATGTGCGAAGGGTCTCATGTGCACAAACCTCATCAGCAAAGTTCATCCATGAACGGGGGAGGCCATTCACTGCAATCCGCACTAACTCAGTGGGTGGAATGTCCTCTCCAACTGCTGCCAACTCATCTCTAACATTAGTAATCTTTGTGAGATATCCAGCTGCACTATCATTGCCCATCTTAATGGTCTTCAGCTTCTCTTTCAGGATCATTTTCCGGTTCTCATTGGTACTCTGGTAGAGATTGGACAATGCTGTCTACATTGCATGGGCATTTCTCTTTCCTCTCACATGAGGAATGCAATGGTCTTTGACTTCGTCTAGAATCAGTCTCTTACCCTTGTTGTTCTTTTTATTATACTCAGCCAACTGAGTAGCATCAGTAGGCACAACAACAGGGTTCTGTGTGGTATGCACCATGATGTCCCAGACTTCTGCCTTCTCAAAGATACTCTGCATTCTCTCCTTCCAAACGCTGTAATTTGTATGCCCATCCAGCCTATCATCCACCTTCAATCCCAATGACATCCTGCTGTCCTAAAACTAAAAAATAGCACTGCTGTAGTAAAGATAAAACTGCTATTTGTGAAAAATCAGCTTGCTGGAATTTTCTGAGTGAGAAATCAGCAGGCTGTAATTTTCTTCCTTGCTGTCCCAAACTGCACTTCAGCACTCAAGCTCTGATACCATGTAAAAATTTCTCATTTCCCACCCCGGTTTTCAGTTTCACCTTTTTTCTCCAAAATAGTTAAATGCCCTTTCCCATATCCATACATTCAACACCTGAAAAAATAAATTTCGCTGAAAACACAAATTCTGGAAATTTTACAGAATGCTGGAAAATGTAGAAATAAAAAAATCAGCAGGTACAAAAGCCATTTAACACATTTAAACACAGTAATTTTTGGTCAAGGTGACCCTGGAAAAACCCCCTACAACTCTTGGGGAAAACCAGTTCAAGAGCTCCTTATTTCTGAAAAAATGCTTTTTATAGTGAGAAATATTCAGCAAAAATCAGCAAGTAAACTTTTACAACTTATCTCATTTTTTGTGCCTCACAGCCAACTGGAAAAACTTGCAAACAACAAAATCTGAACAGCAATAAACGCTATACGTCCTCCTCGATTTCTGTGCCAATTTTCAACCTTAAATTCTGATGTACGACCTGCCTAGAAAATCGTGCAAGCTGCTAGAAATTCTGTTGTACAATTTCCTCGATTTCTGTGCCGAAAATTGCTGTATGACCTTGAAATTCTGTTCTATGGCCTTCTTGAAAATCGTGCCAGCAAACTCAGATTTCTTCTCCTCGATTTCTGTGCAAACGGCTGTACGGCCTCCTTGAAAAGCATGCCCAAAAATCTGTCTTTCATTGTATGCTAACTCAGCTGTACGGACTTGCTGGAATGCTTCTTTGGAATGTGTGCCAAGCTGCTGCCTCCTTCTCCTCCTTGTCCATAAATCTCCCTTGCTCTCTTGCTCTCGTTCTCCCAATCTGCTCATGAAAGAATGAATGACCTTTTCCTCCTTTAATCTAACCCTAAGTGACTTTTGGGTGATCCCTAAATCCAATGGCTGAAATTGATTGAGATCTAGGGTTGAGATTAAATGCTCATTTAAATCTCACTTTCTATTTTTTAATTCACCCCACTTTAATAAAGACCCACTTAGTCATTTATCTCCAAAGTCACTTTTCCTTTCTAATTTTGCATTGGCTTTATTAAAGTCACTTTAAAATTAGACTTTAGTAACTTTATCACTTAAAGTCACTTTTAAATTAGATTTGACTTTATAAAAATTATAAAGTCACTTTAGGAGAAAAATTAAATTCTTTTGGACACTTTTCCCTCGGCCAAAGATCAAAGCCTTAGGGAACCACCTGACCTCCGGTACCAAATTTCAACATATTTTAATTGTTGATGAGGATCCTTATGACATGAGTATTTGAGATGGCCAAGGAAGAGCTGCCACACGACCACCCCTTGGGATTTTTGCCCACAAATTGTGTCCATCTTCAAACAAGCATATATCATAAACTGCGAGGGCTCTCAGGGTGTGCCACATACCATTGGAATCAGTTTGATGTGGAAAAATCACTAGATGTGATCTTGGGCTCAAGACACCATGATTTGCCATGTTGTTTGGTTGACAAAGGGCGGGGCATCTTCTGGTGCTGCTTGGGTTGACATCAATGACAACAACATTTCAATGTCTCTTGTGGGTTGGTGACCACGAATTCATTGAGTTAGTTCTCAGTTAAGGGATTGGTGTATCTCGTAGGCCAGAGCCTACAAAAGTTTCAGTTGGAGCTGATAAAACTTGATTGTGCTCTTTATATTAAGAAAAGTTTTCTTCTGGTTATAAATCTTTTATGTTCATGTGTTCATTTTCGAATGATTAATGTTGTGACTTGTAATTTTGTTGATTAAAAAATGGTTACTAAACAAAGCACTGATTCAGCCCTCCTCTCAGTATTTCCAACAAACTACCTATGATATATTATTAACAGAGTCAAACTTGATTTGGGATTAAAGACCCATCTCCATTTAAGTTTAGCCAGGGATCTAGAATTATTACAACATGTCCTCTTAATTATATTGCGTAAAGTTTATTCATGATTTTAGATAGGTGAAATTTTCATGTTGTTCTGCATGGTCCTTTTGCTGGCATTTCTGTGCTTCCATCGATGCTCTCCACCTTGGTCCTTGTAATGTCTTTCTTGCTGCCAGTGCCAGGCCTCTGCCACAAGACTTCCACCCTCCTGCAATTCTGAGAAGCCTTCCTTGATACTGGCTCTCCCATATCTCTTCTACAGAGATTTCTGTCCACCCACAACTATGTCCACTGATCACTACACCAGATTGATTTTGCACTGAGCGACTAGACTGGTTACATCTACATCATGAAGGTATGACTTTATGCAAGAGTGCCGCTGTCATTCTGTTTGACATCATGAAGGTATCACTTTATGCAAGAGTGCCGCTGTTATTCTGTTTGACATCATGTAATACAACGTCAACCTCAAGGTTTCATTTTCTGCGCATGCACTACAGATTGGATTTCCCGCTGCTTATATCAGCAGATCAACACTGTTTTAGTGGGCCTGGAATCAGTGCAACAGCGCAGACCAGTATGATCCAAACTTATATGCACTTGTAGATAGCTACATGAGATCTTGCACTTCCATGTACATCAAAGACAGTGCCTGCAATGCATCTCTCCAACTATCAGATTGGGCTGATCACTTATAGCCTAAGTGAGTGAGAGGAGTTGTCGTATTGGGTTGGCCTGCTGCCCTACACCTAAATCGTCCAACACTAGCTCTTTCAAGCACACCATCCACTTGTAAATCCACGGAGAGCTTATTCTGTGTTCCAATAAATATCTCCATGGTCCAATTCATCCCTCAAAGATGTAGTTTCCTTCACTGTCACATGTAAGCCACAATTCTGCTGCAGAATGCCTTCCAAAATTCACTTTCGCAGTCTCATGTAAGCCACGGTTTCTGCTACAGAATGCCTTCCAAAATTCACTTTCGCAGTCTCATGTAAGCCACTATGTCTGCTGCAGAATGCCTTCCAAAACTCACTTTCGCAGTCTCCATCATAGGGAGTCTGCAATTCATGCATCAATCAACACTATAACCACTAGTGCTTGCCTTGATGTCCCCAGCTGCACCTCATACATTCACAGTTTACATAATATGAAGAATATTGCTACCCTTCTAGCTGATGCAAAGCAAGATCATCACAGATCATCACACTTGCCGGTCTTCTCCCTGACATGCAGTACGCCTGCAATCCTTCTATACATTTTAAAATATGTGACAGTATTTTGACTGTAATAGCTTTCGCCCATTCTTGGAAACACATCGTAAACCTACTACATAGATCAGGCCTCCTTTCCTTTTAAATTTCTTCCGAATAATCTTGACAAGGAACATTTAAAAATGGATGATAACCTGATGCAAAATCTGGAAGTTACACCACATTACAGAGATGCAATTCTGGGTGTTAACAGGAAGGCAGTTGGCATGAGTGGCTTTGCATTGTGCAGTCATATAGCTGAGAGAACATAAGAATAAAATGTGTCTTGACGAAATTAATGTCCTATATATTTCCATTCTGTGCCCTTTGCTCTCTTTCGTGTCACCACTTCCTTGACAGGGGATGGTTTATCTCCTAGAATCATTGTCTTAGACTCTAGTTAGATACATTTTTGAATTTTTCCATGTTTTTTTTAGTTTTGTATTTTGTTCTCTGTTCTTTAATTTTCTATTGCTGATGTCACATGTGTAATGTGCAGAAAATTGAAGAAAACAGAAGAGCAAGAAATACCTGTACCACCTCTTGTGCAAAGTGCAGCTCTGTGGGGTATGTTTCTCTTTTATTAATATGAACTTTGAGTGGTCATTTATTACGTGTTGTCTGCTTCTGGTGATGATGGGTGATCAACGCATTATATGGACTCGTGGTTTTCCATTTTCATCTATCCCCTTGGGCGTTTTGATTCTGAGTAAATTAGCTACATGTTGATTATTACTTGCTGCATTGTTTTCAGCGTGTAATATGTTCCATTCTGTTTTATGTTTTTTGGTTCCATGTGGTGTGCTGCTTTATGTCTGTTAATTGTTGTCTTTGTTATTTCTGTCTACTTATTGATATATTGAGATAGCCAGTTCATGTTGGTTCCTTGTCCCTTTGAAAAGTTGATATCTTTCTTGTTCTTGGAGGCTGGGCGCATGGTTTTCAAATTTGCATACAGATTTGTTACCCTTGCCCTTCAGTTCATCCTCAGAATATAACCTTCAGCTCAATGCAGGTGTTTTCCTTGCCATTTCTTCAAATACACGCTATCAAATCATCAATGGCTTAGAGCGTCTGGTTGAAGGCTCACCTTTGGCAAAGAGGGTCCCACCGATTGCCCTTGGTTTTACCTTTGGGGTACGATTTGCGAACAATGTTTATGGTGGCATGCAGTTTGTTGATTGGGCTCGCTCGACAGGCATTCAGTAGAAAACGCCCATTAATTTAGTGGCGAGTCATTCAATAATATTTTGATGACGAGGTGTCAGCCCAATCAAATGGTGAGGTATTCAATAGTCTTTTGATGAGCAAGCTTTCAGCTCAATGAGCAAGTGGTGTTCCACTTGCCTTTTTTTGTGGTAATTGTACTTTCGCATATACAATGAAGAGGCAAGCTAAATATGTCAGATAATTCAGTGGCCAAGAACAGTGGTCCAATAGGTAATACAATTTAATTTTCCTGTTCCCGTATGTGAGATGGCTTTATATTGCATGGGAGTTAATTAGATTCGATTCGGTCCAAGTTGAACCTTTTGAACTACAGCTTTTCCTTTTCTCAAGGTAGCATAACAAACTTCGTGCTGTTATCACGTTCTTACCCACGCGGGTTCTAGATGCCATTTGGTCATGCTGTTTTGCTAACTATTTAGGTTACAGTGTTATTTGTGCTTTTCTTTTTATGCAGCATTTTGCATTACTAAACTCTAAATAGTACCAAATGAGTAGTGTCTTTGATTGGATGACTATTTTCCCAAGTTGCATGTTTCTCCAAAAAATCCCACTAAAGACAACTCGATAAAATATTATGTACCGCACAAAGGGTCATTAATCAGTGCCGGCTAGCCCACTATTACAATAATCATCATTGGCACCCAGATTGGTACAATCTCAGTAGTAAAGATTCTACAATCAATTCAGCAGAGCCACGATGAGGCCATTTCCAGTGATATCACCACACAGGGTGAGGGCAAGCCCACTCAGATTTCAACTTGGGTCTTCTTCACGGCAACTGCCCCAAATTGCTGCAGCCTGATTTTTTTTTCATCAAAGAAAAACCTCACGGGGATGCTTCCCTCCATTCATTGATGTCATCTCTTGTTGGCCTCATACAGGGGGATTTTTTTTCCATCAAAGAAAAACCTCAGGGGATGCTTCCCTCCATTCATTGATGTCATCCCTTGTTGGCCTGATACACGGGGATTTCTTGCAGCCATATATATATAGTCATGAAAGCCAGGGACCAAAAACATAGAAAATTCAGATTTTGAAATGTATCTCTGAAAATTGCACTTGCAAACTCAGAAATACAGACACCTATGGAAAAGTAAAAGTAAATTTGTTTAGGGCCCCGAGCACTTCCAAGTTCCAATACAAATCTTGCCAGATTCAGATTTGGATCTACAGAAAAATGGATGATGGATCCTCAACAGGTAGATATGGTAACATAATCTATTTGCTAATCTGAAGTCAACCGATTATATATTTTGTTACAGTAAAAAAGAAGTATCACATAAAGTGCTGCTAATGTCTTAGGAATTATGGTGGTAATAAATGATGATTGTGTACTCAGCAATATTTCCAATGTGGGTTCCATTGGCAGTTCTAAATACTTCGTACAAGGGCTTCTCGAGGTTTAGTGTTTTAACATTGTCGTTCATAAGTATTGACGGTGGGACTCAACCCTTGTCCAGAGAAATTACTTGAAAAATGGAATTGTGTTGTAGAAATTGTGGAATGAGATTCTTGTGAATGGCTAACCCAGTGATCCTTTCAATACAAAATTTGACTGCGTAACTGACAAACTTTCCATGCAAATGATGCGTATAACTTCAAAGCACAATTGATATTAACCAATGTTCTTTCGGTTATCAAATACTCTGAAATGATTTCATATTAGCATGCTAGGTTTTCCAATGGTTCGCAGGCATATATATATATATATATATTAATCTGATGCCCCATTATGGGTTGATTATCAGGGATTTTTACCCTTGGGATTAGTTCTTAGTTCTCTGGAAAATGTTATAATTGAAAAAAAAACATTTTCATTGAGATATGTTTTTCAATAATAAATTTTAATCGCAATTAAATGTAATAGGAAACAATTACACATTTTCATAGAGAAACGTTAACAATGCAAGATAAAGCTAAAGTACATTTTTGATTATGAAAACATAACAGATGCATAAGAAGAAGACCAAAGTTAGGATATCGAGATCATGATTTTTCTCATGGCTAGGAGTGACTCCTCCCAGCGGCAAGACTCTGATGAACAAGTTGTGATTTTTGCTTCACTAATCTATGAAAATGGTGCCCCACGAAACAAACCCATAGCATCCAAGTTTGTTAAAAAACTGGCTGATATCCCAGAAATCTCTTTACCTCCTAGTCTCCCAAGGAAAGCAACTATTTCTCTAGTAGAGAGAGGTTTGGTTGGTCAATTTACCGGACTATGGCCCTCCCCCAGAGCTGTTCAGAAATGGGTGGAGTGTAACTGGAGCGTGAACATTCAAGGGAAAATCACAATAAGATTTTGTGGCAGAGGATACTATACGTTCCTCTTTGAAACCAAAGAAGACCGGAACCTCATTTTTAGAAGCAGCCCTTACTTCATGGACTCAAGAGGTCTCTACTTGAACAAATGGTCCCTAGATTTTGATCCAGAAAAGAATGTCCCTAATGTAGTGCCGCTCTGGGTTCCTTTTGCCTCACCTCCCTCTCCACTACTGGGGAGATGAATCAGTCAAAGCAATAGGAAATGTTGTTGGAAAATATATTGACAGATGCGAACCAAAGGACAATATGCACGCCTGTGCCAGGATCTGCGTAGAAGTTGACTTAGGGAAGGGCCTCTCAGAAGCAATCAAGATCAAAGTGGACCAGTGGACTCATATTCAGCAGTTGGACTACGAACGAATCCCGTTCAAATGCAAGGTATGCCATGAATATGGTCATTTTGCTAATAGATGTAGCAAACTAAAAGAAACTGAAACGACTGAGAATGTAGAAGCCAATGAAGACACATGGGAACAAGTCAAGAAAAAGAAAACAAACTCCAAACAATCAGGTCCAAAACCAAAGCAACCCCTAGAAAACCCAGCTGCAACCTCCTCTCCCCCCTTCATCATGACTCGGCCAATACCTTCATCATCAAACCCCTTTGAATCCTTGGAAGATAAAGAACCTTCATCCCCTCGTTCTCCTTCTCAAGACAAAGCTTTAGCAGTCATACACTCCCCCATTCAGAACTTCCCATCCCCTCCTCCCACCATAGACTGAATCCTTACAAGAAACAAAGTCAAAGAATCAAGCAACACCACAAAGAAACCAAAAAAAGTTGGCAGGAAGTCGAACAAAGAAATAAGAGATGAAACAATAGCTAAAGAAATGGCCACAAGTACCCAACAACCGATGGATACTTTTTTGGCCAAACAAAGACGAATCAGGGAAACGCTGAAGGAGAAGAGCAGGGCTCACCAAAAAGCAAGTAATGATTTTGGTCTCTTGGAACAGTAGGGATTTGGGCTCCTCTCTTAAATCCAACGCAACCCGAGATATCATTAGTCAAGAACAGCCAGAGGAATAGCGACAGCCTCAATGGGTGCCTCAGGAGGCATAGGCACAATGTGGAACAAGAGGAAATGGGACCACATCAGCCAAAAATGAAATTACTGGTGGGTCAGAACTGATCTCAAAAACAAAATCACAAGTGAAGAATTTACAGTGTTAAACATTTATGCTCCAAACCATTACAGGGACAAAGCATTTTGTTGGGACTCCGTCAAAACAGAGATGCAAGAGTGCCAAAGAAGTAAGATGGTTTTGGGAGGCGACCTGAATCTAATAAGGAACATTGAAGAAAAGATGGGAGGAAAATATCTCAGTGACCTGTCAAGAGCTGCTCTAGAAGAAATAATAGAAACCCATAAATTCATTGACATCCTGCCATGTAATGAGAAATTTACTTGGAGCAACAAAAGAGCCAGAACTCAAAATATCAAAGAAACACTGGACATGATCTTGATTCGTGAAAGTATAGCAGCAGGATTCTCATCCATAAAAAGCAAGATCGTCCATGCCATAGCCTCAGACCATAAGCCAGTGGTTTTGATTCTAGACAAAATAGAAAATTTTGGGCCAATCCCATTCAAATATATTAAAAATTGGGACAAGAAGGAGGACTTTAGCAAGATCATTAAGGACAACTTGGAGATCGAAGTCCTTGGATCTCCTCATTTTGTTTGGGAATCCAAATTAAAAAATTTAAGAGCAGCGATTAAAAAGTGGGCAAGAGAGAATGCAATAACAGAGAAAAATAAAAAAATCGAGCTGCATAGAAAATTGGAAAAATGAAGCCAGGAAAAGGAAAGCCAACAAATATCAGAGGAAGAACAAGTCCACGAAAAAGAAATTTTTATGGAATTGTACAAGGAGAACAAACATGAGGAGGAGGAGCCGAGACAAAAATCGTGGTGCCTCTCGCTGAAAGCGGGAGATAAAAATACCTCCTCCTTTAACAACCTCAAGCTCAAAAGCGCTGGCAACCAAATAGATAGAATCCTTGCTGAGGGGAAAGAAATAAAAGAGCGAGAGGAAATCAAAGAAGCAGCCCATAATCATTTTAAATCCCTTTTATTAGCTGATGTCCAGCCTCTGGACAACGTTGATTTCCTCCTTTTGGACAACAAAATCAGCGGACAACAAAACAGTGAGCTGGAAAAGGAGGTTTCTGAGGAAGAAATTAGAGAAGCCATGTGGAGTATGCATCCGGACAAAGCTCCCGGGCCAGATGGCTTTACCATAGCTTTTTACAAGACTCATTGGGACATAATAAAGAAATATTTTGTCAGGATTGTTAAAAACGTTGTCAAAAAAATAAGATGTGAGAAAACACAAAAACTTCTCATTTGGCGCTCATCCCCAAGGAGCCAAACCCCCTTTCTTTTGATTGTTTCAGACCCATCTCTCTTTGTAACGCCTCCTATAAAATTGTCAGAAAAATCCTGGCAAATACGCTGAAAAAGCTCTTGCCCAGTTTCATTTCAGAGAATCAAGGAGGTTTTGTCCCAAAAAGACAGATAACGGATAATGTAATCCTTGTGCAGGAAGCCATCCATAGTAGTATACAAAGAAAAGAAAAAGGAATGGTCATTAAACTGGATATGGCAAATGCCTTTGACAGGGTCAGTCATCAGTTTCTAGTGGTTGTACTTCAGAAGTTTGGAATCTCTAACAAATTCATCAACATCATAATGGAATGTATTTCAAATCCTTGGACAGCCCTCCTGATCAATGGAAGACCCAACGGTTACTTTCGAAGTACCAAAGGTTTGAGACAAGGTTGCCCTCTCTCTCCTTTTCTATCTATCATTATGGCAGAAACTTTAAGTATACATCTTGAAAATCAAAGGAAGAAAAGGGAGATAATTGGCATCAGCATAGAGCGAGGTATAAAAGAAATCAATCACTCTCTCTTTGCCGATGATACTCTCCTAATTGGAGGAGCTTCAAGTTTAATAGCTAGGAGATTCAAGAAAATTTTAGAAACCTTCCTGGCTGTCTCAGGGGGACTGCTTAACAATAATAAGTGCAGAATATATACTTGGAATGTCTCGCCCCAAGTAATGCAAAGGATTTCTCAAATTATGGACATCCCGGTCTAAAGGAACTGGAGCCATTTTTCCTACCTTGGCTTACCTCTGGCAAAGGAATGGGTCAAGTCTGAGACTTAGAACAAGCAGATAGAAAAGATGAGAGGGAAACTCCAAAGTTGGGGGCTGATGTGGTTAAATTTAGCAGGCAGAACCATCTTCATTAAAGCTCTTCTATCAACTCTTCCCATTTATCAGTGTGTTGTTATATTGGCTCCCGCTAGCATCCATAAACAAATGGAGCTAATCATGAGAGGCTTCCTCTAGCAAAGAGGGAAGCAAGACACAAAAAAAGTCAGTTTGGTTCACTGGGAATAGGTGATCCTTCCCTTTCAAAAAGGAGGCATATCCATCAAGATTCCAAGTTTAACAAATAGAACAATTTGCTTCAAACTTGTGTGGCGAATGTTAGTGGAAAAAAGCAGCTGGTGGGTCGAGGCTCTTCTAAAGAAATACCTCAATGGACAGCATTCAAAGATTCTCTCTGATATGATCACGGAAAGACCATGCACTCAAGCATGGAGACTCATCAAAAAGGTCATTCCTCAAATCAAAAATCATATTTCAAAGATCCCCGGAAATGGAAAAGACATAAATCTATGGACCGATAGAATAATGGGTTCGGAGCCTCGAAGTCATTGTCAGCAGTATAGACCCTTGAAAAATTGGATGGATGCAAAAAGTATAAACTCTCTTCATGACATTTTTGTCTGGGATCAAAATAGTTGGTCCGCATGGAAGGACCTTCCTCTTCCAAATAACTTGCAAAATTAGTGGGCTGAATTGAAAATAACGCTGACTGGAGCCGCCCCAATAGATAAAACATCTCAAGAGAGCTTTGTTTGGGACCTAAGCGGAGGAAAGTTTACAGTGAAAGCCGGGTATCAGCTCCTCCAACCCAGCAACAACCTTGAAAATTGGAACCTCCGGACAACAGTTTGGAAGAACGAGTGTCTTCCAAAATTAATTTTTTTTTGCTTGGACCCTTTTGAAGGGTAAAATTCTCACTGCTGAAAATCTCAGGAAAAAAGGGATTCAAGGACCATCAATGTGTTGCTTATGCTGCAAGGAGGAGGAAAGCAACCAACATTTATTCTTAGATTGCTCCATTGCTCAGCACTGTTGGCGACAAATTATAAGTCCACTGAGGTTGCCTACGGAAAATTTTGATCAGCTCACAACTTTAAACAGGAATTGGGAGAAATGCTACCCATATGCAAAACAAGGTAAATCTACAATTATCCGATTCTGCAAATGCATCCCATCAGCACTCCGCTGGCAAATATGGCTCTATAGAAATAGTTGTATCTTCAAAAATCAAAAGCCAAATCCAACACTCATTCTGGCTAAAACCTGGGGGTTAATTGCAGAAATGATCAGTGCTAACTCAGTGTATAAAATCGACCAAATCAACTGGCAGAAAGATGAGGAAGAATGGTTCAACAAATTCCCGTTGGTGTATTCAATGAATAAACAAGTGTCAGCTAAGTCAGGGGAAAGAAACAAAGAATGGAAACTCAGGGGAAACCAAAATGAAATAAAACAGTGGATACAAAACCAAAAGACTTTCACTCTTCAATTTGATGGTGCCTCCAAAAACAACCCCGGTAAAGCAGGAGCTGGGGGAATTATCTTTGATCAAGAAGGGAAAGTCATCTCTACTTACGAATGGGGACTTGGCAATATGACAAATAACAAAGTGGAGGCTTACAGTTTGCTTCTTGGCACTTGCATTCTCAAAAATCTCCTAGCCAAGAACTCAGTTATAATAGGCGACTCAGCGATAATCATCGCAGCTATGGAATCAAGGGGAGATTTTAAAAACCAGGCTCTTAATAGAATTAAACAAAGGATTGTGGAAAACACCAAACAATTGGGAATCATTAAGTATAAACATGTCTTGAGAAATTTTAACAATGAGGCCAACTACCTAGCCAATAAAGCAGTGAACAGGTCTATTGGGCAGGTCAAAGACAACAATAGTTTATATGAAAAACCAATCCCATAAATTGTCATTCATTGCAGTTGGGCATGAGACTCTGTGCTCCATCAGTCATTTCAGCCAAATGATCACAACTCCTCACAGTCAAAACAACGGGATGACCTATCATCTTAACAGTGACAATATCTTTGATCATCCCCTTAGATCAAATTGGAGAATCTCTAGACAAAGAGATGATCCACATTGGATGTCGGAGTCGGGAAAATCTCGTGTGAAGGACATACAAAGTTCTGGTATCAGTCAACTCAAAATTTGTAGAGTCTGCGCAGGCAAAATCCGAAATGATGTCTGTGACAAGAGCAATCTCGTGAAGGGTGATACGACTCACGAGGAAACGGTGAACAAACGGGCTTATAAGCAGCTCGGGGTCGCTAGTTTCACCAGAAATTCAGTGTTTGTGACAACTCAGGAGATCGTCGTTTGCTTTTCAAAGACTCAGTTTTTCGCTGCTTCCTAAACAGGCAGCGTGTTGTGTGTAATAAGTGTTGCAGTGGTCTTGGTGGGAGAGTCATCTCTTCTCTGCTGCCAGCCGAGAGAGGTATTGTTTCAGCCTGTTGCTATCTCAAATTTTTTTCCACTAACTTATGGCATGTTTTTGTGAATTAGACTCTCTTAAGTTTTGCGGCATTCATCTCTCTGTGGCTTGTCCCCTCTGCTTTGTTTCCATTCTTCAGCGCCCCTCGCCTTCCTCTCTGTCCCCTTTTCCTCTCAGCTCAATCCCGGTGGCTTCTCCTACCTCTTCGTCATCAATCTCCCCCCTAGTTTTTCGCTCCAATTAGTTTTCGGAGCTTTGTTGCTCATCATTTCCTCTCGGGATTGCTCTAATGTTCACATTACCTGGAACTGCCTGTCTTTAACTCTCAGAAACTCTGCTTTCCACCATTCTCCCTCTCGTAGTCAGTTGATCAAGCTCAGAATCAAGCTCAAAAAGTCAGTCAAACTCACTCCAACAATGTCTAAAAATCCCTTGGACCGTATTGAGACCAATAGTAGTTGCGCTCTCTGCAAGGCGCACTGCTTTATGATAGCTCGTTTCATAAAATATTTCAATGAACTCAAAGAAGAAGTCCAGTCCGAGAATAAGTCAAAGAAGAAAAAATTTGAAAAACAGAAAGTTGAAATAGAAGGACTCAAAGAGAAGTGCAACCATTTAGAAGAAGCTATCAGTTACATAAGAACGTTGAATCAAAGTATGCAAGGTGAAGCATCCACCAAGAACAGTGATAAGAAAGATCAGCCCCCAGATGACTCAGTAAACCAATTCTGGTGTTAACTCTCCATGCATTGTAAACACTGTTTTCTTTTAGGTCAGTTCCTACGACAATATAGCAATTATGCTTTTCAAATTATAAGAAACAATAGCAGTGAATTGGATTTCGGGACTGCGTGCCCATTTTGCACCAATTCCATTGTGTTACCTCAGGCATATGTAATGGGACTTTGTCCCTCTCACGAAGTTTTTTAATATATAAGTACCCGATCTTGTTAAAAAAAAATAAGAAGACTAAAGTTAGAAGAGATAAGTTCCTATATTTAATTATAGTTAATTAATAGTTCTATTGAAAATGTTGTTTCCTAGGTTTTTCTTTAATATATAATAAAAATATAAAAGAATGTTTAAAACGTTTTTTCATTTTTTTTAAATGTAATAAAAAATGCCAAAGCTAGAATTACAGTAATAAGACTAAAGTTATGAGATTTTGATGATTAGCGCTTACTTTTAATTATAGATAATTAATAGCTATATGGAAAATGTTGTTGTTGTTGTTTTTTTTTTGGTCCGTAGGGGGAAAAAATTCATTCATATATATAATATAATGAAAATGTTGTTTTTTGGTTTTTTTTTTTTTAAATTCATTCATATATATAACATAATGAAAATGTTGTTTTTTGTTTTTTTTTGTCGATAGGAGGAAAGAAACCCATTTAGATATATAATATATAATATAATAATATAATGTGGGGTATATAATATAATAATTGAATATACTAATATTATATTAATGTAATGTGAAATAATTAAAAGAATAATTGAATATAAAATGACTAGTTATATAATATTATCTTTTACATGAAAATATACTTAAAAATTGATAATAAAAAAATACAAATTTGTTAAGATTATTAAAATAAGATTGAATTATGAAAATTAAAGCTAAGAATTGCCCACGGGGCTTTGGATTGACATTGAATGAGTGCACTGTTAAGGCACTCCTTGTGATAGGTCACTGGTTCAAATCCCCCGTGGGTGTTTACCTACCAAAAAAAAGAAAATTAAAGTTAACAGTCATGTGATTGAAATTAGAAGATATGAATGAAAATAAGTAATTGAACTAATTGTTATATATATTAAAATTAATTTTAGATGCAATTTCATTAGTTTCCGTGATTTAGATTTTATATGTTATGTTTCTCATACGCATGTGTAGGAAATGAGTTACTGTTTTTCTTCTCTCAACACAAAAATAAATATTGGAGTGTTTAATATTTTAAAATGAAAACATAGCTTATTAACTGACTTCTAGTTGTCGACTTTTATAAGGAGAGTTTGAAGTGTTATATCAATATTTGTTTCAAATGTCTTTTCAAAATCTAAAAGTTACTCAATATCAGCATCAAAGCAACACAATTTTAAACATTTTCTTCATAAAACAAAAGGGATTTCATCAAGCAGGGTTCCATCATTTTTTGTCTCAACTATAACCAAACTGGTCCCACAGAGCAATGTTGCTTTAGATTGTTTGTCTGCTTTGACATTCACTTTTATTAAGACCGTGATTGAAAGCTTTTTTTAGATAAGATATTTTTTCATTGTTCTTTTCCATCACTAGAATTAACATGATTTTTGGGTTGATCTTTCCATTAGAACATTTTATCACAATTTTATTGTCACCAAAGACCTAAATTTTAAAACCGTTTACATTTGTTGTTTGGTTCCTTGCCCAAAAAATGATTTGAAAGCAAAGAAATAATTGTTAGACAGATATAAGATACCACTTGTCCTTGTTTTCATAATGACCATCTATGTCGAAGAATCTCCAAGGCTGGAGGGGACCTATCTATTGCTTTTTGATTATTCTAGACTTTTTTGTTATCATAGGAGTCCACACACCTTCATATGCATATATTTTATTTGATAGAAATGGAATGATTTTCTTACTTTCAAAAATTATATCATTCTTGGCTAGTCATAATGCCCAAGCCATTTCCATTCCTTTTTATTATTGTACCAACTTAAAGCATGCTAGAGTAGAGTCTTTTTACCATTTTTTTTTATCATCATTGACTAGCTTTGAAGATTCTTTATGGACTCACTTTGACAATGGACAATGAATTATTAGTGGTCAATCAATTCATCATTGGATTTACAAAGAATGCATCTATTAGGTCCCTCCTAGTTTGATTTCCTACAATTCTCAAGTAAGAATTTTGTTGCAAACAATTAGCTGAAGAAAATCCCTAGTTTTGATAGGTCATCTCAATTTCCAAATGGCTTATCTTCTTTTTTTGTAAGTAAGAAGATTATATTATAGAACAAGTATAATACAAAAAACTGCCGGAGCAGTGCGAGCAGGGATGTACAATACTCCAAGGCTAATCGCCTGCTCAGAGGAAGTTATACATGTGGACCAAAAGAACGCCCACCACGCAGGGTGGCGAGGAACAGAGCCGAACATTACTATAACACT
Source organism: Pinus tabuliformis (assembly GCA_031772625.1). NCBI lineage: Eukaryota > Viridiplantae > Streptophyta > Pinopsida > Pinales > Pinaceae > Pinus > Pinus tabuliformis. The sequence goes on along the minus strand of CM062819.1, from coordinate 171,034,256 downwards.
GGTACTACCGAAACTAAACAAGAGAAGTAACAACAAGAGAAGTAACAGCAGACATACACTAAGGCCTAGACAGCAGAGTGAAATGACAACAAAGATAGCAAAAACCGAGACAGTAAGAGGTCAGGGGAGAGCCACCAGTATGTCCTTAGTGATGTTTTCCCATCTGGGCGATGGTATCCAAGCCTATCTCCTTGACGTGGCGATCAACCTTCGCCTGCATTGCTTCCAGGGAATCAGGCTGGTTCGCAGCAGAGGTGGTTGGCTGAGCTGCAGGAGCTGTGTTGATGGAGTCTTTTAGTAGCCGGATGAGAAACATTAGCATCCGGTTGTGGGTATTGACTGCCTCCTTCACAGAAGTGATTTTGCTGTCCAGAGCGCTGTTGTAGTCTATAATCTTAGCCATTTGTGCTTCAGTGAGATTTACCTCTGTAACGATATGTTGCCTTTCCTTTTCAATGGAGTCCAGAGCCTTTGCTATCAGGGTTTTAGTGCGCCAGCTCTCCGCCTGGGTCCTCACGAATTGAGTAGCCCTCTTCGTGGGTGTGCCGGGGTCAGTCAACCAGTCGACCTCTGCTGCAATCTCCATCTCCGTTCTACCATTCTCCTCATGCTTAACCTGAGCTTCTAATTCTGCCATCTTGCGTTTTATTTTGGTTGCAGTCCTAGTCTCGTAGCCGCCCCTGGCTTCCTGAAGGTCTCAGTTTGCTGCAGCGCAACGACTCCCTCCCACTTCCATAGCCAACCCCTCGTAACTTGCCCGACTTAAGCTTAACTTGGTAACAAAACCACTCTCAACGCACACTCGAATAACAATGAGGAGAACAGGGCACTTACCCATTCCTTTATAATGAAAACCTTGATGCTTTCTCATGAGAATGGAATTAATGCCTTTGAAGGTGGTAGTACTTTGCTGATGAATGTGATGGAGTATCGCACAAGCGAGGCTGACGCTGATCGAATAGGAGCGCAGGAGGTTACTTCCAGGCTGACGAGCCAAGCGCCAGGTGTTTGGTGATTTCCTTCTGATGGGGTGGTGGTGCGTGGAGATTGAGATGCCCCGTATGCTGGCATGCTTGGTTCTGTTCCTCCGGGCCTTGTTCCACCTCCTTTCACACAAGATTGCCATTAATGGCAATGAAAACTTGCTATACGGACCCTCTACATGCGTATTGATAGCTCGGTATCTGAGGTTATGGATCCCGTCTCTTGAATTATGATGATTGCCCTTCTGCAAGATCTGCCGCCACCAGGAGCTCCACCTTTTCATATGTCCAATCATCCCATTGAGAGGCTTGGGCTGATAATCACTGCCGGTATCCTCGCGATTCCGAGACCGGGGCCAAGTGCCTTCCCCAATTAAGGTTGGGTGGCCTGGATTAAATCCTTCGCTGCCAGCTGTTCACATGCTTCCTTTATGATTGGGTTGTCAATCTCCCGCCAGCACCTGTCCATGACAATGCTCGGGTTGTCTACTCCAAAGTTTGCCAGATGGTCAGCTAGACCATTCGCCTTTCTCCTTACTGTCTGGAAGGTTACACCTTTCATCTCCATAATGAGCTCTGCTATGTTTTCCGTCGCTTTGGCTAACCTCCAATGCTTGGTAGCTTTGCTGATGGTCGTTCCTGTCTGTAGGCGTTTAGCCGCCACCAAATGGCCTTTTATCATTGGAGTTATTCATCTTCAATTTTTTTATGTCTTTCTCATAACTGTTAGGTAAAATTTGACTCGATGAAAGAGTCAAAGTTACTCAGTTTATAGTGGTAGTTTTGGGCACATGGTTTTGCTTACCAGTGGATTGCATGTGGTGAAGCCTTTAAAAGGTTTGGGAAGACTTCATTGTAATGAGTGAGGGAGGTGAACGGTTAAGGCTCACTTTGCTAGCTTGGCTAGGTGTTGTCCAAGGGACTAATGGAACTATGTTGGTTTTTTCCTCGGATTGGGGTTTTTTAGGATAAAACATTGTGTTTATGCTTTTATGAAATGTTGTTGATTGTTTTAATTTTTCTCTAAGTAATTTTTTTCTTCGGTAATTTTAACATGGTAACAGAGGCAAGTGTTGGCTTTAGGGGACGCCTCTGTTGCCAAGGATGTATTAGTCATGTGGAGAGAGTTGTGTGTTATGGTGCTTAAGAGGCACAATAGGGCGATTGGCACGAGTGATTACAAGCAAGAATAATTAATGGAAAATGGCTACAAGTTGAAGTTAGAGCAATGGTAGGGTGAGAGGATATTTTAATGGCATGGTGAGAAAATGGAAAGAATGGTAACAATGGATAAAATATTAGCATTTTATAATGGAGTTGAATATTTTATTACATCTAAATGGGCATATTGCTCAAGACCTAGTAAGGCATGTGTACCCTAGAGAAATTACCAACAACTCTATAGTTAGACCTAGGTAATAGGGGGCATGTCAAACTAACCAATACATTGGAGGTAAAATTTGAGGGGAGTGGGCCCTAGAGGTGAGCAGCGCTAGCTCACTTAGCTAATTTGTTAGAATTTGGTCAAGGGAAACCCCAAGTCAAGTTTTAAGGGGGGGATTTTTAGGTAAAACTTGACTCGGTGAGAGTCAAAGTTACTTAGTCGATTAGTGGTGGTTTTGGGCTTATGGTTTTTCTTTCTCATGGTTTCCCCATGGATTGAATATGGTGAAGTCTTTAAAAGGCTCAGGAATGCTTCATTATAATGAGTGAGGGAGGTGAGTGGTGAATGCTCACTTTGCTGAGTTTTGGCTTGGGGACAAATAGAATTTTGTTAACTGGTTTTCCCCAGACTAAGGTTTTCCAAGATAAAACATTAAATTTATGTTTTATGAAATGTTGCTTGTTGTTTTACTTTTTCTTTTAGTAAATTTCCTCTTTGGTAATTTTAACAATAACTTCATTCTAAAGTTACCTATTGTTTTGTTTATTGACCATACATAATCCAGAGTTTGAATTTCTCAGCTGAAGTGGATACGGCAAGGCAGTGTTACATGAGTTGTACACTCGTTTGACTGTACAGGTGTTGGATGAGGTCAGAAGATCGATCCTTGGGAATTGCACAATTAGGAGGAAATTCCTACCTTTTAAGGGCTAATTTCCTCAAGGATTGAGCAAGGAAATAGGAGGCTAGGTGAGAAAATAATTGGCTAAGTGTTGGCCAGAGTTTCTCATTCAACAGGGAGAACAATTATTCTTTTGAATGTTGAGTTCAGAGCTAGAGCTAGCAATCGCAATATTTTCTCTATTCAACTAATTAATACAAAGAGGCTTGAGGGGTTTTTCCCAGTTGGGTTCCCCTAGAAATCATTGTGTACTTGTGGTTTTTCTTATTGCATGTTTATGCATGTTGTTCTAAATATTGATTTCAATTTCGTGGATCAGTAGAGTAGAATTGTGTCTCTTATTTTTTAGTTTGGAATCTTGAGTTGATGCAATTTCTATCAAATTTCTACAATTTATAAATATCATGTTATAACACAAACACACACACACACATAAACTATAGTTTTGTTCAAGAGAATATTTACATGAACCAATAAAATGTTTTGAATGAATTTTAACTTTCTTATAATCCTATTCATGGATTTTGCAGGACCAAATTGGCAATAACAGGGATGGACTCATAGAGTGGATTTTTCATGGTTATATAATCGTTTATTTTTCTCATTATAGATTAATCTTGGTTTACCTTATATTGAGCTTAGGAATTATTTCCTTAGTTTGATGTAGATATTATAATGAATCCATGTTACATGATTGAATTTGGGGTATGTGATTGAAGTCATTTTAATAATCATTTATTTAGGTCATTTTGTTGCATAAGTGTATAAACCATTTGTAAATCTCCAAATCCTTTTGAGGATTTACAAATGAACCCTAATCTTGGGTTCAAATACGGTTCTCTCCTCATTTCATCTTTGGCCCCTTGATTGAGAGTAAGGTTATCCTTCTTTTGGTCAAGGAAGAACCCCTCTTCGTTATCTTCCATCTTAGGATTTGTTTTTGTTTGCATTCACTTTAAATTCTTTCATTTATTCAAGTCTCCTTTTGTAGGAGCAAACCAAATTGTGCTAGACTGAGCCCTGATTTTAGTCGACAAAAAAGAATTTTCATTAATGCAACATTAACATAAGTATAATTCCTTTCCCTTGAGTTTATTAATAAATAATGTTAACATCTTGCACTAATAAACTCAGGGATTGTATATAGATAATTGTACATATAAGATAGTATAGGCTAGATTAACCTTAGGCTAGACTTAGAATAAGAGTAATTGGAGACCCATTAAACTAGTAGGATTACCACTTCAACAGGAAGGAGCCTAAATGGGACTCTAACCAGGCAATTCCTCTCGTGTTGAGCCAGGACATTTCCAGGCATCAACGGGAAGTTAAGCTTTGTGAATTGTCCTAAATTCAGTTTCAAATGAGAAATCTTAGAATTTTTGTTATAATTATTGTTATGGGAATATCTAGACATAAAAAAGTGTTAGGATCGTAAGAAAAGTATCAAAGTAGAAGTTATCAAAATTTAAAATTTGGGTTTGTATGCTTTTGGAGATATCCCTTGTGGAAGTTAGGGTTTGTGATTAATTCTAAAATCAATTTGAAACAAGTTATAATGGAATTTTCACTATAACTTTTGTTTTGGGAAGCTTCATAATGTGAAAAATTTAGGACACAGAGTAGAGTTATCGAGTTATAGGTGGTGAACATTTTAGATTTTGGTTTGTTACAATTTTGGAGATATACCTTTTGGAAGTTAGAGTTTGTGAATGATCCTAAAGCCAAATTTTAAAGAAACTATATTGGTAGATTCATTGTATCTTTGTCCCACAAAAATTTCATATTGTGAAATTTTCAGGGATATAAGGAGACATAGTAAAGTTCCTTCGTAAAAATTTTAAAGTTAATTTTAGAATTTTGGACATGTGGCACATTGTACAATTTTTCTCTTGGGAAGGGGCCAAAAATCAACAAGTTTTGGGAAAGTTGTAATAAATTTCAATCAACACATCAAATTTTGATCAAATCTATGGAACTATAGAGAAGACAAATTAAAATACTATAGGCAAAATTTTCATACTCAAAAGGATTGAAATTGTGTGTATATATATATATATATATAGATATATACACCAAAATAAAGTTAGACAAGAAATATAGACTCCATAATAGGGTTTTTAAATGTAAGTTATCTTCAAACTATCATTACATTTGACTCAGATGTCTGTTTGACGTTATTCAAAATCCATTGGAAAGATAAAACATAGAATAATACAATTGAAAGAGGATGATAAACATTTGAGATCATTGTTGTTAACTATGAGTTGTAATCTGGGGGTTTGGTTAGACCTTAATTAAGAATCAATGGAAATACCTAAATTTAATGGAGAGGAAGAACACAGATGAAATGAATCCTAAGGAATGGTCGAGGCTAGTAAAGGAAAATGTTATGTACACTTCAAGAGTAGGAAAGTACTTTTATTATGAATTTTTGAACTGGCGGGATAGTATTTATTTTGAGACTAGATAGAACATCACATTAGAAATATTTGAAAAAAATGGATTAGAGATACAAATGTGGACGTGATATAAAAAAATTCAATATGAATTAAAATAAGCTAAGGAAGAGATTGAGAAGAAGGGTGGTGATCTATCTAAGATACGAGACCTTAATGAAGCACTCGTTGAGGAGGTTCAAAAGTTAAAACAAGGAAAGGGTGGCAAAGGGAGGCGGGAAAAAGATGAGTTAATGGAAGAATTGAAAAAGAAAGATAAAGAAATATGGATGAGGTCAAGAGATTTAGAGAAGAAAATAAGCATTGTCAAAATCAAGAATAAAGAAGATCTTAAAGGAAGAGATGACTAAAATACTCGAAGAGGAAATTTGCAAAAAGATTGAAGAAGTCTTAGACATGGATGAGGTAAAATTAGAAATGTATTATATAGTTGAAGGACATCATAATTTGTTGTATGAAGTCACATTGCAACATAAAAAAGAGAAAGATGACAAAGTTCAAGAAGGCCAGTAGAAGATACTTGAAGAAGTTGAACTCCATCTAGAGGATGTGCATGTTAAATATGATGGTAATATCTCTGAGGTTAGAGTAATCAAGTACAAAGCAAAGAGGATAGAGGACACCACTTCCTTTGAAAGGAAGACAAACGAAATGAGTGTGGAATGTGAAGGAACACTATCAAGTGTGAAACTATATCTACATCCTCATTACTAAGGTATATTTAATGGAAGACAAAAAGATCAATATCAGCATTATCAATGAAGAAGTTGGAATACTCATCAATATTCATGGAATAAATCATCACAAAATCATTATTCAATGGGATATTATCAAAGGATACCAACTACTACAAATTGGAAAAGACATAATAACACTACATGGAATCAAAAAATAAAATCATGCAACAACTAGTCATCAAGGATTAAGACCGAAAAGAATTGAGTTTGGATGGAGGATCATTTCCAATAGCAAGAGGAATGTAGGAATATAAGGAAACCCAACCATATGTTTTCATCACATGTAACACCCTTAATTGCAAATCTTTGAGGACAAAGATTTTTGAAGGAGGCTACTACAATATGACCTTGAGGGGGGGGTATATACAGAGTTAAGTGTATATGATATGACCCTAAGGGGGACATATATGGGATTAAATGTATATGATATTAATGCAAGGGGGAGAATATATGGTGTTAAAATTTCATGCAATGTGTAAATGTATATGAAATATGGTTAGCCTAATAATGAGGGGACCACATGTGCCATGTGTGAATATGCCTCTATAGGGATCATGTAGTCATTATTGAAGGGAGGTGATTTGGATTTATGAATATATTTGGGTATTTGGAGCAATTTATTTTATTATTTAAGGAGGTATTGTCCAACTTCTCTCTTATCTATATTAGATTTGTGTTCCATACTCACATTGGTGTACATGGTGGTGAGCCCTGGTATTGCATCGAGTGCTGCAACTCCTGTTGGCGTGTTGGGGCCTAACCTAGTTTCAGAGGTGATTTAGCCAAACAAATATCATACTACTGGCCCTTTCGGCAATAGTCTACAGAGCGCGGACTGAGGTATCACCTGAAGTAGTATGGGAGGGTGCTAGAACTAGGTTTTCACACCCTGGAGATGTCTGATGGTTTCAAGTGGTCCGCGGTTCAACCCTGCGCACACGTCGCTAGGCGCACTTACCCATACATTGCAGCATGAGATGCTACCTTCGCACAACCCTACTCGGGGACCGAACAATGTTATTACCCAAGTCCTTACTCGTATCCCGATATTAGTTGATTGACTTAACTTATTTGTATGCTTTTAGTTAACAATATTCACAATTCATATAAGTGTGCACAAAAAATAAACAGTATATTTGCCAATGATATCAAACATGTAATAACTTAAGAAAAGATACACATATTTCAAATAAAACTTCTCTTTATTATTATCTTCCTTCTATTACAGACTCAAATCTACCTTGTGCACTCAACTACAGGGGTCTGTGCACTCAGTTGTGGACTCTACTAGGCCTCTGCACATTCAGCTGCAGAGCCTCTTCCTACTACTACGACCCAAGATACTTAGACTCTTTCTTTATGCTTGCTATCTTATTCTATCCATCCATTTTTTTGCAACTTAGAGCCTTGCTCTATTTATACAATCCCATGTTCCGTGGACCATGGGTAGGCCGACACTACATTCAAAACTTAGGGTGGACAACCCTATGACTTTAACATAAAATTCGTGCTCCCCGGCCACAATTTGTGGAGTATTTACAACAATAACAACTCAAAACTTGGGCTTTGAGCCCCAAAATATGTTGTGGCAGGATTCCATGCCCAACAGGCCCCCAACAAAAACATCGTGACTCGTCCTCGAGTCACTATGTTGGTGCAGTGATCTTGGCGTGGAGTCCCTCCAGCTGGTCTCGAACGGTTTTGATGTCCGCAGGGCACTGAGCTGCTACTTGTTGAACCTCTTGCATTCTCTCTTCTGAGACCTCTATTTTCGGCACGCTGCCCTGCATCTGTGCATGCATCCCCTAAATATGTGCAAGCTTTCCTTCAATATCTGTTGTGATTGTGAAGGCTTCGTCAACCCATGGCTAAACGCACACTTTGAGAACTACTTCCTTATGGCGCGCCGCGTCCACCTGCTCCTTTAACACCTTGGCTTGCTGCATCCTCACAAGCCACTGAGTGAGGACTACTGTCTATGCAGTCCCTCTGATGCTGCCATACTACTGTTGGAGTTCACGTGCCTCTATCTCCAGCCGCTCAATGTTGGGGTCCTCTTGCAACGCCGTGAGGACCTCAAGCGCATGTTCCAACATGTTGGTACAGTCGCACACTGCACCTCCAATCTCTTCCAACCCTGCTGCAATAACGTTGGCATGTTGTTCTTTGATTTCCAAGGGAGTGAAAGATTGTGCCTTCAACTGCAGCTCGGCGATCTAGAGATTCATCTCCAACTGCACCCTTGTCACGGACTCCACTGGCCAAACTGTGGATCCGCACCTCTACCGGTAGATCTGCTGCAATGGCTAGCTCCAGGATGCATCGGCAAGCATCATCTACCATGTGCACCAAATGTTGGTTCTGCAACACAAACTCTTCGCATTGCAAGCTAATTTGTTTTATGTTAATTTTTTTTCTCGCTGAGAACCTAGATCACGCAGCTCTCCCTGGCCCGCAGCTCTGCCATTATCCCATCCTGTAACGGATATAGTGTTTTCCAGGGAAGGGCAGTCGGGTTAAGGCCAAGGTCTTTCATCATGCTAAGTGACATCCAATCCATCGCATTTGACGAGACTAATGCTCTCTCTAGCAACATTGTTGTGTTGGCCATCCATGCGCGCAGCATCTGCTCTACTGTTGAAGTGCATGTTGCGACGTGGGTAGACAAGGTACCTTCCTGAGGGGCCTGCACCTGTAACTCTTGCAACTACGCCTTGAGGGAACCCAACACTGTTCGGTTCTCCGTCATATAAACTCTTGAAGCACTTCACTGGTGACATCACAAACCGTCTCGCAGATGTCATGGAGATCACCTTCAATTAAGGTGATTGGGTCAATGGCCAACTTCGAAGCTTAATCTTCTTCCTTGGACCCAATCTCTCTGTGAGGCATAGAAGTTTGAGCTGTGTGGACGTGGTCCCTAGTTCTGTGCTCCCTTTTTCTATTTATGTGTCCTCTGCCTCTTACCTTGAGGACGTTTATTGGCCCTCATCTACCTATACCATTACTGCCTCTACTGTCTGTGCTATTGTTGCTGCTTCTGCGGCCTTCTACTACTCTGTGGCTTCTTGTGCCGCTTCGTGCACTACCCTTACCTCAGATTCTTCTTTTTCGTTCTGCCTTCTCTTAGCCAGTTGGGTAACGTGCAGCTTGGCATCATCCTTTTTTTGTGTTGTCGCTTTCTCCAGTTCCGCCAAATCTGGGGCACGCCACTCGGGAGGCCATGTCTCCAATACAGTAAAGATCATGTCGTCAGTGGCTATAAATGGTAGCTTCATCCACTGCTTCGCCGGATCTTTTTGTGGCCTGATATAGATGTTGTGCATATTGGCTTTGAAGTCTACAAAACTCTGCAGACTATTGCGCACCGTAGGTGACAGGCGCAGCCTCCTATTGATCCACATTCGGATGCTTGCCTCCATCAGCACCCAGAAAATTTTTGTATCGCGAATTCGTTTCGCGTCCTTGGTGGCCTAGATCGAAGCGTACTTCACGGCCTGTGGTAAGTCTTGATCAATGTTGGGAAACTGACTATCCTCCAGCAGTTCTCTTGCTACCAACAATATGGATAAGAGCAACCACACGTAGTGGAAGGTCTTACCCTGCTCCTGGGCTTCGCGAGAGTTTAACAAAAATTCCTCGCAGAGTTCAGCCCAGTTGAACTGGACCCTCTCCGCGAACTGCTCGGCCAATGCGGCCACTGGCGCTGATACCTCATTGGCGCAGCACTTCCTCATCACTTTGCCAGCCAGGAGTTGGGTGGTTACGCGCACCCCTTTTTCCTTGATGTTGGTGATGGCGTAGCCCCTCTTTTTCTTCTCCAACTTATACTTTTCCTTCATGGCCTCTGTGAGAGCCAAATCGCTACTTTTTCTGGCTATAGTCGCGGGGTCCTTTCCCTTATAGGGAAGCCAAGAAATACGGTGGATGAGGTCTGTCATGATGGGAATAGGCTTCTCCAACCATAGATACCCATCATGCACCAAGCAGAGCAGTTGTCTAATGACGAAAATGGTGATGGGCATGTGGTGGAAATGTGGTATCCAAAACAAGTGCAGCAACTCGGCCTTTTCCACACCACGCAGCCATTTTCGCGACTCTAACGTGATCACCACCCCCTCAATATTATGCTTCATCAGATTCGTCGTCTCTAGGTGCGAGAAATTTTCGTAGTCAGCGAGGTCCCAATCTTTAAATTTCATGGTGGGCACGTGTCCTAGGTGTGTACCCTCAAATACGATACCATTGGGGAGGAGCGGGGTCTGGAGTGAACTCTTCATTGCATCCAAATCCTTTGGTACTTTGGTCTTCCCTTTCCGCGGAGGGACATACGTGGGCAATTTTGCTACAGAGCATAACAGTTGGATATCCTCCTCCAGATCTTCTTCTTCTTCTGCGGTGGCAATCAGGGCCTACAAGTCTTCTTCTTCCTCATCTGTTTCAATTGTGACTGCCTTCCCCTTTTCTTCCATTGATAATTTTTGTCGTGGATTCCTCAGGGACATGCATATTGGACCCATTGCCTGTTTACCCTTCTTCGATCGTGGCGTCCGCAGCGATTTAGGGATTTATGTGACCACCCCAGCGCCCTCGAGAACATCCTGTACCATGGGGGTCTGCGCAGCCTCGTCGACGATTCCCTCTTCAACTCCCAACCCATCCTTAGTGGTCATCATCATCTCTATACCGTATTTTGTTTCTTGCAAACTTAGGGGCTTACTTATCACTTGGCTCTCAACACTCTATGCTCTGCTCAAATGCTCAGTTATCAAATTACCAAGTGTTGTTCACTGGATAACCCTTTGAATTTTATAGCCCCTTTCGAATTTAAATTCGACCGTTCCCCACAATTCTGGGCCATCAATGCTTTCTTGGCGGCATATTTTCCCAAATACTGCCCATAAATCGCATCTTAAATGCCCGCCACCCACTCCATTTAGCCGCAAATCGGACATCTCATCATGAATAGTTACATCAATGGTCACTTCCCATCCAACCCATGCGGCAGCACAGCCCTCCATGCACGGTCGTGAACCCTATGATGTTCTGATTCTGCGCACATCTCCCAGAGTGCGCAGCTCCCAGGCAGAATAATTTATAGTCCCGCGCTCCTTTTCAACTGCATGGAGTGCTAAGACTATCCTTCATACAGCTATTCAGGTGGTCGCACCACCTATGCGGGGCTCCATCCTGTCCTTTTTCATGGTTCACGGAGGATCCTGTGCGCATGTCGCTACGCGTACTTACCCGTAACTTGTAGCCTGAGATGTTGCCTTCACGTAGCCCTACTCAGGGACCGAACAGTGTTATTACCCAAGTCCTTACTTGTAGCCTGATATTAGTTTATTAACTTAACTTATTTGTACGCTATAACAATATTCACAATTCATATAACTGCGTGCATAAAATAAACAGTATATTTACTAATGATAGCAAACATGTAATAACATAAGAACAGATACACGAATTTCAGATAAAACTTATCTTTATTATTATCTTCCTTCTGATATAGACTCAACTCTACCCCGCGCACTCAGCTGCAGGGGTCCACGCACTCAGCTACGGACTATACTAGGCATCTGCACACTCAGCTGCAGAGCCTCTTCCTACTACTATGACCCAAGATACTTAGACTCTTTCTCTATGCTTGCTATCTTATTCTATCCATCCATTTTTTTACAACTTAGACCTTGGCTCTATTTATACAATCCCATGGTCCACAGACCATGGGTAGGCCGACACTACATTCAAAACTTAGGGTGAACAGCCCTATGACTCTAACATACAATTCGCGCTCTGCGCTTGCAATTCACGAAGTTTTTACAACAAAAACAACTCAAAACTTTGGCTTTGAGCCCCAAAACATGATGTGGGGGGATTCCATGCCCAACAACTCCCAAGGACTCCTCAACTCTATTTATCAACCCAAGGTTCATACAAACTTCGAGGTGATAGTGATATATGCACATTAGATGGGATTCTACTCATGCCAACCCAAACTAAGACATTTGATCAATAGTGATCCAAGACCATTCCTCCTACTGAACTGGAATGAAAACTAGCTAATGAAGGTGCAATTTAGAAGCAACCTCTAACTATGAAAAGAGAAATGCTATTAACTTCAACTTGCAAATTCTGTTGAATCAATTCATGAAAATCCAAGAGTTGCACTACTTACAAAAAGGAAACTACATTATCTTGCAATCAACCATCTAGTTATCAAATCTACTTGCAGACAAGAATCTAACCTACCAAACCATAACTCAAGATTCTATGTATCATCTAACTAGCTCACACTTGCATATAAATCAATGTTCTATTTGTGCCAAATATGTGATAAGGAACCTAACATTATTTTGTTTTGCAATGAAGGAAAAGGAGGGTTTGGAGTGGCCTAGGAACTTCCCTTGATCATGGAGTCACATCTGGGAGTCAATATCCTTCTAAACTGAGTCCAAAGTGCATCAAAGGTCAAAACTGGGGAAGAAATAGGTTGTTACAGGTGTGTTATAGGAGGCTGCTACACGTGCCCTGTATTGTTACAGGAAGGCCTGTAATGTTACAGGAAGGTTTCTGAGAAGGTTTAGGAGGTGGAAATTATGGGTTCAAGGTTAAGAAAGGTGGATGGAGGTTGAGGTAGATGAGTGAAGGGTGGCCAAGGCCCCTAGCCAAGCTCATATCATTTTGAAGGCCTATTTTTAACTAGGAGGGATGCTCTTAGTGATCCTAAGAAAATGAGATCATGAACAAAATTTTTAGGATGGAACTTGGGGTTCACAAGAGAAGGTGATAAATTCCAAGATGGAGGTAGTGAAGGTGCCCTTTCCTGCAGATCTAAATAGCCCTGCAATCATCACATGCATATACCCATTTATCATTGAAAAAATGAAACAACTAGTAGTGGAAATATGAGTTTAATTGTAAATGTTATCTAATCTATACCAAAACTCTGATCTAAAAACCAAATCCTAAGCTACAACAAACATATGCAAAACAAGATGATGATTGTAAATCCTTCTGTTCATGCTCCCATGAGAGAGATGAGGTAGAGGTTGCAATCATAGATTTTTGAGATTATTCTCTAATGAAATGCAAGAAACTAATAAGCACTCTGAACTAAAAATAGATACAAATACACAAGAGGGACCTAAGCCACTAGGGTTGGGCCCAAACCAAGAGCCTCATCCCTCTAGAACTAACTTAGTGATAAATCAATAAGGAACTTCTCGTCGTCATTGAATCAATGTCTAATAAATCACCTAATAGTGAAAAATAACAGTGCTACGTACTTGAGCTCAATAGTTACCTAGCTGAAAACAAAACTTGAATCCTAATGAGCTCTTTTACATGCTTATTTATAAAAGAGGGTAGCTACTAGCAGCTCCTTAGACAATAGAAATATTTGTCTCCCACAACATGAAAATGGTGGATCTTGTTCCTCATTAATTGCACTTGTTTGGCTGCCAAAGACCTCGAGTTGATGAGAGAGGATGTTGTCATCTTGAGCTGATGGAGGGAGTTAAAGAGGTGGACAACCCCCTAGATTCTCTCCTTGTTGTTTACTCCGATATCGTGCATAGAAATCATCTAAAAAATGCTCCATTTCGTGCAATTTAACCATATTAGGCCACATGACATAGCAAACATCTTTTACCCTTCTCACTAAGCATAATATAACAAAAAATGTAAATAAATGTGAGAAAGAGATACTTCTAAAGCTGGAGGATGGCATCAAGACCCTTATAATGTACCTATTGATGAGCCTCATCATCACCCTCCTACTGAAATTATTTCTCATCCTCTGAGGAAATTAGTCATCCATGCATATATCTCGCATGGCCCTGGTGGCCTCCCTGACATCCCAAGGCTCCTTAGATGGTTTGCCTTCTTGGGGATAGAAACCTACATTATTCTCTATTTTTGTCCACTACTTCTGCTCTTATGCTTTATTTCTTCCTTCCTATAGGCCTAGCCACAAGGGTGGACTGAGCTTGAGTCCTATCCACTTCACTTTAAATCCTTACATGATCCTATTATATAGGGTTGATCTATCCAAGGCATTCCTTAGCCTTTCAATAGAGTGATATTCTCTGATCTGGAGGTTGTGGGGTATGGCATGCCATCTCCTATGGAAAGCTTGCAGGCTTTCTGTTCCCAACAACCTAAATGTGTCTACAAAATGTAGGATGTCTTGTTCCTGGTTGGCAAGGTATTTAAGTGCTAAATCAACATCATTGGAGATTATTCTATGATTTCTAATGACTGTCGTTGGGCTCACTAGTTCTGCCCTGATGTACAATGATTCATTTTCCTCCTTTACCATTACTCTTTTCACTTCCTTAGCTCTTGCCTCCTTATGAGTCATCCAGGATGCTAAGGCTATCAGTTGTGTATCCCCCAATATTAGAATGGGATCCCAAAAATTCATATCTATTAGAGTGAGGTTGTGTATGTAAAACTCAACCAATTTTTCTTTGTCCTCCATGCTAGCTTGGTTGCAAAATTCAATGAACTGTTTGTAACCTTGAAAGGGCATAGACCCATGTTGTGATAAGGTTTGGATTCGGAGTTGTAGCCATTGTTATTTGATAAAGAGTGCATAAGGCTTTGATGGTTGTCTTCACTATAATGCCTCCATGGAGAGGCTTGCCATGGTAGCAAGTTGGGTTTCTTTCTCCTACAACTTCTCTCTCAACCATATATTTTCTGCTTGTAGCTTCTCCTTCATTGTAGACTCCCTTATTCTCAGCTCACTTAATTATTTGCTCATTTCAAGGACCTTTTCTTCCATGAGGCCCACATCCTCTACCTTCTTAGATTTAGCAATTTGCATCCACCTGTGGGTTCTTCCTGTTTCTGTTTCTAGCTCATAAAAAAGTGGGACTGCACATTTTTGGGAAATAATCCTCCCTCCTTCAATGAATTTGTAGTAGGAGCTTAGGCTAGGTTGTGGACTAGGCTCTTGGAGCTCTAGGAAGTCCTTCTCAAATGTTTTTGGGGAGGTTGTTGCCTCTTGTAGTTGTTGTGTCACATTCTGCCCTTCTAGTGGCACATTTTGTTCCTCTAGCAACACATTTTGCCCCTCATGTAGCATCCTTTGTCCCTCCTATAACATGCTTTGTCCCTCCTGTAGCATATAATGCCCCTCCTATAGCTTCCCTTTTTATTCTCTTTGGAGGGTTGTTGGTGTCTTGGGTTGTTTGAAGGAGGTTGATCGAGTCGTAGGCCTCCTTACATATGTTATAGGAGTCTTTGTTGTGGGTTTTGGAGAGGTGACCTCTTCAATTTTTCCTTCAGTTGGTCATACTTCTTCTTTCTTTCTTGGGGGCTCCTCAACTGTGATGGGGACTTTTATGGGAGTTTGTGGCATCCCTTGCTTGATCTTGGTGCTTTTCTTGGTCTTAAAATACAGGAGGGATTTCCTTTGTCTCTGCCTTTTAGGTTTGACTGTTGTACTTAAGGTAGCTAAAGTTGCAGCTACCTCCTATTTAATGGTTCCTCGATACAAACTTGTTTTCTTTTGGGGTATCTTTGTTGGGCTTATTAGTCTTCTTAGGACTTGTTTTTTCTTGTGTTTCCCCTTCTTCCTTTTCATCTTGTGCTCATCCTACCTCTGCCTTTATTTCTTCTTCTTCCTCTGTTTTTATCTCTACTTCTTCTACTGTCATTTATGCTTACGTAGCTCTTTCCTTTTCTTTTGAACCTGTTGATTCTTCCTCTTCTGTCCTTGCCCCTTCTTCTTCTTCCTCTATTTTTCCCTCTCTTCCTCCAACACTAGAGGTTGGGGTCTCACCTAGTGTGAGGGTTTGTGTCTCTATGAAGGTTTCTCTATCCATGTCTATGAATTTGGACCAAAGGACAGGGATTCTCAAATTTCTCAAGGCATCCACCACTATCAGTTTAATGAGGCCATGGTGGCCTAGGTGTTGGTGTTTTCCCTCTCTTACTTTTTGACTCATTTCCTTGATGGACTGCAGGAGGAAGTATGGCACACTAAGTCTTTGAGAAAGAGGTAATTATGTCTGGAACCTAAGTTCATGAAGTAATATAAAGTGGTAAGCATATACCACACTCATTCTTCCCTCACAGGATATGTACTTCAGAATATGGTAGGCCACCTCATCCCAAGGATAAGGTAGGCTTTCCCTCCTAACTCCATTCTTTTCCTCAACAGGATATTCATTGGCAGTGACGAATTTTTTTTTAACAGTGACATTGGTGGATTTTTCTTCTCTGCTCACTTGATCCCTAGAGGTAGGGTTGTCACTCTGCTAATTATTTCAGGGCTGAGAGAGATAGCCAATCCCCTTACCATAGTGGTGGCACTGTCCTCTGTTTGTGAATTCTAAGCTACAGAAATTCAAAGGCAAGGTCATCATCATACCTTTTCAATAACTTAAAGAATCCTAGCCACTAGTTTCTTCTAAAAATGTCTACCATGGGAGGGTGTAGATGGATTCTCTTGGTATCTGAGGGCTCCCTCCTGTTAAATCCTCCCCCCATATCTTCTTTATGTTCTTAATTAAGTGAGGGAGAGATACTTCTTCTATAGATTCAGTGTGTAATTTAGTGGCAGCAGTGAGTTAAAAATTCCTTGTTAATGACAATTTCCTACATTCCAATCACTATACTACTCAAAAAGACCTTTTAATTGCTCAATTCGATTGCCACTGTCTATAGAATTAGAGTCAAATTTGCATGCAATATGATGGATGGATGAAGGAGATGGTGGAACTTACTTCTTTTCAAGTAGTATGGGATGAAGATGGTAATTTGGAGATCAATTCGAACCTTTGTGGCTCTTCTTCACCTTCTCAACCTTATGGTAGCGGTCTCTCAGCCCTCCTCTAGTAGTTGAAGGCTTGCATATACCCCCTTCCTGTAGCAATTGCAGAACAGGGTTCGAAACTCCTTGATGGCAAATCGATCTTTTCCTCTCCCTAACTGTTTTTGAAATAAGCGAGTATGCAAGAGAACATGATCCCAAGTACATAATATTCCATTTTTGGGTTGAGTCTTAGAGCATTGTGGTAACCTGGAAATCACATGGGGTTTCCTCTTTTGGACCGTTGTCCCCACTCTGAGTAATTATTTCTCCTTTTCTCATAATCACCACCCACTATTTGTGATCCCAACTCAGCTGATGTGAAATCTCCACATTGCATGAGTTCTTACCATCACTTTTAGTTTACTAGCCAAAGGTGGCCAAGTTAACTGGCCACCTCTAGCTTATTAAAACATCCCCTCTCAGCATTTACACCTTTTTGTTATTCATACATAGGGATGAGGTAATAGTTTTCCATACAGGTGCCTACCTCATGATCCAACTTCTGCATGGATTCACATGTTGGATCTAGACCATATCATTGGCGTCAAGGGAGTTGACTTGATGGCTCATTTCTTGTGTATTTCTTCACGTCTCCACATGATACTTGATAGTTTTGTTTGTTGTGTGTGCAAGTACCTCGTTGTTGTTCAAGTTGTTGCTGCTAGTGGAAAGTCCTCCTGGGAGTGATATGACTTCTTCAGAGTGGTCTCATAAGGTTCCATCACCGCCCCTGACGAGAAAAAAACAAGATTAGTGATTTATGTGATGTGTGCACAGGCTGCTACAGGAGTAGGTTTTCTTCTTGTAACAGTCCTTTCCTTTTCCTCTAGGGTCTTCAATCTGCGTGGGCGTAATGAGAGAAGTTATAACAAGTCCTGAGGATAATGTTAGGATCATGAGGGAGTAGTGTAGGCTTGTAGGAATGAATATAATGCCTTGTGTGTGTGTGTTTTTTTTTTAAGGGTAGGACAGAGTGGAAGAATTGAGTGATTTTTTTGTGAAATGATGTGGATGAGTGATAGATGGATGATGGACCATGATGGGGGAACCTTGTTCATCATTTTCAAAGTCATAAGGTCCCTGTTGGGTTGTCCTTCTCCTCAGATATTCCTCGTGTAGCTTTTCAGAACCCTCCTAAAGCACCACTGGACCTTCCTGTAGCAATTACAGGTCCTTCCTGTAGTAGTCCAGAGAGGAGGTCAAACTAGGATTTTTGGCTAATGGGACGATGGAGAGAGGTGATAACATGAGTGAAGATGATGGATAGGAAGTGGATGGAAGGAAGAACGAAATAAATTTTGAGAATTATGGCCCTGTAGCCATGGAATCTGCCATTGTATATAATCCAAAATGGAAAAAAGGTCAGCAATAAATCATTTTCTTGTGTTTTTTTTCTTGAGACACACAGACTGCCTCAGAGGAGGTTTTCAACCTATATGCCAACCCTAGGTGCCTCAAGAGAGTCTTTCACCTAGGAAACTTTATTATTTTTTCTTCTCTTTTTTTCTCCTGGGTTGCCTCAGAGAGGTATTCAACCCAAGAGTTGGCCTCAGATGCCTCATAAAGGTTTTCATCTAGGACTTTTATTTTTTATTTTCTTATTTTTTCAATAAAAATATCTAAAAGTGTTTTTGACTGGAAGCTATTACACTCCCAATCACATTGACTTATATGATTATTGTACTGATGAATTCTACCTTAGACGTAAGCTTCTTGTATAACTTTAGCATGTAACCATTGACAAGAAAGGGGATCCCTTCCTCATCAATGGTCCTGATTTGAGCAACTCCATTTTTATGACATTTTTCTATCAGGTATGGGCCTAACCATCTTGTCATCAGTTTTCCTTTAAAATCTTTGAACTTGGAATTATATAATAAGGCCAAATCCCCTTCTCGAAAAACCTTTTCCTTGATATTCTTATCGTGCCAGACCTTCCTTTGCAATTATATAACTTTAGGGTGAAGAAGGGCCTTCATTCTAAAATCATACAAGACATTCAATTGGAGCATCCTTTCTTGATGTGCTTTGGTGACATCTAAGTCCAATTGGGTTGCCATTCTCAAAGTGTTATATTCAAACTCAATAGAAAGAAGAGTTTTCTTCCCATAAACAAAATCATATGGAGTGAACCTAGTAGTTGTCTTCCAAGTGGTGTTATAGGCCCAAGTGGCCTCCACTAATTTGTCTACTCAATCTCTCTTGTTGTTGCTCACAACCTTGGTGAGGATGCTCTCCAATGCCCTATTTGTAACCTCTACTTGCCCATTTGCTTGGGGGTGATAGGGAGTAGATGTTCAGTGTTTGATACTATGCTACCTCTGGATATTCTCATTCAAATGCGATGTGAATTGGGCTCCCTGATCGATGACTATCTCCCTTGGGTACCCAAACTTGTAGAAAAAATTTTCCCTTAAGAAATCAACCAATTTCTCCTCTATTGTTTCTTTGACAGCCTTTGTCTCAGCCCACTTTGTCAAGTAATCAGTGCACACAATGATGTACTTCTTTTGCCCTAATGGTGGATCAATTGGCCCTATCAAATTCATGCCCCACTTGTCAAATGGCTCTAAGTCCACTTGAGGTTATAGAGGCATTTCATCCTTTGGTGTGGGTTTCTCCATCCTCTGGCACTGGTCACATATGTTGGTATACCTTCTTGCATCTTGATGGAGAGTGGGCCAATAGTTTCCACCTTGTAAAGCTTTGAAATTTGTTCTCTTGGTAGCAAAATGACCCCCATAGGGCCCATTATCGCAGGCTGAGAGGATGTCAAGACCTCCTCTTCCCTGACACATCTCCTTAAAATCTGATTTGGTCCTAGTTTGAAAATATTGCCCCCAATCCAAGTGAAAGGGGCACTTTTCCTTACAATTTTACTCTTCTCCTTGGATGACAGATTTGAAAGAAATCTCCCAACAACTAGATAGTTGGCTATGTCAGCGAAACAGGGAGAAAGCATTGAGATAGAAAATAGGTGCTCAATAGGAAGTTAATCGTCGACGATCCCTTCATCACCTGCAGGCAAAGTAACTCTAGACAAAAAATATGCAACTACATTTTCTTTTCCTAGCTTATCAATGATAGTTAAATCAAACTATTGTAACAATAAAAACCATCTAATGATTTTAGCATTCACATTAGGATTATTCATCAAATATTGAATAGTTGCATGATTAGTATGCACAAAGGTTTGGTATGGACCAGTGATGTAGTGCATAAATTTGTTTAAGGAGTGTACGACAACTAAGAGCTCTTTTTCAGTGAAAGTGTAGTTCAATTCAGCCTTAGACAAATTTTTACTAATGAAATAAATGGTATAGGGTAAGTTATCATCTATTTGCCCCACGGTCACCCCCACAGCTTTTTCTTATGCATAAATATGGATATGGAAAGGTAGAGCCCAATTGGGACCTCTAATTATGGGTGTAGTGGTTGTTGGCCCTCTGTTTTGGTCTATTTTTGCTTAAGTAAACTTACTTAATCCTTATATTTTCCATTAATCTTCCATCACACCCATATCATTTTGATGTATTTTATGCATATTCGGGCATTTAATTATAATTTTGCAATTTCTATAAGTTTTTATGAAAATTGAGTTTTAAGTGCATTTTGGACATAATCAAAAATCCCTGTAATAGCTATGTGGATGACATATTTGCAGGACACTTGGGCTTGAGGTGGATGCATGAATGCAAAGCTTCAGAACTAGGACTGAACTAATTCCACTCGGTTCGGTCAAAACAAGCTTTATTAGGCCTAATCAAGGATGGTCAAACATGACTAGTCACCTAGAAAATCCCTAGGAAAAATGGCAATTTTATGATTTATTGGGATTGTCCATATTTATAGTGATAGATTGGATGGATTCGACTTAGATAGATGGATATGAATACATATGATTGTTAGAGATACTTTAGATCAGTTTGTTTCATAATCTTCTATTTAAGCCAAGACTTTGAAGGCTTATGATAGGTAATTTTTGTATAAATTTATGTTGAGACATTTGGATTTTGGAGGTTAATTTGAAAAACCTGTTCTACTTTAATTTTTCTGTTCATTGATGTGGATGAGTGACTGAAGTTTCAGAATTTGATAGTAACCTCAAGTGTGCAAGGCAAGGGTGGAGGGCCCCCATTCCAAGCTAAGTACACTTCATTGTTAGATTAGCTTAATTTTCATGAACTTGTTACTTTAGAATTTGTTTACTTGTTTTGTTTCAAATTTTCTTATGAATTAATGTGTGATGATTTATATTATTGGTGAATCTTAGTTTATTTATCACTTTAATAAGAAGCGACAACAAAGTGTTCAAGTTGAATTCTCCTTCTATTGAACTAATAGATCAAAGCTAGAATTCATCGTTGTTACATGCAAGCAGTTTTTTTGTACTTTGAATTTTCCAATGATAGCATAATGATGAATGAATTGTGATGAAAAATGCCCAAATATCTCTTAAGTTAAGATTCTCCTTCATTGTTTATTTATGCATCTTAAGTTATTGTTAATTCATGATTTCTCATTTCTATTCATTAAGTGATAATTGAGAGAGAATGACACAAATGGATCTCTTAAGTTAAGAGCCACTTCTTCTTTCATACATTGCAAAAGTGAGTTAGAAATTATTAATATAAGCTTATATTTGTAATATGTACATCTTTAATTCTTCAAAATTCATCTTCTAAGCTTGGCTATACCTGATATCCATACATTGTGGACTTGCCTCCAAGTTTTACAAACCTAGATTGATAATGAATACTTCTGTTAATTTGTGTTAATAAATTAGCTCAACATTTTGGCAGTGTTGTCGGGGAGGCAATTATCAGCATAGTCAAATAGAAAGATAAATAAAAATACTAAAAATTTGATAAAGCAAAAATACAAAATTTAGTTAAGATACATTTCTTTTGGTTATATTTCTTTATGCCTAGAAATAGAGATCCTCAGGGTAGATTTATTAAACAAAACCCCCCATCAATATAAGTAGGACCATCAAAGCTAACAACACCAGTTGTTGGTAAACCAACAATTGAGGAATTGGAAGAAAAACAAAGAACATGACAAAGATTAAATTTAATTGAAAGACAAACTTTATTAGCCTGGGAGGTGAAAAGAAAACAAACTCCAAAAACAGCACCTACTTCAGGAAAAAAAAAGAAATTGTTAAAGAAAAGATGTCAATTTTTGAACCCATAGATCAACCCATTTTTGAACAACTTGAGCCTCAAGTTGACATTGAGACAATTGAAGCTATGGCAGAAGAGGGACATGGATCTATTATTCTTACTCCTGAACAAATACTTGAATATGAAAGACAACAAAGAGAGTGGAGAAGACATAGAGAGGAAGAGGCAAAACGAGAAAATGATAGGAAAGGAGAAGAGGATAGGAAAAGACAAGAAGATGGTGGTGATCAAGAAACTACTTTTGGCTTTCCAATATTAGATACAAGTGAAGCATTAGGAGAAGATGTAAAAATGAAAAATATTCCACCTTCTGTACAGCCAAATTTTTATGGAATGTCAACGGAAGATCCTGATTCCTTTATGTTTGAATTTGATATCTTGTGTAGAACTTATGGATACACCAATGACATACACAAACTTCATCTCTTTCTTGCTACATTGAAAGCGGCAGCCTTAAAATGGTTCATGGGTTTAGGAGAGCAAACAATAGCTTCTTGGGAAGAAATGAAATCAATCATTCTTAAAAAATATCAAGCCTATTGTAGACCTAGGGACTCGAAGGAGGATGTTTTCAGAATGACACAACAAGAAGACGAAAGTCTAGAAGAATACTTAGAAAGATTTGCATATAATCTACAAAAATCTAAACAACACTCTCTAAACCAAGACACCATTCGAACAATCTTTCTCAAAGGTATAAGAGATTAATACGTTGACATTCTGAATTTAATGGGCAAGGGTGATATTTCAAACTTGCCATTTAACGAAATTGCATAATTATGTCAAAAGTATTCTAGAGGAAGATCAAAAACTGGAAGGAGAGATGTTAGTTCAAAAGCAGCAAAATCAGCAGCAGGAGGAGTAACAAGAGGCATCAGGGTCTGGAACACCATGCACAACAGGGGTAAGAAGATCCAAAAGGAAGCAACATGAATGAGGACATGCTTGAAGATCAACAAGGGGGAGATGTTGGCCCTCAGTTTTGGTATATTTTTGCTTAAGGAAACTTACTTAATCCTTATATTTCCATCCATTTTTCATCACATCCATCTCATTTTGATGTATTTTATGCATATTCAGGTATTTAATTTTAATTTTTCAATTTTTAGAAATTTTTTATGAAAATTGAGTTTCAAGTGCAATTTTGGACAGAAATAGAAATTCTCGTAATAGCTATGTGGATGACATATTTGCATAACACTTGGGCCTGAGCTGGATGCATGAATGAAAGCTTGGGAACTAGGACTGAACTAATTCCACTTCGTTCGGGCAAAACAAGCTTTATTAGACCTAGTCAAGGTTGGTCAAATGTGACTAGTCACCTAGAAAATCCCTAGGAATTAGGGAAATTTTATGATTTCATGGGATTGTCCATATTTCTAGTGATAGATTGGATGGATTCGACTTAGATAGAAGGATATGAATAGATATTATTGTTAGAGAGACTTTAGATCAATTTGTTTCATAATCTTCTATTTAAGCCAAGACTTTGAAGGCTTATGATAGGTAATTTTTGTATAACTTTATGCTGAGACATTTGGATTTTGGAGATTAATTTGAAGAACCTGTTCTACTTTCATTTTGTTGTTCATTAATTTGGATGAATGACTGAAGTTTCAACATTTGATAGCAACCTCAAGTGCGCAAGGCAAAGGTGGAGGGCCCCCAATCCAAGCTAAGTACATTTTATTGTTAGATTAGCTTAATTTTCATGAACTTATTACTTTAGAATTTGTTTACTTGCTCTATTTCAGATTTGCTTATGAATTAATGTGTGATGATTTATATTATTGGTGAATCTTAGTTTGTTTATCACTTTAATAAGAAGGGACAACAAAGTGTTCAAGTTGAATTCTTCTTCTATTGAACTAATAGATCAAAGCTAGAATTTATCTTTGTTACATGCAATCAGTTTTTATGTACTTTCAGTTTTCCAATGATAGCATAATGATGAATGAATTGTGATGAAAATTGCTCAAATATCTTTTAAGTTAAGAGTCCCCTTCATTGTTTATTTAAGCATCTTAAGCTATTGTTAATTCATGATTTCTGAGTTCTTTTCATTAAGTAATAATTGAGAGAGAAAGACACAAATGGATCTCTTAAGTTAAGAACCACTTCTTCTTTCATACATTGCAAAATTGAGTTAGAAATTGTTAATATAAGCTTATATTTGTAATATGTATATCTTTAGTTCTTCAAAATTTATCTTCTATGCTTGGTTATACCTGATATCCATACATTGTGGACTTGCCTCCAAGTTTTACAAACCTGGATTGATAATGAATACTTGTGTTAATTTGTGTTAATAAATTAGCTCAAAATTTTGGCGCCATCGCTGGGAAGGCAATTATCAACATAGTCAAATAGAAAGCTAAAAAAAATAGTAAAAAATTGATAAAGAAAAAATAAAAAAATTAGTTAAGATACATTTCTTTTGGTAATGTTTCTTTATGCCTATAAATAGAGATCCTCGGGCTAGATTTATTAAACAAAACTCCACATGAACAGAAGTAGGACCATCAAAGCTAACAACACCAGTTGTTGGTAAACCAACAATTGAGGAATTGGAATAAAAATATAGAACAGGACAAAGATTAACTTTAATTGAAAGACAAATTTTGTTAGCCCGGGAGGTGAAAAGAAAACAAACTCCAGCAACAGCACCTATTTCAGGAAAACAAAAAGGAATTGTTAAAGAAAAGCAGTCAATTTTTGAATCCATAGATCAACCCATTTTTTAACAACTTAAGCCTCAAGTTCACATTGAGACAATTGAAGCTATGGCAGAAGAGGGACATGGATTTGTTATTCTTACTCCTGAACAAAGACTTGAATATGAAAGACAACAAAGGGAGTGGAGAAGACATAGAGAGGAAGAGGCAAAATGAGAAAATGATAGGAAAGGAGAAGATGATAGGAAAAGACAAGAAGATGGTAGTGATCAGGAAACTACTTTTGGCTTTCCAATATTGGATACAAGATTAGTATTAGGAGAATATGTAAAAGTGAAAAATATTCCACCTTCTGTATTGCCAAATTTTTATGGAATGTCAATGGAAGATATTGATTCCTTTATGTTTGAATTTGATATTTTGTGTAGAACTTATAGATACACCGATGACATACACAAACTTCATCTCTTTCTTACTACATTGAAAGCAGCAGCCTTAAAATGGTTCATGGGTTTAGGAGAGCAAACAATGGCTTCTTGGGAAAAAATGAAATCAATTTTTCTTAAAAAATATCAAGCCTATTATAGGCCTAGGAACTCGAAGGAGGATGTTTTCAGAATGACAACAAGAAAATGAGAGTCTAGAAAAATTCTTAGAAAGATTTGCATATAATATACAAAAATTTAAACAACACTCTCTAAACCAAGACGCCATTCGAACAATCTTTCTCAAAGGTCTAAGAGATGAATACCTTGACATTCTGAATGTAATGGGCAAGGGTGATATTTCAAACTTTCCATTTAACGAAATTGCAGAATTATGTCAAAAATATTCTAGAGGAAGATAAAAAACTGGAAGGAGAGACGTTAGTTCAAAAGCAGCAAAATCAGCAGCATTAGGAGTAATAAGATGCATCAGGGTCTGGAACAGCATGCACAGTAGGGGTAAAGAGATCCAAAAGGAAGCAAAAAGCATGAGGACATGTTTGAAGATCAGTAAGGGGGAGATGTTGGCCCTCAGTTTTGGTATATTTTTGCTTAAGGAAACCTACTTAATCTTTATATTTTCCATCCATTTTCCATCACATCCATCTCATTTTGATGTATTTTATGCATATTCAGGTATTTAATTTTAATTTTGCAATTTCTAAAAGTTTTTATGAAAATTGAGTTTCAAGTGCAATTTTGGACAGAATTAGAAATTCTCGTAATAGCTATGTGAATGAAATATTTGCAGGACACTTGGGCTCGAGCTGGATGCATAAATGGAAAGCTTGGGAACTAGGACTGAATTAATTCTACTTCGTTCGGTCAAAACAAGCTTTATTAAGCCCGGTCAAGGTTGGTCAAACATGACTAGTCACCCAGAAAATCCCTAGAAATTAGAGCAGTTTTATGATTTCATGGGATTGTCCATATTTCTAGTGATAGATTGGATGGATTCGACTTAGATAGATGGATATAAATAGATATGATTGTTAGAGAGACTTTAGATCAACTGGTTTCATAATCTTCTATTTAAGCAAGACTTTGAAGGCTTATGATAGGGAATTTTTGTATAACTTTATGCTGAGACATTTGGATTTTGGAGATTAATTTGAAGAACATGTTCTACTTTCATTTGTTGTTCATTGATGTGGATGAGTGACTGAAGTTTCAGCATTTGATAGCAACCTCAAGTGTACAAGGCAAGGGTGGAGGGCTCTCACTCCGAACTAAGTACACTTCATTGTTAGATTAGCTTAATTTTTATGAACTAATTACTTTAGAATTTGTTTACTTGTTTTGTTTCAGATTTGCTTATGAATTAATGTGTGATGATTTATATTATTAGTGAATCTTAGTTTCTTTATCACTTTAATAAGAAGGGACATCAAAGTGTTCAAGTTGAATTCTCCTTCTATTGAACTAATAGAACAAAGCTAGAATTCAGCTTTGTTACATGCAAACAGTTTTTATGTAGTTTCAGTTTTCCAATGATAGCATAATGATGAATGAATTGTGATGAGAAATGCCCAAATATCTCTTAAGTTAAGAGTCTCCTTCATTTTTTATTTATGCATCTTAAGTTATTCTTAATTTATGATTTATGATTTCTATTTATTAAATGATAATTGCAAGATAAGGACACAAATGGACCTCTTAAGTTAAGAGCCAATTCTTCTTTCATACATTGCAAAAGTGAGTTAGAAATTGTTAATATAAACTTATATTTGTAATATGTACATCTTTAGTTCTTCAAAATTCATCTTCTAAGCTTGGCTATACCTGATATTCATACATTGTGGACTTACCTCCAAGTTTTACAAACTTGGATTGATAATGCATACCTATGTTAATTTGTGTTAATAAATTAGCTCAACATTTTGGTGCCATTTCCAGGGAGGCAACTATCAACATAATCAAATAGAAAGATAATATATATATATATATATATATATATAAAAATTTGATAAAACAAAAAAAAAAATAGTTAAGATACATTTCTTTTGGTTATATTTCTTTATGCCTAGAAATAGAGATCCTCGGGGTAGATTTATTAAACAAAACCCCACATGAATAGAATTAGGACCATCAAAGCTAACAACACCAGTTGCTGGTAAACCAACAATTGAGGAATTGGAAGAAAAACAAATAACACGACAAAGATTAACTTTAATTGAAAGACAAACTTCGTTAGCCTAGGAGGTGAAAAGAAAACAAACTCCAACAACAACACCTACTTCAAGAAAACAAAAAGAAATTGTTAAAGAAAAGCAATCAATTTTTGAATCCATAGATCAACCCATTTTTTAACAACTTGAGCCTCAAGTTGACACTGAGACAATTGAAGCTATGGCAGAAGAGGGACATGGATCTGTTATTCTTACTCATAGACAAATACTTGAATATGAAAGACAAAAAATAGAGTGGAGAAGACACAAAGGAAGAGGCAAAACGAGAAAATGATAGAAAATGAGAAGAGGATAGGAAAGGACAAGAAGATGGTGGTGATCAAAAAACTACTTTTGGCTTTCCAATATTGGATACAAGTGCAGTATTAGGAGAAGATGTAAAAATGAAAAATATTCCACCTTTTGTATTGCCAAATTTTATGGAATGTCAACGGAAGATCCTGATTCCTTTATGTTTGAATTTGATATCTTGTGTAGAACTTATGGATACACCTACGACATACACAAACTTCGTCACTTTCCTACTACATTGAAAGCAGCAGCCTTCAAATGGTTCATGGGTTTAGAAGAGCAAACAATGGCTTCTTGGGAAGAAATGAAATCAACCTTTCTTAAAAAATATCAAGCCTATTGTAGGCTTGGGGACTCGAAGGATGATGTTTTCAGAATGGCACAACAAGAAGATGGGAGTCTAGAAGAATACTTAGAAAGATTTGCATATAATCTACAAAAATCTAAACAGCACTCTCTAAACCAAGACACCATTCGAACAATATTTCTCAAAGGTTTAAGAGATGAATACCTTGACATTCTGAATGTAATGGGCAAGGGTACTATTTCAAACTTGCCATTTAACGAAATTGCATAATTATGTCAAAAATATTCTAGAGGAAAATAAAAAATTGGAAGGAGAGATGTTAGTTCAAAAGCAGGAAAATCAGCAGCAGGAGGAGTAACAAGAGGCATCAGGGTTCGAAACAGCATGCACATTCGGAGTAAGAAGATCCAAAAGGAAGCAACAAGCATGAGGACATGCTTGAAGATCAGCAAGGGGGAGATGTTGGCCCTCAGTTTTGGTATATTTTTGCTTAAGGAAACTTACTTAATCCTTATATTTTCTTTCAATTTTCTATCACATCCATCTCATTTTGATGTATTTTATGCATATTTGGGTATTTATTTTAATTTTTCAATTTCTATAAGATTTTATGAAAATTGAGTTTCAAGTGCAATTTTGGATAGAATCAGAAATTCCCATAATAGCTATGTGGATGACATATTTGTAGGACACTTGGGCTCGAGCTAGATGCATGAATTAAAAGCTTGGGAACTAGGACTGAATTAATTCCACTTCGTTCGGTCAAAACAAGTTTTATTAGGCTCGGTCAAGGCTGGTCAAACATGACTAGTCACTCAGAAAATCCCTAGGAAATAAGGTAATTTTATAATTTCATGGGATTGTCCGTATTTCTAGTGTTAGATTGGATTGATTCAACTTAGATAGATGGATATGAATAGATATGATTGTTAGAGAGACTTTAGATAAGTTTGTTTCATAATCTTCTATTTGAGCCAAGACTTTGAAGGCTTATGGTAGGTAATTTTTGTATAACTTTTTGCTGAGACATTTGGATTTTGAAGATTAATTTGAAGAACCTGTTCTACTTTCATTTTGTTGTTCATTGATGTGGATGAGTAACTAAAGTTTCAGCATTTGATAGCAACCTCAAGTGTGCAAGGCAAGGGTTGAGGGCCCCCACTCCAAGCTAAGTACACTTTATTGTTAGATTAGCTTAATTTTTATGAATTGGTTACTTTAGAATTTGTTTACTTACTTTGTTTCAGATTTGCTTATGAATTAATATGTGATGATTTATATTATTGTTGAATCTTAGTTTTTTTATCACTTTAATAAGAAGGGAAAACAAAGTGTTCAAGTTGAATTCTCCTTCTATTGAACTAATAAATCAAAGCTAAAATTCATCTTTGTTACATGCAAACAGTTTTTATGTGCTTTCAGTTTTCCAATGATAGCATAATGATGAATGAATTGTGATGAAAAATGCCCAAAGATCTCTTAAGTTAAGAGTCTCCTTCATTGTTTATTTATGCATCTTGAGCTATTGTTAATTCATGATTTCTGATTTTTATTCATTAAGTGATAACTGAGATAGAATGATACAAATGGATCTTTTGAGTTAAGAATCACTTTTTCTTTCATACATTGCAAAAGTAAGTTAGAAATTGTTAATATAAGCTTATATTTGTAATATGTACATCTTTAGTTCTTCAAAATTCATCTTCCAAGCTTGGCTATACCTAATATCCATACACTGTGGACTTACCTCCAAGTTTTACAAACCTAGATTGATAATGAATACTTATGTTAATTTGTGTTAATAAATTAGCTCAAGATTTTGGCGTCATTGCCAGGGAGACAATTATCAACATATTCAATTAGAAAGATAAATAAAAATACTAAAAATTTGATAAAGCAAAAATAAAAATATTAGTTAAGATACATTTATTTTGGTTATGATTCTTTATGCCTAGAAATAGAGATCCTCAAGGTATACTTATTAAACAAAACCCCACATCAATAGAAATAGGACTTTCAAAGCTAACAACACCAGTTGCTAGTAAACCAACAATTGAGGAATTGGAAGAAAAACAAAGAATATGACAAAAATTAACTTTAGTTGAAAGACAAACTTTGTTAGCCTAGGAGGTGAAAAGAAAACAAACTCCAACAACAGCACCTACTTCAGAAAAACAAAGAAATTGTTAAAGAAAAGCAGTCAATTTTTGAATCCATAGATCAACCCATTTTTGAACAACTTGAGCCTCAAGTTGACATTGAGACAATTGAAGCTATGGCAGAAGAGGCACATGGATTGGTTATTCTTACTTCTGAACAAAGACTTGAATATGAAAGACAACAAAAAGAGTGGAGAAGACACAAAGAGGAAGAGGCAAAACGAGAAAATGATAGGAAAGGAGAAGAGGATAGGAAAAGACAAGAAGATGGTGGTGATCAGGAAACCACTTTTGGCTTTCCAATATTGGATACAAGTGCAGTATTAGGAGAAGATGTAAAAATGAAAAATATTCCATCTTTTTCATTGCCAAATTTTTATGGAATGTCAACGGAAGATCCTAATTCCTTTATGTTTGAATTTGATATCTTGTGTAGAACTTATGGATACACCGATGACATACACAAACTTCGTCTCTTTCCTGCTACATTGAAAGCAGCAGCCTTAAATTGGTTCATGGGTTTAATAGGGTAAACAATAGTTTCTTCGGAATAAATGTGTAGGCCTAGGGACTCGAAAGACGATGTTTTCAGAACGACATAAGAAGAAGACGAGAGTCTAGAAGAATACTTAGAAAGATTTGCATATAATCTTCAAAAATCTAAACAACACTCTCTAAACTAAGACACCATTCGAACAATATTTCTCAAAGGTATAAGAGATGAATACCTTGACATTCTGAATGTAATGGGCAAGGGTGATATTTCAAACTTGTCATTTAACGAAATTGCAGAATTATGTCAAAAATATTCTAGAGGAATATCAAAAACTGGAAGGAGAGATGTTAGTTCAAAAGCAGCAAAATCAGCAGCAGGAGGAGTAACAAGAGGCATCAAGGTCCGAAACAGCATGCACAGCAGGGGTAAGAAGATCCAAAAGGAAGCAACAAGCATAAGAACATGCTTGAAGATCAACAATGGGGAGATGTTGGCCCTCAGTTTTGGTATATTTTTGCTTAAGGAAACTTACTTAATCTTTATATTTTCCATCCATTTTCCATCACATCCATCTCATTTTGATGTAGTTTATACATATTTAGCTATTTAATTTAATTTTGCAATTTCTAGAAGTTTTTATGAAAATTGATTTTCAAGTGCAATTTTGGACAGAATCAGAAATTCCCGTAATAGCTATGTGGATGACATATTTGCAAGACACTTGGGCTCGAGATGGATGCATGAATGAAAAGCTTGAGAACTAGTACTGAACTAATTCCACTTGATTCGGTCAAAACAAGTTTTATTAGGCTCGGTCAAGGCTGGTCAAACATGACTAGTCACCCAGAAAATCCCTAGGAAATAGGGCAGTTTTATGATTTCATGGGATTATCCGTATTTCCAGTGATAGATTAGATGGATTCGACTTAGATATATATGGATATGAATAGATATTATTGTTGGAGATATTTTAAATAAGTTTATTTCATTATCTTCCATTTAAGCCAAGAATTTGAAGGCTTATGATAGGTAATTTTTATATAACTTTACGCTGAGACATTTGGATTTTGGAGACTAATTTGAAGAACCTGTTCTACTTTCATTTTGTTGTTTATTGATGTGGATGAGTGACTGAAATTTCAGCATTTGATAGCAACCTCAAGTGTGCAAGGTAAGGGTGGAGGGCCCCCACTCCAAGCTAAGTACACTTCATTGTTAGATTAGCTTAATTTTCATAAACTTGTTACTTTAGAATTTGTTTACTTGCTTTGTTTCAGATTTGCTTATGAATTAATGTGATGATTTATATTATTGGTGAATCTTAGTTTTTTTATCACTTTAATAAAAAGGGACAACAAAGTGTTCAAGTTGAATTCTCCTTCTATTGAACTAATAGATCAAAGCTAGAATTCATCTTTATTACATGCAAGCAGTTTTTATGTACTTTCAATTTTCCAATGATAGAATAATGATGAATAAATTGTGATGAAAAATACCCAAAGATCTCTTAAGTTAAGAGTCTACTTCATTGTTTGTTTATGCATATTAATCTATTGTTAATTCATGATTTCTGATTTCTATTCATTAAGTGATAACTGAGAGAGAATAACACAAATTGATTTCTTAAGTTAAGAGTCACTTCTTCTTTCATACATTGCAAAAGTGAGTTAGAAATTGTTAATATAAGCTTATATTTGTAATATGTACATCTTTAGTTCTTCAAAATTCATCTTCTAAGCTTGGCTATACTTGATATCCATACACTGTGGACTTGCCTCCAAGTTTTACAAACTTGGATTTATAATGAATACTTGTGTTAATTTGTATTAATAATTTAGCTCAACATTTTGGCGCCATTGTCGAGGAGGCAATTATCGGCATAGTAAAATAGAAAAATAAATAAAAATACTAAAAATTTGATAAAGCAAAAATAAAAGAATTAGTTAAGATACATTTGTTTTGGTTATCTTTCATTATGCCTAGAAATAGAGATCCTCGGGGTAGATTTATTAAACAAAGCCCCCCATCAATAGAAGTAGGACCACCAAAGCTAACAACACCAGTTGCTGGTAAACCAACAATTGAGGAATTCGAAGAAACACAAACAACATGACAAAGATTAACTTTAATTGAAAGACAAACTTTGTTAGCCTGGGAGGTGAAAAGAAAACAAACTCCAACAACAACACCTACTTCAGGAAAACAAAAAGAAATTGTTAAAGAAAAGCAGTCAATTTTTAAATCCATAGATCAACCCATTTTGGAACAACTTGAGCGTCAAGTTGAAATTGAGACAATTGAAGCTATGGCAGAAGAGGGACATGGATCTGTTTTTTTTGCTCCTGAATAAAGACTTGAATATGAAAGACAACAAAGAGAGTGGAGAAAACATAGAGAGGAAGAGGCAAAACGAGAAAATGATAAGAAAGGAGAAGAGGATAGGAAAAGACAAGAAGATGGTGGTGATCAGGAAACTACTTTTGGCTTTCCAATATTGGATACAAGTGCAGTATTAGGAGAAGATGTAAAAATGAAAAATATTCCACCTTCAGTATTGCCAATTTTTTATGGAATGTCAACGGAAGATCCTATTTCCTTTATGTTTGAATTTGATATCTTGTGTAGAACTTATGGATACACCTATGACATACACAAACTTCGTCTCTTTCCTACTATATTGAAAGCAACAGCCTTAAAATGGTTCATGGGTTTAGGAGAGCAAACAATAGCTTCTTGGGAAGAAATGAAATCGATCTTTCTTAAAAAATATCAAGCATATTGTAGGCCTAAGGACTCGAAGGAGGATGTTTTCAGAATGACACAACAAGAAGACGAGAGTCTAGAAGAATACTTAGAAAGATTTGCATATAATTTACAAAAATCTAAACAACACTTTCTAAACCAAGACACCATTCGATCAATATTTTTCCAAGGTATAAGAGATGAATACCTTGACATTCTGAAATGTAATGGGCAAGGGTAATATTTCAAACTTTCCATTTAACGAAATTGCATGATTATGTCAAAAATATTCTAGAGGAAGATCAAAAACTGAAAGGAGAGATATTAGTTCAAAAACACCAAAATCAGCAGCAGCAGGAGTAACAAGAGGAATCAAGGTCCAGAATAGCATGCACAACAGGGGTAAGAAGATCCAAAAGGAAGCTACAAGCATGAGGACATGCTTGAAGATCAACAAGGGGGAGATGTTGGCCCTCAGTTTTGGTATATTTTTGTTTAAGGAAACTTACTTAATCTTTAAATTTTCCATCCATTTTCCATCACATCCATCTCATTTTGATGTATTTTATGCATATTCAGGTATTTAATTTTAATTTTGCAATTTTTAGAAGTTTATGAAAATTGAGTTTCAAGTGCAATTTTGGACAGAATCAGAAATTCGCATAATAGCTATGTGGATGACATATTTGTAGGACACTTGGGCTCGAGATGGATGCATGAATGGAAAGTTTGGGAACTAGGACTGAACTAATTCCACTTGGTTCGGTCAAAACAAGCTTTATTAGGCCCGGTCAAGGCTGGTCAAACATGACTAGTCACCTAGAAAATCCTTAGGAAATAGGGCAGTTTTATGATTTCATGGGATTGACCATATTTCTAGTGATAGATTGGATGGATTTGAATTAGATAGATGGATATTAATAGATATTATTGTTAAAGAGACTTTAGATCAGTTTGTTTCATAATCTCCTATTTAAGCCAAGAATTTGAAGACTTATGATAGGTAATTTTTGTAGAACTTTATGTTGAGACATTTGGATTTTGGAGATTAATTTGAATAACATGTACTACTTTCATTTTGTTGTTCATTGATGTGGATGAGTAATAGAAGTTTCAACATTTGATAGCAACCTCAAGTGTGCAAGGCAAGGGTGGAGGGTCCCCACTCCAAGCTAAGTACACTTCATTGTTAGATTAGCTTAATTTTCATGAACTTGTTACTTTAGAATTTGTTTACTTGCTTTGTTTCAGATTTTCTTATGAATTAATGTGTGATGATTTATATTATTGTTTAATCTAGTTTGTTTATCACTTTAATAAGAAGGGACAACAAAGCGTTCAAGTGGAATTCTCCTTCTATTGAACTAATAGGTCAAAGCTAGAATTCATCTTAGTTACATGCAAGCAGTTTTTATGTACTTTCAGTTTTCCAATGATAGCATAATGATGAATGAATTGTGATGAAAAATACCCATAAATCTCTTAAGTTAAGAGTCTCCTTCATTGTTTATTTATGCATCTTAAGCTATTGTTAATTCATGATTTCTGATTTCTATTCATTAAGTGATAATTGAGAGAAAGGGACACAAACGGATCTCTTAAGTTAAGAGCCACTTCTTCTTTCATACATTGCAAAAGTGAGTTAGAAATTGTTAGTATAAGCTTATATTTATAATATGTATATCTTTAGTTCTTCAAAATTCATCTTCTAAGCTTGGTTATACCTGATATCCATACACTGTGGACTTGCCTCCAAGTTTTACAAACCTAGATTGATAATGAATACTTGTGTTAATTTGTGTTAATAAATTAGCTCAACATTTTGGCGCCATTGCCAATGAGGCAATTATCAGCATAGCCAAATAGAAAGATAAATAAAAATATTAAAAATTTGATAAAGCAAAAATAAAAAAATTAGTTAAGATACATTTCTTTTGGTTATCTTTCTTTATGCCTAGAAATAGAGATCCTCAGGGTAGATTTATTAAACAAAACCCCCCATCAATAGAAGTAGGACCATCAAAGCTAACAACGCCAGTTGCTGGTTAGCCAACAATTGAGGAATTGGAAGAAAAACAAAGAACGAGACAAATATTAACTTAAATTTAAAGACAAACTTTGTTAGCCCGGGAGGTGAAAAGAAAACAAACTCCAACAATAACACCTACTTCAGGAAAACAAAAAGAAATTGTTAAAGAAGAGCAGTCAATTTTTTAATCCATGGATCAACCCATTTTTGAACAACTTGAGCCTCAAGTTGACATTGAGACAATTGAAACTATCGCAGAAGAGGGACATGGATCTGTTATTCTTACTCCTGAACAAAGAATTAAATATGAAAGACAACAAAGAGAGTGGAGAAAACACAGAGAAGAAGAGGCAAAACGAGAAAATGATAGGAAATGAGAAGTGGATAGGAAAAGACAAGAAGATGGTGGTGATCAGGAAACTAGTTTTGGCTTTCCAATATTGGATACAAGTGCAATATTAGGAGAAGATGTAAAAATAAAAAATATTCCACCTTCTGTGTTACCAAATTTTTATGGAATGTCAACGGAAGATCCTAATTCCTTTATGTTTGAATTTGATATCTTGTGTAGAACTTATGGATACACCGATGACATACACAAACTTCGTCTCTTTCTTGCTACATTGAAAGTAGTAGCCTTAAAATGGTTCATGGGTTTAGAGAACAAACAATAGCTTCTTGGGAAGAAATGAAATCAATCTTTATTAAAAAATATTAAGCCTATTGTAGGCCTAGGGACTCGAAGGAGGATGTTTTCATAACGACACAACAAGAAGACGAAAGTCTAGAAAAATACTTAGAAAGATTTGCATATAATATACAAAAATCTAAACAACATCTCTAAACCAAGACACCATTCGAACAATATTTCTCAAAGGTATAAGAGATAAATACCTTGACATTCTGAATGTAATGGGCAAGGGTGATATTTCAAACTTACCATTTAACGAAATTACAAAATTATGTCAAAAATATTCTAGAGGAAGATCAAAAACTGGAAGGACATATGTTAGTTCAAAAGCAGAAAAATCAGCAGTAGGAGGAGTAACAAGAGGCATCAGGGTCTAGAACAGCATGCACAGCAGGGGTAAGAAAATCCAAAAGGAAGCAACAAGCATGAGGACATGCTTGAAGATCAACAAGGGAGAGATGTTGGCCCTCAGTTTTGATATATTTTTGCTTAAGGAAACTTACTTAATCCTTATATTTTCCATCCATTTTCCATCACATTCATTTCATTTTGATGTATTTTATGCATATTTAGGTATTTAATTTTAATTTTTCAATTTCTAGAAGTTTTTATGAAAATTGAGTTTCAAGTGCAATTTTAGACAGAATAAAAAATTCCCGTAATAGTTATGTGGATGACATATTTTCAGGACACTTGGGCTCGAGCTGGATGCATGAATGGAAAGCTTGGGAACTAGGACTGAACTAATTCCACTTGGTTTGGTCAAAACAATATTTATTAGGCCCAGTCAAGGCTGGTCAAACATGGCTAATACAAAAATCACACAGAAATCAGAATGTATGGGTGTGAACTTTGCCCTTTCAAGTTATCTTAATATGTTCCCATGAGATTATTTGCACTAGAGTATTTCAGACATATCATAAATGCAAACTTAGTCCATTTTTGTAGTGCAAAGAAGAAAGCTCAGCTAAGAATTAAGAACCAGCTAGGCCCTTTTGTCATCAATTCTAGAGATGCATGGCAAGAAGCTAAAAAGATTTTAGAAGACCACCTTAGATTAAGAAAGGGTTTTTGGTGGGTGCCATATGACCCCAACAGTTTTATATGTGATAGAAGAACAGAGAACAGGCTATCAATTTATATACATCATAGGATCCCAGAAATTGAGCAGTTTGCAAATCAGGGTGAATGGATAAAAGGAACCCTAATAGAAAATATTAGTGAGCATGAAAAAATAGAAAATGCTATGAGAGATCTTGAAAATACCCTTGACCTGGACTCCTTTGGACATGTACCATTCAAGCTGCCTCAAAGATCAGAAATTGGTACATCCTCTGTTGAAACTTCTCAGCAGCCTCCACAGGAAGCCAACATACCAGCTACAGGAACTTCCAAAGGCAAATAAATAGAGACCACAGAGCAGCCTACAATGATAGATCAGCCTGGAATGTCCAAAGAACAAAGTCAAGTGCAAATTCCTCCAGCCCACACTAAAGCGGCAGAAAGTCCAGCATTGCAAACTCCTCTAAATGAGGAAAGAAATAAAAAGAGAGACAAAGAAGCCACCACACTATCAGTGGACCCACAGGAGAGCCTGGAGCAAATAGGAAAAGGCTGAACCCTCTGTCAGAAGAGGAAATAATTGAAGAAACTGTAGACAGCCAAAGAGAAGAAAGAGCTAGCCAACAAACTTTTACAGTGGGAAGAACATCAGCTAGCTCACAGATGCAAGAGTTAGAAAGACAACACAGTACAGAAGTGTCATCCCTCAGGCCACAAAGCAAACAGGCGTCAGACATCAAGAAGACCTTCACAGAGATAAAAGCCAGAAATGATCCTGTAAGACTTCAAATTTACAGTCAGTATTTGAAAATGGCCCCCACAAACCAACAAAGATTAATGTCAGCCTATGACATTAAGGAAGGCAGAATGTTAATGAGTTACTTTAAGCCAAAGGTGCAACAACCTCAGTCAGCAGCAGATTACATCATAACAAACTTGGAGGTCTTAGCCAAAGATATTCATCTTATGGACCAGATTGAGCTTCATAAGCAAACTGGGGAAATGGTCTATTCCACACTGACTGACAAAGCAATGCTGGCCCATAAGTTACAAAATTCCTTGGACAATACAACTGCTCAATTACTTTTGGAGAAAGCCTCTTCTCTGGCCAAGGATAACAGAATAAAATCATTAGAAGAAATCATCATTCGATTGGGACATGATCCCAAAGATGCTAAAGGGCTAAAGGCACTAATCAAAAAAACGAAGAGGACATCGCTGCCCTGAGGAAACAACTGAAGCTACCTCCTTCAAGGCATCCACAAACTGCAGAAGTTATACAACAGAAATCTGAAGAGGATATGATGGACCTACTCTTGAAACTTAATGAAAGATTGAATGATACAGAGCACGCATTAGAAAAAGCACTGAAGGAAAAGCAAGGAGAGTCGATCTCTCAGCCTCCTGAGGTAATCCCCATAGTCTCAACTGCAGTCCCGTCTACACTTGGAACAACATTAGCTCCAAATGTCCCAGCAGCCATAGCAGAGGTAATCACAGGTACAATTGCAATAGGTACATCAACAACAGAAACGACACCAGGCAGCGGTGTTAATTTAAGCACAGAAGAGTTAATAAAGGCCATGGAAGAAATGAGATTACAAGTTACAGAGTTGAAACAGGTAAAAGAACAATTGGCTAAGGCAGAGAGAAATTATGATATCTCCAAAATAAGTGTTATGGAAAAAACTAGGGAGATTAAAGTAAAGTGAAAACATTAGAACAAGAGCTCACTTTTGACAAGCCCTTGGCAGAGATCAAGAAAATCCTTTGGGCTAACATCATTCAGTCTATAAATGATTTGTGGCCATCCAAGTGATCTATGAACAGATTGATTTAGTGAAAGCAGCACAGAAAGAAATTAAGAAAATAAGAGCTTTGTTAGGACAATGCCAGATGAAGCCAACAGGGTTATACATTTTTTGAATAACAGAAATAGAGAGCAATTGGAAGAACTTGGCATCTCAGACAGGACAGACACCATTTTGGAAATCAAAAGGGTTCTAACCAAGAGAACAATGATGCAGAACTTAGAGAGAAGGTGCCAAGATATGTAGGTGGAAATTAATTCTTTTATGGAGCAGTTCACAATTTTGCAGAATAAAGGGCTACCAAGTCCTTTGGTCATTAATGATAGATTGATGAAGCATACTAATTATGTAGACAAGTTGAATAAATATGCTTACAATCAAGCAAGCTCATCAACAAGTGCATCAGGAATAAAAGCACTCCCCACATGCCGAGTTCTATATGATAGCTTAGAGAACTTATTCTATATTGAGCATGAGGTAAAACACTTGTTCACAATCCAGCCTAACTTTTTCAGATATACAGAGACTGATGAGACTCTAAGGAAAATTCAGAAGCACAAATTGCCAGAGCAAAAATGGTGGGAAGACATGTTGGAAATTTTGTAAATTTTATCTTGGGTAAATGTAAATTTTGGTCTATTTACCATAGTAAGATGAACAAAGGTGAATAGGGATCAAACAGGTTGAAGTGTATCAGAACAGGTAAAGAGTATCAGTCAAAATAGGGCATCCAACACGAAGTTACTAAAGAAGACAGCAGCAAGCCAAATAAAAGGGCCTGCCTCCAGTTCACTCAGCATAAAAAGGAACAGCACAACATCAGTTTACTTTTCTCCTATCTTCGAGACTAGTTGTCTCTATTTTATTGTAAAAATTGATTAATCATCACTAGAATATATCTCACTCTGTTATGAGATATTTTGTGTAAATTCTTTTGTATAAATATTCCCTCAATTGGAGTATTGAGGGTGGATTCATATACATTGCTGTAACACTGGTTTTTGGAATAAAGTGGTAATTTGATCAAATTTTCGTATGGC
Organism: Pinus tabuliformis; assembly: GCA_031772625.1. Classification (NCBI taxonomy): domain Eukaryota; kingdom Viridiplantae; phylum Streptophyta; class Pinopsida; order Pinales; family Pinaceae; genus Pinus; species Pinus tabuliformis. Next base: position 170,994,020 of record CM062819.1, on the reverse strand, counting down.
TTGCTAGATAAAGAATTGAGACAAAGGACTTTCCACAGATTTCTTGAATCAAACATCGGATCAATAAGTCCTCTATACCTTGTGTTTTAAAGTTTTCCTAGTTTCTTATATCATCTATGTTTCATATCTAAATGATAAACAAAAAGGAGTAATTCAGAATATGCTTGATTGCACTCTGTCTTCAAAAGTTATTATTCTCTATGTTTTCTTCTGAAATTAGAATAAACAGTGAAATCTTAATTGCTCTTGTTTTCTAGTTCTATCATTTTGATTATTATTTAAAGAATAATTAACTGCTCTTTATAAGTAATCAATTCCAATTTCATCTTTTCAAATAGGTTGAAGGATTCTTAACTGCTCTTCACCCGTTTTGAAATCATTCCATTTATTTCAAATCTTTATTTATTCCTTGTTGGATTATCTTGCTCTGTGAAACCATCCTTTGTTAAGAAACCAAGTCCAGTTAAGCCATCTTCCTTGACTCCATTAGCCCAATGGCCTAAACTACTCAGTCTTATCCCTTTACTATTGAATCTCACCACCCAAACTCAAACAAAACTCCCAAAATTCACAACTAGCCTAATATCTTTCAAAACAAAGCTAAAACTTAAAGAGAGAGCCATCTCTAGATGCAGATTGACTAGAATCTGTATCTAAAAGATTGGTTTGTTGTTACCTCGGCCTCCTTTCCCTTTCTTACAACTTTTGGGAAAACCTGAGTGATAACAAACACAACCAAATTTAATAAAGGAGTTCACCAGACTTCCTGGCTACGTCTCCTGGTCCCTTCGCTTCCAGTGTTGACCTCTCTATTATGTCTTCAAATTGTTGTTACAGGTGTGAGCTCAGAAACAGAGTCTCAAACATGAAAATGGATCTCACCACTGTGTTCAACTCAATTTTTCAAGTCAGAAAGAGTATACACTCGACCGTACTTGGCCACTATGACCTCCAAACCCCCTAGAACGGTTCAAAACCACACTCTGTCAACTTTTTTGGTGATATAGTATTAATACACTATGTTTGGTTACAAACTACAATAAACGCGGAATAATACGATTACATTAAAAACAGAGGATAAACCAAAGGACCGACCGGTGTGGAGTTGACCCCGACCGTTCGGCCTTTTCCCGGCGCAGATCCCGATACCATATGATCTGACGGCTATCACGTCGTCTGCTCTTGAATGATCTCCACTATTGATCTGTCCTACTCAATCCGATGGTTGTGACACAATCTTGCGCTCCAACTAGCATGTTGGTTAATTCTTCGAAAGCACGCGAGAAAAGATGTTTCGGGATGCTACGTGTCAACTGCTGAATCAAATCACGTAGATTTCTGAAAAACCATTTCCAACCTTTGAGGCGTGCAAGAAACCGTTTATCACTTCCCTACCGAAACTCAAAAAAGTTTAACTTCTTTTGAATAACCTCAACGCGTCCATTTTCAAGGATAACCTGCTTGCATGTCTCGATGCGATATGCATCGATCTCCTTTGATCAGACGATCTCCGCTCTCGTTTGTTGATCCAATCGCATGTGGTATGAACCAATCATAGATTGCCATGTCACCTTCTGCGTTGACATCATCCAAAACATGTGGCTCATTCCTGGGTTGCCACATGTCCTGCTGACGTAGGCATTGACTTTTGACCTAAATATTTAATTGGCTCTAATTTCTTCATTCGGACTCGGATTTACACACTGTTTGCACTGTTGGAATCGTATTAACGAGCACTTTGACTTGAGCCTACTGTCACCTGTATTTGAATACTTTTGATCTAGAGGCAAAACTGAATCCATTTTGGATCAGTACCTCTTCGATAAGTACTTCTTCTTGAAGAGTCTCTCAAAATCATCCCAAACCAACTCTTCTTCTCAAATTCCCTTAACAATCTTCACATCTTCCCACCAGATATTTACTTTCCCTTTGAGACTGAAGGTGGTTATCTTGGCTTTCCTGTTGTCTGAGTAGCTATGCAATCTGAAGAATTTCACCATCCCAAGAAACCATGTCTCTACATCTTTTGACTTCTTCATCTCTCCATCAAATGTAGGAGGCTTCACTTTCTTGAACTCTTCAGGCAAATACTCCCTCCTCCTATAAGGATGATGACGGTGATGACTGTGATGATCTCTCCTGGATGAGGAACTAGAATGATTCCCATACATACCAATCCTCCTGTCAGGTGTATCCAATGATTTTCCACCTCTAACTATGTCCCCTTTATCCAACCTATATCCAGACTGAGATCTGCTACCATAGGCTCCATTAATTTTCTCTTATTGCTCTTGACTGATCCTCATCTATCCCTGTTTCTACAAGTCTGACAAGCTTTGAAGAATCGTTACATTAACCTCTACCAACTTCTCCTGATCCCTTGCAAGCCTTTCTTGAGCCTCAACTAACCTGTCATTGTCTACTTTGTAATGTCTAATCTCTGCCCTCAAACTCCTCAATGTATATACTATACTAGGAGAATACTCTTCTCTTTGCTGCCCAAATGATCTGTAGGGAGAGTCACGGGAACTATAATCTACCATCTTGCTAGTCATCTTTGATTCTCTTCTTCCTGTAAGTGTATCATGTCAGATAAACCAAATAGATACCAAAATCAAATCCATGTAGGTTTTAACCTTGTACAGAAATTACCTGCATGTGAATTCTAAAAACAGAAACTAAACATTGGCGAGAACACAAAACATAAAAAAAGATATACATAGAGATTTTCCTCTTGATCCCAAAACCAGGACTATTGATCCAGATTTAAACGGGAACGCAATAAAATACAAAGATAACCATAAAGACAGATATGCAACAGAAATAATACTTCATTTCATTAATGTAAAATACTAAAATGTGCTTACAAACAGACTTGGAAATAAACCAGCTAGGGTGATGGTAGTTTATCTCTGAGAAGAGATGTGGTGGCTACATGCCTCTAAACTGTGTTACAATGAGGCTCGAAGGCATATTTATTGTTGAGAAACAATGGAAAACCCTTAACATCCAAAAACCTAACCCTAGAAGATGACACGCCAAATTGTGGGCCCCATTTTGGGTAAGTTGGTACATCAACTTCCCGGGGTCGTAACTTTGGCACCCGATCTTCGTTTTCATTCGAAAGATCTATCCGAGCACTACAACTTTGAGAAGAGAAACATTAGTCCATTAACTCGTGTTGCTCCTAGATTTCCTAAAAAAACATCGTTTAGGGCCTCAAAACGTCTTCGGAAGTTCAAGACCCGAAAAACTGCTAAAACTAGTAAATTGTGCTACAATTAAGGAAACAGAAAAATTGAAAGAGACAGTTGTGGGGGTCCAAATGGGATAGGTGGGTGGCCACCAACATCCACCTGGATCATTCCTCCTCCCTTAGGAAGCAATGGTCCCCATTACGTTGAGTTCCTCCATCTGCTGAACTTGTTCCCGGGTGAGGTGTTCTGCAATCTCTAATGTGTCCAGTAATGGTGGGAAGCATGGTTGATGATGGTCCACATTGAACACTCGGTGCAAGCAAAGGAATGGAGGAATGTTGTGCTCCAAAGCATTGTTTCCCATAGCCTTGGTAATGCTATAAGGACCATGTCGGCGTGGTCGGAGCTTTTGATGGGTTCTTGTAAGGCATTCTTTCTGTAGATGCAACCAGACTTTGTTGCCCACTTGAAGCTTGTGTGGTACCCCTGTGGGTGAGGAGAAGTTGTTCCTGTGTTCTGTCATGATTGTATTCCTTTGTTGTTGCTGCTGCGTGGAGGAACCCTTCGCGGGGGTCATGGATGTGGTGACAATCTTCCCCTTACTTTCGGAGCGATTCAGACAGAAAATGAATTTCCTAGTCTGGGAGATGAGCTTGTTGCCTTTCTTAGTAGAGATCAAAGAGGTGGCGGTAGGTGGGGCTACCTCCGGTATCTTGTATAATGAATTATCCAAAGAAATAATGATAGCGCGAGGCCTTGACTCATACACAGCATGTCACCTCCACAAGTATGGCTAGCCTAATAATACATCACAAACATCTAGAGGTATAACATCACACAATACCTCGTCTGTGAAGGGCTTGATGTTGTAGGTAAGGCGACACTGCTAGCGAACTTTGAGATCTCGTCCTTCATGAAGCCATCCGATACTGTACGACTATGGGTGTGGTGTAGTTGGTAAGCCCAACCGCTTCATGACCTCTACTAAAATGAGGTTCTTTTGGCTGCCACTGTCGACAATGAATTGTAGCAGCGAACCCTTCACCCACATCTGTGAGTGGAAAAGACGCCCCCCTCCTCCGGATCTTCGGGCTCATTCTTTTGGATCTTGGCAGTGGCAACAGTGATGCTGGGCTCTGCATCAATGATCTGCTTCCCTTTTCCATTCCCCTTGTCGGGTTCTGACTGAGGGTCGGAACATGCATCTGATTCTGAAGCCTTCAACTCGACCACTAGTGACTGTTTGGTCCGACACTCACTTGTGTTATGAGTGGGACTCTTGTGGAACTCACACCACTTTCCTATGTCCTTCTTCGACTTCATGGTGTTGTTCTTTTCTTGCGGCTTCAATGGGTTGTCTTGGGTCACCCTGCCTTGGCTTTGTCCTTTGGTCTTTGGATTTGCAGATCCAAAGTCTCGCTTCTTCTATTTGAACTTTTGCTCGATTTTGACAGCATATCGGTACGTCGTGCCGAGCGAGGAGATGTTTAGGAACTCCATCTCTTCCTGGATGTATCTGTGTAGGCAGTCGTGGTATTTGAGTACCAAATGCAGCTCAGAGTCCTTGATACCCAACTGTGTGCGAAGGGTATGAAAAATGTTTGTGAACTCCGGCACATCTTGATCCCTTCCTTGTCGTAGTGTGGTCCATTTGATGTATTAGTCCTCATAGCTTTTGACAGGGTAGTACTGCTCCTTGACAGCATCCTGGAATGAATCCCAAGTGGATGCGACTGAAAATAGTGAGCCCGTACTCTCATTCTTCTGCTCGCAGTAGGTTTCCCAGTAGTCCTTGACATGGGGCACTGCTTTGAGAAGAGCGAAAACAATCTTCTCCTGACTCAAAAATTCATGAACAAAAAAATACCCATCTAGCAGATTTAACCATTTATCTATGGCATCTGCGTCTATTTGATCCTCGAATATGGGGATTTCAAAATTAACTTGTACCTTAAAGGGTGTGGTGTTTCCAGAGTAGCTGCATGAAGCCGATGTGTCGCCTCTAGGTAGCCGCTGAAGGATCTGCGCAAAGTTGTCCATCATCGCGTTCCTTTGTTGCTCGAGGGCTTCTTCGAGCAAGATTTTGATAGCATCTCCTGCTCCCTCGTCTTTCTTTTCATCCACCATGGGAGGCCGTCGGGATTTGCAAGGCTGGTCTTGCAAAGGTTCAACCAGTTCAAGCCCTAACTCCTTATATCCCGACCTCGTTGGGGACATGCAAATAAAAACAGAGAAAAAACAGACCGCTCTGATACCAGTGATCCGGATTTAAACAGGAATGCAATAAAATACAATAATACTTCATTTCATTAATGTAAAACACTGAAATGTGCTTTCAAACAGACATGGAAATTAACCAGCTAGGGCGATGGTAACTTATCTCTGCAAAGAGATGTGGTGGCTACATGCCTCTGAACTGTGTTACAATGAGGCTCGAAGGCCTATTTATTGTTGAGAAACAATGGAAAACCCTTAACATCCCAAAACCTAACCCTAGAAGATGAAACGCCAAATTGTGGGCCCCATTTTGGGTAAGTTGGTACATCAACTTCCCGGGGTCGTAATTTTGGCACCCGATCTTCGTTTGACGCGTACAATAGCTCGTTAGAAAGATCTATCTGAGCACTACAACTTTGAGAAGAAAAACATTGATCCATGGACCCATGTTGCTCCCAGATTTCCCAAAAAACGTCGTTTAGGGCCTCAAAATGGCTCCGGAAGTTTAGGACTCGAAAAAACTGCTAAAAATAGTAAATTGTGCTACAATTAAGGAAATTAAAAAACTGAAAGAGACAATTGTGGGGGTCCAAATGGGATAGGTGGGTGGCCACCAACATCCACCTAGATCAACTACCAGATTGATTTTAATTATATTCCTTTCAGTGTTATAATACATATATATACATGTCGAAGCATTCATAAACCCTAATCCATTAACCCTGGATTAGAACATAACCATAGTTCCCTTGACCAGATCTACAAGATACCATGGGCAAAAAACCATCATGCCAAAAACTATGTGCAAAACCCATGCACAAGCCATAGGTAGGTCTGACCACCTAATATAGGGTAAAAAAAATCTCGACGCGCTGCCCTGGACCCCTTAGAGGGGGAATTGGCCACCCCCCCTCTAATCCATGATAAGGGGGTTTTCGCTGCGCCCTATGCAATGAAGGGGGGCTAATCGTCCCCCATCTAAACCTCCGGCTTCGCGCGTGAGGCCAGTCATGGAAATAATATAACACACACCCAACAATCCATACCTCATTGATGTTCAAGGGAGTTTTATCTCATCTGCAAGATCAATCCATATTATCATGTACATGTATAAACATAAGCATATCCATGTAATAACATAACAACATACACCATCATGCATGACCATACTAACTATATACCATGACCCCATGCATGACAACCATAACCTTGACACATCAGACTTTACCCAAAGAGAGCGCAACTCGCTTTGATACCACCCTGTAATGCCTCCTCCCACATTTACCAACTTCCATCGATTTACCCGGGGTAAACATGAGCTGAGGGTCACTATGATAAGACTCAACATCCTACATGAACTTAAGTATATCCATGTAATAACATAACAACATACACCATCATGCATGACCATACCAACTATATACCATGACCCCATGCATGACAACCATAACCTTGACACATCAGACTTTATCCAAAGAGAGTGCAACTCGCTGTGATACCACCTGTAACGCCTCCTCACATTTACCAACTTCCATCGGTTTACCTGTGTAAACACGAGCTGAGGGTCACTATGATAAGACTCAACCTCCTACATGAACTTAAGTAAATGGATTCAACAACTTAAGACATTACTGACTTCCCTCAGGTGCTACAGGACCTCCAGGAGCAATCCAACCCCTCCAGGTGTCCAATCCATGAGATAACTCTAATTTTCACTGAAGTAGAGCCTCATCCACTCCCTTGCCAAGGCATGTAAGCAACTATAGCCCTCTAGTCGCTCCCATAGGCCTGCTTGCTAGCGACTATAGACTTTTCTAGTCAATTCTATGCCAGTGACCCCAAATTCTGAGCCACTTTTTCAAGGCTAGGATTCAGGCCTCTGCCTAGAACTCACTGAAACTTCCGAAAATGATGAATGACATAGAAACAAGGCTTATAAAACAAAACTTGAACCAGAACTTGACCTGACCTCTCCCAACTAGGACTGACATTCTGTCAATCACTTGGTAAACATGCAACCTATGGGTCATGAATGCATATCTGAACATAAGGATATGAAAATTTGTCTAAGGTTTAACAAGAAGGTCCAATGCCTTCTCACAATAGTTGTCATAACACCAATAAGGTATTGTATTCATTATTCATCCAGTTACAAGTAAAACATGAAGAGAACCATGACTAAGATTTGTTATATAACCATGCTTATAAGCATCATATAACCCGATAAATAACAATGATAGAAAAGCCATTAAAGCCACATAATAAAAAGTACATTTACTCATCAAAAGCAAGAGAAACTTAGCTCTTATTAAACATAGGCAAAAGCTAATCAGGTAAGGGACTTCCATGTACCAGCCGACCATAGATTGGGCTGAACCAAATCTTTCTTTCATCCAATTACCTCCGTTCCATATTCCAATCATGAATGTTGGATCTCGTGGGTTAAACCAATCCAAAAACAACTAGGGAATCTAGAGGTTAAACCACCTCCACCCTCACCATACCTCAATATCACCTAAACCGTGTGAGAATTTCGAATGAGAATCATATTGCACCAACTGGAAATTATTCTCCTAATTGTTAATTTAATTTAACAATTTATTTGTTGTTTACTATGGCAAATACTAAATAAATCACACTGCAATCTACACAAACAAAATTGCAGAAGAATAAATGTTGGAAGAAATGCCAACACACATATAAAAATAACACAGTTAATTTTGGACAAAAGTCCCCGAAAAAACCCAACTTGGGAAAATCGGTGCAAAAAATGAGGGTTTTATTTTATTATGCAAAATTGAAATCTGAGTACATCTATGGATGCCAAACTGGCAATCCAATTAGCAAGTATCTGACATAAATAATTAGAGAGAATATTTCTCTCACCCCACAAGCGATCCCGACATTGTCCTCTACATAAATCTGGTCATCTAAACCCCAACGTGAGCACTTATGCATTGTCTCTCACATGTGTGGCTATATGTTGCCTCTGTGCTAGTCGTTTAGCCTACCTCTGCTATTGGAAGTGACTCTCTGATACTCTAGAAGATTTTCCTGACCTCTCGAAACTGAATCAACTTCCTCCCCAGCTAAATCGAATTGCTCTGCGTCAGCCTTTGCACTGCTTCTACATGGATCACTTATGTCACTTGTTGCTGCCTTTCCTGATTTAGAAAACTTTCTTCAGATCACTGTCCTTGCCCCTCAGTCACTGCTTCGATCTCTGGCTCTCTCCGACAACTGATTGCTGCTACTTAGGAAATCGATCTGCTAAGAAATCAAATTGTTCAAGTGTATTCTCCATCACCACATTGACCTCCTCTTATAATCCTTTGTTGGAGCACAAACGTCCAAGATTAAAACTCAATCAATGACTAGGATAATCTTTGAATCAATTTGTGTGAGTTTCTAGATGATTCATGCCTTGACTTAATTAATATTGATTAATTAACCAATTTTCCTAAGTTTAGACCTAGGAAACATTAAAAAATTGGTTAATAATCTAATTAAGTCACTTATAGGTGGTATTTCCAGAAACTATTTATAGGTTTTGGAGATCTCATGTATTCTAGCCTCTCTACAAAATTTCAAGGCTATAACACATCTGATGCTACAAAAGCTAACGCTCCCTCTTAGCGAGAAATGTGTTCTAGTGCTATTGCACACCTTAAAGTAGCACCGTGTCACTGCATCATCTCTTGTCACGTTGTTGATGTCTGACTGCTGCTTCTCACCTACCAATGCACAAATTTGATATATGATGCATCTGTGCTACTGATGACATTCCCATACTGCTGCCAACACAACATATGCACTGCAACTCCCTCTTATATGTTGTTGTTGCAACTGTAACATTTGCAACTAAAAAGCATCCAAAATACTAAATCAACTGTGATCAGTATAATGCATCTATTATTTGAGTCTTGTCTACTACCAGCTACTATGTTGTCTACTGAAGACTCTACGTTGTTGCTGACTCTACATTGCGCTCCCCAGGATCTGACTATTACTTTTCTTTGCAACTGTCACTGTGGCATCTGACTACATAAACTATCATTGATCCATCCTACTACTGAATACTATGGGCCCCCCTAGCAAGCTATCGATCCATGAGGTGGACTCCTCAAGGATCTTGCCCATCTATAACACTCTAGGGCTACAACACCATATCTCTCCACCTCACTCCTGGAGGTATATCTGCAAACATAACGAAGCCTTCCTCCAACCTAAAGGAAATCCTATCGATCTCTGTTGAAGCTACCTACTGGTCCTGGTTCTCCTCCTTTTCCTTCTTCCTGAGAGGACACTGGGTATTGTAGTGACCAAGCTCACCACATCTGAAGCACTTAACCTTCGACATGTCCTTCTTCTTCCTTTGTTCCCCCTATCCTTGACTGGGACCCTTTGATGCAAGGGCCACATTCTCCTCCTCCTTCACCTACTTCTATTCGCTGTTGATGCCACTGATGGAGCTCTTTAGAAGAGCTCGCCCCAATTCCTTTTGCTATAATTCAACCCACATCCTATGCCAATCTGGTAGCTTGTCTCTTCCCAATATGCTTGGACAAAGACCTGCCAGTCCTCGAAGATATTGTTGAGTGCCAATATTACAAGCTCTATGGGTCGAGGTGTTGCCCCAATAGCTGACAATTGGTCACAAACCTCTTGAATCCTGGTGAGGAAGGGGTCTATGCCTTACATCTTCCATTGCTCGGAAGTACCCTGATACAACGTGGCAAGAGCATCCCACACATGCTTGACAATATCTTTGCCAGCTATATGTGAAACAATATGATCCCCGACTCCATCTAGGATCAACCATTTTGTCCGTGCCATCTCTTTTCTATACTCCTTCAGTTGATCTACATCCTGGGGAATCGATACCACTGCATCAATAAATGTTTTTAGGGCAAACTCATCTAGAAGGGAGGACATCATTTCCTTCCAGATGACGTAGTTGGAAGCCCCATTCAACCTGTCCTGATCACAAAGCCCAGCAATGGCCATCTCAAAAAAATATCAAAAATATCCTCTTTCATGTTGCTTAGTTGCTTCTCTGCTATTCAGACTCTCTTATGGAGTGAGAAGATCTTCTCACAACTATTGTTGATTTGCAAGGAAAAATTGAACTTCTTGAGACTAGAAGTTCCCTATGGAAAATTTTCCCTATGTGTGTGCTCTTCTTCCTTCCACTTGACGTTGGTTATGCTCTAGCGAACTGCTGCAAAAACCACTGCGTCCAGCTAGAGATCTTCCCAACGAAAAATATGAGTTTCTCCCTTTGCTTCTAGAATCACTTAATCTGGAAAGATCGAATTTTTTTGCCCCTCACTCAGAAAAATCAAACCTCCACAATTAACTTTACCTTGTGGCAAAATGGTTGCACCGCCCTTGGGATTTTTGGCTTTTGCCCACAATGAGCAGCGAAATTCCTTCTCTTTTCACCTCTGACCTCTCTAATTCGTCAACTACGCTCTAATATCATGTTTGAATTCCAAACTGGAATCCTATTGCAACAACTGGAAATTATTCTCATAATTATTAATTTATTTTAACAATTTATTTGTTGTTTGCTATGACAAATACTGAATGAATCATACTGCAATCTACACAAACAAAACTGTGGAAGAATAAATGATGGAAGAAACGTTAGCACACACACATAAAAATAACACAATTGTTTTTTTTATAAAAGTCCCTGGAAAAACCCAAGTTGGAAAAACCGGTGCAACAGATGAGGGTTTTGTTTTATTATGCAACAACGAAATATGAGTACATCTATGGATGCCAAATTGGCAATCAAATCAACAATTATCTGATAGAAATAATTAGAGAGAATATTTCTCTCACCCCACGAGCAATCCCGACACTGGCCTCTACAAAAATATGGCTGTCCAAACCCCAGTGTGAATACTTCTGCATTGTCTCTCCCAAGTGTGGCTCGATGTTGCCTCTGTGCTAGACATCTATCCTACCTTTGTTGTTGGAAGTGGCTCTTTAGCACTGTAGAAGACTTTCCCGATCTCTATAAACTTAATCAACTTCCTCCTCAGTTAAATCGAACTACTCCGCGCCAGCCTCTACGTAGTCTTTGCGTTGCTTCTATGTGGATCACTTTTGTCACTTTTTGTTGCCTCTTCGGATATGGAAAACTTCTTCTATATCACTGTCCCTGCCCCACACTCAGTGCTTTGATCTTTGGCTCTCTCCAACAACTGACTGTCGCTACTCATGAAATTGATTTACCAAGAAATCGAACTGCTCAAGTGTATTCTCCATCAACACATCAACCTCCTCTTATAATCCTATGTTCGAGCACTAACGACCAAGATTGAAACTTAATGAATAGCTAGGATCATCTCTGGATCAATCCATGCGAGTTTATAGATGATTCATGCCTTTACTTAATTAACACTCGTTAATTAACCAATTTTCCTAAGTTTAGACTTAGGAAACATTAAAAAAAATTGGTTAATAATCTAATTAAGTCACTTCTAGGTGAAATTTCTAGAAATGATTTATGGGTTTTGGAGATCTCATGTATTCTAGCCTCTCCACAAAATTTCAAGGTCAGAACACATCTGATTCTACAAAAACTAACAAACCATTGTCGAGATCACAAAACCAAACCGAGCTTGGATGCCTCAAAATTCCTTCACCATCCCTTGAGGAATTTTCTTGTCTCCGCCCACCTGTTGAGGGCTTCCCAGAGAAAACCATATCCACCCTCAACCCTTAGGATTTTCCTAAGACCACCTCACCTGGATCCAAAATCTTCCAACAATCCAAAGCTCAAACTGAGAAAGAATCCCATCACACCACAACTATCTGGAAATGGCAAGGCAAGGTTAAAATCCACTGTTGAAATCCATGCCAATGACAACAAAAGAACCAAATACCACAATGCACATGCCATGCATGTCAAAACCAACTAGGAAATCATACATGCAACCTGTTACCTGCAAGTATTCCTATTAAAGTTATTTGATCCAACTTTTCCTTGCTTGATCGTTGCTTTCCTTTGCTTTCTTTGTCCTTCCTTTGCACTCCTGCTTTCCTTCTCCTCTTGGTGTTCTTCTCCTCTCCGAAACCAATTCCAAAATTTAATTGGCAAAAAGCTACCAACTGATGCTCTGAGGTCTCTTTATTAACGAGGTCTCTATTTTTTTCATTTTTCATTATTTTCCTTCATTTTCCTCCTCACTTTCAACCTGTGACCTTTCACCTTCCTTTTCTCTTAATTTCCTTTATTTTCACAAAGCAAATGCCAAAAATACCTTTTTACCTTTTTAAGCCTTTGCCAATTTCCCCTTAGCCATAAACACAACAAGTGATGCCCATTAGGATATTTTTCCCAACATTCAACTTGGAATAAGTGTCCCTTTACCGTGGTCTTATTTTGCCTTTATTAACTTTATTACATGAACTTTTAACCTGGGGCTATTACACTTAATTAGCTCATAACTCATCTTAACATCCTCAATCTGATGGACAAATTGAGATAATGAACAAATGTTTGGAAGGATATATTCGTTGTTTCGTATATAATAAAAAAACACAATGGGTCAAGTGGTTACCTTTGGCTGAATGGTGGTATAACACTTCTTTCCATACTGTAGAAAAAATGACCCCATTTATGGCACTTTATGGATATTATCCACCATCCATCACATCATCTTTAAGGGGAAATTCTAATGTTCAAGTAGTGGAAGATCACATCGAGCATCAACAACAAGTTTTGCTCTTAAAGGATAACCTCACTCTGGCACAAAATCGAATGAAACAATAGGCTGATCAACATCGCAGTGAAAGAAGTTTTGATGTAGTGAATTGGGTATTTTTGTGGATACAACCTTACAAACAAATGCCCCTCAAGCAAGCTAAGAAGGATAATAAAATATCACCCAAGTATTATGGTCCTTACAAGATGTCGCAAAAGATTGATATTATGGCATACAAATTGGAGCTGCCTACATCTTCCTGAGTACACCTAGTTTTCCATGTTTCACGCTTAAAGAAGGTTATCGGTGAAAAGCTCCCAGTTCAAACAATATTGCCAAAACTTGACAAAGAAAGAAAAATCATATTGGAGCTTGAATCAGTCACGAAAATAAGAACCTGATAGCTATAAAGTCGATCATTTTCAAAGTATCTCATTAAGTAGAAGAACTTACCTACTGAAGATTCCACATGGGAGGATGAGAATTTTATATATGTATGGTTATTATTGTAAATACTGTAATGAGTTGTGTTATAAAGCTCTAGTAAATGGTATGATTGTCATGTTTTCAGCAGTGGCCATTGTAATTACTGCAACGAGCTACGTTATAAAGCTCCATAGGCAGTATGTTTTTTTTTTTTGTTCTTTAATATATTTTATATTTATTAATTTATTTTTATTTTATTTTATTATTTATTATTTTATATATATATATATATATATATATATATATATATATATATATATTTTTATTTTTTTTTTTATTTTTTTTTCAGCAGTTTGCTGGTCATAGGTGTCATGGAACACCGAGGATGGTGTTCCCCTAAGGGGGAGGGGTCTATAACAACCTCGGGTTAAAAATCCATGTAATAAAGTTAATAAAGGAAAAATAAGACCAATGTCATGGGACATGTATTCCAAGCTGAATGTTGGGCAAAACATCCTAGCACGTGTTCATTTGGTTTATTACGGCTAAAGGAAATTGGTGAAGGCAATGACAAAGGCATTTGAAAAGGAAAAGAGACATCAATTAACATTTTATTTATGAAAATAATGGAAACTAGGAGAAAAGGAAGGTGAAAGGTCACAGATTTGTATGAGAAGGAAATTGTAGGAAAAATGAAGGAAAATGAAAAAAATAAAGGCCTCAATGGTAAAAAGGCTTCTAAGGATCAATTCATGGTTTTTGTCAGTTTTAGATTGGAGCTCTCTACTCTATTCTCTCTCTCATACTCTTGCACACTTAGAGTTTCTTGGAGCACTCTGGCATTGGAGGAAGGAAGGAAAAGGAAGCACAAGAAAGCAGAGGGAAGTAAAGATGAAGCAAGGAAGAACGGGATCAAGCGGCTACAACATGATTACTTGCAGGTATCGAGTTGCATGTATGATTTCATTGCTAGTTTTGGCATGCATGGTATATGCATGTGTGTATTTGGTCCTCTTGTTGTCATTGATATGGGCTCTGTGAAGTGTGACATTGGTTTTCAACCTTACCTTTCCATTTCCAGATAGCCATGTGTGATGGGGTTTCTCTTACTTGGTTGAGCTGGATTGCCGGATGGTTTCGAAATTGAGTGGGGTGGTCTCAGGAAAAATCACAAGGCCTAGGAATCCATGGACCGATAAAGGTGGGATTGCGGTAAAGCCTAGCTATGCGTACCCTCGTTGGGTCTACAAATACTCAACTGGTAAATGGTCGGATATATGGTAAAGCATAGAGGGTGGAGATGGACTAATTCCTCATGATTTAGGTGGAGAGACCCAGAGGCATCCATGCTTGTATAGGCCTAGTGATCCCTAGACTGATATATGGTGGGATTGTGATAAAGATTGGTAGTGTATGTTTCTTGTTTGGGCCTAGGAATCCCTTGGCAGGATTGTGGTAAAGCCTAGTTGTATAGATGAGGGTTTTGGGCCTAGGAATCCTTGACCGATATTAGCGAGATATACGGTAAAGCCCGAGGAAGCGCTGGTCGGTTTTGTTGTGAGTCCCACATTCATGCTTGGAATATGGCACGAGGATGATTGCCTTAAAGAAATATTTGGTTCAACCTAGTCTATGGTCGAGTGGTATGTGGAAATCTTTGACTTGGTGGACATTTTCATATGTTTATAAGAGGTATTTTCTTTTGTGATCTATGAGAATATGTATTGATTATGATGGTGATATTATGGTTGAGTGGCCATGGTTTATATGTTGGTTATCTGCTAGTTTATATGCTGGTTATATGATGCATATTGTATATGGCCCTTGACATGTTTGGTGAATATATGAATGGTTGATGAATGCACGGACTAACAAATGTTATTACAACTATTATGAGAGGGCATTAGATCTTCATGACGATTCTCAGATAAGTATGAGACCCCTATGTTCAAATGTGTTTATATTACCTGTACATTACATATTTATGATGCATTTGACGAAATGTTTGTCATGGCTGGTAGGGGTCAGGTCAAGTCCTTGTTCAAGTGTTTGCACTAGTAGCCTCATTTCATTGTTATTTACCATTCCTGGAAGTTTCATGAAGTTTTGGGTAGAGGCTTGAGTCCTAGCCCTGAAAAAGTGGCTCAGAATTCGGGGCCGCTAGCACATAACTGCCTGAAAAAGGTTGCAATCACATGGATGCCTTGTTATGGGAAAGACTGGAGGGTCTCATTTGCATGGAAGGCCTGTCATGGGAGCGGTTGGGGGTCTAGTTCAACAAAATATCAAGTTGTCTCAGGGGTTGGGCACCTAAAGTGGTTGGTTAGTCCCAGGGGTCCTGTAGCTATTGAGAAAGGTTAGTTTGGTTTTTGGTGTGTCGATTCCACTTCTTTAACTGTACACAGGGAGTTGAATCATATCATAGTAACTCTTCATCACATGTTCCAGTGGATCGATTAGCTTGGGTAAATGTGAGAGGATGGTGTTACATTGATGCCTACACTTCTCCACACAAGGAAAACAAAAACTAAAGGTGAAACCAATGGAACCTGAAATAGAAATACCACATAGGTAAAATAACTACCCTAAACACACAACTCCCCATGTGTAAATGAACCAAGAATGAATAAATACAATTATAGCTATGCCACTTAAGACCATATCATGTCACATTCACACCTTGCATCCACATGATTGCTAAAAATCAACTCTAACTAGATGCAACAGGAGGTGGAATGAGACACGACAATTATACAAGTTTTAGAAAAACCTATAATTTATATTTCCACCTTCCGTTTCCACCTTGAGCACATAAATAGTCAACTCATCCAATACAAGCTAATCACATGAAGGATACATAATATTTTTTTCCTTAAAAAAATGTTTTTAAATCACAAAACTAAATATAGCCCATGAACTTAACCATAACCATAACGTTTTTTTCCCTTGAAAATTTGTTTTTAAATCACAAAACTAAATATAGTCCACGAGTTATAACCAAATTATAAGAAAAAAATGTTTAATTTCTCACATATATACAACTAATACAACAAGGTGGTTACTATAGTTAGTGGACTAAGTACTAACAAAAATATTTACAAAAAAAAATACAAAATACTTTATTCAATTTGTAACATTACAAGTATAATTTTAATGAGTAGGAGAGAAAGCCTATCTACTTATGGACCACCAATGGATAATTACAGGTGATGTGGTTTTCCTTGAATAATAGTGACGAGTCAACTTGCATTTGAGGATAACATCTAGTAATGACTATCCCCACCACTGGTTTGATAATTGAGTTATGATAGGTTTTCCCATTGTGAAAAAATAAATCTTGATATACCATAACATTTAACCAAACTTTTAAATATTAATATAATGCAACATACAAAAATATTATTATATATAGCTTAACCCACATGTGAGAAGATACACTTTACAAACGCACTAAGTGCACACTGGTATAAAAGGCTATAACTCGAGGATAACAACCAATAATGACCATCCCCACTGTATTTGAGGATAGCAAGCAATGATAACTATCCCCGCTACATTTGAGGATATCAACCAATAATGACTACCCCCATTGCATTTGAGGATAACAACCAGTAATGACTATCCCCACTGCTGCTTTGATAACCGAGTTATAATAGATTTTCCCATTGTATAAAAAATATATTTTGATATACCATAACATTGAACCCAACTTTTAAAATATCAATATAATGTAACACATAAAAATACTATTATATATAACTTGCCCATATATGAGAAGATACACCCTATAAACATACTAAGTACAAAATGGTATAAAAGCCTATAACTTGAGTGGCTTTTGGTGCCATATTTTCCCTAGAGTTCTTCTCCCATAGGAATTTTCAAAAGTTTTAAGATTTTTAATTTTTTAATTTTTCTTTTATCATGGTGAATTGGTAATTTGTTGGAGTAATATAAACAACCTAACCCCGCCACTCTCTGACTTATACCAAAAATTTATGAGTTAACTAAAGCCGAAACTCTATGAGACTATTCCTCGAGCCTTATCATAATGAGTCAAATTCCTCTCTAATTCCTCATGAAAAAAACTAAACAAAATTGATTCCAATTTACCAGGGTAAAATTAAAATGAAATCATGAAAATAAACTAAACAAAGTTGATTCCAATTTGCCCTCTGTCTTTGGTTAAAATAAAAAATGAAATTTGATTTGTGAATGTATTAGGGCTTTTGTTGATTCCAATTGGCCTTGGTTAGAATTAAAAATGAAATTTGGTTTGTGAATGTATGATGAAGAACATAATGCAAAAGTTTTAAGATTTTACAAAGATAACGCACTTGGATTTTTAAGGTTCATATGGAACGCTTACTCTACCGCTGTTCTTTCCTTTCACTCCGAAGGCCAAGCTTGGGTTAGGTCATCACTCCTCAAACCCTAGTGTTCCATCTCTATATATTTTTATAGATAGACCAGGAGCTTCTCTTTTGGATCATTTTTTAGGGCGGCGGTGCATTTCTACTGTTGATTTGCTGAAACAGCTTCGATTCGTAGGCGAAAATGGTGTCGTTAAAGTTACAGAAACGGCTAGCAGCGAGCGTCCTCAAGTGTGGTAAAGGAAAAGTTTGGCTCGATCCTAATGAAGTTAGTGAGATTTCCATGGCTAACTCAAGTAAGTAACCCTAGACATCTCTTAATTTCGACTCCCTCACCTAAAAGAGTTTGATTAATGTGTTGGGTATCATAAAATCCTCAGAAATGGGCTTTGGCTTTGGCCTTTTGGCTGTTTTACAGGAGTTTTTGGATCTTCTAACCCCTCAAAATTTGGCTGTGGCTTTGGGGTATTGGTTTTTACTATTTTGAGAAAGAGAAAAGAGAATGACTTTGCTACCCAGAGAAAACTTTGGGCCTTATACCCACTGTGGGCTTCAGATGGGATTTAGGGTTTAAGGTTTGGATCTTCAAATGGGCATTGTTCAGTTTTTGCACAATTTCGATGAGGCGTTCCAATCGATCGCCTTTTTTTCCTATCTTTCTCTTGCAGCATTGCCCTGCAAGGGAAAGTTACAACTGGATGAATGGAGAATAAAGCAGCCGCAAAACTTTATAAATCAAAGTATTTAACCGAGAACACAATAATCTGATTCTCCAAGCGACATACACTGAAAAATGAAAGAATTTTAGAGTTACAATTATGCTATTGAGAGTTCAGTTTTTTTCTCGCTCGGAGCATTTCATAACTTGGCTTGGTTGGGGGTAGGGTGATCTATCAGCTCTTGGTGCTTGTCGTTGTGTTTGTGAAGGTGCATTGAACGTGCACACTAGTATGGGCCCATTTAAAATTGAGTCTAATATGCATCTCAAGGTTGCATACATCTGAGAAATCATTATTTCATATTGTCAGCCGTTTATGTAACTCGAGATATCCATCCACGTTCTTTGCAACCTGATGGATTTGTGCATAGTTGTAAATTTTCTTATGCCATTTGCCACCGTTACTAATTTCACCTTGGCTATTTGCATTTGTGATTCAACTGGCTAGGTATTACCATATTATATGTGAGAACCCTTATTTTCCCATTAACATATTTCTCCTCTTTTTGAGGATGGTACCTTGGCTAAATCCTAGATTTTTTAGGTTGCAAATTCCGGTCAATATTAGGGCTTGAAGCAAGTACAACAATATATTATTAAGAGTTCTACATGTCACTTGTGGGAATGAGCTTTGGGTGGGGAAGATTTCTTTTGTTCCTTAATTAATAAATCAAAATAGAAATCACATTAAAAGCGTGCAAATATTCAAATAGACCAAATTTGGGCCTAAAACTCTACCAAAACAGTGTTATAACCAATATTCCACGAGGATGCGTCACCCCACCTGGGAAATGTGTCCCTGCGCTCCGGGGACGTAGGGACGGTTGGGGGAAGTTTTCCCACGTTCACGGAAACGCGAGGAAACTCGAAGGGGGGACGTTCCCCCCCCAAAAGATGAAACGTTTCTTGCGTTTCCAAAAAAAATTGAGGTCAAATCATAAAAAATGTCAAATCCCTAAAGAAATAATAAAATATTAAATAGAGGTTTTTTATTTGGTTATTTCATATTTGAAGGGATTAGCAACACAATGGGATGTGGATCTAGAGGATGATGCACAAGTAGATATGGAGGAGGGACTTGATGAGACACAAATGGGGTTGGTTGGTGTGTCACTTAGCATGTTTGAGAATGCAAATGATTCTTATTCAAATGATGACATGGTTGATCTTGATTCATGCAACAACTGGATGCAGTGACTAGCAGGGCATTACCTTCAGCAATTATGCTCATTTGTCATTTGATATGTTCTTATGTTATTTGCTTTTTTGTTTCGGACTTCAGTTGTAGACTTTAGTTTGTTTTGAATCTTGATATATGATGTATTAGACTTTATAAAAATTTGAATCTTAGATATCATTTTTTTGGGATTCAACAGCGTTAAGTAAGTCATTCAAACGTATGACCATTTCCATGAGAGGTAGTCGTAACTGACTAATTTCTCATGATTTTTGAATAGTTCACTTAGCACTCATTGCATCGGGTGATGCTCACAGGGGTGAAGAAGTGAGATTGAAACTAGTGAAATGTGGAGAACGAATCACATAGCATCAATCATCACTTCCGGGGCTTGCACCCGGTAACCAGGACTTCCCAGGAGGTCACCCATCCCAGAACTCCTTTGGCTCAAGCGCGCTTAACTATGGAGTTTTTCCCCACAATCAAGCCCACTTAGCTTGCTACCCCATTTGCAAAACCTTAGCAAGTATTGTGCCTCATGAACCATTCAAGTAGAGATCCCTTGACTCTTTTTGAATTTAAGTATCAGACTTGACTATTATTTAAATACTGAGTGTATTAAATCCATTGTAAAATAAGTGTGGCAAAGTAGTGTGGCAATTTGAATCTTGATGTATCAGACTTGACTATTATTACAATATTTAGTACTCATGGTTAGAACTTCAATATGATTTACAATTTTTATTTTCATTGTACAATGTTACAATTACATGTATGATTGTATCATGCTTTTCGTTTTAAATTTGTTCCAGTTATATGATTCGTTGATTTATCCTTCATGATGCAAGTGTTATGTAATGATAAATACAATTAAATTATAAAATTTAAATGATATATTTATAATTTTTTAGTATTTTACTATTTTGTTGGGGTCACTTGTGTTAAAGACCCCGACGTCCCCCACGTTTCCTAAAAATTGGCGGGGAGCTTTTGCATAGGCCGCTCTTGTGTTTCCCCGCTCCCCTGTTCCCACGTCTCGGAAAATTGGTGGAACTATGGTTACAACACTCAACGATGTATCCTTATAGAACTTGAATCAACATTATCATCCACTCTAGAGCATTTGTATAATATATATAAATAGATACTTTACAATAATCACAAAATGTATATGCGATCTCACTTAAATACCGAGTGTATTAAATCCATTGTAAAATAAGTGTGGCAAAGCAATGGACATAATCATTTGATTCATTATCCACTCATTTGGCCACAAACAGGCACTCACTTTTCATTCATATTTTATTTCTTATCCTGATATGTAAACATACCTGTCGTTGACATGTTGCTCAACAACATGTCCTTGGATCAAGGGCATTAATATTAACTTCATTCCTTGTCTTCTATAGAAGGGAATGTACATAAAATTGCTTTATGAGTGAAATGGCCAATGCTTTGGTTATTCTTAGAAGCACAATAAAAATGAATTTTAACAAAATTTGGTAGAATGATGTCAATACTGGTGAGAAGCACTAGATTTTAGCCGGGCAATTTTTGGTTTACATTCGAAAGGGAATGGCATACCCAAGAAAGAGAACATCTGGAATATTGCAAGTTGTAACATATATTACAGGTTATGTCTTTTTTGGGGGACAATTACAACAACGTTGTCAACAAAGTGCTAAATCTCAAGTAGTTTCTTTACATACTAGGAATTTCATTGTTAAAAATGAGTGTTTTTCCTTTCAAATGTATAGTTTTTAAAAAGAATATTGCTAGAAAACTTTAAAAGTATACAAATGTGAGTAGTGTGTACCCATCCTTCACATGTCAAGATGCAATCTACTCTAATTTAAAATCAAGTTGTGTGACTCTATTTGCCAAAATTTTCCAGGATTCATGCTTAGGTCAGCTGTCACATTTTGGGATGCCTCCCTGGGAAAGGTGCACTATAGAAGGAAATGATCAAAGGTTTTGGAGTCAGCTCGCAAAGAACACATAAATATGGGGACAATGAAATGATCTCTTATTGAAATATCATATGTTATAATGGTTAGCAGGCATGAACAACCACATGAAACAGGTTGTACGTCCATACCACCAAATATTGTTATCACTGTTAAGGTTCTGGTAGTTGTGATTGGAGCAACTATGTTAGAATCTCTTGACAAATAAACATTTTTTTCAAACTAACTTCTGAGGATTTCTAGTGATAGGAATTCACATAAAGGGACTTGGATCATATTCAACAAGATTGTCTTCTTCACGATTTAGATGGACATTTGAACCTCCATACCATTTTTTCCACCAATTGTGAGGAGTTACATTTAGTATTGTTAGAGCCTTGTAGACTCCGCTAGGAGTGTAGATCTTGGTGCAATTCAAAGACTAGATCATCATATCTTCGTTGCCCTTTGATCTAAAAAAACCTTGATCTCAAACTTCCCACGTAACTTTCATAGACCAGTGCACAATCTAGAAGGATTCCATCCAATCAATTTGTTACCCAATGCTTGTGCAATGCAGAGATCAGGTCGAAGAAGATGATGCGAGATCAAGAAATAACAGGATTGTCTCAAGAGTACCATCGTTGATTGGCTATTTCGTGGTTTTGTTGAACTAATTCTCGAAATCTAGAGATGTTGAATGTTAACCATGCCACATTTGCCCATCTAAAGTTGTTGGAGTAGAAGGCTTGATTTGCCCATCCTTAACATACATATGCATAGACATGTGTGTGTGTGTGTATTGTTGCTTAATAAATTGGTCATCCATCTCTTCGTTGGTGGAGGAAAAAATCACAAAGTTACATGCTTGTTGGAAGTTGTTTGCAAATTGCAGAGGAAGAAATTTTGTGCCTTTGAGAAGATTCAAACCTTAGATGCTTAAGCAGAGCACAAATATGTAAAGAGATTCCTGGAGCCACTTTGGATGGAGACCACTAATTATAGATCTGAGAGATTTGAGTTGGAGTGTAGATTTGTTGGAGAGGGCGTGAATGCAGAGAGTCCCTTCTTTGAAAAATAGAGCAAAGCATGTGTTCATTTGCAGGAAGAAACCATAGCTATCCTTTTAGAGAACATTAGAGATAACTTTTGTAGATTGAGGCAATTAAATGATGTAAAAGGTGAAATGATGTGCTTTTTCATGCTTTTAATGGATCAAATCATCAACTAAAGTATTCTCAAACATGTAGACATTGAGGGTGAAATTTGTTATTAATTTGCCGAGTTTTGTATATGTTATATCAATTCTCATTTTAAATTTTGGTCTTTAAATGTTGTTTTTTCATAAATTAAGACACTATTTATAAGAATTTGAATTAGTGAAATGAAACATTTTTGAACTAATTTTGAGGCAAGTTTGGCATAAGAGTAGTTGATTAGAGATTAACCTAGAAGTTGATTTGGATTTGCACAAGTGTTAGTGTTGATTGCTAATTATGACTAAGAACAAGTAGGGAGAAGGTTTGTTTGAAGAGTACAATCTTGAAATTAGTTTGATATGTGCATTGCAGAGGCAATGAATAGAATCTCCAAGGGTAGAAAACCCCTTTGAATTTGAAGTCATGTTGAAGCCTTTTTGGAGTTGAAAACGACAATGGAAGAATTGTATAAGGAACGAAAGAAGAATGAAGAAGTCCCAAGTGAAGGTAAAGGAAAAGGAAGTGTCAATGACTCTTCTAAAACGCCTTCATCTCTATTTCCCCTTCAAGTTCAAGTTCCTCTTTAATTCCATAGGAAAAAAACAACTAGAAAAAGTTGATTCCAATTTGCCTATGTTTTTTTTGAAATTATAAGTGAAATTGATTTGCCAATGTATGATGAAGAGCAAAATGCAGAGAAATTGGATCATTGGATCAAGCAAATTGAAGTATATTGTAATTTGTAAGGTTCAATACATTGTGGACGGAGAAGCAAAAATCTAGCTAGTTATTCTTTGTTTGGGAGGCACAATAATGATTTGGTGGGAGAGTAAGAGACAAGAAGATCTTTATAAGCAAGATAAATTGATATTTTCTTGGTATGAATTCATAGCTGCGTTAAAGAAGCAATTTTATCCTTTAAGGTATACGTAACAAGCAATAATGGATTGGTAGAATCCAAGGCAAAATAAGGGATAGGATGTGCAAGATTATACTTGAAAGTTTAGAAAAAGGGCATTGAAATTGGGCAACCCACTTTATAAACAATAAACTTTCTTGAGTGTATTGGTGGGTTGTGTAGCTATTAGTGATATGATATTCACATATTTAATCCATCTAATCTTGATGAAGTTTGTGTACAAGCACTCATATTGAATCATGGGGAAATAATATGAAGGATAACTTCTCAAAGAAATATGATCATCTAATCAAAGGCAAGCACAAAGTAAAGGGTAAAATGAAATGAACAACTACAACGAGGAAAGAAGATGAGACACCTTCATGTTCACATTGCAAAAAGGAAGGGCACGTCGAAGCCAAGAGTTGGAAACTTTATTTAGAATTGAGACCAAAAAGGTGTGGAAATAAGAAGAGTAATAAAATGACCATTGCTACAATCCAACGGGATTGTGGATTAGATTCAACTGATGAAACCAAGATCATGACCATGGGAATACAGGTATCTTCTTTTGCTAGTTCTAGTACCAAAACTCATTTTTTAAAATTTGGAAGTGTGCATGATGAGAGGAAAAAAGTGAGCTATTCCATATTAGACTTTGTTGAAGAATCTAGGGCACTTAGAGTTAATGAGATTCTTCTTGGTATGATAACTATTTGTGAGGTATTTTAACTTTTTCTTCGTAGGCCAATATTCACTTGTTATTATTAGAGTGTGTGTTCTTAGTTCATCAAATAACTATCAAAGCAAAGAGACAAAAACACAAGATGTTGGCTTTCTGCTAGGGCCAAAACCTCTCCCTCTTGGAGAGGAAAACCCGCACACAATTCTTCTTATAGAGATTCCAATTGACAAATGTGAAGACCACGACCCTTGACCTATTATGCCACTCCAAGACCAAGACACCAATCCTCTTCTTTGTCAATGCTGAGATCATCATCATTGCTGCACCATCACTGCTCCTTCACCTAGATCTTTGTCACTGCTGCACCATGACTGCTCCTTCAGCGATATCTTCATTACTGCTACGCCAATGCTACACCCTCAGCAATAACTTTATCACACCAATGAGATCTCCATTAAGAGGTTATATATATATATATATATATATATATATATATATATATATATATATATATATATATATATATATATATATATATACACCGAGGTCTTCATCATTATCTTGACCTTGTCTTCATTAGGATCATGACTGATATCATGATTGCAATTATGCCGAGGACATGATTGTGTCTAGGATGTATGCTGCACCGAGATCCTTCTCATTATACCGAGACTATGAGAGGGTGTTACTGTGAGATCACCTAGATCCTTCACATCACACATGAGCTAAGACTATGACTGTGTTAGGTATGCTGAGACAAAGATCTTCAAGACTTCAGGGAGGCCGAGACTTTATCTGAGATACTCATTTGAAAACCACAGGGATCCTCCTCCATACGAAACACTGAACTGTTGTCTTCATCCAAGATTCCTGTACCACTTTACTTGTCCGAGATTTCAGAGAGGTATGCGAAGATGTCACTGTAAAACTGCGAGGGTACAGGCTCCTTTATATAGTTGTTTGTCCCTGTATTTGAGTTGACATGTCCATTGAAAGGATGTGTCTCCATATGTGAGCTGACTTGATATTTATATATATTTTGAGGCCGACATGACTGCTTTCTACACATTTTGTTGACTGCCTTCTTCTTATGGTTGTCTTGGAGGGATGATCTAGACACTAGGTTGACTCATTTACATTTTATATATGCTCAAAAAGAGCTCTTAAATATTTTTCTTTGACTCTTTGACTTTACTATAACACTTTAACATGTGCTAGCCCTATGCAATGAGCAAGAACCTCATTTTGTAATTTACAAAATTAATATTTCTTTTCCTTTACAAGTACAAAGATCAAAATTACACTTATGAAGACCGAACCTAGTTACACTTTCTTCAACACTCCCTCTTAACTAGGGAGGTATTCATAATGGTACTTGGTCATTCTCAATCTAAAGAATTTCTCATAAGAAGAATCAGATTGGTAACCCATTTGTATAGCATCATAGTAACCAACATTGTTTCCACAACAAGGCCTTGACTGACAGATCTATCTCTCATTAGATCAGAGCACAATGTTGGTGAGACCAATGACTATAGACACCTTCATCATTGTATCTCAAAGTACATACCCACTCGTGTGTTCACTGAGTATGACCTTCTAGGACTATTCTTAAATTGGGTTCCCAACCCTCAAAGAATATCGGTCCCAGTGTTACTTGGGAGCGGGAGCGGGAGCGGGGAGCGGGAGCGGAAGCGGGAGCGGGAGCGACCATTTTCAGAAGCTCCCGGTTTGGGAGCGAATCGGGGAGCGATTTTTTAAAAATATATATATTTTTATATTTTTTAATTTTTGATACATATATGTCAACAAAAACATGTAGAATGATGAAATAGACATAAAAAACATAAAAAAACATAAATTGATCATTGAACCATATCACATCAATCATCTAGAAATTATAATCGTCATCAACCTTAGTAAAATAATAAATTAAAATAACATTCAATTCAATAACATTTATCATCATTGATCACCAAAGTAACAAGTTGTACTTGTAAGCCAAGTTTAACCATTACAAGAAGTAATATCGAAGATATTTCTAAGTCCTAACTTCTAACTGTTAACATGATATGAAATGTTAAAAATTTATAAAATGAAACATGAATAATGAGATGAAATGAAACAACTTTAGTCTTTCACAAAGCATCATATTCATAATTCACAATCATTACCAATGAGTTATAATTGCCAAGGCCCAACTTCAAACTTCAAATTTTCATTGTCACAGTCACCAGTGATATAATGTTTACAAAAAATATCATAATGTCATAATGATATGAAAGAGTCAAGAGTCAAGAGTCAAGGACTCAAAACTCAACACTGAACAGTTATGAAAACTAAAGTGACAAGTCACAAGTCTAATAGAAACTAAAAAAGACAAGTAAACTGTAAATCTACAAGTGGCCCTTGCCACGAGAGTCTCCAGGAGTATAAGTAGGTCTTGGCGGTCTTCTAGGAGTCTCCCGCCCAGACCGACGACCAGAACTAGAGCCTCCACGCGAGGGTGTCGATGGAGGTGGCGACAGCAATGGAACAAGACTCGGGCCCCGAGAACTGGATGGTGGAGGTGGAGGTGGCATGGCTGCTGCAGCTGCTTCAGCTTCATCCCGTACAAGCTCATCTTCTAGTTCTTCCATATGTACAATGCCATCTTCCAAATTGTCGTCCTCAGGGTGATTGTCCCAAATTTTATATGTGGGATCTTCATTAGCCCGATCACAGTAATGGCTCAACAACCTCAAATTGTAGTGCACATAAACCAAGCTTTCTGCTCGGTTTTCGTTGAGCCTGTTTCTTTTCACATTATGTATATAACTGTAGGTGCTCCAACACCTGTCTGCAGAAGAAGAATTTACAACCTGTGCAAGAACTTTCAATGCCAATTTTCGCAAAAGTCCGTCGCCGCCATATGTTTCCCACCATGTGAGAGAATCAAATTTATCTTTGTCGTCCATTGCATGGAAGTTACCATACAAACCACTGCCAGTGAAGTATCTGCCTATTTCAAGGCGCACAGCTGCACATTCCTCCCTGTCAGGCACCAACTTTTCTAATGCATCCAGATATCCTTTAGTTACCTCTCGATCTAAATGGGGTTTGGTCCTAACACCACCCCCTGCTGCAGGTTTGCCCAACCAAGAATCTGAGTAGTATTTTGGCGTAAGGATATACGCCAAGCAATGTAGTGGAAGGTTAAGCCTTTTCCACCGTTGACACACACAATCGTGAATCAGATTGTACAAGTCGGGATCTCTGTTATTAACAATGTCTTTTATTTCCCCCAACATGGTATCCATTTGCTCATACACCTCACCAATCACTGGTTTGTCTGTATCTGCAAACCGAATCATGTTATAAATTGGCTTGGTGAAATCCAATACCTGTCTCACAGTTGTCCAAAACTGCCCATCAAGAGCGGCCTCCTCCACCGTTTCAAAACCTGCAATGTCAGCTACATTTGTAGCCCTTTCCTTTAACACCTGCCAATTTGGACTTGATACCATGCTAGCTAAACCCTCTCTTACCTTCAAAAGGCGCCTGAAGGTGAGGTAATAGCTACCAAATCTAGTCCTCGCAATCTTCAGCAACTCCAATCTCGAGTGACTGCGGAAAAGGCCATGGGTATTGCTATGATTTGTAATAAATTTTATCATTTTTTTTCCTTTCTTGTACAAATCACCAATCCATTGGTATTGTTCATTTTTGTTTTTGACAATATCATGCAACAGAAGGTTCAATGTGTGAACCAAACATCCAGACCAAAATATGTTCGGGTATCTATCCTCAATAATTGCTCCCGCTGCCTTACAATTAGGAGCATTATCAGTGATGACTTGGATGACATTGTATGGGCCAATACGCTCAATTGTTTCAAGCAATGCTTCTGCAATGTTGATAGCGGTCTTGAACTTGTCTGAGTAATCATGTGCAGCTAGAAAAATGGGACCACTTCGGGACACAGCGAGAACACTTATCAATGGCTTGCCTTTTACATTTGTCCATCCATCAGATACAATGGACACCCCATTGTCAGTCCAAGAACTTGTCATTTTATTCAAAGAATGTGATATTTTTGCTTTTTCATGATCAAGGCCAACTGTTCTTGCCTTGTCATACCCAGGGCTCTTGTATCCTTTAGGGGCATCATTTATGGCAGAAACCATTTCGTGCCAATAAGGTGAGCGTAGAACATTGAATGGTATCCCATTTGCATAGAGGAACCTGTAAATTTTTGAATCCACATCATTCCTACACCCCTCATCAAGGAAATCTGATATGGTTCTACGGCGTAAAGATGATGACCCTGAGCCTCCATGTCCATATCCACTGCCTTGGGAGGATGCTGAAGGAGTTCTTTGTGAGCTTTCAAAGAAACCCCTTGATCTTTTTGCTTTGTATTGGGCGTCCTCCTCTTCCTTTATGTATTTGGCTCTATCTTCTGTTGACACCTTGTCGCAAGTTCTGATTCCTATTTGTTTCTCTCCATCCCATGCCCTTTTCCCGCAAAGGTGTCTTCTCAAACGGGTGTATGAGCCTGTGAAATCAGAATTGCAATGGGGGCAATGAAATTTAGTGGTTCCACCCCCTCTCCCTGCTTCAGGCCTCTGAACATATTTCCACAATGGAGTTTGGTCTTGTTTAGTTTTTTGACCCTCATGTTCACCCTCCTCCACATCCTCCTCACTGGGGTTTTCACCTATTTGACTTCCTCCGGCTTCTTCATCCACCTCTTCAGTTTCAGGCCCCCTCCGTTTCCTACTCTCCACCACCATAATAACCAGAAAAGGGACCAGGAAGAGGAAAATGCCAATAAAAATCCCCAGGTCCATCGTGTTTGATGTTTGTAGGGTTTGAGTCTTGAATCTGCAAATTAATTTAGTTTATTGGGATTAATTCATTTAATTTATTAATTTAATTTAAATTAATGATCTTTAAACTCAAACAGGTAAATTAAACTAACCAAACTAACCACCTAACCAGCTAAACTAACTAAATGATTAAGTTACTTACCTCTGCAAGCTTGCTCCTCGCTCCTTGGCACTTGCTCCTCGCTCCTCAGCTCTGGCTCCTTGCTCCTCAGCTCTTGCTCCTTGCTCCTTTGCTCTCAAACTCAAGCTCAATCTCATTGAAATGATTTTGTTTTGGCCCATTGGGCTTATAAATCCAAAAAAATAAGTTAAATTTTTTGTTTTTTTCGGGTCCGCGGAATTTTTTTCCGCCGAATCGCTCCCGAATTTTTAAAATTCGCTCCCGGAGCGTTTTTAATGCCCGGGAGCGATCAGGGAGCGATCGCTCCCCGATCGCTCCCGGGCATTAAAAAGCGCTCCGGGAGCGCGGGAGCGATCGCTCCCTGAAGCGCTCCCTCGCTCCCTGATCGCTCCCGGGCATTAAAAAGCGCTCCGGGAGCGCGGGAGCGATCGCTCCCTGAAGCGCTCCCTCACAGACCAGGGAGCGCAAATTTTTTTACGGGAGCGCGCTCCCGAAAATCGCTCCCGTCCGGGAGCGATTTGGGGAGCGCGCTCCCGACCCGCTCCCGAGCCGCTCCCGCCCGGAGCGCGCTTCGGGAGCGGGTTCGAAGGGGGGGGGGGGGCGCTCCCCCGCATCACTGATCGGTCCTCTTGCCCACACTTGTCTTGGATGCCCTACACATCCTCAAAGAGCATCGGATGCTAGATGATTACCCAATCCTCCATTCTTTCTTCCAAAGTGAAGACAAGAATGTTGTGTTTATCCTCTCCCTCTCAACTAGGGAAGATATGCCCATTCCTTGAAGGAATCTACCCAAGCTCCCTTTTAATTGGGAACTTGTCAAAGCTCCCTCTTAGCTAGAGACTCTTCTACACATCAACAACTTCTTTGTGGGTCCTTCAACTGCTTGATCAACTTCTCTCCTTGATGTTGTGAAATGTAGTTGAGCTTCTTCTTTGTAGGGCAATAGCCAATCCATCACTTTCCTCCTTAGTTCGTCATGTCATTCCTTTCTTCATGGAAAGTGGCCTTCTTCATATCTAGAACCTTCGTCATATACTTCTTTCTCATCATGCTTCTTCCATTCACCACATGAATGCTAGTTGTACTTGTAAGTAGCCCTGCATGAACTTATCCAGATATTATTCAAGAAATCAAAACATAATATTAAATCAAATCATACCTTACGAGATGGCTCTTCATCACCACAACTTTCTGTAGGTATCAACATCCTGCATACATGTTGACATATCCCCCAAGGATATCCATTGTCAAGGGTCTTCATCTTTTTCCATCAGAGTCTTCATATCTTTTCAGGAGATTTCCTAGTTAAGTCTTCTCGGTCTTTTGGATGTTGATCGCCTTTATCGGGGTTACGATCTCTTCCTTCGTCACACATTCCATTCTCAGGAGTTTTTAATAAGAGTTTCTTAATTGTAATCATCCACCTCATACCTCATATGAGGACATATTATGTTGATTTCATCTTAGTGTGACTTTATGCCTTCCTGCATCCTTTTAGAGGAGGAGATCCCTTTCCCTTGATCATTCTTCTCAAGATAGAAGTAATGACCCATGTTACCTGCAACCATATTACATGGCATTATAACATTACATACAAGCATGTATACCTTATTTTACCTTTAGGTCATCTAGGCTTCTTTCAGCAACTTCCTTGATTGAAGTGTCTTCAACCCCTTTATCTGCTTCTCTTATGTCACCATCATCCATGAATTCCACAAGTGGAAGTTTTTGATGAACCACTTGCTTCTTCTCTAGATTAGTAAACCCTCCAATGAGGATTCCATCATAGAATCTTGAGGATCTTGCATATCTCCATTTGGCAGATGTTTCCTTTTTGACTTGATGTATGATGAGCCTTGTCTTGGATGACTTCTTTATTTCCTTCAATGTCCAATGAGGTTCCCAAGAGTTATATCCTTCATGTTTGATTGCCATAGATTTTGTCCTCCATGATTCCCATAGTGATGTCACCAACTCTTGTTTCTAATGATTCCATGATGCCACGATGCATCTTATTATCTTGGTCATATCTATAACACAAGATTTAGGAGCTTATGATAGGACCCTTTTATGAGGGATATCATCTAGATCATAGTAGAGATCTGTTACTCCCTCTTTTCTTGGTCCTTTTCTTCAGCTTCCTCCATCTTTCCGGTGATATGAGCTTCTTTCCATAATCTTTCCATAGCATTGAATCTTATACTATTTTGTCTTGTTTGAGGACCAAACTTTCCTTTCCTTTATGCACATGATTGTGTCCTTCAACACTTTTGCCTTTTATCTAACATAGATACCACAAGTTGTCGAATGAGGTAACCTTCTTTGTTCATGGATATTTGTTACCTTGATGATTATCTTCTTATCATCTGTCATAGATCTCCCAATTGAGATCTCATGAAGATATTCTTTCTTTCTTTGATACCTTCAATTAGGTCTAAGTGATATGACCTTCTTCACTTCATTTTAGAGAGTATATCTTCTAGCATTTCATATATCTCTTTTATGTCTCCTTTCTTGCTACATAGAGATGAGAGGACCTTGAGAGTTCCCTCCCATGAATTCAAAGGAGACCTTTTTCCTTGGTATGTTCACTGACTTCTCTTATCTTATGAGGATTATGACAATCCTCCTTATTCTATGCAAGGACTTTTGATGACCCATCTAACCTATAGATCTCCTTGCAATTATGAAGTCATTTTACCAAATTGATTAATGAAAATACTTACTTGAGATGTGAAGATAAAATCTTCACCTTGATCTTGTTGGAAGTAGTTGAAGCAGATGCATTAGAGCTTCCTCTTGAATGATCTTCTTTCAAATGAGAAAGCCTTTTCCTTAATAGAAAAGGTTGCTCCTTTTGATGAGGATGATTTGCTGCTTCCTTGGATGATCTTCTTCTAGGGCAAGGAGATGATCCTTGCTTGATTTATAGCCTTGAAGATAATAACAATACCTTCTTGCCTTTAATATGTTTTGCCTTCTTTTGTAGTGTCGATCAAGACTGTTGCTAGGGTTTCAACCTGTTCCAAGATGATGTGATCTTTGATTTTGAGGTCCTTTTCTTTGTAGACATCTTGATGAGGGTCTTGGTGGCCTTTTGATGATGACTATGGAGATAAAAGCTTCTTGCTGTTGTAGACTGTCTCCTTGATTATATAGACAAAAACCCTTGCTGTTGTAGACTAATCCTTCAATCTTGACAAAGCCCTTCAACTTGCTTTGATGCCCTTCTTGAAAACTGATCCTTGTATGTCTCTTTTTGCTGCCCTTCCTTTGACTTCAACACCTTAGCTCTGATACCATGTTGAAGAATCTAGGGCACTTAGAGTTAATGAGATTCTTCTTGGCATGATAACTATTTGTGAGGTATTTTAACCTTTTCTTCTTAGCACAATCTTCACTTGTTATTATTAGAGTGTGTGTTCTTAGTTCATCAAATAGCTACCAAAACAAAGAGACAAAAACACAAGATGTTGGCTTTTTGCCAGGGCCAAAACTTCTCCCTCTTTGGGAGGAAAACCCACACAAAATTTCTCCTATAAAGATTCCAATTGACGAATGCCAAGACCACGATCCTTGACCTATTATGCCACTCTAAGACCAAGACACCAATCCTCTTCTTTGTCACTGTTGAGATCATCAGCATTGTTGCACAATCACTGCTCCTTCATTGAGATCTTCATTACTGTTGCACCATGACTACTCCTTCATTGAGATCTTCATTACTGCTGCACCAATGCTACACCTTCAGCGAGAACTTTATCACACCAATGAGATCTCCATTCAGAGGTATATATATATGATAGTTGTACCAAGGCCTTCATCATTATCTTGACCTTGTCTTCATTAGGATCATGACTGATATCATGATTGCAATTATGTCGAGGACATGATTATGTCTAGGATGTATGTTGCATCGAGATCCTTCTCATTATACTGAGACTATGAGAGGGTGTTATTGTGAGATCACCTAGATCCTTCACATCACACATGAGTCGAGACTATGATTGTGTTAGATATGTTGGGACAGAGACCTTCAAGACTTCAGGGAGGCCGAGACTTTATCTGAGATACTCATCTGAGAACCACAAGGATCCTCCTCCATACAAAACACTGAACTATTGTTTTCATTCGAGGTTCTTGTACCAATTTACTTGTTTGAGATTTAAGAGAGGTATGCGAAGATGTCACTGTAAAACTGCGAGGGAGAGATAGAGAGAGAGAGATGATAGCTGTACCAAGGCCTTCATCATTATCTTGACCTTGTCATCATTAGGATCATGATTGATATCATGATTGTAATTATGTCGATGATGATTATTGTCTAGGATGTATGTTGCATCGAGATCCTTCTCATTATACTGAGACTATGAGAGGGTGTTATTGTGAGATCACCTAGATCCTTCACATCACACATGAGTCGAGACTATGATTGTGTTAGATATGTTGGGACAGAGACCTTCAAGACTTCAGGGAGGCCGAGACTTTATCTGAGATACTCATCTGAGAACCACAAGGATCCTCCTCCATACAAAACACTGAACTATTGTTTTCATTCGAGGTTCTTGTACCAATTTACTTGTTTGAGATTTAAGAGAGGTATGCGAAGATGTCACTGTAAAACTGCGAGGGTACAAGCTCCATTATATAGTTGTTTGACGCTGTATTTGAGCTGACATGTCCATTGAAAGGATGCGTCTCCATAAGTGAGCCGACTTGATATTTATATATATTTTGAGGCCGACATGACTGCATTCTACATCATTTTGCTGGCTGACTTGTTCTTGTGCTCGTCTTGGAGGGCTGATCTAGACACTAGGTTGACTCATACATTTTATATATGCTCAAGAAGAGCTCTTCAATATTATTCAATGACTCTTTGACTTTCCTATAACACTTTAACATGTGCTAGACCTATGCAATGAGTAAGAAACTCATTTTTATAATTTACAAAAATAATATTTCTTTTCTTTTACAAGTACAAAGATCAAAATTACATTTATGAAGACCAAACCTAGTTACACTTTCTTCAACAGACTTATCTCAAAACAATACTAAAATTGATGCTTTGGTAGTGGTTCGCAAGCTAATCTCATTATTTTGAAAATTATTAAGACATTGGGACTTGAAACTAGGCGTCATTCAAAACCATATCTTTTAAGATGGGTATGTGAAGATGCGAAGTTGTATGTATCTAAACAATGTAAACTCATATTTGCAATCACCTCTAAGTTCATAGATGGGGTAGAATTAGATGTTGTACCACTTGATATTTGTGGAATTATTTTGGTAAGTCCTTATTTGTATGATAGGAAAGCTATCTTCTATATGGAGGAGAAGAAGTATCATCTTACAAAGGATGATATTGAGTATTTTGTAAGAGCCCTTCGTGTGAATATTAACTCATCTCTTGTTACCATAGAACAAATGAAAAGGCTTGTAAATGCAAGCAAGAATTATATACTCATGATTGTGAAAGCTAAAGATGACGATAAATCCAAAGCTTTCAAAGGGTGTGATCTTAGCCATAAAGATGAATTAATTAAGATTATTTCTATCTATGATGAATTGTTTAAGGAACCACAAGGATTACCTCCAAGGAGAGAGATATAATATGAGATCCAATTGTAGCAAGATGCACCTCATTCTAACTTTGGTATGTATATAGTTTATCTATACTGAAGAATGAAGAAATAAAGAGGCAAGCTCAAGATTTGTTCGAGAAAGGAGTCATCCAACCAAGTACGTCTTCATGTGAATATCTAATGTGCTGATACTAAAAAAGGATGATACATGGACTTTCAGGAATTGAAATTACAATGAAGAACTGTTACGTGCTTCCTATTGCTGATTTGTTAGATCAATTGAAAAATGCAACTTATTTCATTGAGTTAGACTTAAGAAGTGGTTATCATCAAGTAAGGATTTTTGAAGATGATATTTGGAAAATTGGTTTTAAAATAAAGCAAGGCTTATTTGAGTCATTTGTTATGTCTTTTGGACTTTGTAATGGTCTTACTACTTTCATGCAGGTTATAAATGATGTATTTAGGCCATTCGTAGATGATTTTGTAATAGTATATTTAGATGATATGTTGATTTTCAATATAAGTTGGGAAGATTATGTAAAGCATGTTAGAAAAATCTTAGATGTTTTGAAAAAGGAGAAATTGTGCCTAAAGATGCCAAAATGTGAATTTGGGAAAACGTCTTTAGTTTATTTGGGCTATATAGTGGGGGGTGAAGAACTAAAAATTGATCCCTCTAAAGTTGAAGACATTATGAAGTGACCTAAGCTCCCTAATGTAATAGGAGTTAGGAGCATCTTGGGGGTAGTGCAGTATTGGATGAAGTTCATTGCTAACTTTTCGTTTATTGCATCTCCTTTACATGCTTTGACAAGTACTAAGTAGACCTTTCAATGGGGAGGTAAGCAACAAAAAGCATTTGAGACCTTGAAAGTGAAGATCAATACGACCCCTAGTTCTAGCTAGCATTGTTAGATTTACAACAAACTTTTAAGATTGAAACCAATGCAAGTGATTATGCCATGGGAATAATGTTAATACAAAAGAGGAAACCAATTTGTTACCATTCTAAGACCTTCACTAATGTAGCAAGAAATTATCCTACTTATGACAAAGAGTTGTATGCTTTGGTACAAAGTGTAAAGTAGTGAAAACACTATTAGACAAGCAAATAGATAATTATGCATATGGATCATTAGCCCTTTGCTTCATTAATCACAAACCAAGCTAGAATGATCACATCATTTTCAGTGGATGGGGTTTTTGCAAGAATTCCATTTAGTAGTCGTGTGTAAGGAAGGTATACAAAACAAAGTTGTTGATATGCTATCTAGATTTTTTGCTAATGCATCCATTGTTATACAACATAGTTAACTAGCTCATGAAAGTTACATTGAACGATATGCTAGAGATGAAGATTTTAAGGATGTTTAAGAAACACTAATCCATGGCATTAATGTAAAAGAATTAGATTATGGTGTATACGACAAATTGCTATGTCATCTTGGTAAATTGTGTATTCCATAAGATGAAAGAGTGCATGTAATTACAAAAACACATACTTATCTCCTTTTTGGTCATTTTGGTGTAGGCCAAACAATAGCTTAGCTACAATGCTATTACTACTGGCCTCAAATGTATGAAATTGTGTCCAAATATGCAAAAGATGTGTGATGTGTGTGCCTGGCAACCGAGTAACATAAAATTAGGTTTGTATATGCTACGACCTACTTCTAGAAAGTATGTTTATGTATTTTTTAGAAGGTTTTCCTATGTTTAGGAAAGGTCATGATTATCTATATGTTGTGGATATATTCACCAAAATGTTTGTTTGGATGCCTTGTAGGAAACATGATAGGAGAAAAAATTGCACATTTGTTCTTCCAATACGTTGGGTTCATTTTGGTTTGCCCACATCCACTATATATGATCACGACTCACTTTCTTGGGGAATCTTGGTCCACTATGTGGGTGTTAGTGGACACTAAGTTTCATAAGAGCACTGCTTTTCATCCACAAAGCGATGGACAAATGGACGTGATCAATAAGACAATGATACACTTCATGGATATTGTAACAACATGCCTAAAATTGTGCCATACATTTTTCTACACAAGGTTCTCCTTTTGAGACATGTTTTGGTTGCTTATCCAAGTCTCCTTTGGACTTCACTTTTGGGCAAGGGACAGTGCAAATGGATGTAATGCTGCAAATAAAGCTAAGTAGTTCATCTAAAAGATCCAATTGGTTCATCAAGCTACACATGAATAGTGGGAAAGTGCAAGCCAACTGTAAAGCCAGGCATGCTAAACCTTCGGTTGATCATCATTTGTGAGTTGGTCAAATTTGGCTATACATTAGCAAATAACATGTTAAAGGTGAAGGTAAAAGCTTAAGCAAATTAGGTATGGTCCATTTAACATTTTGGAAAAGATGTAATGACAATGCTTTCTAGTTGGAGTTACCTCCTTATATATGTATTTCATGGTTAATGTTGGAACTTGAAAATATATGAGCCTCCCATGATCATGGACCAAGGCAAGAATGATCAAGTTCCTTTTGTTGAATATTTTGCTCTTGAATATCTTAATGAGTTGTATGAAGATGTTATTCTTGATAGGATCACGAGGACTTCATGAAGGGTTGATGTGTAGTATCTTCGTGTGGGTCTAAAAGGAATGCATCCAAATAAAACATGATGGATGGAAATTGAAAAAGTGAAGGAGTGAAATTGCCTCTAATTGATCCATAACACAAATCTCATGTAGAGTAGAGATTAAGCCAAAGAAGATGACACATGATCAAGAAAGAGTGTGATTACCTCAAGAATACTGTAGTTGATTGGTTATGCCAGGGTTTTGTTGAACTAAATTATGAAATCCAAAGATGTTAGAGATTATCCATGCCATATCTTCCCATTATCTCTCTCTCTCTCTCTATATATATATATGTATATGTATATATATATATATATATATATATATATATATATATATATATATATATATATATATAGATGCCTATTGAATTGATCAAATATATCTACCTAATAAATTGATCAATCTTCATTGGTGGAGGACGAGATTAGAGGAAAATATTGAAGAGTTATATGCTTGTTGGAAGTTGTTTGCAGATCACTGACAAAGAAATCTTGTGTTGTTGAGGAGTTTCAACCCTAGATGCCTAGGAGAAGCACTGATTTGCAAAGAGATTCATGGAGCCGCTTTGCATAAAGATTGTTCAGTATAGATATGAGAGATCTGTGCTAGAGTGCATATTTGTTGAAGAGGGCTTAAAGGTAGAGACCTCCTTCATTGGGAAAGTAGGGCAAAGCTTGTGTTCATTTGTTGGAAGAAACCATTGTTATCTTACTAGAGAACATTGGAGATAGTTTTTGCATATTGAGGCCATTAATTGGATGTAAAAGGTGAATTGATGTGCTTCCATCCTTTTTAATAGGATTGGATTGTTGATAGAAGTGGACTTGGAGACAAACTGTGAGGGTGAACTCATTTATCAATTTGTTGAGTATTGCTTGTGTTATTTTATTTCTCACTCTTAAAATGTTGATTTTTAATTAATTGAGATATTGGTTATTAGAATTCGAATTATCTTACTAGAGAACATTGGAGATAGTTTTTGCATATTGAGGCCATTAATTGATGTAAAAGGCAAATTGAAGTGCTTGCACCCTTTTAATGGGGTTGGATTGTTAATAGAAGTGGACTCAGAGACAAACTGTGAGGGTGAACTCATTTATCAATTTGTTGAGTATTGCATGCATTATTTTAGTTCTCACTCTTAAAATGTTGATTTTTAATTAATTGAGATATTGGTTATTAGAATTCGAATTAGCGCTAATTTCAGAATCCAGATCACTGCATCTTCTTTTGTAAATGAAGATTTCTCTAGGTAAGTCCTTCTTTTAACCGAAGGAAGTTGCTCTAACAATTTGAGACGGGTTGTAAATATCTTTGTTCCTTAGATAAAGAATAATGTGTTGTGGTAAACCTATGATTATTCTTGTTTTAAACTTGGGATCCAACTTTATTTGAACTTTTGAACTCAAACCCACATGCCACATAAGCCAATTGCATATAAAAGGAAAAGCTAATATTATAGCTTTCCAAATAATGAAAACATATGTGAAACTTTTAACACTTGTGCCCATAAATGTTTACTTCAAATGACCTCCCCACATATTTTGTAACCAAAACCTCAAAGAATAGTAAAATAGTAGACCTCCCAACCCCACTATGCTTTTGGCAGTGCTATCTTTTTCCATCTAACTAGAGGAATGCCCTTTCTATCTTTACATCAAAACCAAATAAATCTGTTAGCAAAACCTATTGATAACCTACATAACTCCTTTGGGGATTGATGACAAAGACATCCAGTAAATTGGAATGGCTTCTAAGACTGATTTGACTAACACCAAGCAACCACCTCATATACAACCATTTGTTGCACAATATAGTTAACTTTTCTCCACCTTTTTCTATGAACCATTGCTAGTGTCCACATAAACATTTGGCTTAGGATTGAATCCCAAATACTTCATACCACTATCCACATCAACCATTTGATAAAGAAACCCATGTAAAAAGTAATATTGATATTCATTTGATATATCGCAAAAGGATATGGTGGATTTTTCCACATTTGTCTACATTATATGTGTCCAAGAAAAATAAATGTACAAATTCTTTTGGAGCTTCCTCCTTGGGACCATCACAAAATGTCAAAATATCATTGAGAAGATGGGACAATGAACAAGGGTTTGCAACTTTGATACGATTGAAGGGGCTAACCTTGTGAACTTCTTTCAAGGTTTTGCTAAATCCTTCTACAACTACAATGAAAAGGAGAGTGGAGAGGGGACAAGCTTGCCTTAAACCTATCCCTGGCCCAAGGAAAGGGCCTATTGACCCATTTACGATACAAAAAAAGAAACTATTGGTATAGAATTTATCACCTTTTAACAAATCATGGATTGAAAACTAAATGTATAAGCATGGAGTTTAAATAGAGGCTTTTTTATTTCTTCTAATATTTTATTTGTAAAGTTCGTCCCTATATGAATAATTAAAACAAAATATACATAGCGTACAATCATAACATCCAGGGATGCCCCATGGGCAAACATCCTTGGTTGTAGCAGAAGCGTGGCTTTAAGCCTTTGGTCCAAACTTTCCCTGTTCTTGCATTATTCTAAATAAACTATAAATGCTATCAAGGAAACTCGGTCTACTAACCTCCTGGCCAAGTTGACATGGCTTGTTACAAAAATGCAAAAAGTACATATTAGATGTAATTTTGTACTTTCCTTCGGGTTGATTGGGATTGCCTTGGAATGGCGCAGGAGGTTTAGGATCTTATTCTAGTTGAAGATCTTCCTCTAGCTCTTAGGCTAGCGCTTGGAGCCGTGATAGGCATAAATCTTGCTTCTGCCCGAGGTTGAGACCCTTTCTTCTAGCCTATCCATTCTTGCTAATAATTCCACCTTAGCTTCTCTCATTTCCTGCAAAACAATTTGGTCTAGAAGGCATAATAGAGTGTGCATAGGTACTTGAGGCACGACATTGTTTTTGAGGTGTCGAAGCCGCTACTTGCCAAGTTTCCCACGTCTCCTCAACTTAATTGTTATGGGTGGAGCTTGCTATTCGCTGGGGGAGGTCTGAAGAGAGAAACCTTGATTACAGCTCAAAATATGCTAAAGATGCCCAGTCCATGAGCTCCCTCCTATAGTGCTTCTAGAAACTCAAGCGTGCATCCTTCCCCTCAACATTGTTGATTGTAATGACGCTTGGACGAACTTCGTGATGTTGCAGTGGCCTTGCACCACTCCCTCCAAGATAGAGCCAAAGGGGACACGTCTGCTCGGTGAAGGAACGTTGGAGTTAAAGCAGTGGTAGACTGGTAGCCATGATGTGTCTACTAATTTTGGAGCAAGCCACTTGAAGACCTTGTACATGAGGCCACCACCATAAGAGGACACCAAGAAGCCATAAAAATAACTAGTTACCTTGATGAGTGAAGACTCCAAGGGGAAGAAGCCATAAAAATAACTAGTTACCTTGATGAGTGAAGACTCCAAGAGGAAGAAGCCATAAAAATAACTAGTTACCTTGATGACTTGAAATCCCAAGATTGCGAGAACTACTCTTACCATCGTGCGCTCAGAAGTACCCTTTCACTTTGGGCTCGTGATAGAAAATCACAATTTCATTATGAAAGGATTGCCATAGTAAATGCCCAAGATAGCCTAGTGGTTAAGCTTGATGCTATCCTTAATGTGGTCGCATGGCAAAGATTGCCAATTGATCGCCAATCCTCTATTTGCCAAATTTGAAACCACTTCATTGATCCACTTGCCCGTCTTCATGGCATGACATGATTGTAGGTCAAACACCCACATCTTGTTTAATACCCTAGCCACCCATTTCCTTCGTGATTGCAATTTTTTTCCAAGATATGGGAAATTCTACCTCTTGTAGACACCAACACAAAGTAATTTGAAATTCGATCTTCTTACTTGCGTCAAGACACCTTTAGGGATAAAGGACAAAGTTACCCAATAAACTAAAATAGGTTATAAAACTGATTTAACTAGAAGAAATTTCCCCTTGGTTAACCACCGTTACACCATCAAGTTAGTATTTCCTCCACCTTATAAATCATCCAACCCTAATCCCTTCTAGTATAGTCTTTAGGTTTTAAATAAAAATAAACTTTGTATAAGGAAACAGTTGCAAAAATTGCACTCTTCCTCATTGATGCCCATGAAAGAATCAACATATTTCCCTAAATCTACCACCATGCCAGTGGGCCTTACAATAGAGGTCAGTAATTGCCGCATTTTTCTGCAGATTTTTCGAGAACCGTTGTAGAATAAATAATAAGTGCAAGATATGTAAAGACTTCTGAACTCTGATTCTTTTAAAAGCTCTATAAAACTTTGCTTCAGACAGTGATTTACTTGACCCTTAAGCCACCAGGAGAAACTAAAAAAGGGGAAATAAGACATCCCTATCTTGACCCTTAACCCTCGGGCCTCTCCCTTTCTCAAAGAAATACAATATTGACTCATTTATTAACACCAAAAAAGAAATTGAAGATACACAATTTATAACCCAATTAACAATGTTAAGATTGAAGCCACATGTGAATAAGTATTGGCCTCAAAGAAAGCTAGCTGACTCTAATATATGCTTTTGACAAATCAATGTTGATTACCATCTATAATGTTTTAGTGCATGTATTAGAAGCTTTTTATTAGGTGGAGTCTGGACAATTCGACATTCTTTTGGACAGGAAGCCTTGGATGAATTGAGGTATAGTCAAAGGAGTAGAGGAGTCTAATGCATTCTGCTGATCTTTTAGTTGGATATTA
Source organism: Pinus tabuliformis (assembly GCA_031772625.1). Lineage (NCBI taxonomy): Eukaryota > Viridiplantae > Streptophyta > Pinopsida > Pinales > Pinaceae > Pinus > Pinus tabuliformis. The sequence goes on along the minus strand of CM062819.1, from coordinate 170,951,547 downwards.
TCTGTGACGCCATTTTCTTGACTTTGTAGCGAGGTTCTCAATTTCGAAGGACCTGTTGTCTTTTTTGTATTCCTTTAACCATGCAAATAAGCATCAGTGTCTTGTAATGTTTGATAACCTTTGACCTGTGCCATAAACCAATGCTGAATATTATACGTAATGCAGGGTAAAATGTGTTATAATACTCAAGATTCTACTCTAGTTGTCCCTGTTAATCTAGAGAATAGAAGTTGTTTCTAGTCAAGCTCTGGACTTCATGTATTCTTTGCATACGACATAACTGCATGGGGATTAAATTGTGAACATGGAAATCTTTTGTGTTAGGGGCCAGAGCACCCTGTGACAGTTTTGATACGCACAAACGCCTGAGCAGCACTGGGCTTCAAAATATTTAATTGAATCTTGCGAGTCTCATATAAACCTCTCCCATGATATCTACATCTGTGATTTTTAATTTGGGAAAATCAACTGCATATTCAAATCACCTCTAGTTAGATTCACAAGTAACAGGTGGATTTAAAATAATGATTTTACTCTATTGTTATTGATAATTTTTAGTTTTCAATGTTCCATGAATTTTAAAATCTGGAAGTTGTTGGACTTGTATATATTAGTTGTAAAATCTAAAGTTGCTAAATTACCTGACTGCTTAAGGTTTAGTGTCCAACAGTCTGTAGTTGACATCCCTTCCTGTTTGTATTTTGTGGCTTCCCTCTATATTGAAATTTATATACGATTCTGTTAGTGTTGGCTATTTTACTTGTGTATTATGAGGACTACTGACACTCTCAAATTGAAAATGTCGATGACAAATGAGTTTTAGCTGGAAGGTGACTGTATTTTTCATTGAAATTATTGTATGTAATTGTAGGGTAAAGTATGGACTCATATCTCTGATGTGGTAGATTTGTTTTATTTTTGTACTTTCAGGGCAGAATATTCGCAAACTTGTTAAGGATGGGTTTGTTATTAGAAAGCCAATGAAAATTCACTCTCGTGCTCGAGCTCGTCGAGCATTGGAAGCAAAGAGGAAAGGGCGGCACTCTGGATATGGTATGTATTATCTGATGGCAGTTGTTTAGTAGTTGCCAGTGGATACGTGGATACAGTATAAAAGGATCACAGTTTTATAGTTTTTAATTCGTATCTGTAGGCTGTTTCTGTTCTGATATGGGTTTGAATTTTTTATTAATTTGAGTGGCCCTAAACTTTTTCACAACTTCGATGAATATAGGTAAGAGAAAAGGTACACGGGAGGCAAGATTGCCTACTAAGATTTTGTGGATGAGGCGGATGAGAGTTTTACGCCGATTGTTACGTAAGTACAGAGAGTCAAAGAAGATTGACAAGCATATGTACCATGACATGTACATGAAAGTCAAGGGTAATGTCTTCAAGAACAAGCGCGTCTTAATGGAAAGTATTCACAAGTCAAAGGCAGAAAAGGCCAGAGAAAAGACTCTGTCAGACCAGTTTGAAGCAAAACGTGCCAAGAACAAGGCTTCACGTGAAAGGAAGATTGCCAGGAGGGAAGAGCGGTTGGCTCAGGTATATTTGTCTCTATGGGGAGAATTTTTTTTTTTTTTTTTTTTCCATCTTCTTGTCAGCAATTGGACTTAATTGATTATGAGGCGTGAAATGGAAAATTTGTCTATAAAATTGTAAAACTTGATGAGAACATTAAATGAGATTATAAGAATTTGTTTTGTTTGTACTTTATTTCTGTTAATAACCTTTGATATGTATGGGAAACAGGGTCCGACTGAGACCACACCGACACCTACACAAACGGCTCCAGAGTAATTATCTAGACCAAATTTTGAAATTTATTAGTTGACTGTAATTTTATGGAACAGATTTTTATAATACATAGCATATACCTCTCCTTTTTAATCTTGGTGAAAGAACTAGCTAATTCATTCTCTGATTCTTCAGGGTATCAAAGAAGTCAAAGAAGTGAGGGGGCAGAATTCTTCCAAGTCACGAGGGAATGATTTTTTTGTGGGGCTTCTATGGTTCACCTCCCAAAGGAGTAATAGGGAATCAACTGAAGTTTTCTGTTTAAACTAGCAAGAAGATTCTGTAGCAGGGTCTCTTTACTACATTCAGAACTGAGAGTGGGGCATCATCTCATCTCTAAAAGATGATGCCATAGCTTTATATTTTATTGATTGAACGTGTTTTGGCAAATAACCATTAATGGAATGGATTGAGTTCCTGCTTATCCTGTATTTCTGGTGACAAGCCTTTCTTTTAAAAAATATCCAGTATTTTTGGCTGTTTTCTACCATTGGATTTAGGTAGGTTGTACAAGTAGATAGCTGAACTTATTTAACACTTGGAAAATTATATTTAATGTTACAATTGTTATATGTGGAGCTTTTCCAGCCTTATCTGTAAGTTGATAACTGCGAATGCTAAAAATGACTGGCATAACGGAACTTCATTGTACAGGTGAAGCTTTTCATACGTTTCAATCACTGATACACGTTCTATATCTTATCTAAAATTACGGAATTACTTCTGAAAACAATTACACCTGCCCTGGTAGGTGAAGCTAGTGCCTTTCATTGGCTAGCCTTTTTCAGAAGTAACTTTGTTATTTTATATTTGTTGTAGGACGTGTATCGGTAATTGAAAACTGCCTGAAGCTATGCTTCTTTGCATTTGTTTGTTTGTTGAACGTGTGCTGTTGGGTTAGAAGCAACGTTGAGCATGAATATACAGGCCTAGAAATAGAAACTGGCTACTCAAGTATATGCATTATCAGCTGTGAAAGGAGTGAACAAATGCATATACCGGAAAAGAAAAGATTAAAAGAAAAGTTAAATCTTAATTTAAAAGGTTACACAACATGCATAGATATGTTCTCATATAATTAGTATAGCATCCGTTATGCGTGGAAATATTCTCATGTATTTTCATAATTGGAATTCATTCATCTACATTTTTACACTAGTATTGTGAAGTTTTGGAATTTCATATTTTTATTTTACAGTGGAAGATGTCTGTATCTCACTCTTTTTGAACATGTCATAGGAATGCATCGGGGTTTTTTTGTTGATGCATAGGGGAAAATTGTGTGGGGTTCGGCGAAATTTTGGACTCATTAGAAATTTCGCAGGATCGCATTCGGACTGTTTTTGGTTCTGATGCATCCGTGGCGTTGACTTGTGATCCTTTGCATACTGATAATTGTTTGTGGGTTGGCAAAACTTGTGGGTCTTTTTAAATTTCATACAAATGTGCTGGGACTGGTTTTGGTTGATGCACTCTGGGAGCTGGCTAGACTCGTGATCTTTTGAATGTATTCTGTAATTTGGTACTTAGTGCTATCATTTATTTTGGTTTTCAAACATAATATGGTGCTCTACAAGGATAAATGCGGGAACAGGTTGGCTCCCAGACTGATTTTTTGAAATATTTTGTAATTTGGTACCGTATCATTTGTTTATGTTTTCAATGATAATCTAGTGTCCTACCGGGATCAGTACGTGGCAACAGGCTTTTGTAATTTCAATTACATCTATGTGTCGTAAAACTTCATAATTTGTCTGCCAGACGAGTTTGATGCTTTTGTGAGTTTTGATACACCTTAACTTGGCAATGGTATTTTTTATTATCCGATATAGTTGCCCGCATCACATACACAGATTGGACATATACAATTTGGAAAGCTTATGGCACGTTGCTCCGGAAGTACAGCAATAAGTGAGAAGTTTGTTCTTTTGATGTTGGTAGAGTTTTTGTTATTTAATTCAATTCCTGGCAACGAGTTTTGATACGCCTTATCAAACGTGTCAACAGTATTATTTATTATCCGACTTGGTCACCCACAGATGCATCGATTGGAAATATACAAATATTTTGAAGCGTATGTCATATTGCTGAAGAAGTAGATCAATATTTAGAAGTTCTTTTGTTTTATTATATTTGAACACTTCGGAAAGTAAAATCGATGTTTTATTATATTGACACTTTGGAAAATAAAATCGATGACCAGATACATTTAAAACATGTGTTGCTCAAGAAGCGGAACACTGTGATAAGTTAGTTCTTTGTTTATTTTTTGTTGTTGTGATAGAGAAAAATGATGCTATAAGAAATGTGTACAGAGAAATGCATACAGGAAGGTAGGTTGAGTGCAGAGAAATGCATACAGGAAGGTAGGTTGAGTGAATGTTTATATTGTTGAATTTTTGAAAGTAGATTGAGTGAATATTTATATTGTTGAGTTTTTGTAGTTATGGTTGGTTTTCATAAAGGTAGGTTGAGTGAATGTTTATATTGTTGAATTTTTGAAAGTAGATTGAATGAATATTTATATTGTTGAGTTTTTGTAGTTATGGTTGGTTTTCATAATTTATATTTAGCTATTGTAATGTATAATAAATTTGTGAAACATGTTCTTCATGTCATTTTCATTGTTAAGTTTTGAAAGAATTTATGCAAGGCATGAAGGTAGGTTGAGTGAATGTTTATATGGTTGAATTTTTGTAGTTATGGTTGGTTTTCATAATTTATATTTTAGCTATGGTACTGTATAATAAATTTGTAAAACATGCTCTTCATGTCATCTTCATTGTCAAGTCTTTGAAAGAATTTATGTAAGGCATGTTCTGCATGTCAGATTTAAAAGATAAAATTTTGAAAGCTGAAATTTGAAATTTGAATTTTTTTTTTCCAAACTAGTAAATTCTGCACTCCCTCAAGTCAAGTTGGCCCTATTGAAGAGAGACACCCATTTAAGACAGACAAATCACTATATATAGAGCATTCAACCTCTCCCACAAGGCCCCATTCAGCCTCACACAAGAAAGACATCTTTTGGGCCTCCAAGCGAAGGACAAATAGGACAAAGATCCTCTCTAACTTGAGGAGGTTGAGTTTTTGGGCACATTTTGGGAGGCTGAAATTTGACCTAATGTAGATTAGAGGGTAGAAGTTTGACTTGACTTGACTAGAAGTTTGCTTGACCAGGTTTGATCAATAGCTTGCTGGTTAGTTGGAGAGATGTATCTATTGTTACACTCAAGAATTTATCTGAGGAAAAAGTTGTTGGGTTTAGGGGTTTTTTTCCGGAGTAAATCTTATGTTCTCTTTGTGCTTTGCGATCTATATTGTCCTTGTGGTTTTATGGTTGAATTTTTAAAGTGTAATTGCTTATTGATAAATTAGAATTATTAAAAGATCTACAACGTTTGAAGTAATTATCAATATTTCAGAAAATTGTGTTTGAATCTATTGCACTTGAAAAATCAACAGAGTATTGGAGCTTTGGTGATGGAAATGGCATTGTGATCACTCTTAAAGAACTTGTAAAAGGAAGAGCATTGAAGATCTCATCTACTATCTAGTTTCTTATTAGGACTTGGAGAGTAAGGATTGATCTTCTCCTTTCAAAGGATGATTTTTTTGAGATTGTGAAAGGTAAGAATGATTTTTTAGAGGTTGTGAAAGGTAAGGTTACTAAGCTGAAAGGTAAGGTTACTAAGCTTGCAGATAATGGTTTTAATTATGGGGGAAAAATAATATGAGAAGGATGACGTCAATGTTAGAAGCATCATTGTGGACTCTATCATAGATCACTTGATCCCTTATGTTGCAAATCTTGAATCTTCAAAGCAGATGCATGATGCCCTAGTTGGATTATACACTATCAACAACATTGGTCAAGCAATGAGCATGAAGAATGAGCTTTGTGATGTTAGAATGATAAAAAATAATATTATAGCTTTGTATATCATGAGGATTTTTCAATTAATAGATCAATTTGAAGCAATTGATGAAATCATTTTTGAAAAGGAACTAGTGACCACAACACTTGATGGTCTACTTGATTCATGGGACTCTTTTGCATCAGGTATATGTGCTAGAAAAGCTCCAAAGTTTGAAGAACTATGCACTGCTTGTACTCTAGAAGAATCTCAACTCATCAAAAGGAAAGATTTAAAAATTTGAAGGCAACACAAGCATATCCAACACGTTTCAAGAAGGTTGGAGGAAGAAAGTTGGTTTCCAAAGAAGAAATGAAGAAGAGCTGCTCAAGGAAAGAGAGATATGTCAGTGCAATGCTATCATTGTCACAAATTTGGTCACTATAAGCATGATTGTCTTGAAAGATCAAATGATAAGAAGAGGGAAATATGCATGCCACTACGACAAAGTTTGAAGAACTTCCAAAAGAGACCCAAGAATGAAGATTTAGGTAACAAATATTTCTTTTATTTTTTGCTCTTGCATGTTTTATTGCAAGTGGTGATGATTTGTGGCTAGTAGATAGTGGTGCCTTAAGATGCATGATGAGAGATTGTGACTTCACAAGTCTATTGGAAGGGAGACTATTTCAAAAGGTAGAACTTGGAGACAACAATTATGCAATAAAAGGCATTGGGAAGACTTCATTGCGTTGGAATTAGATGAAAACGTTCATTTTAGTAACATTCTATATGTACCAGGTTTGAAAGAGAATTTGGTTTCCATTTCATGCTTGGAAGATACAAGGGAGATAGAGTAGCATTTGTTGATGGCGAAGTTCTTGTATGGCTCAAGGGTTCTACTATAAATTTTGCTAGAGTAATTGGAGCTTGTAAAGACTCTTAAAGCAACCTACTCGAACATTAGTGCATAATGACATCATTCCATGTGAACTTTGGCATAGAAGATATGCACACCTTCACTAAAGAGCTTTCTTGCCTTAAAATAGATGGTTCCAGGTGTTAGATTTGCAGGTAGAACATGAACAAGTCTGTAAAGGATGTGCATTGGTAAGAATGTTAAGAAGCTCTTTCCAAGTAGCAAAATAGGTCGAAAGAAATTTTGGATCTAGTTCATGATGATGTGTGGGCCAACACTAGTGAAATCTCTTGGAGGCTCTTTGAACTATGTAACCTTTATTGATGACTTCTCTTGCAAGATAGAGATAGAGGACAAAGTATTTGACAAGTTTCAAGAATTCAAGGTTGAAGTGGAAAACTTTAAGGGAAAAAAATCAAGATCTTGAGATATGATAATAGAGAAGAATACACCTCCAAGGAGCTCATTCCCTTTTGTAAAGAAGCTAGGAGGAAGTTGATAGTCCCTTACAATCCACACTAAAATGGAGTTGTTGAAAGAAAGAATAGAACCATCAAAGAATCTGTCAAGACAATGATGCGTGATTAAGATTTGCCTATGTTTTTATGGAGTGAAGCCATTTATGGCAGTGGTCTATATTCAAAATAGAAGTCCTCGTCGAATTTCGAAAGACAAGACTCTTGGAGAATCATTCACCAGACAGAAACCACAGATTGGTCATTTGAGAATATTTGGTTGTATTGTTTATATCCATGTACTTAAAAATAAGAGAAAGAAGATAGATCCCTAAGGAATGAAAGGAATATTTGTTGGATATAGTGAGTCATCGAAGGCTTATATAATCTATGTTTTAGAACAAAGACATGTTGAAGTTAGCAAAGATGTGACCTTTGATGAGAATGTTGCCTATTGGAAGTCTAAAGAAGTTCCAATGGATTCTAATGAGGATGAAGAACATGAAACTCCCAAGGAAGGAGGTTTTAATCCATCAAATGATTCAAAACATCCCATAGATCATAAAGAAGAGCCAAAGGCGCCTAGTGAACCAATGGATCTGATTGTTGTTGCCGAGATTAGGAAGATGCCAACTTAGCTTAGATCTACCTTGCAGGAAGTAGAAAGACATGCAACACCACGTGGCTCCTTTAGGAAAGCAAGAGACCAAAGAGGTATTTTGGTTATGCAACATTAATAACTAATCTTATTGATCTTGAACCTTCCATATATGAAGAAGCAACTAGCTAGCAAGTTTGGAAGGATGCAATGCTAGAAGAATACCAATCAATCATGAAGAATGATGTTTGGGAGATTGTGCCAAGACTTGAAGAGAAATCCGTGGTCACCTGCAAATGGATATACAATATCAAACATGCATTAGATAACAATATTGACAAGTACAAGGCAAGATTTGTGGCTAGAGGGTTCTCTTAGAAAGAAGAAGACTATAATGAGACTTTTGCTTCGATTGCCAGGTCCACTACCATTAGATCTATCATTTCTATTTCATTTCCTAAGTTGGAATTTACAATAAATGGATGTAAAGACCGCTTTCCTCAATGGTTTGATTGAAGAAGTGTACATAGAGCAACCTCAATGTTCTGTGGTTCAAAAAATAGAATCTCACATTTGTAGATTGAAAAAAACATTGTATGGACTTAAGCAAGCTCATAGAGCCCGCTATTCTCAAATTAACAACTACTTGGCTTCTCCAAAAGTGATGCTGATCCAAACCTGTATAACAAGGTTCAGAAAAATGAACCTGCAATTCTATTATTGTATGTTGATGATTTATTTCTAACAAGCGTGGAGCATCTCATTGTTCGAAGTAAGAGGGAGCTAGTTTCTGAACTCGATATGAAGGATCTTGGTTTAATGCACTACTATTTAGGGCTAGAAGTATTGCAAAAGCTTGGTGAAATCTTCCTTGGTCAAGGAAATTTTGTTATGAAGATTCTGTAGAACTTTGCTATGATGGACTGTAAATCTATAACAACTCCCATGGTGACAAATATGAGAAAGTTGATTGAATTCGAGTCAGATTTGGTAGATCTATCTATGTACATGAAGCCAATGAATACTCTAAGCCAGTTCCAAGTGGAACCAAGACACGATCATTGGATTGCAACGAAGCATGTGCTTGCGCTGATCGTGATATATTGTCTTAATCAAAGTTGTGTGACGCTGATAGAGAATCCAGTTTTCCAAGACAGGTTGAAGCACATTGAGATTAAGTACCACTCCATTCGTGACATGGTGCAGAAGGAGAAATGAAGCTCTACTGTGCATCCACTGATGAACAAATTGTTGATATTCTTACAAAACCTTTGTCCAGAGTGAAGTTTGTCTACTTCAAGGACAAGCCTGGACTTGTTGAGAATGCCTCTTCTTGAGAGAGAGTTCTGATGATATAACATCATGGATTGACATTCTCCTTGTGTCATGTGTATTGACCCAAATTAGGGAGAATGATTTGACAGAGGACTGACATTCTTCTTGTGTCTATTATGTTGACCCGAATGAGGAAGAATGGTCTTGGAGCATTAGATTCATTTAGCATCAGGCCTCAAATTACTTAGTGAGAGTGTGGCATTTGGATATTTGCCATGTGTCAAAGATATTGACTTGAATGATGGTGGAGCAAGACTAGTCTGGATGCCATGTGTTAGGTACCAACCCGAATTATGGTGACTAATTGATGTTAAATGATATACCATGTGTTTGAAGTACTAATCTGAATTATGGTGAGGAGATACCATAGGTCTAAATTATTGACCCGGAGCACGGTGAGGATGTCCCATGTGTTTGAAGTGCTCACCCAGATTATGGTGATGATACACCAATGGTTTGAGGTACTAACTCGTATTATGGTAACTTGTTGATGCTGTTGATTTATCATGTGTCAAAGATGTTTGACCTGATTATGGTAATTGGTTGATGCTATTGCTTTACCATGTGTCACAATTGTGACTTGATTATGGTGATGAATTGTTATAACATTTTCTTAGAGAAATTTGTTCACAAAAGAGCATGTATAGTCATTATGAATACCTCCATAGCTAAGAGGGAGCATTGAATTTTGTAGCTATGGTTAGTCTTCATAATTTATAAATCAGCGCTTGTAATGTATAATGAATTTATAAGACATGTTCTTCATGTCATTTTGATTGTTTAACCCTTGAAATAATTTATATAAGACATGTTCTTCATGTCATTTTGATTGTTTAACCCTTGAAATAATTTATATAAGACATGTTCTTCATGTCATTTTGATTGTTTAACCCTTGAAATAATTTATATAAGACATGTTCTTCATGTTAAATTTAAAAGAGAATTTTGAATTTTGAATTTTTGGCTACAAACTAGTGAAGTTGGCCTTCCCTCAAGTCAAGTAGGCCCAATGAAGAGACACACCCATTTTGGACAGGAAGATCACTATATATAGAGCATTTGACCTCCTCCACAAGGCACCATTCGACCTCACACAAGAAAGACATCTTCTAGGCATCCAGGTGAAGGACAAAAAGGGCGAAGAAAATGGGCGAAGAACATCTCTCTAACTTGCATGTGTGGGTTTCTCTCTCTCCTAGCTCGCACATTTTTTTTGTGCATCCTATTCTAAGCAGGTCGAAATTCTGGGGAGGTTGAAATTCAACCTTAGGCAGACCAGAGAGGGCAGAAGTTTGACTTGCCTTGCCTTGACTAGAGGGTTTCTTGACTAGGCTTGATCATAGTTTGATGGTCAGTTTGACCTCATAGTTGGCTAGCTACATTAGATATATCTCTTGTTGAATTGAATAATTTCTCTAAGGATGTTGCACTTTCCCCCAAGTGGGGTTTCCTAGGGTAAATCTTGTGTTCTCTGTGTATTTTGTGATCTCTACTATCCTTGTGGTTTTATGGTTGAATTTTTGAAGTGTAATTGCTTAATAATAAACTAGATTTCTTAAAATAAGATCTACATCATTTGAAGTAGTTATCAGTGTTTCAGAAATTGCTTAATGATAAAATAGAATTGTTAAAAGAAGATCTACATCATTTGAAGTAATTATCAATAATTTCAAATATTTGTGGTTATATCTATTGCACTTGAAAAAACAACATATATTTGGGTGGATGAAGAGTTTGTGTTAAAAGCAATGCATAGGTGGGGAAGGTGTACAGATGTAAGTGGATAGGATGTGTATCTTTGGTTAGTTAAATGGTGTTAATGAAATGAATTTAGATTTGCATGCAAGCAAGAAAGATGATGTATTGAAGAAGTGTGTTTGTATCACATTTAAATATATATTGCCCAAGTAGAACAATGTTTGCGAAGTTGGTTATCTTTATTTATTGTCGTGATGCTTGGAAAACAAAAATGACAATAATATACATTTAAAAATTAAACACAGAATTGATAATCATATGCATTTAAATATTAAATGCATGTGGAGCAAATGCTACTAAATTGAAATGTGTGCAAAGAAATGTATATAGGAAGGCAGGTGGTGGAATGAAGGTTTACATTTGCACTTTGAGCTCTTTGGTAATGATGGAGTGAAGGTGACATTTGTGTTGAAGGCAATGTGTAGGTGGTGAGGGTGGTGTGTAGGATGTGTATTTTTGGATGAGTAAAATGATGCTGTAATGAATTGTGCGCTAAAAAATGCTTATAGGAATGAAAGGTAGTTTGGTGAAGGTGTGGTGTATATATCTTTAGTGACTTGTTGGTGAAGATGATAGTGGAATTTGTGAAAGCGAGCAGGGGATTGACCGGGGGGGAGGGGGGGGGGGGGTGGGGTGAAAGTGTGTGATCTTCTCTTTTGTTGACTAAAATGTCACAATATTGAAATGTGTGCACATAAATGCAAAGGAAGGTAGGAAGTGGGGTGAATGTCTGCATTTGTATCTTCAACATCTCAGGAGGGGTGAGGTGGAATTTTTGTTGAAGATGGAGGGTGGAGGTTGGTGGTGAATGTGTACAATTTTATTTAAGGCTATATCTCTAACCATGTGCCTATTGTAAAATGTAACTAGGTTCGGTCTTCACAATGACATGTAATTATGATCTTTGTGAATGATGAAAAGAAGTAAATAAATTTATTTTTGTAATGCCTTGCTTCATGGGTTTCATGAAAAAGAGGTTTATTTTAGATGGCTCCCATTGAGAGCCTTAGGATTTGTCAAAGAGTCAATGTCATGTATAAAGATATGTCAAATTATTCTAGTAAAATAACCCTCCAAAGACAAGCAAAATCCTCCTCTTCCTATGTCGGCCTCAAGATAAATGAAGGAACTCATGTCGCTTCACATTATGGAGACACAATGGTTCATAAAATCACGTCGGCTTATATATTCAGACAAACCACTATATATATCAACCTCGGCCTATTCCTCGGTGAGAATTCAGATATATTTTCTCTGAGTTTTTTGGTGAAAAAGATAGAACTTGGCATGGATAGTGGAAGAATATATTTCACATATCTCTATGATTTCAGATGGGTAATAGAAGAATGAAGTTCAGATGCATATCTCTCTATTTCAAATGGGCAGTAAGGATCTCCACAAAGAAGACAGTTCAAATGTCTCTCTATTTCAGATGGGCAATAACATCTGAAATGACAGTTTGGGTTGACAAAGTGTTAAAGGCAAATCTGATCCCTCTAAATCTCGAATCGCAGTTAAGAAGTTCAGATCTATGTAGTGGATATAATCACAATATATATGCTACCTTGCAATACCTCTGTCTTGGTGTTACATCAAGTGCAGTGAGGCATCATTAATGACATAACAGTTCGTTGTTGGTAATGCTATTATGATAAGGCATTATCTCTATGATAAAGGCTCGTAAAGGAAACATTTTTGTCAAGGCAATGATGAAGATCTTGGTATCAAAGGCAGTAATGAAGATCTCCGTGAAAGAGGAGTCAAGAAGAGGATTGACAAGAGAACGCGTGTCTTGGTCTTGGAATGGATAATAGGTCAAGGATCTTGGTCTTGGTATTCGTCAATTGGAATCTCTATAAGAATAATTGGTGCGGGTTTTCCTCTCAAAGAGTGAGAGGTTTTGGCCCTGGTTCATAGCCTACATGATGTGTCTCTTGTCTATTTATGTTTAGGCATTGGTCAATGCTTGATGAAGAAGAACACTAATAATCTAACAAGAAGAAGATCATAATATAAGGAAGTAAACAACATTCACAAGTAGTCACTAATGAAAGAGAAATCACCTAATGCTAATGCCCTAGATTTCTCAACAACGCCTTCCTTGAAATAAGGGGTGTGAACTTGTGCAAAATGCCAATTGGGTAACTTAACTATGACTTTTTTTTTCCTCTATCATTTTACGATTTTGATGTGGAAAATAAAAACAAGAAGCAATACCCACATTTTATTAATAAACTTTAAATTCATAATGCCACTAAATTTCACCATCTTTAACTTTCATCTCATATATATATATATAAATAAATATAAACTTTTAATATTTTTGTTTTATATGCTTTCTAAATTAGTTTTAATTCATAATATCATTAAATTTCATGTATTTCAAATTGTAATACAATTCTTTTTTATATATGTTATTGAATTTTTATCATGGAATTTCATCCATTCATGTTGGATTCTTAAAACAAAATATCAATTTTTATTCTTATGACAATTATTTTACTCTCTCAGTATGGTATGGATCTTGTTTAAAATCTAATTTATCTGGGTGTAAAGGGTATGGTCTTTGTCAATTATAATGACAATCTCCTATTACAAAATGTTTTATACATGCAATGCATATTTTTAATTACAATGGACACATTTCATATTGATTTGATTGGGCAATGATAAGGGTGTAAAGTTTAGCATGGATTCTACGGGATGTATTTTACATGGTGTTTAACTAATATTTTACTTTTTTGCATTTTTAATAAGCATATAACCCATGGTGCATGCCTTGAATTCGATTGAATAATTAAAATTTTGTTTGGATTAATTTGGCTCATTATGTGGAAGTTGCAAGTTTGAAAGTATTTGATTTCTTGTTTTTGTATCATAGCAAATGAAATTGCAGTGTAGTTACTCGTGCATTGTAAGGGATATACATATTTATCATTCCAAGGAGGGAGATGAATGAAATCTTTCAAATTTAATTTCAATGTATAGCTTTTGTTGCAAGAGATACCTTTATACTATTGTAGGATAGGCATTGAATGAAATGTTTTCACTTGTTGGCTATGTTTTTCTAGTCGATTATAATTTGCGCTTTTTATGTTAAAAAATGCCAATAGTAGGTACAAAAAGCCAAAGCTCCATCCAAAGGATTTTGTTATAATTTGTGTGCAATTTTGTTAAAGAGTAAGTATGAGATACAAAATATGAAAACTCTCCATCCAAAGGGGCTTTATTGTCACTTGGGCACACCTTTTACCTTGACAACAAGGAGAAGGAAAAAATAAATTCCAAGATTTAGATTCTTTGAATCTTCTAAAAAGTTCATTATTCACATCCTTGCCATTTCAATGGATGCTTTCAATCCCTTGCTTAAACATATGGCTATCTCAAAGGATGTTTTCATTCCTAGGAATGTTTACAGGTAAAAGTACGCTTAAGGGGCCAACAATAGAAGGGGCATATTAATCATATAATCATATTCTTAATTGCAGGGGGATATATTAATCACGAAAGAAGACATTAATAATGTTTAAGTAAGAAGCATTTTGTTTGATATCTTAATGTTATTATTTCACTTAATTTTTATTTTTTGATTAAATTTTATATTTTCAATTTTAATTTTAATTTATTTTTTTTTCATTTTTTAAAAATGTATTTATATATACAATTCATTTTTCCAAGAAAAGCTCTGTAAAAAAATCTTTTAAGTACTTGTGATATATGTAATTTATGGATGGTAGTTTCGAAAATGGTGGACATTAATTAGAATGCTTAAACTCAAGGAATAGGGAGAGTCAAAGTTGTGACCTACTAACTTGGCTCAAAAGTCAATCATTCTAACCCTAGAGGTTAACAAAATGTTTGTAACATTTTTTCCCCACCCCTTAATACTTAAATGAGAGTGGGATGATTGGTACCTTTCCAAGACCAACAGGTCCACTAGAGGAAAATATGTCGCAAGAAAGGTTGAAATTAGATGTGGAGGATAATGATACCTATTATCTACTAAATATAATTGATAATATGCAATAGAATATTAATGGACATTGACATTCCTCTAGGTGGTATCATAACTTTAGACCAATAATAACAACCTTGTTTGCATTAATGTGACTCACTATGTGGAAGTTGCAACTTTGAAAACATTTTATTTCTTCTTTTTATATCATAGCAAATACAATTGAAATATAGTTACTTGTGCATTGAAAGTGTGTGATCTTCTCTTTTGTTGACTAAAATGTCACAATATTGAAATGTGTGCACATAAATGCAAAGGAAGGTGGGAAGTGGGGTGAATGTCTGCATTTGTATCTTCAACATCTTAGGAGGGGTGAAGGTGGAATTTTTGTTGAATATGGAGGGTGGAGGTTGGTGGTGAATGTGTACAATTTTATTTAAGGCTATATCTCTAACCATGTGCCTGTTGTAAAATGTAACTAGGTTCGGTCTTCACAATGACATGTAATTATGATCTTTGTAAACGATAAAAAGAAGTAAATAAATTTATTTTTGTAATGCCTTGCTTCATGGGTTTCATGAGAAAGAGGTTTATTTTAGATGGCTCCCATTGAGAGCCTTAGGATTTTTCAAAGAGTCAATGTCATGTATAAAGATATGTCAAATGTATTCTAGTAAAATAACCCTCCAAAGACAAGCAAAATCCTCGTCTTCCTATGTCGGCCTCAAGATAAATGAAGGAACTCATGTCGGCTCACATTATGGAGACACACCGGTTCATAAACTCATGTCGGCTTATATATTCAGACAAACCACTATATATAGCAACCTCGGCCTATTCCTCAGTGAGAATTCAGATATATTTACTCTGTGTTTTTTGGTGAAAAAGATAGAACTTCGCATGGATAGTGGAAGAATATATTTCGCATATCTCTGTGATTTCAGATGGTTAATAGAAGAATGAAGTTAAGATGCATATCTCTCTATTTCAGAAGGGCAATAACATATGAAATGACAGTTTGGGTTAACAAAGTGTTAAAGGGAAATTAGATCCCTCTAAATCTCGAATCGTAGTTAAGAAGTTCAGATCTATGTAGTGGATATAATCATAGTATATATGCTACCTTGCAATACCTCTGTCTCGGTGTTACATCAAGTGCGGTGAGGCATCATAATGACATAACAGTTCGTTGTTGGTAATATTATTATGAGAAGGCATTATCTCTATGATAAAGGCTTGCAAAGGAAACATTGTTGTCAATGCAGTGATGAAGATCTTGGTATCAAAGGCAATAACGAAGATCTCCGTGAAAGAGGAGTCAAGAAGAGGATTGAAAAGAGAACGCGTCTCTTGGTCTTGGAGTGGATAATAGGTCAAGGATCTTGGTCTTGGTATTTGTCAATTGAAATCTCTATAAGAATAATTGGTGCGGGTTTTCCTCTCAAAGAGTGAGAGGTTTTGGCCCTGGCTCATAGCTTACATGATGTGTCTCTTATCTATTTATGTTTATGCATTGGTCAACGCTTGATGAAGAAGAACACTAATAATCTAACAAGAAGAAGATCATAATCTAAGGAAGTAAACAACATTCACAAGTAGTCATTAACGAAAGAGAAATCACCTAATGCTAATGTCCTAGATTTCTCAACAACGCCTTCCTTGAAATAAGGGGTGTGAATTTTTACAAAATGCCAATTGGGTAACTTAACTATGAATTTTTTCCTTTATCATTTTACGATTTTGATGTGGAAAATAAAAACAAGAGGCAATACCCACATTGTATTAATAAACTTTAATTTCATGATGCCACTAAATTTCACCATCTTTAACTTTCATCTATATATATATAAACTTTTAATATTTTTGCTTTATATGCTTTCTAAATTAATTTTAATTCATAATATCATTAAATTTCTTGTATTTCAAATTGTAATACAATTCTTTTTTGTATATGTTATTGAATTTTTATCACGAAAGTTCATCCATTCATGTTGGATTCTTAAAAGAAGATACCCATTTTTATTCTTATGACCTTTATTTTACTCTCTCAGATTTGTATGGATCTTGTTGATAATCTAATTTATCTTGGTGTAAATCTTAGCTTGGGATGGGGTATGCTCTTTGTTAATTATAACGACAATCTCCTATTACAAAATGTTTTATACATGCAATGCATATTTTTAATTACAATGGAAACATTTCATATTGATTTGATTGGGCAATGATAAGGGTGTAAAGTTTAGCATGGATTCTACGAGATGTATTTTACATGGTGTTTAATTGATATTTTACATTTTTGCATTTTTAATAACCATATAACCCATGGTGCATGCCTTGAATTCGATTGAATAATTAAAATTTTGTTTGGATTAATTTGGCTCATTATGTGGAAGTTGCAAGTTTGAAAGTATTTGATTTCTTGTTTTTGTATCATAGCAAATGCAATTGCAGTATAGCTACTCGTGCATTGTAAGGGACATACATATTTATCATTCCAAGGAGGGAGATGAATGAAATGTTTCAAATTTAATTTCAATGTATAGCTTGTGTTGCAAGAGATACCTTTATAGTATTGTAGGATAGGCATTGAATGAAATGTTTGCACTTGTTGGCTATGTTTTTCTAATTGATTATAATTTCTGCTTTTATGTTAAAAAATGACAATAGTAGGTACAAAAGGCCAAAGCTCCATCTAAAGGATTTTATTATAATTTGTGTGCAATTTTGTTAAAGAGTAAGTATGAGATACAAAATATGAAAACTCTCCATACAAAGGGGCTTTATTGTCACTTGGGCACACCTTTTACCTTGACAACAAGGAGAAGGAAAAAATAAATTCCAAGATTTAGATTCTTTGAATCTTCTAAAAAGTTCATTATTCACATCCTTTCCATTTCAATGGATGCTTTCAATCCCCTGCTTAAACATATGGCTATCTCAAAGGATGTTTTCATTCCTAGGAATGTTTATAGGTAAAAGTACACTTAAGGGGCCAACAATAGAAGGGGCATATTAATCATATAATCATATTCTTAATTGCAGGGGGATATATTAATCACGAAAGAAGACATTAATAATGTTTAAGGAATTAATAGTTTAAGTAAGAAGCATTTTGTTTGATATCTTAATGTTATTATTTCACTTAAATTTTTTTTGATTAAATTTTATATTTTCAATTTTAATTTTCATTTATTTATTTTTTTCATTTGTTAAAAATGTATTTATATATACAATTCATTTTTCCAAGAAAAGCTCTGTAAAAAATCTTTTAAGTACTTGTGATATATGTAATTTATGGATGGTAGTCTCAAAAATGGTGGACATTAATTAGAATGTTGAAACTCAAGGAATAGGGAGAGTCAAAGTTGGGTCCTACTTACTTGGCTCAAAAGTCAATCATTCTAACCCTAGAGGTTAACAAAATGTTTGTAACATTTTTTCCCCACCCCTTAATACTTAAATGAGAGTGGGATGATTGGTACCTTGCCAACACCAACAGGTCCACTAGAGGAAAATATGTTGCAAGAAAGATTGAAATTAGATGTGGAGGATAATGATACCTATTATCTACTAAATCTAATTGATAATATGCAATTTAATATTTAATGGACATTGACATTCCTCTAGGTGCTATCATAACTTTAGACCAATGATAACAACCTTAATTGCATTAATGTGACTCACTATGTGGAAGTTGCAACTTTGAAAACATTTTATTTCTTCTTTTTATCTCATAGCAAATACAATTGAAATATAGTTACTTGTGCATTGAAAGTGTGCAATTTTCTCTTTTGTTGACTAAAATGTCACAATATTGAAATGTGTGCACATAAATGCAAAGGAAGGTAGGAAGTGGGGTGAATGTCTGCATTTGTATCTTCAACATCTTAGGAGGGGTGAAGGTGGAATTTTTGTTGAAGATGGAGGGTGGAGGTTGGTGGTGAATGTGTACAATTTTATTTAAGGCTATATCTCTAACCATGTGCCTGTTGTAAAATGTAACAAGGTTTGGTCTTAACAATGACATTTAATTATGATCTTTGTAAACGATGAAAAGAAGTAAATAAATTTATTTTTGTAATGCCTTGCTTTATAGGTTTCATGAGAAAGAGGTTTATTTTAGATGGCTCCCATTGAGAGCCTTAGGATTTGTCAAAGAGTCAATGTCATGTATAAAGATATGTCAAATGTATTATAGTAAAATAACCCTCCAAAGACAAACAAAATCCTCCTCTTCCTATGTCGGCCTCAAAATAAATGAAGGAAGTCATGTCGCTCACATTATGGAGACACAACAGTTCATAAAATCATGTCGGCTTATATATTTGGACAAACCACTATATATATCAACCTCAACCTATTCTTCAGTGTTCAGATATATTTTCTCTGAGTTTTTTGGTGAAAAAGATAGAACTTCGCATGAATAGTGGAAGAATATATTTCACATATCTCTATGATTTCAGATGGGTAATAGAAGAATGAAGTTCAGATGCATATCTCTCTATTTCAGATGGGTAGTAAGGATCTCCACAGAGAAGACAGTTCAAATGTCTCTCTATTTCAGATGGGCAATAACATATGAAATGACAGTTTGGGTTGACAAAGTGTTAAAGGGAAATCAGATCCCTCTAAATCTCGAATCACAGTTAAGAAGTTCAGATCTATGTAGTGGATATAATCACAGTATAGATGCTACCTTGCAATACCTCTATCTCGGTGTTACATCAAGTGCAGTGAGGCATCATTAATGACATAATAGTTCGTTGTTGGTAATACTATTATGATAAGGCATTATCTCTATGATAAAGGCTCATAAAGGAAACATTGTTTTCAAGGCAGTGATGAAGATCTTGGTATCAAAGGCAATAATGAAGATCTCCATGAAAGAGGAGTCAAGAAGAGGATTGAAAAGAGAACACGTGTCTTGGTCTTGGAGTGGATAATAGGTCAAGAATCTTGGTCTTGGTATTCATCAATTGGAATCTCTATAAGAATAATTGGTGCGGGTTTCCTCTCAAAAAGTGAGAGGTTTTGGCCCTGGCTCATAGCCTACATGATGTGTCTCTTGTCTATTTATGTTTATGCATTGGTCAATGCTTGATGAAGAAGAACACTAATAATCTAACAAGAAGAAGATCATAATCTAAGGAAGTAAACAACATTCACAAGCAGTCACTAATGAAAGAGAAATCACCTAATGCCAATGCCCTAGATTTCTCAACAATTCCTTTCTTGAAATAAGGGGTGTGAATTTGTGCAAAATGCCAATTGGGTAACTTAACTATGATTTTTTTTCCTTTATCATTTTACGATTTTGATGTGGAAAATAAAAACAAGAGGCAATACCCACATTTTATTAATAAACTTTAAATTCATGATGCCACTAAATTTCACCATCTTTAACTTTCATCTCATATATATATATATATATATATATATATATATATATTAACTTTTGATATTTTTGCTTTATATGCTTTCTAAATTAATTTGAATTCATAATATCATTAAATTTCATGTATTTCAAATTGTAATACAATTATTTTTTATATATGTTATTGAATTTCTATCATGGAAGTTCATTCATACATGTTGGATTCTTAAAAGAAAATATCAATTTTTATTCTTATGACAATTATTTTACTCTCTCAGTATTGTATGGATCTTGTTTATAATCTAATTTATCTTGGTGTAAATCTTAGCTTGGGATGGGGTATGCTCTTTGTCAATTATAATGGCAATCTCCTATTACAAAATGTTTTATACATGCATTGCATATTTTTAATTACTTTGGACACATTTCATATTTATTTGATTGGGCAATGATAAGGGTGTAAAGTTTAGCATGGATTCTACGGGATGTATTTTACATGGTGTTTAACTGATATTTTACTTTTTTTGCATTTTTAATAAGCATATAACCCATGGTGCATACCTTGAATTGGATTGAACAATTAAAATTTTGTTTGGATTAATTTGGCTCATTATGTGAAGTTGCAAGTTTGAAAGTATTTGATTTCTTGTTTTTGTATCATAGCAAATGCAACTGCAGTATAGCTACTCGTGCATTGTAAGGGACATACATATTTATCATTCCAAGGAGGGAGATGATTGAAATGTTTCAAATTTAATTTCAATGTATAGCTTGTGTTGCAAGAGATACCTTTATAGTATTGTAGGATAGGCATCGAATGAAATGTTTGCACTTGTTGGCTATGTTTTTCTAGTTGATTATAATTTGCGCTTTTATGTTAAAAAATGACAATAATAGGTACAAAAAGCTAATGCTCCATCTAAAGGATTTTGTTATAATTTGTATGCAATTTTGTTAAAGAGTAAGTATGAGATACAAAATAGGAAAACTCTCCATCCAAAGGGGTTTTATTGTCACTTGGGCACACCTTTTACCTTGACAACAAGGAGAAGGAAAAAATAAATTCCAAGGTTTAGATTCTTTGAATCTTCTAAAAAGTTCATTATTTCACATCCTTGCCATCTCAGTGGATGCTTTCAATCCCCTGCTTAAACATATGGCTATTTTAAAGGATGTTTTCATTCCTAGGAATATTTACAGGTAAAAGTACGCTTAAGGGGCCAACAATAGAAGGAGCATATTAATCATATAATCATATTCTTAAATGCAGGGGGATATATTAATCACGAAAGAAGACATTAATAATGTTTAAGTAATTAATAGTTTAAGTAAGAAGCATTTATTTCACTTAATTTTTATTTATTTTTTGATTAAATTTTATATTTTCAATTTTAATTTTCTATATATATATATATATATATTATTTATTATTATTATTATTTTTTTTTTTAACAATTCGTTTTTCCAAGAAAAGCTCTGTAAAAGAATCTTTTAAGTACTTGTGATATATGTAATTTATGGATGGTAGTCTCGAAAATGGTGGACATTAATTAGAATTATTAAACTCAAGGAATAGGGAGAGTCAAATTTGGGACCTACTAACTTGGCTCAAAGTCAATCATTCTAACCCTAGAGGTTAACAAAATGTTTGTAACATTTTTTCGCCACCCCTTAATACTTAAATGAGAGTGGGATGATTGGTACCTTGCCAACACGAGCAAGTCCACTAGAGGAAAATATGTTGCAAGAAAGATTGAAATTAGATGTGGAGGTTAATGATACCTATTATCTACTAAATCTAATTGATAATATGCAATTTAATATTTAATGGACATTGAAATTCCTCTAGGTGCTATCATAACTTTAGACCAATAATAACAACCTTGTTTGCATTAATGTGACTCACTATGTGGAAGTTGCAACTTTGAAAACATTTTATTTCTTGTTTTTATATCATAGCAAATAAAATTGAAATACAATTACTTGTGCATTGTAAGGGACACAAATGTTTATCATCCCAAGAAGGTGGATGAATGAAATGTTTCAAATTTAATGTATTTTGGCATGTTTGACAAGGACTTAAACTGATACAAAATTGAATATAGCTAGGGATATTCTCCTATAACATGTTGTATTTGATAGTCTATTTATTTTAATTTTTCGTAGAAGTTTTACCATTTAACCATGGGGTTTTGTACATTGAGGAATAATGATAAACTCATTCCAAGAACCTATAGTTTGAGAAGTTGTTTAAATTGATTAGGTACCTTTCCATTCTTGATAAGTATTTAAAGCTCAATTTTAAATTCAGTAATCCATTTAACTTTTGTCTATACTGATTGATTTTGCAATTTAATTAACCCATTAATTAGGGTGTAATTTTCTATAATGATATGCATGACATTGCCATAATACTGACATAGTGTGGTGATAATGAGAAGAATTATTGTGTGCACTTGGTGGTTGCTATGGTTAAAGATTTTGCAGTGAGGGAAGGGGCTATTTGTAGGATCTCTTGGAGAAAAACCATTACTTGAGGTTAATTAGGGGATAATTCTTAGTGTTTTTTTCCTTACAAAAACTTGATAGATCACAATATGTTGTTAATTATTGAAATTTAAATTACTCGTATGATGCTATATATTATTAGGTGACTTTTAATGTTTTATGATGTTTTTTGACTTCAAATGTGAAGATTTTTATTATCTAGATAATCACTCAAAAACTTTGCCCAAGCCCATGAAATTGTAGTAATTACTTATCATTTTTTTTTTAACTTTAAATTATTATTATTATTATTTTATTATTTTTATTATTTTTACTTTAAATTATTATTATTATTATTTTTTATTTTCGTTTTTGTTTTTTTATTTTTATTTTTTTTATTTTTTTATTTTAATTTTTTTTTTTTTCAAAGTGAAAAAGTAATCATTTTTATTATAAAAAGAGTACCCGTCTACAACAATTGGTTAAGGTAATTTGTATAGATTTGTTATAATGTCTTTCACAACCTCTTTAGTTCCATCTACTCTCGTAGGTAAGTAATACCAAAAAAAATCTCTACAATATTGTTTGATTACAAAAATGAACACCTTACATTGTGCAAGGGTTGTATGCCTTTCTCATGTGTCCTTTTCTGGGGCTTCTTATATAAAACAACTTCACCTCAAATTTATATTCTCAAAAATAAAATTCTAATTTTGGGTAGAGAAACATCCTCTATGGAATTCCCTATGAGCATTGTACTTGGAGTTACTTGGACATTTTTTTCTAAATTGTGTACTTCATTGTTGAATTCTTTGTATAAATGCATAAATGAAATATGTTGAAATTTGTAGCGTTTTTCTCTTACCTTTCAAATGAAAACATGACACACAATTTTTATTTGCAGTGTGGATTGCTTTATCCAATTTATGATGATTTCAGAGTCTTCTAATATTGCTAGTGCTTTAATACCTACATCCCATGCTAAGTCCAATAATTTATGTACTACTACCAATTTGACCTTCTTGTTTTTTGTTCTTCCAATTCCAAACTTGAGAGATAAGTTTATTTCCAAGGGTAATATCAGCCAACCTCCAACACCACTAATACCTATATTTCCTTTGAAGCCTTGTTAAAATAACCTTTGCTTAAAGTGGGATCAAAATCTAGAGAGATTACGATATGAGGAGGTTTGGGAGTCTTGTATGGAGGTGAGGAGAGTTTGCTTGCCTTCAATTTATGGTAAATCATGCCGATGTTGGGATTTTATCTTTGAAAAACAATTTCATTTCTTGCAAGCCATAGAGACCAAAGCATCTCAAATGCTAGTATTGTGTCCTTCACCACAATATGTTTCAACAACTATTCTTAAGCCTCTTTAATGTCACCACTTGTTCACTAAATTAGTTTTTTGCATAATATTTGAGCTATTGATAAAATCTCCTTAAAAAATTGGAAATGGATCAATATATGAGATATCATCTCTTCTTGTTCCCCACATACTAGGCACAAATTTCAACCATAACAAATTGGCAATGGATCAACCATTGAGGTGTCATCTCTTCTTGTTCCCCATAGATTGGATATATGTTTGGGCCATTTCACCCATGTATCATTAACATATTCCAAGTTTGTATTACACCTTTAATGGATAGGGATGCATGCATTGGGGTTGATTATTTCCAGTTTTTTGTCCATTTCCATGGTTTTTCACTTGGATGTATGTTGCATTTTGGATTCTGTATCACATTTCCATGTTATATCTTTTGGTCGAAGGATTTTATCTCCATAGATATGGGTATTCATTACTCTTAGAGAAAAGCCCTTGCTTTATTCAAGCCATTGATGTACTCTATCTAGAGTTGCGCTTCATAACTATAAAGCTCTATGACCTATGGATTTTTCCATTATTGTGAACTACTTGTAGGATCTCAATGTTGATGTGACAAACACCCTCCAAAATTTTTCCTCCACTCGAATTTTGGAGCCTCCTTGTGACCCCACAATCCATAGTTCCTTGATTGTTCTTAGTTGCTTCATAATATGTTGATGATTTGCTAAGTGTTTAAGTCTTCTTCTAAGATCCTAAGTATTGAAACCACTTGCTTACACAAGCTTAGCCTTTGATCCATTCATAAGCACACCCTGTTCTAGCAAGCCTAGGAGTCAGTGTGCACCCTAGAAAGTCAAGAATTGCGAAATCGTTGATGATATGCATTGCGTAAATCTTGATAACAATGACTATGCATTACCTAAGGATAATGATTGCAAGGTTCCTTGTGGATGATGACTACACAGTCCTATAGATAATGTTTGCACAATTCTAAATATAGTGCTTGCAAAATTCTAAAGATAGTTCTTGCATGATTTTTGATGACAATTATTGCGCAATTATTAGATACCTAAACTACGCAATCCCTATCGATAGTCAGTGAGAAATTCCAGTTGACATCCCTCCCATTGTTAGTTACAAGTGTACCATCATCCCAATGATTTTTCTCAATTGTTTCTTTTGTGCACCTCCACTTTCACAAGTGTCATTTTCACTTTCATGACTATCATTTTTGCTTGCTTTCACTTTAACAAGTGCCTCTTTTTATTTCTCTTCGCTTTAGCATGTGTCAATTTCACTGTCTTTAGCTTTTTCAAGTGTCATTTTCACTATTTTCTTACTGTCATAAGTGTCACTTTTAACTGTTTGTACTCCTACACGTGTTGTACCTTATCACATTACTAGAGGAATATCTAACACATCCTTCTACATTAGCTGATCATATATATCATAAGAATATGTGTTAGACACTCTCCCACAACTTACTGCACTTTCTAGTTGCACTTGACACTTGTGTCGTAACTTGTATCCTAAATGTCGCAAAGCTATGTTTCAACTGTTACACTTAGAAATAAGTGTCACTTTGCTGTCGTTTCAATAGATGCATGTTTATTTTGGGTGCTAAGTTCTTAATTGTCATGTGGTTGATCGATTATAAGTGTGTTATCATGAGCAAACCTTGTTACATGTTCTTGCTTAATCTTTTGTTTCACTGATCCCACACTTAGTCAATTTTTGAAGTGTTCTTCTCTTCGAAATTTTCTTGACCAACCGCTCATCATCTTGCCTTCCTGAACTGTGCACTACATTTTCTTAGTCCATATTGTTATCGGGAAATCTAGTGTCCACTCGGAGCTGCTAGTCCCACTAAGACTGGTAGCTATCTTAGAAACAAACAAACTAAAACTACTTTCTTTTTCCTTTATGAGAAGTAGATAAGAGGGGAATGAAGGACACCAACCTCAGTCTTGCGCTTGGTTCCTTGCTCGGTTCCTCTCCCTTCTGACAGATCCTTGCCGCTTCTCCTTCGTCTACCCAGCTTCAAAGAGTACCTGTGGAATCAAGGCAGCATAATACTATCGAAGAACAGAGATCTACAATCATAAACAATATAGGACCAGATATATATTGACCACACAAATGCATATATCATCAAAAATACAAGAATGTGGAGGAAAACTTGAATAGATTTATTAATATCAAGAATAGAAAAGAGGATTACAACGAATTGTTCTGACCCAACGTCATCCTCCCAGTATGAAAGCCCTTCTTCACCTCATGGAAAGCTTAGATCACCCAACACTATGATGTTCCACCAAGAAACCAACAACACTTCCTTACAAGATACAAAATTCCAGCTTCCAGATCTCTAGGATGAGGGATCCATATATAGATGATTGCAGGGGGTGAGTCAGCTTCTGGGATTTTGATTAGTGTCCTCTCTCTGATAGTTCTTGATTCCACTTGGAGATTGATGATCTCTTACTCATCCCTGGGCGAATTCAGAGAGGCAAGTGTCACAGGAGAAGTTTTTGGAAGATTCCATGACGATCCACCTTGCAAACTATCTTTGCCATTTGTCTACTCTCGTCCATCGCACCCTGTAGAAGGCCTTTTCAGTATGCATCACACCCTTTTTCACTGAGCAGGTGGGATGCATCGCACCCTCTGCACTGGGCAGTCTGTATGGTCCAGCTTTGACCAGTTCTGAGCAGTTTTCTGTGGAGAACTTTTGGGAGATGATGTAATTAGTTGACCTTGTTCCTTTAGGGTATGAAACAACACTTTTAGGGACTTAGGAGCCCTTGGTTTATGGACATGTATGATTGGGGTTGCAGTGCCCAAAAATGTCTATAACAGTTGCCCCCTAAAGCATGAGGTCGTTAATCTTTTGATGTCGGGTGAAATGCTTTATCATGAGGATCCGAAGTTTTTTCGCGCTGGAAGGTGACCTGTAATAAGATACAATACAATACATTATCTTCATAATATTTTTCATGATATAGCTGAGGCGGGCATTCCCATGCTCAGCTTTATAAATTCATTTTCATGTACGTGAGACATACAACCGTCTGTGTGGCAGATTGATGATTCTGATAGAGTCACCATCCTTTGATTCAGATGATCATCTGTTCAACAACAATGTACATTTGATGTCTTTATTTTCCTAAATATATCGCATCCCGGATGGATGAAACTAGATCCGGGGTCTTCAAACTCGTCCAATCTTCACTCGGAGTACAAGTCGATCCATGTGAAAGATGTTATGGAGTCAAACATGGAAATAAATCGCCTGATTACCAGCCAATGATGTAAGCTGTTAACAGGCGCGAGAGGAATCACCGATAATGATGATGACCCTCAAGGTACTACAGTACAATTCGCGTGGTGTGAAAAGGGACTTGGTGTCGAACACCACGCAAAATCTTTCGGTCGAAGGCCATTGATGTAAACCTGTCATTGGAACTGAGAAACTTGCCATTGAGGCATGCAAGCTTCAAAGTACTGAAAGGGTTGTTCCTAAGTCGACTTCTTGGATAATGAGCTGATGTCGATGAGAAGTGACCCGTCGTAGGAAGGCCTTAATGAATCCCACATCTACGACATGGAATGGAGTAAATGATTTTTGGAGGTGAAAACGATCTGATGATACAGGGTTCAGGGTGGCGGTCATGAAAGAATGGAGCGTGAATGTATTGCAGCGGATGAGACACAGGTGAATTCTCTGAGCGACTTCTCTTGAACATACCGGTGACACTGACATGGATTGGTAGCGTTAACCCCAGATATGGATGGTGTGATGGACCAATGGTGATATAACCGGTGAACGGAATAACCCAACTCGACTCGGATGGAGTGAAAGTGTCATATTCAAGAGCGACTTGCTACCAATAAAGTTTCTTCAAGTTTTATTCCAAATTTTTCCCCAGTCATTGCTGACCAGTGCCTATTTATTTTTGTCAAGCTTGAGGAGGATAACATATGCTTGTTCTATAATTTTCCCTTCGGGCAAACCCGTCGCTATGTTTTAACGAGCCCAGCGACAGTGAAACTCGTTCTTGTCTATATGGACAAGTTTGTCACTATTCGGTTTTAACGAGTTTAACGACAAAGATAACTCAATCCTTTTCAATTTTAGAGAGTCTGAAAGGGGCGTAAAGGAAACTCCAATAATCCTTTTTTGTCATATAATCCCTTAAGTCCGAAAAAGTATAAATAATACGAAAGGGATGAATTTTCGGTAATTTTAACGAGCCGAACAACACAAGCGCTCGATCTTTTTGTGTAATAATCCCTCAGGTCTAAAAAGATTAAAATCTAGAGGAGATATAGCACTTCCGGTCGCTTTAACGAGCTGGAGAGGCCAATCGCTCGACAATCTTTTCATATTTTACGAGTCAGATGAAAAGAGCTTAAAGGAGACTCATCTTTTTGAGGAATGAGTGATAATTTCAGGTAGCAGCTGATTCCAGGTAAGGTTTGGAATTTTCCATTCACGGCAGTGTCACAAGGATGGCTAACAGGATCACTCTTCGCAGCTGTTCCTCAAAAGGGGTAAACAATCAAATGGAGGTGAATGATTGGCTAAAACAGAGTGGAGGTGATGGTAAGAACACGACCAGGGCTCAAAAAGCTGATGATAATGCATTCACAATGGTTATTTACTGGAAATTGGTTCATTTTTTAATGAGCTTAAACTCTGGGGGAATGTTTTCTCATTGCTAAGGTTTAATTTTTAACGAGCTTGAACTTCACATAAAAACTGCTCGTGCCAGTTGTATAATAAGGATGTCTCATCGATAGGTTCAATTTTTAAGGAGCTTGCACCATTCGAAACTTTGCTCCGGATCCTTTCATTATGCATACTAGGAACGACCAATCCTACGAGTTTAAAGGGTTGAGAAACTACAAACTAAGAAAATAAATGGTCGCTCTTTACTTTCAGGCAAAAAGGTTTTCATGCCCCTAGGTATAGTGAAGTAAAGTTCCCAGGTTACCATTTAGAAGTTCTTGTATTCGCAAGATAGTTTCCATCCGCACAACAGACAGAAACACTTCCTCGGCTTAGTCCATCTGGACAAAGGCTCCAATCACCTAACCTTGACGAAAAATCTTATCCCAGTTTAACTCCCTCTTCCTACACGGATGGGTGTCGGACTAGTCTTAAATATTTCGCGGAAATTTACCCTATACCCAAGGTTTTCTTGCCGAAACAGACCAGGGTGCATGCCCCCGTGGTTTCAGTCATGTCCCATTGAATCACTCGCGCTCTTCAGGTGGACAAACTGGAGATTGATGATACATTCCTTGCGTGAAAAGACCATTTAGGGATGGCATTTTACTATTAGCTATGTGTGAGCCGGGGAACGAAAGCTGGTCTACGAGCTTGACCACTCTGCCTTCATGTGGAAAACACATTACTCTAAAGAGTGAGGAGACAATGGCTCCCATGCTATAAATATAGTCGCGCCCAAGGAGTAGATTATAATCTAGAGGTCCTTGGAATACCATTACGTTCATGTAAACGGTTTTCCTTCTCAACGTTATGGGCACATTGGGAAGGATCCCTAACGGTCGACTGGTTCCTTTGTCGAAGCTTGTCAGATTTCTCATCTCAGGCAGAAGCGATGGTGAACCAAGCGCTTCCCAAGAAGTTGAGGAAAGGATACTCACAGAAGTCCCTTCATCTATGATGGTACCGACCATGATCATTTTTTAAGCTTGTACAATGATTCGGAATGGTACATTAGCCGGTACACGGGGTCTGCCTAGTAGATTCCAATCGAAGGAAACAACTAGTTTGCTTGGAGGTGGGACCGAATAGACGACCGGATATGACTTTGATGAATTTCCTTCCTGTGGTAAAGGAACGGGTAGATTTCCCCCATGTTCATTGGATTCTGTGTTTACTAAAGGAATTTGAATGGTGTCATTCTCATTCTCTTCGGTGATTGTGTCATTTGAAGATGGACCTTCCGAAGACAAGACCGGGTCGACTGCCGCCTCAACCTTTTGACTTTCGTCTGGTATGGATTCAGGGGTTTATCTTCAATGTAAAATGCTTCGACCGACCACAATGGCGTGTCAGTCGGATTTTCAACTAGTGACGGACTCGGCAAGAGTTTCTTATATCCAGGAGGAAGCCGTAGCGGTGAAGCCGGACAGTTATCCAAAACTCTTTTAGCTTCATCTAGGAAAGGACAACGGTGGATGACGTGATCACCTTCACACAGTTTACGAGGAAATTTACATTTCCTTTTCTGCCCAAATGCTTCGCTTTCACTAGTTGATGGTGTACTTTCAACATGACCTTCAGAGGTTGATGACACCAGATTGTGCAAATGAGGAGACCAGTCCCTTAAGTTCCGAGGGATGCAAGGACAATCTCGATGATAGTGGTATCCTTTGCAAATGACACATGGAGATTTAGGCTTGGACAGTGCAGTGTGTGGATTTTCACTAGACGATGCCCGGTTACCCCTTTTTGCCTTTGGCTCCTTCTTCTTCTTCTCTTTCTTCTCCTTCTCCTTCTTAGTTACTTGATTTTTGGCTTTACCAGCTTTATCAAGTGAAGAGGAAGGAGGAGAGGGAGAATCGGACGAAGTAGAAGGTTGGGGGGTAACTTTAGTATCATCCAGTTGCTGACTCGATTGTTCAGGAATCACGGTATTCTGAATGACGGAGGTCGAGAAGAGCCATATTGGCAAGCCAATCGTCAATCTTGGAAGTGACAATGTGGCCATATGAGGTGCACCAACATCTCCCCAAGAGGAAAAAGGACTAGGATTTCCTCCAAGGGGAAATCCTTGGTTGGTGGACTCCATTTTTCTCAACCTAAGACCAACGCGGGAATGGTGATATTATTCCGATTAAAATAAATTTTAGACGCTTTGACACAACTTGTTTTTTCAATTTTTAAGAGTCGAGAAAAAACAAAAGATGACTCTAGTCGCCTTCGATTTTTAATGAGCCTAAAGTGACAAGTGCTCAGATGGACCTTTTTCTTTTAAGGAGTCTGAAAAGGAACGAAAGAGACTACTCTGGAAATCTAGATAGAGGGATTACCAAACCAATCGCAAAACTGCAGAATACTTTTTACGGTACGGCAGTCAATCTTCCCGAATGCTGTGTTCAGTGCATTGCGATCGATAGGGCGGCAGGCACGACTTCCTATGGATAAAGGATATAGCCTATTGTGGTATCCCAATATATACTCGACGGTACGTGGGAGCACAAGTCCGTACTGGCACTTGTTGTCTCAAAGAGGAGGAATCACCCAACCAACCATGAAAGCGACAGTTACCAGGCTTTACGACGCCGGAATACGTCTCTAGCCTAGACTTCTAGATGTTGTGCGTTAGGTTTCAAATTGCTTTTATGTTCATTGAATTTATTTTACAGTTGATATTTCTTAAGAAATTTTCCTTTCAGGTTCACTGTGTGATGTAGATATACAATTCTTAAAATGCAATCTAAGATGATAAACAATCATTTAATCTTCTTTTTGCAATGAAAATCTTAGATACTAAAGAAAGAGAGATGATATTCTTTCAACATAGAGTAGAGAGCACACACTAGATGCACTGTCCTAAATCAAACCGACAAGCAGTCTAAATGCAAATGCACATGCATGTATTTGTTTTCAGCTTTCTTAATGTGTGAATGACAAAAGAATGCTATGTACAAATCTGAATTATCTTTTCAAAGCGACAGTACTAACAAATTTCTCTTCAAAAACGAAAGGAAGATAATGACGACACTTTGCTATTTTGAATTGAAAACTGTTTTCGACTTGAAAAACTACTATTTCAAATCAAATACAAGAGTAACTGTATAATCAACCATCAATAACAATAGAATTCTTTTCTTTGACTGAAAACGACACTTGCGACACTTTCAAATCAAAAGACGACATTTTGATTATGCTACTTCTTTGTAAAAGAGAACTGAAAATGGCGCAAAATACATAAAAAAATTCATATTTCTTTGCACAATGGAGGTGGAATGATGGAAAGGAAGGGAGTTTCCATAGTGGTATACTGATCACAGACAACAAAACTCCTGAATAAAGCTAAAGAGAGTGAACACAGAAACCAAAATCTGAGAGCAGAAGAGGTATTGTCTGATCAGTGCACCTGCAACACAGGGAAAGTGCGATGTAGTGCACCTACTGCACATGGGAGGTGCGATGCATCCAGATTCCCAAGAGGAGAAGGTGCGATGGTCCAGGGATGAGACTTCAACTGGGTTCCGGGTCACAGTTTGCAGCTTAGTTCAGGGATTTAGGCTGAGCTAATGGTGTTCAGTAAATATAAATCACAGGGGTTGATCTAATGAGGTTACTAGAGCCACCACTAGGGCAATTAGAAGGTTTGCAAATCGATTGTTCAGTTTATAAACAAAACCCGGAGATAGACTGAAGCAACATTGATCTACTTTGCACTTGCATAGCAAATGCAGTTCGAAGGCTAGCTAGCTTGACTTCAGGCTCCGTCTGTAAGTTTATAAAACAAACAAATATAGACAAGAAAACAATCTATTCGCTCCCCAGTGGAGTCGCCATTTTGTTATCGGGAAATCTAGTGTCCACTTGGAGCTGCTAGTCCCACTAAGACTGGTAGCTATCTTAGAAACAAACAAACTAAAACTACTTTCATTTTCCTTTATGAGAAGTAGATAAGAGGGGAATGAAGGACACCAACCTCAGTCTTGCGCTTGGTTCCTTGCTTAGTTCCTCTCCCTTCTGACAGATCCTTGCCGCTTCTCCTTCATCTACCCAGCTTCAAAGAGTGCTTGTGGAATCAAGGCAGCATAATACTATCGAAGAACAAAGATCTACAATCATAAACAACATAGGAATAGATATATATTGACCACACAAATGCATATATCATCAAACATACAAGAATGTGGAGGAAAACTTGAATAGCTTTATTAATATCAAGAATAGAAAAGAGGATTACAACCAATTGTTCTGACCCAGCGTCATCCTCCCAGCATGAAAACCCTTCTTCACCTCATGGAAAGCTTAGATCACCCAACACTATGATGTTCCACCAAGAAACCATCAACACTTCCTTACAAGATACAAAATTCCAGCTTTCGGATCTCTGGGATGAGGGATCCATATATAGATGATTACAGGGGGGCGAGTCAGCTTCTGGGATTTTGATTGGTGTCCTCTCTCAGATAGATCTTGATTCCACTTGGAGATTGATGATCTCTTACTCATCCCTGGGTGAATTCAGAGAGGCAAGTGTCACAGGAGAAGTTTTTGGAAGATTCCATGACGATCCACCTTGCAAACTGTCTCTGCCATTTGTCTACTCTCGTCCATTGCACCCTACAGAAGGTATTTTCAGTATGCATCGCACCCTTTTTCACTGAGCAGGTGGGATGCATCGCACCCTCTGCACTGGGCAGTCTGTATGGTCCAGCTTTGACCAGTTCTGAGCAATTTTCTGTGGAGAACTTCTGGGAGATGATGTAATTAGCTGACCTTGTTCCTTTAGGGTATGAAACAACACTTTTAGGGACTTAGGAGCCCTTGGTTTATGGACATGTATGATTGGGGTTGTAGTGCCCAAAAATGTCTATAACACCTATTCAGCCATCCTTGCCTTCTGGAAGGACGCACTGCCTCCAAGCACTATGCATTGCGTAATACCAGTGCTCAGTCCCTGCCTCCTGGACTAGCAAACTGTGTAACCGTTTCCTAGTCAGGATTCCACTACGCACTACACAATCTTAGTCAACAGTCAAGCTTCCTCAACTGCAAAATCCACTATCCTAGTCCTTCAAGAATTGAACGCTGCACAATCACAGTGAGCAAGCCAGTCTCATTGCATCATCGACTCCCTCAACTGCGCAATATCTTGTCCTATCTTTCCCAGGACTGCACATTGCATAGTTCTAGTAGACAATGGAGCCTCCCTATGTAACTAACTTTCCCAACTACGCAGTCTCCTAAGATTTTAATATAACTTCTATGCATTAAGTAGTTATAATGTGTAACCTTGCCTCCTTGTCTCACTGACTTGCCCAACTGCATAGTCCCTTCATCTGGTGAGTCTCCCACTGCGCATTGCGTAGTTCCAATGTACATGGACATCATCCCTCAGCTCTTGTGATGCTCAATTGCAAAATTCTCACCCTCCTGCTCTCAAAACCCTTGTCTATTGCCTCATCACAATCAACATCTTCCATGAGAAAAGTAGAGGTAGGATAGGTGGTTTAGAGACTGATGTTGGCCTGTCATGAGTGAACTTCATATGCAGGTGTTATCATTTCAACATGGTAAGGTGATCCTCAAGGAGAGGCTATAAGAGAGCACTTGAGAAGAAGGGGCAGAAGAAAGAATCATCATGAAGGACATGAATATGACAAAATGGTGGCATCTCATGTTGACTTGGAGGGTTATAACAATGATCTAAACCCTTTGGAGGGTGAATATGAACAAGACAAGATCCATCGTGAAGAAATAAAATTCATAACAACAAGGAGAAAGGCTCGGCCTGGACACATCACAATGAAGTTCCATGTCATCAATGCCAAGTCATGGCTTGTCCAAGTGTCATAAAAAAGTCATACACATCAATGTATCTTGCCACACTACTTGTGGAATGTAATTATTGTATTTAAAAAAAAGAGGAAATTTAAAATGCATGGAAGACCAAGGGTCCTACATGGAATGTGAAAAGTTACTTGAACGTTCTAGGGTCATTAGAATTTCAAAGGTCATATAGGAATGTGAAGAGTCATAGTAGAAGCTCAAGAGTCACAAGGGACATCAAAAGTCATATTGGAGGTGAAGAGTCACCTCATTTGTTATAAATACACCCTCATATCTCAAGAAAGGGACTTTGGACTTTTCACCTTGGCTTCTCTAGGTTGGCATAGGAGAGAAGATATTTCTTTGGAGGAGCAAGTGGTTACTTAATTTTCCACTATTGGGGCTAGCGTGTCAACATTGTAATTGTGTATCTTGGGACTTTAGCTTAATATATGAAGCTGTTAGAGCTGACACATTTTCATGCATATGTTGTGAATTATTGTGAGACTATTCTATCATTGTTTGTGGTGTATGTTTATGTTAGCACATACTAATGAAAATGAATTATTTCATTAGATTTGGTATGTGTCTTATTGAATGCGCGTTGTTACTTGATTTTATGATTGTTGTTATATTGTGAACTAGTTTGTAGGAGAACTAGCTATTCCTTCCATGCTCTTGTGTATCTCTTTCAGGATAGTACTATTACTTTTGTTCTAAAGGCCCACTCTCTCTTTTACCTACTGTGAAGGTACCTTATATACATTGTGATTATATGCATCACAAAGTCAAATTACTTGCTTGTTTCAAAGATTGTTTGCATAATCCCTTATGTTGATAATTGTAGCGAAGGAAAATTCCTAAGAACAATGGCGACCAAGATTATTTTCCGGTTGGGTCTCCTACTCCAAATGGTGTGAGGTCTAGTTGGGACTTCATACTCGGGAGACCCCCTTGGTTGAAGAATTTCCAAAACCGTCAACAAATGGCTCTAGGAGGGCCAGATGACAAGCTGAGCGGGTTCAGTCTGTTTTGAATCTCTCATCTTGAATGACTTATTACCAAATAATAATCCTAAGATGTTTTTTTTAATAGAGAAAATATTTCAGTCCTTGTGGAACTTCTTTACAACTTTTCTAAGTTAAAGTTTGATGGCGAGGGTGGAATATCCATAGCTAAGTACACATCTCAATTTCTTAAGTTTTGTGATCTTAATGAAGTGATTTCTGAAGATGTTTCTTGTAAATTTTTCACCCTCACACTTGAAGGTTGAGTTAAAATATGGTGTCTGCTTCTATTCATTCATTTGAACAACTCTTCAAGGAGTTTCATCAAGATTTTTACTAGTATGATTATCGAGATGTTTATGAATGAATTAATTGACTTAGAATGAAATCTAATGAATCAATAGAGGATTTTTCTAATAGATTTCTTCACATATGTTATGAGTTTCCTGAAGAAGATGTGGATTGGTATTTCTTCAAGGAAAATTTTCAGTGTTTGGTTCAAATTTCTTTGGAACAATGTGAATTTGAATCCTTGGTTGATTATGCTCTTCCAACTTTAATAAATCATGAGGCACCTATAATCTTAGAGCTTTTGTTCCTTCTCCTCCTATTTTATCATTACTAAATAAAGTGGTCCCTCATATAGATGTTGGCATTGGGAAATTTGAAAATCTAATTGCTGATCCTGATTTATCCTACTT
The DNA here is from genome assembly GCA_031772625.1 of Pinus tabuliformis. Taxonomy (NCBI): domain Eukaryota; kingdom Viridiplantae; phylum Streptophyta; class Pinopsida; order Pinales; family Pinaceae; genus Pinus; species Pinus tabuliformis. The sequence goes on along the minus strand of CM062819.1, from coordinate 170,915,419 downwards.
ATATTTACTTACCATGATTGAGATCTCATCCAAGAAAACTTCAAATGTTATCTCAATTCCATGAAACCTAAAGTGGAGACAGGTCCCTTGATTCTCCCATATCACATTAATGTGCATAACTTAAATCTTGAATCTAACATCATTAAAAGTGTTGTTTCTTCAAGGGACACCTAGCATCCTCTATCATTTACATGTCAAAACCATTTTTATCTTGATCCGCTTGATCAATCTGCCCCACTAGCTAGTCCTTTAGATACTTTTGATTTTCAATTTTATTGTCCAAATAATGATCAGGTACAAGGTGGTCACGTTTCACACGTAGAGGAAAAAAAAGTGAAGATAATTTTGATCTCTCTTTCCTATTTCAAATTCCTTCGTGTCAATATATTGTTCCTCCATTTTTGGCTGATTTAAAATCTAATGATATTGGCAGTCAGTCAAATGAAATCAAGATACATAATAAATCTAAATCCTTGTGAAAACATCATTTTAATTACCATTATTTCATTAAAGAATACCCAGGTATATCGGCCAATATTTTGATTTCCCAAGAAAAAATTCCCTACAAACAGTCTTCTTCATCTCACTGTCCCTTGTGTCCTATTACTTGTAATAAATTAACTCATGATAAAGATATGCCCTGCTCTTCAAGTTCACAATCTAATGAACATGATATTGAATTGACATAAGATGGTAAGGCTATACACGATAAAGAAGAAAGAAATCAAATCATCAAGCATCCATCCCACGCTTTGCGATTTCCAGTCTTGGATTATGATAATTCTTTAGTTCAGTTTTCTCATGAGATTTCTCCGATCTATACAGTCTCAGATATGCAATTAGAAGAATCATATAACTTGTAATATGTTTCTTCAAGTTGAAAAATTTGATCAAACTGGTGATATAGATGAATTCCATCTAAGTACTAGTGATCTTGATGAAATAATCCATAATAGTTGTCCACATGTAATTCATGATCTGACTCAACTCTCAAAATGTAATTATCCAACATTTGAAAGTTTCGAGACTTGTTAGGGAGTCGAGGCACTTCAAATCTCGTTAATGGTTATGTGATCCAAATGGAAAATGGCATCAACCCATTGTATTCATCCACCAATGGAATTTACCCATGGTATTGTAAGTGACATCCACCCATGGTATTGTAAGTGACATTCACCCATGGTATTGTGACATCCACCCATGGTATTCATTCACCCATGGAATTGAATCGTGGTATTGTGACATACACCCATTGTATTCATTCACCCATGGAATTTACCCATGGTATTGTGACATCCACCCATGGTATTCATTCACCCATGGAATTGACCCGTGGTATTGTAACTGAAAAATACTATAAGTAACAAGTCACATTTTGTAAAAGGAAACATTGTTCACCACAATGTAATCCTTACAGTTATTATCAGTTTTAATAAAAAAAATTCTTTTTTGTTTTGTTTATTGGGCATTCTACTTTTTTTCTTCTGGCATTTCAATTTTTTAGATCTTGGGGGTTTCCCCCCAAGATCTGGATCAGTGGTATCAGAGTAGATTACGGTTCCATGGGAATGAGGGTTTCAAGCATATTTCAGTTTCAAATTTTCGTAGAAATATTCAACAAACTTCAGGGATGCGCTGCGACCTCCACAGAGTAGTTTCTTGGGCCAAGCAGGAAGAATTTTTCTTTCTTAATTTTTTTGCAAATTTTGTTTTTTGGACGGCGAGTAGGCAGATCAGATCTGAAACATTTTGTGCAATATTTACAAAAACAAATAACAGATCTGGATTCCTTGCGAAAAATACCAAAATTCAAAAAAAAAAATCGTTGGAATCAGAGTCTGGATGAGGGAGATATCGCTGATTTAAAATCAACTATGTTGTGTGTATATATATATATATATATATATATCTATATATATATATATATATATATATATATATATATATATTACGATAACTGGTGGATGATGACTCTCCTATCATTATTTGAAGTTTTTGTGCAGAATTTAAAAAAAAATATTGTAGATTTGAGCTCCTTTTGAAAAATTACCCAATTAAAAAAAAAAAATGGGTCGAACCAGAGTTCAGATGTAGGAGATATCGCTGATTTAAAATCAACTATTTTTTTTAGAACTTTTGTGATGACAGAAAAATTGCAGCACGAATCTGAGATTCGAGAGTATCCAGATAAGGATTTCCAACACATGGAAACATGAAAAATGGTCCTTCTGCTTCCAAAATCAGGTTATAATAAGTATTCTAAGTTATATTGACCGAGTTATGTCCATTTTAATTCTATAGCAGCATTTGGAGCAGGTTCCCATTGGAGACGTGCCCTCTCACCCCACTTTAGTAGGCACCTGCTTCACATTCATTAGTTTCAGCATTCGACTTGGGTTATTTGGAGACGTGCCCTCCCACCCCAGGCTATGTAGGCACTTACTACTTCATCAACAACCAATATCATGGTTATGGGTCAACCACACAAAATCCTTGTCATCGAAGTCCATTTGCTAGGCTGCACAATGTTAGTATCACAGTTGGTCACAAGCATTACATGGTATCTCTACCCTTGGATCTTCATTTGTCATGGTTATGGGTCATCCACAAACCCACACTACATCGAAGTCTATTTTCTAGGCCGCACACTGTTAGTATTACAGTTGGTCACAAGCATTACAGGGTATCTCTATCCTTGGATCTTCGTTCATCATGGTTATGGGTCATCCACAAACCCACACTTCATTGAAGTCCATTCGCTAGGCCGCACATTGTCATTATCACAGTTGGTCACCAAGATTACAGGTATCTCTATCCTTGAATATTTGTTCATCATGGTTATGGGTTAACCACATAAAACCCTTCTCTTCAGCGGGTCTTCATATTCAACAAAGGCTTTGCATGAGGGAACTTCACGCAATGAGGACCATTGCTTCTTAAGGAGGGAGGAATGATCCGAATGGAAAATGGCATCAACCCATGGTATTCATCCATCCATGTTATTCATCCACCAATTGAATTTACCCATGGTATTGTAAGTGGCATCCACCCATGGTATTGTAAATGACATCCACCCATGGTATTCATTCACCCATGGAATTGACCCATGGTATTGTGACATCCACCCATGGTATTCATTCGCCCATGAAATTGACTCGTGGTATTGTAACTGAAAAATATTGTAAGTAACAAGTCACATTTTGTAAAAGGAAACATTGTTCACCACAATGTAGTCCTTACAGTTATATTTGTTTTAATAAAAAAATTCTTTGTGGTTTTGCTTATTGGGCATTCTACTCTTTTTCTTCTGGCATTTCAATTTTTCAGATCTTGGGGGCTTCCCCCCAAGATCTGGATCATTATGTCATGTTCTTACTATCCTGATAAAATGCATGAACTGAGTGAAATCTAGATTTTCTCGTATGATTCTTTTCGCCGTGTTGTTTCACTGGATGCAAACTCATTCTTGAAATATTTTTGGTATTTCTAAGACATTTGTCCCAACTTTCAAGATTGAGTTTTAGATCAGATAAATAATTATCCTTAGGTTAATTCATTTTTGTGTAAAAATCTTGCATTGAACTAAGGATTGGAATGTATATATTTTGTGGACACGCAGAGCTATGGAGTCTATCATTATGATTATCAAGATAAAAATCATCATTGGTTGAAGAATTCATATATGTTAAGTGATTTTGTGAAAAATCAACTCCTAATCCCTATTGTGAATGTTATGAAGCTTATCATTTTCTTTATGGCCCAATTGATCCTTTTGAGTAGCATTCAACGCTTGAATCATTTAGTGGATCAAAGCCCCCATGCTGATATGTATAATAGATTTGATCTAACATATCCTTTTAAATTTTTGTCAACATGTTATTTTGATTGGTTTCCCAGATTCACAAGGCCAACAATTGTTTTTAATTCCCCAAGCTTTCATATTACTCGTGTAGTATGGAATCCAATACAAAGGGAATTAATCGAAAATAAAAAATCTTGTATGTCAAGTCACCAATTTGATCATAACACTGGGTCTAAAAAATGTCATTCAAACTATCATTTTTCTTTGAGTCTATCTGAGGATAGTTGTTTTACATCGATTGATATTGTTGAACCCATTGTTCTTCATGATTTATCATTTCACGGTTCATATACTTGTGAAGCACTCCAACCTTTGCTGATGGTTATGTCCAGTCCTCACAATTTTGACAAGGATTTTGAACAATATCATATCAAATTCCCCTCACAATATTTTCTTTATGATCCCAATGCACTAAATCCAAGTTCATTTTCTCAAGAATTTCAGGGTTTTCAAAAGGATTGTTTCATATTTCATGATCGATTCTATGATTGGTTGGAAACATCTTACTTAGAAAGATCTGTCATAAATAATAAGTTTCGTTCTTTCTTTATGTTTTCTAAGAATGAAAATACAAATGAAGGTACACTCACAAGAATCTTTCAAGGTTTGTATCACTGTTCTAATCGAAAAGGTAAGACTACAAGCTAGTTAAAGTTAATTGTTATGGCACATCTTTCTTCCTTTAGGAAAGACCTTTTATTTTTTGTACAAGGTATTCAAGTTGTTATATTTATTTTTGAACATTGCTCTATGTTGTTTTTAATTAATTTTATCTTTTTACTTGCATGTTAGGAGAAACTTTAGTGGCTAATTTGGAAGTTTCACTTCACTTAGCCCTGAAATTCTAGCTGGTTAGATTAGGAGTAGGTCTAGATGGATTTTAGTTTTCTTGTTGAATTGCATTGAACCTTCATATTGGTTCTCAAATATTCTTTGCATTTGTTGGTTTTCTTGCTTTTGCCTTGCATATTACTTTTCATTTTAGTTTTATTTTTTCTCTTGTTTTCTTTTTTTTGCCATATCTTTTGTTTCAAATTTTGTTTAATAAGGCCATGCATGAAAACTAATTTTGTTTAGCTCAAGAGAACAATGTGGCAATTTTTTGAAAAGAAAATTGTGATGACAAGCAACTCTTGACTAATTTTTCTTCCTCTTCTTTATTTGGGCCTACACATCTTTTAACGTCAATGATGTTTGAATGGAAAATGTGATCCATTCGAACAAAAATCCATAAGCAGAACCATGATGCCCGTATCAATGGTGTTTTTATTGCCAATCCAATTGAGTAGAGAAGGGAAAGGAGATAACTAACAACAAGCATATTAATTTTAGAGGTATATAATAGTCTCTAAAGGAATAACCTCCCTTACTCTCAATAAGTCGGGATCCATTTTCCACCCTGGTGATATAAACGCCTATAAAATTCTGATGATAATAATGAAATAAAATAAGGGGTGAAAGAAAAGAAATGCATCTTGTGTAAAGAGATGAAGCAAGTAACTTCGTCGGGGTACTAAACATGCTCACTAGTAGTGAAGCAATGCTTGTTTTCTCACCTGTTCTAGCAAGCCTTGCAATCAATGTGCACCCTATAAATTCAAGCACTGCAGAATCCTTGATGATAGTCATTGCACAAATCCTTATAATAGTGACTGCACATTACCTAAGGATAGTGATTACACAGTTACATGTGGATCATGACAATGTAGTTCTAAAGACAATGCTTGTGTAGTCTCTGGTAACAATGATTGCATAATTCTTAGAGAAAAATACTGTGCAATCCCTATGGAAATTCAATGCACAATTCCAGTTGAAATTCCTCCCATTGTTAGTTGCCAGTGTACCATCATCCCAGTGAATTTTCTCAACTTTACCTTTTACGCACCTCTGCTTTCACAAGTGTCATTTTCACTTTCATGATTGCCATTTTTTTTGATTTCATTTTAACAAGTTTCACTTTTTCTTTCTCTTTAATTTAGCACTTGTCTCTTTCACTTTTTTTTTTTATATTTTGCAAGTATTGTTTTCACTTTTTATTACTGTTTCAAGTGTCGCTTTTAACTGTTTGTACTCTTGCATGTGTTGCACCTTATCACACTATTAGAGGCATCTCTAGCACGTCCTTCTAAATTAGTTGATCATATACATATCATAATAATATGTGCTAGACACTCTCCCATAACTTAGCACACTTTCCAGTTGCAGTTGACCCTTGTGTCGTAGCTTGTATTCTAAGTGTCACAAGCTATGTTTCAATTATCACACTTAGAAATAAGTGTCGCTTTGCTGTCGTTTTAATGGATGCATGTTTATTTTGGGTGCTAAGTGCTTAATCTCCATGTCGTTGATTGATTGTAATTGTGTGATCACGATAAATCCTTGTTACATGTCATGGTTTCATCTTTCATTTTATTGATCCCACACTTAGTTAATTTCTGAAGTGTTCCTCTCTTTGCAACTTGCTCGACCAAACACTCATCATCTTGCCTTTCTGAACTGTGCACTGCACAGTATTAGTCCCTAGTCAACCATATTTTCCTCCTAGAATTGCACATTGTGTAGTCACTTCCTCCAAGGATTTCGCATTGCGCAATCCCAGTGCTCAGTCCCTGCTTCCTGCACTTGAAAACTACACAATCACTACCCAATTAGGCCTCCACTGTGCATTGCGTAATATTAGTGAACAATCAAGCTTCCTCAAATGCACAATCCATTGTTCCAGTCCTCAGAACTATACACTGCGTAATCATAGTGAGAAAACCTGCCTCACTGCATTACTGACTCCCTCATCTGCACAATATGTTGTCCTATCTTTCCCTCGATTGCAGATTGCTCATTTGTAGTAGACAATGGAGCTTCCCTGTGTCACTAACTTTCCCAACTACACAGTACCTTCATCTGGTAGTCTCCTACTACACATTTCACAGTTACAGTGGACAAGGAGGTCATCCCACAACCCTTATGATGCTCAACTACACAATTTCCAACCTCTTTCTCTCAAAATTGTTGTCTATTACCTCATCACAGCCAACATATTCCATAAGTAAAGAAAAGGTAGGATAGGTGGTTTCTGGACTGATGTTGGCCTGTCATGAGTGAAATTCATTTGTAGGTATTATCATTTCATCATGGAAAGGTGATCCTTAAGGTAGATCATAAAGGAGAGGCTAGAAGAGAGAACTTGAGAAGAAGGGGCAAAAGAAAGAACCATCATTAAGGACATGAAGATGACAAAATGGTGGCATCTCATGTTGACTTGGAGGGTTCTAACACTGATATAGTCCCTTTGGAGGGTGAATATGAGCAAGAAAAGAGCCATCATGAAGAATTCAAAGTCATAGCAACAAGGATAAAGGCTTGACTTGGACATATCACAACGAAGTTCCATGTCATCAATACTAAGTCATGGCTTGTCTAAGTGTCATCACAAAGGCATACACGTCAATGTATCTTGCCACATTATTTGTGGAATGTAATAAATGTATTTTTAGAAATGAGAAAATGTAAAATGTGTAGAAGACCAAGAGTCCCACATGGAAGGTGAGAGGGCACTTGAAATTTCTAGAGTCATTAGAAGTTCAAAGGTCATATAGGAATTTGAAAATTCATAGTAGAAGCACAAAAGTCGTGAGGGAGATCAAAAGTCACATGGTTGGTGAAGAGTCACCTCATTTATTATAAACAAACCCTCATAGCTCAAGAGAATGGAATTTGGAATTTTCACCTTGGCTCCTCTAGTTTGACATAGGAGAGAAGCCCTTTCTTTGGAGGAGTCAGTGGTGATTTAATGTTCCACTGTTGGGGCTAGTGTGGCAGAATTGTAATTGTATATCTTGGGACTTTCACTTAATATATGAATTTCTCAAAGATGATGGACTTTCATGTATATGTTGTGAATGATTGTGAAATTGTTCTTTAATTATTTGCGGTGTATGTTTATGTTAAAACATACTAATGAAAATGAACTATTCGTTGGTTTTGGTATGCATCTTATTGAATGTCTGTTGTTACTTTCTTTTAAGATCATTTTAATCTTGTGTATTTTTTAGGCTAACTAATGATTCCTTTTATGCTCTTGTGTGTCTCTTTTAGGATAGTACTATTACTTTTCTTCTAGAGGCTCACTCTATCTTTTCCTTACCGTGAAAGTACTTTATATACATTGCAATTGTATGCCTCATAGTGTCAACTTACTTGCTTATTTTAAAGATTGTTTGCATAATATCTTATGTTGATAATTGTAACCAAAGAAAATTCCTAATAATAATGGAAACGAGCCTTATTTCCTGGCTGGGGCTCCTATTCCAAATGATGTGAGGTCTAGTTGGGACTTCATACTGGGGAGACCCCTTGGTTGACAAATTTCCAGTACTGTCAACAATTCCATTGCCACGTGATGTATTGTAAGGAGGTTTTGGTTTGAGTGCATTCATTGGCTGTATCAACATTTTGTAATCTAGATCATGCCCCACCCAACATTTCATTCCCAATATTATCCTTTTTCCGTTTCCTATTTTCCAAAAAAGGTGTTTCATGATCAAGTGCAATTCACATAACGTTCGTGCATTCCAAAAGTTTGATCCTCCTTTATGTGGTTTTTTGGGGTTACTTATCTAGTTATCAATGGACATTCATACAATCTATTTCCTATATAAAATTTCTTTCCAAAGGCCTACCCAAGTAATCAATTTCCATGTGCCCTTGTAGTGAGGGCCTAACAAATTTATTAGATGTTTTATGCCCCACCCTAAAATTTCCTTTGGGTGAGATAAAAGTTTCCTAGGAGACTAGTACCAATCCTCTCTCTTCCTTGTTCCCATTATACAAATATTTGAAGAAGATTAGATTTGTCTTGTTGTGCTAAGATATGATTTAGAGGGTTGAAAATAAGAAACAAATTGACAGGGATTGCTTGAAGCACACTCTTGATCAAGACAAATCTACACACGGGTATACCCACACTAGATTCCAGTGGGTGAGTCTAATCGGTGAAACATGCTTTCACTTTTTCGATAATCTAGGTCCTATCATTTCTCTAATAACTGCTGGGTTTAAGGTTGAATCCTAGATATATGAGTTTTGATTCAAAGGGTTGAACCATGTGTTATTTTATAAGATGTTCTATGTTAGGGAAGAATGCCAAGGCACCCTATGGAAGTTAGGAATACCTCCTCACTTTAGATTTGAAGCAGGCCCTTGGTCTAAAGGGGGTGTTATCGCTATTACAACAATCCCCATTTTTGTATATTTTTAATAAAATAATAAGGATGATATTTAATTTGTTATTATGTTTTTTTAATTAAATTGCTTACACATATTTTTATAAAATTTTATTTATTTACATATTTATTAGGTTAATGTTTGTGATTTGTTTTCAATTCACTAACTTACATGAGAAACAATAAAAATCAAGCCTTAGGAATAATAAGTTTCAAAGGTCTTTTACCTTGACACCCATAAATTGATATTCATCTTAAAACGAGAAGAGTTGAGAATAATTAATATTATTTTGATATTAATGGAGAAAATAGTTACATTGTTGTAACTTTCTCCCTAGTTTAGGATTAGTTCCTATAGTTATGGGGTTTGGATGCAATTTCCTATTTCCTAGTATTGTATTTAATGATGTAATCTTTGATTGATTGATGAATAGAGTGGACGAGAGTGATCTCTCAAGTTTTGTGAGTGTAGTCCCCAGGTGCAGGCCACACTTGAGAGCTACATCTCTTTCATACAATTCTGTTCACATTTTATCTTGGTATCAGAGCTCAGCTTGAGTGAGCCTGATCTTTTGTCACCTGTGTGGTGGAATAGCCTGTGTGGCTTGAAGTGCCTTTGTGGCTGTGTGTACACGAGAGCTGTGTGCTCAATTGAGCAGGTGGACTGCAGAACACCTGGCTCAGACTCGGAAACTTCTTCTTCTTCTTTTTTTTTTTTTTATGAGTGGAAAGGCCGATTAGCGCGGATTTTGCGCTGACAGTCGCGCCAGAAGCCTGATTAGCGCGGATTTTGAGGGATAAATCGCGCCAACGCGCCAGAAAGCCCGATCAGTGCGGGATTTTACTGGGAAAGTCGCGCCAATTAAGACACTTACACCGATTTTTAATTAGCGCGGATTTTTCGCTCGGGGTAGCGCCAAGGGGATCTGTGAATAGTGTGAACTTCGTTTGGCAGTTTGCAAACGGTGCAGATCGGTGGAGTTGCAGATCCGTCTAGGAGAGACAGATCGGGAGAGCGCCAGAGGTGATCTGCGGGAAACCTCGACTTCGTTTGGCGATCTGCAGGGAGAGTAGGATCGGCGAAATGGCAGATCAATCCGGGAGAGGTGGATCGGATCAATTGTGATCAAATCATTGTTTCGGCTGTGTTGAAAATGCCGAATTTTCTCATTGGAGCGGGAGTGCCAGACATTGTAGATCAGTGGCAGAGGTGACAGATCCATCTGTCAGGTATTGTATTTGTTTATTGTTAAGTAGATTCACAATGAGTAATACGATGGAATCTTACCTTAACGAATCTGGTAAACTCAACGAGTCTAACTTCACGAATTGGAAGTTTAAGATCCAGACCTTGCTCGAAGGTGCGAATGCTTGGACTATAGTGACAGGCGATGAGCAGAAGCTGACTGCAACCACACAGAAGGAAGACTGGGAAAAACGAGAAAACAAGGCCAAAGTCCTGTTGAAGATGTCTGTGAAAGACAATGTCATTGCACACATCAGAGACTGTAAAACATCCGCAGAGATTTGGACGAAAATCAAAAGTCTGTATGAGACCCAGAATGCAAACAGAGTTTTGGCTCTGAAAAGCAAGCTATTTTCAATGAGGATGGACGAAAGGGAGTCTGCTACTGCATTTGTTGCGCGAATTAAGGATGTTAAAGACGGATTGGGGGCCATTGGAGTGGCGGTGGTTGATGAAGATCTTGTTGCAATTACAATGAATGGGATGCGTGATGATTTCCAAACCTTCATCACTGGAGTCTCGGCAAGGGAGAAAACACCCACGTTTGATGATCTCATTGCAATTTTGCAGCAAGAGGAAGAGCGACGGCAGAACCTGAATTTGAACCCCCAAAGTGACGATCTCGCGCTGGTGGAAAAACGACGACTATCTAAAGGGAAGTAGTCACAGCAGCAATCAGTCCAGAAAGGAGGAACAACACATAAAAATCACTGTCATAAAGGTATGCTTGCAAATCATTTTGAAAAGAAATGATTTTATTATGGAAAGAAGGGTCATATACAGAGAGATTGTTATTATAAGAAGCAGGCTGATGAGGCAAGGAGGAGACAGGTAAATCCAAAACACAGAGGATATTTTGTTGAAGAAGAAGACTTCAGTCATGAATTTCGACTGTTCACAGTCGACTGTGCCCTTTCAACATCGAATGAAGATGACATCTGGTATGTTGATTCCGAAGCATCCTCTCACATGACAGGTAATAAGGAATTTTTTGATAGTCTTGAAGAAATTATAAATGGATCAAAAATATATCTAGGAGATGATAATGGATATCAGATTAAAGGTCATGGGGTGATTTCAGTTAAGTTACCAAATGGAAAGATTAGTCACCTTTCAAATGTTTTATATGTACCTGGAATAAAGAAAAACCTGATATCTGTATCCATGATGGCTGATCAAGATATGCATGTCGAATTCTTCAAGACTCACTGTGTGATAAAGGATTGCAGGAATGAAATTGTTGCAACAGGCATGCGAGTTGGAAGCCTATACAGACTGGATGCAAAAAGTATATCAAAGCAAGCCATGGTTGCAGGAGAGTCGACAACTGAACAACTCTGGCATCAGATGTTTGGTCATCTAAATCTGCAGGATCTCATGTTGTTACAAAAGAAAGGTATGGTTGAAGGTCTCCCCATCTTTCGTAACATTCAGTTAAACTGTGATGGTTGTGCCTTAGGAAAGATGCACAGAGAACAGTTCCCTGTGCATGATAGGAGGAGGCAAACAGAAATCTTAGAGCTAGTGCACATTGATGTATGTGGTCCCATGCAGACAAGGTCGCTAGGGGGAGCATACTATTTTTTGTTGTTTACTGATGATTGCACTAGGTATTCATGGGTTTATTTTTTAAACAAGAAAAGTCAGACTTTCCAATGTTTTATAGATTTCAAAACCCTGGTGGAAAAACAGTTTGGAAAAAGTATTAAAATTCTCCGATCTGATCAAGGAGGAGAATACAAATTAAAAGAATTCATGAAATACTGCAAATCTCATGGGATTGTTCAGCAGTATACAGTACCGCACACACCACAGCAAAACGGAGATGCAGAGCGTAAAAATAGAACCTTGGTGGAATGCGCAAGGAGCATGCTGCAAGGTAAAGATCTATCTAATATTTTTTGGGCAGAAGCGATAAATACTGCTGTATATTTGAAAAATAGAAGTCCTACTAGGTTTCTTGGCTTCAAAACCCCTTTTGAAGCCTTATATGGATTTAAACCAGCAGTAAACCATTTAAGAGTCTTTGGGTCAAAGGCATTTGCACATGTACCCAAAGATGATAGAAAGAAACTAGACCCTAAGGCAGTAAAATGTATCCTTGTTGGTTATGGTACAGAGTTTAAAGCATACAAACTGTTCAATCCCGAGTCTCATAAGACATTTGCAAGTAGAGATGTAGTCTTTCATGAACAGGTACAAGAAAGGAAAGCTGATGTTGGAGATGACTGGCACATTCCATTGCTGTTGGAGGAAAGCAGCGAGGATGAAAGGGAGCAGGAACAGAAGCAGAGAGAAGAGAATGAAGAAGAACAACAAGAAGGTGAAAAAGCAGGCCCAGTTATGGCAGAAGAAAACAAATTTGAGGTAAGTCCCCTACCAAGGAGGTCAGGTAGGAAGACTCAATTACCATTGAAGTTGAGAAACTATGCGTTGATGTTAAAGTTTTTGAACATTATAGAGCCCTCTAATTATAAAGAAGCTAGTCAATTTGAGGAATGGAGAGCTGCAATGAATGAGGAGATGGAATCAATTCTTAGAAATAATACTTGGGAATTAGTAGAGCTGCCTAAAAACAAAACACCTATAGGAAGTAAATGGCTGTTTAAACCCAAAATTAATGCAGATGGAAGTATAGATAAGTTAAAAGCTAGGTTGGTTGCAAAAGGATACTCATAGCAGGAAGGTATTGATTTTGATGATACTTTTGCACCTGTGGCAAAGCTAAATACAATCAGATTACTTATTGCTTTAGCTACTAAATGTAATTGGGAATTACACCAACTAGATGTTAAATCTGCATTTTTAAATGGTGATTTAAAAGAAGAAATTTACTTAGTACAGCCAGAAGGATTTGTAAAACAGGGGCAGGAACAACTTGTTTGTAGGTTGAAAAAGGCTTTATATGGTTTAAAGCAAGCTCCCAGGTCTTGGTATGAAAAGTTTGATTCTTTCTTTATAGAGCATGGTTTTCATAGAAGCTTAAATGACCCAAATTTGTATACCAAGTACAATGATCAGGGGCAGATTATTTTGATTTCTCTATATGTGGATGATATGATTCTAACAGGAAATGCAGATGACTTAATCAGAGGAATCAAAAGGCTCATGGCACAAGTCTTTGAGATGAAAAATCTCGGAAGCCTTAACTATTGTCTGGGATTAGAAGTATTCAAAGATACTGGGAAAACTTTTCTTACCCAAGGGAAGTATGCTAGAAATCTGTTGGAAAAGTTTGGGATGGATCGGTGTAGATCAGCAGCAACACCTTTGCAACAAAATCTGAAATTGAGCAGTGACGATGGCACTAAGGAGGTAGATGCCACAATGTACAGACAACTGGTTGGCAGCCTGATATATCTTACAACAACCAGACCTGACTTGGCATACTCAGTTAGTGTGTTGAGCCAATTCATGTCGAAACCGCGTGAAAGTCACTGGACAACAGCAAAAAGCGTGTTGAGGTATCTTTGTGGTACTGTTCATTTTGGTATTTTATACACTGATGTATCTGATGTTACTCTAGCAGGTTTTTCAGACTCAGACTGGGCAGGTAACCTGGATGATCGGAGGTCCATCACAGGTTATGCATTCAACATAGGTTCCGGGGTCATATCATGGAGCAGCAAGAAACAGAGTACTGTAGCTCTGTCGTCATGTGAAGCTGAGTATCAAGCATTGTGTGTAGCAACATGTGAAGCGATCTGGTTGAGGAGACTTCTCAAAGATGCAGGAAAAGAACAGAAGCAACCCACTTCTATCAAAAGCGACAACCAGAGCACCATCAAATTAGCATACAATCCAGTGTTTCACAAAAACACCAAACATATAGACACTCAGTTCCATTTTGTTAGAGATAAAATACAGTCAAAAGAAATTGCTGTTGAATATTGTAAAACTTGTGACAATGTGGCCGATATTTTTACAAAGCCTGTTGCATGAGTGAAATTTGAATTGTTTAGAAAGATGCTAGGAGTCCAGGAGAACCCTTTCTCCATTAAGGGGGGGAGTTGAGAATAATTAATATTATTTTGATATTAATGGAGAAAATAGTTACATGTTGTAACTTTCTCCCTAGTTTAGGATTAGTTCTTATAGTTATGGGGTTTGGGTGCAACTTCCTATTTCCTAGTATTGTATTTAATGATGTAATCTTTGATTGATTGATGAATAGAGTGGACGAGAGTGATCTCTCAAGTTTTGTGAGTGTAGTCCCCAGGTGAAGGCCACACGTGAGAGCTACATCTCTTTCTTTACAATTCTGTTCACATTTTATCTAGAAGATTCAATGTTCTTATTCATAAGTGTTAAGAGATGGAAATCTTGAAAATGGTCCACAACAAAAACCTCAAGTGCCGAAGTGTAATTATCCACACCAAAGCCAACGAGAAAATAAAAAAAAGAGAAATAAGGTATTTTTCCTCTATCACCTCTCTTGTGCACATGTTAAGAAACTAAAAATTGTACGTATGGGAATAGATTTGTGAGCTCCAACTGTAAATTAAAGTTGTTGCATTTTCTATAAATGACAGTATAATATTCAGTGAGCTTGATTAATTGTGGGTGGAAAGACATTTTCCTTGGCTTCATTTTAACACTGAATTTTGTGCACATGTGAAGAAACGAATAATTGAACGTTTGGGAATGGATTTATGAGCTCCAACTCTGAATTAAAGTTGCTGCATTTTCTGCAAATGGCAGTATAATATTCAGTGAGCTTGATCGGTTGTGGATGGAAAGACATTTAGTGAGCTTGATCGGTTGTGGATGGAAAGACATTTTCCTAGGATTCATTTTAACTCTGAATTTTATGTTCCGGTTTCAGGTGTGGACGCAATAACTAGATAAAGTTGGGACTTCAAACTCAACATTGGACTCTTATTTCAGGATAAATTATCTCCAAGTATCACATAATTATAAGATGACAGATTTGTATTACAAAGTAACCAGAGCCCTACCCCATTGATGCAAGATTGCAGTTTTAGGATGGCTTTTGCGACTATGGTGATCCCTTTAAGGAAGAAGAAGAATGTAGTGTGAAATTTCATCACTCAGAAAATAGTGTGGATAGTCTCTTAGAATTCCAAATACTTCAAGAGATGTCTTCAATAGGTTTTTGTAGGCATATTCAAATAGAAAAGTATGTGTTTCCTTCTTTGAGAGGAGAAAACAGAACATATAGTGGTGCAGGCTTTTTCCCATACAAGAAATTTCAAAAAGATGGGCAATATCCAAGAGAATCAGATAATGAGTAGTGTAATCTGTAGAACTTTGCAGATTCTAGAACACAAGAATATCACCATCGAATGTAAACGATAAATCTAAGGTTGATTCATGCATTTAATCTCTCTTGCATGAGCTTTAAATTTTATTTATTCTATGAAAAGAGATCTTTGCAATGCTTCTATAAATTTCATAACATATGAATTTCAATTACTTTCAACATGATGATGCTAAGATAGGAAATTTCGATTATTTCCAGAACATATGTTCACACTGGTCCATCTGTATGTGATGGATAAACATAAGGCTACCTGGAAGTGTTTAGCTGTTGAGAGGGCTGCATATCAAATTTGTGTCGCCGGGCAATATGTTAATATGAGCTTGAAAAAGAGACTCAAAAGACATGACTGGATCTTTCTGTCTTTCTGTGACTGCTTAAAATTATTCAAGAATATAATGTGCATTTCACTGTAAGAAGGGTAGCATTGGACCTTATGTACACGTAGATCATTGCTCCTATAGTTCACTTATTTTAACAATTTTGTTACTGTTAGTATTGTAATAAATCTTTTTTTTGATGTCATGATCTATAGATTTCAATGTTATCTTCTCAGTATGATCTGATATAGATCCGTGAAAAAGTAAACTTTCTCTGTTAAGGAATGAAAGTCTGTTTTTTTTTCCAGAAAAATAAATTATACGTTATTCTACCTTTTGTTCAATACTCAATGTTGTTTTAGTATTTAACAAAATGACTTTAAATATAAACATACCTGGATTTACTTTGAATAGATGCAGCCAAAGAAGTTAAAATCCCAAAGCAGTTATCTCAAGATCTACTATGGCAGCTAGTTTGCCCCACCCAATTCCACTTTCATTTCAATGCCTGTATGCAACAGATTTCATCAATGGATTTTACAAAAGGAATTAATATGGAATGGAAGGTGAGTAAAATTAGAATTTATATTTATACCTCTGGTGGGCGATGGCATTCAGGGTAGGTATGAAGGGATGTGAAGCCTTTCTTATCTTATCTTTTGTTCAATACTCAATGTTGTTTTAGTATTTAACAAAATGGCTTTAAATATAAACATACTTGGAGTTATTTTGTACAGATGCAGCCAAAGAAGTTGAAATCCCAAAGCAGTGACCTCAAGATCTGCTATGGCAGCTAGTTTCCCCCACCCAATTCCACTTTCGTTTCAATGCCTGTATGCAATAGATTTCATCAATGGCTTTTACAAAGGAATTAATATGCGATGGAAGGAGAGTAAAATTAGAATTTATATTTATACCTTTGGTGGGCAATCGCATTCAGGTTAGGTATGAAGGGGATGGGAAGCCTTTATTATCTTATCTTTTCTCCAATACTCAATTTTGTTTTAGTATTTAACAAAATGGCTTTAAATATAAACCGACCTGGAGTTACTTTGTACAGATGCAGCTGAAGAAGTCGAAATCCCAAAGCAGTGATCTCAAGATCTTTTATGGCAGCTAGTTTGCCGCATCCAATTCCACTTTTGTTTCAATGCCTATATGCAACATATTTAATGAATGGATTTTAATAAGGAATTAATATGTGATGCAAGGCGAGTAAAATTAGAATTTAAATTTATACCTCTGGTGGGAGATGGCATTCAGTGTCGGTATGAAGGCGATGGGAAGCCTTTCTTATCTTTATCTTTTGTTCAATACTCAATGTTGTTTTGTTTCAATGCCTGTATGCAACATATTTCATCAATGGATTTTAATAAGGAATTAATATGTGATGCAAGGCGAAATCTCTTACTAACGTGAAATCGAGTATAAACCAGGAAATCAGGTGAGATCTCGCTCATGGTTAGACTCATAGGTCTAACCGGAATCTCAGCGCAATAATGGGTTCGAGTTTCACTTCTCTTCAGGGAAACTCCAATACATGGAAACCAATTCAACAGACATGGGTGCAAATTGGGCATCGAGCAATGGCTTTTTACGTGCTCTATTTTCCATTCGCCTTACAACCCTCTCGACAGGGAAAACACTCATTATAGATAAAGTTATTCTAGATAATTGGTAGAAAAATGATACATAATGTCGTCTATATGCAGAAATTTTAATGATCCATAGGATATCTAAAATAATAATGTGACCTTTCCTGCTCTGAGTGCTGCACTATTTCAAAAATTCTGGGTGGAAAAAAATCCAAAGCACAGTGCAGATGTATCTACTTGTCATGATCGCTGCAGTAAGGTAAAATGAACTATCGATGGGTCCTGTGAGATATTTATTGCTCCTTCGAATACTCTTTAATCACTAAGTAGGAATAAAATTTTATGATATGTAATTATATATAAATATAAATGTGGTGATTACATATAAATAAAAATGTTCATTTTACTCAAACAAACAGAAAGAAAAATTTTAAAGCAAAAAAATTACTACAGCAACAATCTCTCAATATCAGGTGTATATAGATAAATCTGAAAAAAAAATGCAATTTGAATAATTGGGAGATAAGTTTCATTCAGTTAGCAAAAACTGAAAATAAATAGATATCAAATTCAAAAAAATATGCAAACCCATATTGGATCCTAACAAAGGTGGATGGGGATCTAAATTTTTCTTACATGGAGACTGTCGCTTCGCAAGGGCTTCCTAGACGAAAATTATGGCCACTGCCTCCCATTACATAAAATCTGTTGTTGTCCCGTTTTTTCCTTATGCTAAGCAATGCACTCCACATATATGAGGACCTATGCCCCATGGACTGATTTCCAAGTCCATGAAATCCTCAAGACTAATGCATCTACGTGTTATTACTACTAGCCCCCTGTTGCCGCTGCCCTCCTCCTCCCATAGGACAAAGCATGGTTGGATACCTCGAATTAGACGGGGTCTCCAACTTAACTGCTGGGAACTACGGCTTATTATGAAACCTAATAATTTGCTGCTCTCTGCATGCCCTCTTCAACTTTAAAATCCTGGTAAACCTCATTATTGAAAGAAAATATACTTTTAGAAACCCTAAAGCTGAGGTTTTAAGGGTGAAATTGTGGCCAAATCCTGCAAAATGTAGATCGAAAGTTAGGGGAAAAGGAGGCAAACTCAAAGCAGTGGACGAATCCCACCAGATTTAATGAACTTCCACAGTAATGAAGCTCTGAAGTCCAACAACTTAGAAAAGCCTAGTAGCAATCCTTTGAATTTGTTTAGTTGCTTATTTTAAGATTGTGTAGTTTTGGGATCAAAAGATTTTAAATATTTTAAGGGTTCCCCTGGTGGAACTAATAACCTATTTCATGCGAGGGATTAATTTAATTTTGTATAGCTATGTTAATATTAAAAAATCTAACCCTTGATGGGTTGGATGACTACTATGAGATTTCTACGAGGTTCAATTCTCAACACATTGAAAAGGGTATTGTTGTATAGCAGAGCTGAGTATAAAATTGTTCTCATTAATTATATATATATATATTTTGTTCGAGTAATATAAAAATTAAATGTCAAAAAATATTTAAATTTTTGAAATATTAAAGAATATTGAGAGGGGTGTCTTGAATCATGTGTATGTTGTTTTTGAAGAGTTTTATAGTATTTTTTATATATTCTTATTTATATTAAAAATAAATGAAATGAGGCCTAGTAAGTGTATTAAATCAATTTTAATATAAATTAGATAAAAAATTAATATTTTATATTAAGTTTTGTTTTTATATTATAGCTGTATATTGTACTTATTTTTTCATGTTTGTGGCATATATGATTTGTTTAGATAGATAAAGTTTGAGAAACAGATTATTGGAGAGCAAAGCAAGTTCACCACAATGGGACGTCCAATGGTAATAAGTTATTGGTTCTTCAACTTGGCATTTCAAAATAATAGAAGTAATTAGAGAATGGTGGTTGAAAAGTTGTCCCATTGAACATGGAGCTATTGAATTAGAGGTGGAGTTGGCCACCGGAAAATGATAAAGAAGATCTACCACTTGTAATACAATTGAAGGAAAAAACAGAGAAACAACAAGACACCAATTGCTGTACAAATGAAGGGAAAAACAGAGAAACAGCAAGACAAGAAAACCGAATGCTAAATTGAATTTTGGATCGAACTGTTTTTGATTTGACAATGAGTTTCACTGCACTTCATTTCATGGGCAAATGCCTGTTTTATAGTTACAACTAATTAACCGTTACAAACTTATTCGTTACAAGGAACTGACTATACCTAAATTTGCTAAAACCGACTAGATCATTGTCAAACTAACAAACTCCACCTTGACAACAATTTTCCCATTCATCATCTTTCCTGCAAGCTAAGAGAAGCTAAACACCACCGCAGCTTCTCTACTGTAACTGGCTTTGTGAATATGTCTACACAATTTTCTGGTGTATGGACCTTTTTAAGAGCTACTTTTCCGCCATCGATCACATGTCTCAGAAAATGATACCTTACATCAATGTGCTTGGTTCTGCTATGATAGGCAGGGTTTGTAGCCAAGTGAATAACGCTTTGACTGTCACAAAGTACATTCACTTTCTCTTGCGTCCTTCCAATCTCATCGAGCAAACCCTTTAATCAGATTGCTTCTTTACTCGCATCTGAAGCAGCTATATATTCAGCTTCGGTAGTGGACAATGCAACCGTGTCTTGAAGCTTTGACATCCAACTAATTGCTCCACCTGCAAGAGTAAAGACGTAACCTGTAGTAGATCTTCTTTTGTCCAAATCACTTGCATAGTCAGCATCTACAAATCCGCAAACTAATCCTTTACTACCATTAAAGACGATGCAATGGTCACTTGTGCCTCTTAAATATCGAAGCACCCATTTCACTGCTTGCCAATGTTCTTTACCTGGATTTGCCATGAACCTGCTGACAACTCCAACTGCATGTGAAATGTCAGGTCTTGTAGATACCATCGCATACATTAAGTTGCCTACAGCGTTTGCATATGGTACATGAGACATATACTGCTTTTCTTCATCATCTCTAGGACTCAAAACCGAAGAAAGCTTAAAATGGGAAGCTAAAGGAACATTAACAGGTTTCACATTATTCATAGAGAACTTTTCAAGTACCTTCTCCACATACTTCTGCTGTGACAACCAAAGCTTACCATTTTTCCTGTCTCTGTGTATCTCCATGCCCAAGATATGTTTTGCTGCTCCAAGATCCTTCATATCAAACGTCCTAGAGAGTTGAGCCTTTAACTTGTTGATCTCTTCCATGCTTTTGCTTGCAATAAGCATAATGTCAACATACAAAGCTAAGATAATGAACATGTCATTGAAACTTTTGAAGTACACACAATGATCATACTCACTTCTTATAAAGTTCTGGCTCACCATGAAGGAATCAAACTTCTTGTACCATTGTCTGGGAGACTGCCTCAAACCATACAATGATTTCCTGAGCTTGCAAACTAATCTTCTGCTGCGACCTCGTACAAAACCTTCTGGTTGTTCCATATATATCTCTTCATTCAAATCACCATGTAGAAAAGATGTTTTAACATCTAACTGTTCTAACTCAAGATTAAGCAACGCAGTTAGTGCCAACACAGTACGTATAGAAACAAGTTTTACAATTGGAGAAAAAATCTCATGAAAGTCTATACCTTCAACCTGAGAATACCCTTTCGCTACCAGTCGTGCCTTATACCTTTCAATACTACCATCAACTTTCCGTTTCAGCTTGAAGACCCATTTACATCCAACAACACTTCTCCCTTCAGGAAGCTCTACAAGATCCCAGGTATTGTTTTTGGCTAAGGAGTCCATTTCTTCTTCCATAGCCATTTTCCATTTCTCGCTATCTATATCATCTACTGCTTCCTGATAATAAGAAGGTTCCTCATCTTCAGTAACCAAAGCAACAGATGAAGCAGAATCTTCATACCTTTTGGGAGTTTTCCTTTCCCTTGTAGACCTTCTCAGAGCGACTGGTTGCTGAACTGGTTCAGAAACTTGCACTGGTTCAGAAGCTTCAACGGCTTCCTTTGTGTCTTCAACACCTTTGTCTCCAGAAGTCTCTCCTTCCTTTCGACTATCACCGAAAGATCTAGCCTCCAACTGAACTCGTTGACTCGACGATACCTGTTCCTGTTCAATTCTTTCAACATTTGATTTTAACAAAGAGGATTCATCAAATGTTACATCTGTACTAATGACTATCTTCCGCAATGTAGGATCCCACAACCTATATCCTTTCACTGCATAGTCATACCCAACAAAGACATAACATTTCGACTTTGGATCTAATTTTGAATGCTGATTTTTCGGAATAAGAGAATAAGCATCACAGCCAAATATCCTCAAATGAGAATAGTCACAAGACTGACCTGTCCAAACTTCTTCAGGAATTTTACAATCAATCGCTACTGAAGGTGATCTGTTAACTAAATAACAAGCAGTAGATACTGCTTCTGCCCACAACTCCTTTTGCAAGTTAGCATTGCTGATCATGCTTCTGGCTCTTTCCATAAGAGTCCGATTCATACGCTCAGCAACACCATTTTGTTGAGGAGTATAGACAGCAGTTTTGTGTCTAACAATGCCCTCATCCTTACAGTATTGTTCAAATTCAACAGAAGTGAACTCACCACCATTGTCAGTTCTTAGACATTTAATAGATTTGCCTGTTCTTTTCTCTACCATTACTTTAAATTGTTTAAAGACATTGAATACATCAGCTTTCCTTTTTAGCATATAGACCCAAACTCTACGAGAGTAATCATCAATGAACGTTAAAAAATACAATGCACCTCCATATGACATAACAGGGGAAGGCCCCCACAGATCAGAATGAATGTAGTCTAAAACATCTTTACTATTATGATTGCCAACTTTAAATCTCTGTTTACACTGTTTTCCGTACACACAATGTTTACAGAAATCTAAATTCAAGGATTTCAGTCCGGGAAGAGATTTACGTTTCATCAGTATGTGAAGACCTTTCTCGCTCATATGACCCAAACGCTGATGCCATAGACGAGTACCTGCTTGTTCCTTTTCTGACGCAACTGTTGCTTCACCGACCTGAGTACTTCCTTTTAACCTGTAAAGATTTCCAACCTTTCCTGCCTTCATAACCATAAGAGCACCTTTGAAGACTTTGAAGACGCCATCCTGACCTGTAAACTTATAACCATCTGAATCCAACACTCCCAAAGAGATTAAATTTTTCTTCAAATCAGGTACATGTCTAACACTAGTTAATGTCCTAACTGTGTTATCATACATCTTAATCCTGATATCTCCCATCCCAACAGTCTGACATGACATATTGTTACCCATAAACACAGAACTACCGTTTACATTTTCATACGAAGTAAACCAATTTCTGTGTGGGCACATATGATGCGAAGCACCAGAGTCTAACAGCCAGCTATCAAAACTTTGAGAGACATTACATTCAGGTGAAGTTTCATCTATCATACACAATTCTTCAGCAGATAAAACTTCGTCTACCATACCTGAATCAGCCTGATTCGCTTCGTTCTTCGGGTTTTCGTATTCCTTCCGTTTCCAACAGTCCTTCTTTAAGTGTCCAACTTTACCGTAGTTCCAGCATTTTGCCTTACACTTCTTGCCCTTCAATTTCGACCTGGAAGACCCCCTTGGTTTTTCTCCTCTTTCCTTTGAGCATCCTCTAGCGACCATGGCTTCTGATGCAGCTGTATCAATGCTGGATTTCCTTCGTACTTCTTCAGACAGAAGAGCTCCCACGACTGATTCAAACTTCAAAGAATCAGCAGAGCTGAAGCTGATTGAGGTTACGAAGTGATCCCATGATTCAGGCAGAGAACACAGCAAGGTTATGGCTTTATCTTCTTCCTGTATTTTGACTTCCATATCTGTTAATTGACAAATTAGTGTATTAAAAACATTCAAATGTTCTGCAACACTTGAACCTTCTTTCATTCGACGACTGTATAACTGTCATTTCAGATAAATTCTGTTGGTTAATGATTTTGTCATATAGAGGTTTTCAAGTTTTTCCCACAATCATGACGCCGTAGTCTCTTCAACAATATTGAAGAGAACTTCATCCGCTAAACATAACCGGATGGTATTGAGAGCTCGGGCATCCAAGTCCTCCCAGTCTGAAGTAGTCATGGTTGCAGGTTTCTTAGTTGCCCCATCCAATGCCTTGTGCAACCCTTGTTGCACAAGCAGATCCTTAACCTTCAGTTTCCAAAGAGCAAAATTGCTCTTTCTGGTGAATTTCTCCACCTCGAATTTTGCATTCGACATCTTGGCCATTTTTCCTCCTTCCTAGGGTTTCAGTCTTTCTAGGAATTTTGTTTGTCTTTCTAAACTTAAAAAAAAAAAAAAAATTCCCAACTCAACAGTTTTTTTTAATTTCAAATCCTTTTTTTCTTTCCCCCTTTGTTTTCCTTCAATTCAAAAAATTAAAAACTTTCCTTCAACCTACTCACATCAAAAAACTTTCCTTCAACCTACTCACATCGACCCCCCCTTTTTTTTTTGTAAAGAATTTTACTCTCACTGTTTTCTGGAAAAAAGTTCTGAGACAAAATTTCTTTTAAAAAAAAAAAAATACCCGGATTTTCCAAACAAGTTCTGGTCGTCGACACTGAAAAAAAGAGGGTTTTCCTCTTCCCAACAGGTTTTGGCAGCTAACACAGCAATCACGCAGAGGGTTTGAACACATAGCTAGCAGCTTCAGCCTTCACGCCAAGTTCTGGTCGCCAACACTGAAAACAGAGGTTTTTCCTCTTCCGAACAGGTTCTGGCAGCTAACACAGCAATCACGCAGAGGGTTTGAACACGCAGCTGGCAGCTTCAGCCTTCACGCCAAGTTCTGGTCTTCACGGGACGCAATGTCTTTCTCTTCGAGGGCACCGTCTTTATCTTCGACGGCTCCTAGGCAGAGTCACGGGCTCTGATCTTCACGCAGGGTAGAGCTGGGCAAACTTTCGCTCTGCTCCTGGCAGACAGGCTCCGATATCTTCAGGCAACAAACCGCTCGCTTCTGCTGGCTGGTTCACTTTCACTCTGCTCCTGGCAGACAGGCTCCGATATCTTCAGGCAACAAACCGCTCGCTTCTGCTGGTTGGTTCACTTTCGCTCTGCTCCTGGCAGACAGGCTCCGATATCTTCACGCAACAAACCGCTCGCTTCTGCTGGCTGGTTCTGCTGGCTGGCTCCGCTGGCTGGCTCTGATACCAATTGTAATACAATTGAAGGAAAAAACAGAGAAACAACAAGACACCAATTGCTGTACAAATGAAGGGAAAAACAGAGAAACAGCAAGACAAGAAAACCGAATGCTAAACTGAATTTTGGATCGAACTGTTTTATTTGACAATGAGTTTCACTACACTTCATTTCATGGGCAAATGCCTGTTTTATAGTTACAACTAATTAACCGTTACAAACTTATTCGTTACAAGGAACTGACTATACCTAAATTTGCTAAAACGACTAGATCGTTGTCAAACTAACACCACTTGCATTTGTTTTGATCTATGTTATTACATAATTGTTTAATCTACTTATTGTGTGTGTCGATATAGCACTTTGTTTTTTTGGCACTCGAATCTCTATTAAAGTTGATAAATAGTTATAAAAATTTGTATTGATGTTTATCATTAAGGATCATTTTTTTTTATGTGTGTAATGTGTTGTTGCCTAATTAACACCAAAATTAATGTATGTGCATGTGTGTAATGTGGTGTTAATATAAATAGTTTTAGTTTTTTATTTTTATTATTATTAGAGTTGTTTCTTTAACTATTAATATAAATAATATATACACATTGTTAATGGGCCTTGATCACTGGTGAAGTGAGGGTGATGATATTCCCTCACCAAAATTATGTATCCATGACGAGTTACAAAGACTAACTTGTAGTAGGGGGATATATAATTTTGGTGAGGGAACGTCACCACCCTCACTTCACAAGTGATCAAGGATTGTTAATAATTTGTATATATTATCAATATTAATAGTTAAAGAAACAACTATAATAATAATAATAATAAAAACTATTTGTATTAACACCTAAGTTGTTTTAGTGCATGCATCATAATTCATACGCTAGATTTGATCTCCACACTTGTGTTTAAGCATAGATCTCTGCTTGACCATGATGACAAATCATAGTGCCAACAATAAAGACTTATGAGTGCCCATATTGAATTGGGTTAACCCACGCATTTGCTACATCATCTAATTTATTCTCACTAAATTAATAATGGTTCTAATCCAAAACCGTTATTCAAAATTGACTTGATCGCTAGGTGTCTTCCTCCTACGCTAGTTGATTCATGGGCTAATTTCCCCTATTATATGGTTGCACCGATATCCCCTAACCTCATGCTAGTTCATGGGATCAAAGTTGTAAGTACTGCAACGAATAGAAAGATGATATTGAGCATAGACAAATGCATTAAGCAATAAATCCTAGTGCATTCAGTGTATATTGTCTTGCATTAAATATTGTGTTGCATGTTTCACTATAGAAGTAGATATTTCCCTCTAACTTGATCAAGTTTCTACTAAAACATGACCCAAAATTTATCCTAATTCATGGAATAAGGTAGTAATCAACCTCAAGCATAATTCTTAATGTCAATTGTTAGGAATCACCCTGGACAATGTACCCTAAGTAACTATGTGGAATAGATATTTAAGCTATAAAGAAATGACTTAGCACAATGTATAGATTGAGTCTCATTCCTAGCCTATATAGTTCTCAACAAAAAAGTGATTTTACATTGAATATAGATTTTAGATTTTTACAACTTGCTTTGAAAATCATTTGTTGTGTTGTGGCTTTCTCTAACACATGTAGTACAAGTGTTGCAGGAGATATAGAAAGCTTCCTAGAGACAGCCTCCGGGTTGATTGTAGACCAGTGCCTAAGACATTTTAAGTAGAGGAGTGGATGGAATATTATATGTGAGGGGTTTTCACAACACTCCAATTGTCATGTAATAAAAATATATTGAAAGGGGGGCTTGGTTCAATAGCCTTTCATTAAGGTAGACTCAAGCCAACACATGGATCCAAACGCGGGGGTTATTTCAGGACAATCTCAAAGAGAAATGTCTTGTTCTGGTGGCCGACAAACAACAATGAGACAACTTAATATTGACCTTGGAGTAAGGGTGGAGAGGAGGAGAGAAAGGAGAGAAATTGATGTGTAGGGTTGTAAACAAATGGAATCCTCAGCAACAATGTTCCAACAAGAAGATGGAAGAGGAAGGAGGTGAAATGGGAGAAACAACAGAATGCTAATTAAGGTTTTGTTGAGTCTTGAAATTGTCATTCATTTCCATTACACTTCCACTATTATGTCCATTATATCACCTCCATTTCACCTCCATTTCACTACTATGTCACCACATTCATCCCACTTTCATTATCATTGGGCCACCTTTATGTTTTTCCAATCTTTATTATTTCTAAACCTTTTAAGTGAATTTGTGGTTAAACATTAGAAAATAATGTGCATATGCTTATACCTAACAAATGGGTTGAGGTTGTTGACATGTGTAGGTTGAAAGGAGACTTCTAGAAGACCCTTATGTGGCACTCTAAGGCCAAATTCGAATTTGATTGGAAAGAATCATGGGATCATGAGGATATGTGTCACATCTCCTAATTGTATTGTAACTCTAAAAAGACATGTGTCTTATCAGTTCCTATTTTGATTAGGACTCTAGAGGTAGAGGGAGAGATTCATGGATTCTCATTAATGAGATGGCTCTCATCTTTTTGTATAAATAGGAGATCTCTCTCCTTCATTTGTTAGTCTTTAGTCCCTAGTTATTAAGTTTGTAGTTCTTCCTTGATGGCTTTTGAAAGCTTTGGAGAACTTTGTTGTACTTTGTACTTTTGAAGAAATTGAATAAAGCTTTGATGTTCTCAACATGGAAGGAGATGTGAAGTAGATGTCATGGAGCATATTAGGATGTAAGGTAGAGTAGATTTCATTTTGTATATATTGCTTTGTAGAATGTAAGGTAGATTAGATTTTTCATTCATGCAATTTTAATTCATGCAAGTGTGTTTAGTTTTGCTTTGATTTCATAGATGGTAGAGGGCCCCTGCCTTGTATAGTTGTCATTTAATTTTGCATTTTATTTTTCACCATGTATATTAGCTGTACATAACAAAGCTTTTTGATTACTTTTGTTTTACATTTTTCTCATGTATATTAGCTGTACATAACAAGTTGTTTTGATTATTGTTGTTTTACATTTTTCTCATGTATATTAGCTGTACATAAATTGCTTTCAAGTTGATTGTAGATTAGTGATGCACATAGCCTTTTAATGAACTAATGATGTGATAGAATCATCTTGTCCTTTTGCTGAAGCAGCAAGGATACTGGGTCTCATAGTCATTAGCTCATTATTTGGTTATTGCATTTTATTTTGATTGAACTAGTTGTATATTTACACTTTTGTTTAAATACTAACTCCATCAATAACATGTTTTAAGTTCTTTTGAAGTGCTAAGTTTTGGAAATTACCATTAGGGACATAGGCCTTGTCTTGAAATCTTTATCCATACTTGTCCTTTAAAAGTATTCTTAAGACCTTAGAATAGGATTTCCATTTGCATTAAACACTTTAGAAAACCAACAAGAACAAAACCCCAAAAACAACATAAACTATAAAACAACGAAGTAAGAGAAAGGTTAACTAAGCACATATGGTGCACCACACTTCATAAGTTTACGATATCCGGATTGATAATTTATGTAGAGCAATTTAAGACGTTAAATTGACTAGACAGGTTTCAGGCCAGATATAACATGGGTATTATTATCTGCCAACAACATGAGTAAATCTGGGCTCACATAGGTACTACAAGTTAACCCAATAACACAAGTAAATTTGTAATTACTACAGGTATTGTAGGTTATTGAATAACACAAGTAAGTCTGCAATATGCACATGTATTGTTCTTTATTTAGCAACCTAGATAAATCCATGAATCAGAGAGAAACCAACAGCTTCATTACACTATTTCAGAGAAGGGAAAACACAAATGAAATGAGATTTATGAAGAGGAAACATACTGCACATTGATCTACTTCGAATCACTAGGAAAGTTTCATTAATACTTAGAGGGTCCAAATAACCAGTCCATAACATTCAACACAACATCAGTCAAGTCCCCCATGAATAAGCAAATAGAACCAAAAGTGGCATCTCAAAATTCACACCTTGCGGGTGCGAAATTCTGGAGCCTTATTAAAGTGTTGCTTCCCCCTATTTATTATAAGAGGAGGAGCTTGGGTTACAGTTACAAAAGTATCTTAGCTAGAGCTCTAGCTGTCTGCTAGACTAGTTGTCTCGGCGAATGTAGGGCTATGTTGCCCAAAATGATTACAATTAGGATTTGGTCCCTCTTGGAAATAAGGAAATTATAGAAATAATAAGAAACTAGATGATGATGGAAGAAGAGGTCCTTTTGTTGTTCCCGTGAAAACCTCTGGTTAGGCCATGTCTCTGTCACCGTGCATCCCTTTAGCTTCTCATCTGGTCCCTTTCGCTTTTTCCTTAACTGCTTGAGTAGCACGTTCTCTGGAGTTGGGAGTGAGTCAACTGTGAATGCTTGTCACATATTGGAAATAAAGCGTGTCCCAGTAGTACTTTGCTAAGTATCGGAGTGCAACCCCATGCCGAGCCATTAAGCCTTCGTGAGCTTCAATACATTCATTTACTCACAGGAGATGAGTAGTGAAGCAGTTGAATCCATCCCTTCGCCACTCGTAGTCCTTGATTTCGTGTTGCAGGGGCTTATACAGGACCGACCCATATGGATTTCCCACTGCCCCGTACCTTCATTCATTTCCTCAGCTATCGACTCGTCCGCCTTTAAAGCTTTGTACCATGCTATTGGGGCATCGCCACATCGAGACCTTTATGCTAAGAGGCATCGCAGAACAGTGAATCTCGGTCACTTTTGGCCCCCTGTGACTTAACCCCCTTCTGTGTTTCTGCATAATAGGACCAAGGGCTGCGACCTGGGGAACGAACTTTAAATTGGAGATCGACAATCGACATTTTATGACACAGCATTTGTTATCTCCCCTTGACACCTGCAATCGTCGATCTGTGGGAATGGGCGCGCCCAGGATATTACAATGGAAATACAGGAGGAAGGACCTCTTTACCTCTTCTCATGGCGTTGGTTGATTGTTCGAACGCAGAATCCTCATAAGGTATAACTCATAAAATATCACATCTGAGAGGGTCCTTCGCATATCACAATTGCAGCTCGGAAGGATCTTCGACAGAGGGGGGCCTTGACTTGTGCGATCATCGATTGTTGATTTGCGATGGGTGACATCATCACTGCCATTTGTCACCTTGTGAGTGGTGACACATGTCACTTAGAAGTTCCCCCATAAGACCCATGAAAATGCCAAATCTGCATGCCACGTGTCCTTCGTACTGCCACGTCGCCTCCGTACTGCCACATCATCTCCGTATTTCCATGTCATGATCACGTCAATTGCCATGCCATATATGAGGACCAATGGTATTTTGCAACATGGTTCCCTAGAGGAGAGAGAAGAAGGCTCACATGTCCCTGTTTTTGTGTTGATTTCCCTTGAAAAATATTTTCGGCCTTCCGGATGATTTAACACTGAGGGCCCGAATTTCAGTGATTTTCGTGTTATCGGCATCTGCAGCTTCATGACCATGTGTTTGTGTGCACCCTTTTGTTCCTGCGATTGCCGATATGTGATATTGGCGCTCTGCATTGTGAGTTTTCGATACACTATGTCCCATGGGTCTTTGACTACCGATATGTGATATTTGCTCTGCCTTGGACCCGCCGATAACCGATTTGCAATATCGGTGATCCACTAATCGCTGGTCTTACCCTCACCGATACTTCTTGATTGTTGCAAGCTCCGACATGTGATTTGTGATATCGGTGATCGTTGATCATTGATCTCGATGCCCTCCTTTGTTGTTGCTGGAAGCTTTGATTGTGATTTGTGACGGGCCTTTTCCTTTGGTCTTTTTCTCTTTGTTTTATGTCTTTCGAAGGGTAACTTCAACATCGCTTGGGGATCCCTTTATAGACTTGTACACTAACATCACTAAGTACTTTGTTGTTGGGGAAGTCATCCTCCTAGGTTACTTCAATGCTCGTACTAGAGATCTCTAGATCCCTCTCCGTGACCAATTAGAGGATTTGTTTTGCACCCAAGGGTAGATCCAGATTCAGTAGGGCTTCACCGAAGGTCAGGTGATGCATTGGGGCCCACTAGATTTTATGGTAAGCATCTATTGCAGTTGGGGGAATCCCAAGAGTGTTGATTCTAAATGGCCTCCCCTATTTCCAAGACTCTCACTTTTTCACATGTCAGCCATATAGCGGGGGTGCGAGTGTACTTGATTATGTCCTCAGTAGACATAACTTTATCCCTTTTATTCACCATTTCTCAGTCTCCTCCACCCCCCTTGCCGATCATGAACTTCTTTCTGTCTCTTTCTGGTTTGACCCTCCCCTTCCACTTGATCCCTCCCATTGGGGCCCACCCCGAACTCACTCTCAACCCTTCTACTCTAATGTCAAAGCTTCTTATCACCGTCTCCATTGTTATGATCTTCAATGTGGTGAAGAAAACCTCAAACCTTCATTTCCTATTCCAAGGGGAGAGATTGAGATCACTAGCACGTATACTTACTTGGGGGTGCAATTCTCTGGTCCCCACTTTAGTTGGCAAGCAATGCTTCAGCCTCAGATCAACAAAGAATATGGATCCTTAGCCCTTCTCGAGAGACAGAGCTTTTGACATCACTTCTAGGACATTTCATCCAAGATGATCCTCATGGACAGACTGATCTATCCCACTGTTCTATAGGGCTTAGAGATTTGGGGATCATCTTTACTTCAGTCAAATTGGGCTTCATCTCAGAGAGTCCAGATTCTTCTTCTCTGCCACATCATTAGAAGCAAATTGACACTATTGCAACCCATCATCCTTGTAGAGTTTGGAGCTCAGCCCTTTCAGCATGAGATGATCTTTATATTGGTCTCATTCTTGCGTTGTGTTCAGCGCTTTGCATACTCGATAAAGAGTAGGGACCGATATCCTTACTTGGCATATTTATCTTCTGAGAATTGCTCATTCTACTCCCTCAGGCTGAGCTAGATGTTGGTTTACAGGATTTTCAAATCTCTTAGAGTTAGTGGGAATTCAGTTGGATCGTCTCCCTCCTTTCTAATATTACTTAGATGCTCCTGGTCACCTTTTACCTATTAGACATGAGCTAAACAAGATCATCAAGGAGGATGTCTATAGGCAGTTCGTCTAGGTCACCTGGGTCAATCCTCCGAGAGGGTTGCGTCCAAAGATGGCCTTCTACGCTAAGCACTTCTTGGAGTTGAGAGAGGGGCTCATTGTTCGATCCTAGTATTCATTTCACCATTGAGTGCATGATATTCACATTCCTCTAGGCCAGTCCATAGTAGGTTCTCACAGAATTTAGGTAGAGATGGACCACCGGGTGGATAGCACAGACAAAATTTCCCAGGTATGTCATTTACAGGAAGTGGAGACCAATGTGGACTCCATTCTTGAATGCCCTGTTGTTAGGCCCCTATACTACTAGTGTAACCCCTTATTATTATTAGTACAACCCACTTATTATATTTATGTACCCATGTAGTGCCCATATTGTTACTATTGTGCCCCATAGAAGCCCATTATTGTTATTATTGTGCCCTTACATTATTATTGTTATGTCGGCTTTGATTATGTTATGACCCCTTAGACTCCTATATATAGAAAGGAGGTCTTTTCATTTGTATCATCCAAGAATTGCTCATTTGTGTAATGTAAAGGAGGTTTCCCCCTCGAAGAGGCTGAATTCTAAGGCGTTGGTCTCTCTTTTCTATCTTTTTGTGAGCTGGTTTCATAACATTTGGTATCAGAGCTTTGGATTCTAGGGTTTCGCTGCTCCAAACAGGTCATCGTGGAATTTTCGCTATAACTTTTTTTTCTGTGATGTTTCAGAAGCTAAAAAAAACCCATTTGAGAAGAAATCGCGGTGAATCTCAGGTCCAAATTTCAGAGCTTTTTGCGCTATATTTGCGAAGATATGATTTGAGGAATTTGGTCTTTTTGCAGACTCCTGAATTACATTCCAAACAGGTGACCTGGGGAAAATCATCATAACTTTCTCTCTGAGCATTGGATTGAAATTTTGTAAGAAGGTACAGAAAGAGGACGGACTATAGTTTCTTGTATATATTTTTCAGAGCCAAAGGTCGAAACAGTGACTCGTGGCACATCGTACCAGTTCACTCTACTGAACTAGTCTATAATCAAGTCATCTTGGGAGATTGTGAATAACTCTTCCTTGGAGAATCCAATTTGGATCAGACTGGTGGCATTGGAAAGAGGACACAGAGGGCTACTACAGATCACAATTTCAAAACTTAAAGACCCGAAAGTATAGAGTTACAGTCGTTTCAAGATCGAGCTCCTAAAATCAAGAAAAAGCAAGATGAAGAAGTTTGATGGCAAAGATCCGGTAAATTGGATACTTCAGATGGAGCAATATTTTGATCTACATGGTGTACCCCTGTTAAAAAAGGTATGTATTGCATCTTCATATTTAGAACCGGATCAATTTTTATGGTATGAAGGGATTTGTTCTCGTAAACAACTTGTTACGTGGTCAATTTTCACGGAGGAAATGATAACACATTATGAGGATACAAAGAGCAACACCTTCTTTAGAGCAACACCACAACAATTGGAAAGAGTGAAAGGGCTTTGTGACATAGTGGAAAGAAAAATTATGGAAACCAGGAAGCATACCCCTCAGAACTATAAAGATGGAAGTGTTGTTTCTCCTAGCCTTCCACAACCTACAAGGGTTACACCACAACAATTGAAAGAAAAAAGAGAAAAATGGCTTTGTTACAATTGTGATAGAAAATGCACTAAAGGTTATAAATGTGTTGAGAAGAAATTATTTTACATAGAATATGAAAAGGAGGAAGAAAAGGATCAAGAAACATCAAAAGAAGAAGATATACACCAGGACCCCACCCTAGAGAAAGAAGAAATGAATCAGACCATATCTTATAGAGCATTGGCAAGAATTACCACTCCTCAAACTCTCAAGATAGAAGGACATATCAAGAAGAAAAAGGTGTAAGAAGTGAAAGATCACATCGAGAAAGAAGAAATGAATCCAACCATATCTTGTAATTCATTGGTCGAAATTACCACTCCTCAAACTATCAAGATAGAAGGACATATAAAGAAGAAAAATGTTCAAGAAGTGAAAGATCACATCGAGCATCAAGAAATGAATCTGACCATATCTTGTAAAGGATTAGAAGAAATTACCACTCCTCAAACTCTAGATATAGAAGGACATATCAAGAAGAAAAAGGTTCAAGCAGTGAAAGATCACATCGAGCATCAACAACAAGTTCTCCAACTTTTAAAGGATAATGCCAATTCGGTGAAAAATCCAAGGAAACAACATGTAGATCAACATCGTAGTGAAAAATGTTTTGATGTAGGTGATTGGGTATTTTTACTGCTACATCTCAAGCAAGCTATTTATGAGAAGGAAATGTTGACAATACTACACGAACTTAAAAATGACGACCTTACCAAATGGGAAGACTCTTCAAGGATGAGGATGTGGAAGCATTGTTTTGTGCTATTTCTATTATCCAACCAGATTGGATAAACGAAGCGAGGGATGAATGGAAGAAGGACGAAGAAGTATGGCCACTTATTCAAAAGTTGAAAAAGATCCCAATTCAAACAATATTTCTAGAAATTGAAGAGGAAGGAAAAATCATAGTGGAACCTGGACCTGTCACAGAAACAAGAACTCGACAGCTACGAAATCGATCAATTTCAGAGTATCTCATCAAGTGGAATAACTTACCCGCTGAAGATTCCACATGGGAGGACAAGAATTCTATACAGAAGCATCAAGAACTACTGAAGCGTTGAGGACAACGCTTTTTGAAGGAGAGGGGCATGTTAGGCCCCTATACTACTAGTGTAACCCCTTATTGTTATTAGTACAACCCACTTATTATATTTATGTACCCATGTAGTGCCCATATTGTTACTATTGTGCCCCATATAAGCCCACTATTGTTATTATTGTGCCCTTACATTATTATTGTTATGTCGACTTTGATTATGTTATGACCCCTTAGACTCCTATATATAGAAAGGAGGTCTTTCATTTATATCATCCAAGAATTTCTCATTTGTGTAATGTAAAGGAGGTTGCCCCCTCGAAGAGGCTGAATTCTAAGGCGTTGATCTCTCTTTTCTATCTTTTTGTGAGCTGGTTTTATAACACCTGTCTACTACAAGATTAGAGGAAGGTTTCATTGTTTTATTAGAGATTCTATCTCGATCAAAGATGTTTGGCCCTATATATTCAAGAGGCTCTCATCTTCCAAGTGGATATTTTTTAGCCTCCCATCAGACCATACCCCACACAGAGGATCACGACATTTTTCAGGGTACCATCTTCAGACAGAGGCACGAAGAAATTGATTGATACTAGTACATATTTAGACACTAGATCAGTGAGGATCCGTGGGGCCTCACCCTGCCACACGAGATCTCAGCGGAAAATCCATCTTAGATCCATTCCTGGGAGACGGACTAAGTCCTCCATACCTTAACAACGCGTGAACCCCCCAGGCGACGATTTAGTGGATAGTCTGCACTTTCCATCGACTCTTCATCAACCCAACATACTTTGTTGAGTTTCTTTAGTGCTCTTCATTCAACCTCGAATGCTAGGAGAGATGGATCTAGTCCTGAGACTTATTAGCTCCTGGATTTTCTCCGCTATAGCCATATGTTGATTTATTTCATGCATTATATCTTTTTTTTTTAGGGAGATCATTTGGTTCTCCCGCTTTGGGACATTATTGTACTCAACAATCCATTTGACCTACTTTATGGTCATTAATTGGACATAAATATAATAATCTTATCTTATATTATATCAATCATCACAATAAAATACATATATTTTGCCTATAAGTAAACTAAATTAAAAAATTAAGTTTATAAAATTAAGAAATAATAACTATGATAAAAAACCAAAAAAATCTTATCTTATATCAATCATCACAATGAAATACATATATTATGCCTATGAGTAAACTAAATCAAAAAATAAATTAGAAAATTAAGTTTATAAAATTAGGAAATAATGACTATGATAAAAAAAACAAAAAGAACAAAAAATCATATCTTAGATCAATTATCACATTGAAATACATATATTACGCCTATTAATAAACTAAATTAGAAAATTAATTTTCAAATAATGACTATGATAAGAAAACAAGAGAAAAAACAGTAAAAAAAAAAAGACAAAAACAAAACAAGAAAAGAAACAATAAATAATAATACAAAAAACAAAAAACAAAAAAATAAAATTAATTTACTAATTTTCTAAAATTAAGAAATAAAAAAATTGGAAAATTAATTTTCTAAAATTAAGAAATAAAGACCGATAAAAAGACATGTCATTTTAGTTGCACAACTCTTTTGTATTCACGGACATATAGCCAAAAATGGATTTTCGAAGGATTCGAACCTGCACCTTATGGTAGCCATGACCTCCTTGGGTCCATGGGAGACATAGATAGATCTTTCAGTAATTCAAACTTGCACCCAATGGCAGGCATGGTCTCTCTGCATCAGGGGATTGTCAACAAGAAGACCATGGTGGTCGAAGTTAACATGCATTTTACGGAATTAGAATGCTGGCCGTTCAGCTGGGGTTAGCGTTGCACCTAGTGAGTGTGCAGCTCTAGATTTTATTGAAGCACTCTGCATCAGGGATTCGAACTCAGGACGTGATGGTTCAGAGAAAATAGAAGAAAAACCGTGTCATTAAGTGCATTTGTATCTCTGGGTTCCAAGCAACTAGCTTGGTTTCATATCACGGGGTTTGAAACCATGATGCGTGTTTAAGAAGAATACTAGAGGAAGAAGAGGAGGTCTTGACGCAATGCGGCTTGTTCTTTTCTCCGCACAAAATGATGTGAATATGAACTGGTTAGGGTATTTTTGTGTGCGGCCTTTATTACTTTTTTGACAGATCCAAGCTGAAGACTTGTTCATAAAAGAGCAAATACGGGAAAGGCAAGCCTTGGATGCAACGTCATTTTGGGGTTTAAATTCTTTGCTTCGAGGATTTTCTTGGGGTTTTCAGGTTGTCAGAGGAGGGCTTCTGGAGTAGGTTTTGTAATTATTCTTATAGGGTGCATTTGCAGCAAACCCTTTGCAAGAGCCACATATTATGTAGAGAGCTCCACAAAGAAGGGGGCATCCTCCAATAGTTGATCTTCTTATATGGTGTCTTAGCCGTTGGTAGCCCTTGCAGTCGTGGACCATAGCATTGACGCTGAGAACAGACACATGGGGAATAGAGGACTAAATTGAGAGGAAAAAAACCAATGGTGCCAACCCAGTTTCATTGCTGTCGAACGACTCCGAAAAGCAATGACACTATTAGCATCAACAACATTATCCTTTTTGTTCTCATCCTCTGCAGCCACAGGGAGAATTTTCTCCAAATGCCAATTCTAATCCCAGGCTTGGGAATTCTCCCAGGAACATCGAAGGTGAGAGTTACTGCAGGATGGTCGACCTGGTTTATTGTTGTCGTTGGTGAAGAGATCAAAGGTTGGATCCCACGCTGGGCCGTCTCTTTTGAGAAGCTTGATGAGGTCAGTAAGCTTGCTGTATATTTCTTTATGGAATCAATATTAGCAAAATGATTTAGTCACACGGTAACGAATCAATATTAGCAAAATGATTTATTCACACGGTAACGAATCAATATTAGTAGAATGATTTATTCATACAGGAAGAACCAGCAATGGCACCAAATATTGCAAAAGAAATGCAGTAATATCTATCACATGATTCAAAAAAATTAGATTATAAATGAATAAAACTATGAACACCATAAAGAGAATTCAGCTAATATCACGTGCCAAGAAGACACCAATTTTTTAATCGATTATCCCAGTTCCATGAGAAACTAAGTTCATGGCCATAATAGGTATTCTACATTATATATTATTCTTTACAGTTATGAAAATTTATATACAAAACTAATTCAGAAATTAAAAACATTCTTCAGTTCACCAGGACAGGATTTATACCTTATAAGCGTGGTGTTTGAAAATGAAGCTCGAATCTGGCTTAAATTCATCTAGTATTACTTAGCGTAGTGCTTGAAAATGAAGCTCGAATCTGGCTTAAATTCATCTAGTATTACTTGTGCTATTTTAGCTACTACATTTAAGCGAGCTTGTTCATTCAGTGCAAGAAGCACAAAAGTCAGAGCTTTGGTGCTTCGAAGTTGCCGGGAATTCAAATTTTGGAATTAGCAAGAATATGTCTCGGTGTATGAAATTTAAAATGAACTGGAATGTTAATAAACATGATAAGAACATGGAATTTTCATTACGGGAATGTTGTTAGGCATGGTAAGAACATACAATGAGAAAACCAAGAGAACCCACTTGTGTGTAGGCCTATGAGAGAGAACCCACTGGCTTTCTCAGGTTTGCGAGAGAGAATAGCTATCAGCAAGTGAGAAAGCTAGTACGTTCTCTCCCACAAGCCTGAGCACTCGGTTCTTATCACCCCTATCAGCAGCATTGCTTAGTTGAGGCTGTGCTAGTTTAAACCTTTTTTCACTAAAATTTCTCTGCCTGTCAATGGTGTGTAGGAAGATCTCCGACGTACATGGAGGTTTTCACTGGAAATTTGTTTAGTTTAAGAGTCGAAGCCTCACTAAAGAAATATATGATTTTAGGAGACTCTTCCTTGATATGAATTTGGAAGTTTTGTGAAAGGTACATGGAGGTTCTCAGCACAAAAATTGTTTAGTTTAAGAGAGTAGAAGCCTCACTAACGATATAAAAAACTCATTCCTAAGGTATATTTGGAAGTTTTGTGAAAGGTAAATCTGGTTTGACAACATTTTGATGAAAAAAGTGAAAAAACAACGTTTCAATTAAAATATAAATAGATGAACCGAGCTTAGAATGCATTACAAATCAATTTTATTACTGTTTTAACATCTTGTTTTAATTTTTGAAGAAAATGCATTAGAAATTAAACTTATCACTGCTTGGCTGTCCTATTTTAATTTTTAACTTCAAATAGACATGATTCTGTGAAAGGACTATCCTGTTTAGATTTTTAACTTCAAATAGACATGTTTATGCAAAAGGACCAAGTTTTATATGGAGTTATAGTAGTGATTTCTGATTTAAAGGATGTAATTAATTCGTACCTGTCCCTGCTTAAGTTCTATGGCCACTTATAATAGAGTCACAATATTGTGCCATATAGTAATTTATCTTTTAAGAATTGCATCAGCGACAACATTCGTGAAGACTGCACTCTGATTCCATTAGAGATCAACACTGTCCATTAAGGTAACCATTAAATATGGGGCGTGTTGATTCCTAAAAATGGTAGAACAAGCGCTCAAGATAATAGAATGCTCTAATAGCATCAGTCGCTAGGTGCTTCCAAATATGGCTGATGTGGGTTAGCATGGGGGATTGATGAAAGCATGGGGCATTAATGAAAGCTGAGACTTGCATGACCACAATCATGAAAGCACAATCATGGATATGGCTCAAGGATAACTATTTTCTTGCTATAAATACAAATTCATAGTGTAAAAAGGTGGATGAAAGGTGCCTAAATTTTCCTATAAAACCTAAAATTGGGGAATTTCACCTTTCTGTAAACTAAGATGTCATTTGCAAAATTGTTGATTTTTATATAATAGTATGGTTTGCAGAAATAATGCTTTATTATGTAGAGATTTTATAGGACCGTGTTGCTTTGAAAAAATTCCTTGCACACACAATGGTTTACTCTAGATATTTTAGAAGACAATGCTGCTTTTACAAAAGGCTTCTTTGTAATATTAATATCGCTAAACCAGAAAAGATTAACATAAGTTTAAAGAGATTGACAGCCATACATACCCGTAAATTCTAATTTCCAATTCTACCCATTCCCATGTCAAAGAAGGGTAAACGCTGAGAAATTGAGAGGAACATGGGCACCACGCCACTGGAGACTATGAAGTTGTTGAAGGGCCTATTGAAATTCTATGGCCACTTATAATAGAGTCACAATATTGTGCCATATAGTAATTTATCTTTTAAGAATTGCATTGGAAAAAACATTCGTGAAGACTACACTCTGATTCCATGAGAGATCAACATTGTCCATTAAGGTAACCATTAAATATGGGGCGTGTTGATTCCTAAAAATGGTAGACAAGCACTCAAGATAATAGAATGCTCTAACAACATCAGTCACTAGGTGCTGCCTCCAACAACATCAGTCACTTGGTGCTTCCGAATATGGCTAATGTGGGTTAGCATGGGGGATTGATGAAAGCATGGGGCATTAATGAAAGCTGAGACTTGCATGATCACAATCATGGATATGGCTCAAGGAGAACTATTTTCTTGCTATAAATACAAATTAATAGTGTCAAAAGGTGGATGAAAGGTGCCTTAAATTTCCTATAAAACCTAAAAATTGGGGAATTTCACCCTTCTATAAACTAAGATGTCATTTGCAAAATTGTTGATTTTTATATAATAGTATGGTTTGCAGAAATAATGCTTTATTATGTAGAGATTTTATAGGACCATGTTGCTTTGAAAAAATTCCTTGCACACAAAATGGTTTACTCTAGATATTTTAGAAGACAATGCTTCTTTTACAAAAGGCTTCTTTGTAATATCAATAATGCTAAGCCAGAAAAGATTAACATAAATTTAAAGAGATTGACAGCCATACATACCCGTAAATTCTCATTTCCAATTCTACCCATTCCCATGTCAAAGAAGGGTAAGCGCTGAGAAATTGTGAGGAACATGGGCACCATGCCCCTGGAGACTATGAAGTTGTTGAGCGGCCTGTTGAAATTCATGGACATGGTCAGCCCTATCGAGACCTGGTTCTAGCCAAGCATACCATCAGCAGGTTTCTCACAATGCTCTAGAATCTGGATTGGGGGTTATTGGACTGTAAAGAGGACCACTGTGCAGTCCAATATAAGGTTGGGAGAAGAGTTGCAGTCTCCGGCTCAGTCGCCCAGAGATACGTGTCTATCACTCTAGCTAACCTTATGTTATAATTCCTGAAATTGTTACTGTGTCCAATGACTGCATGAGACACATCTTCTTAAGGTGCAAGGATGATCACGTCTTGATGACACTTAGATTTCTAAAAAAAAATGTATACAACTGTGTGATATAGCATATATGAATACATATATGAGTGTTGTTGTATTGATGTGTATGTTGGTGACAATACATCTCCGAGTGTGTGCTTTGCTCTATCTTGTTGTTCTGAATTCTCAAAACTCTACTTCATATTAGAAAGAAGTATGACCTTTGTTCTTATGGTAGTGATAAATTGGTGTAATATTACTCATAGCAAGCTTGATAACATATAACCCATACTAGATGGTTTTTACTTTTAAGGTAGTTGAGGTTACACAAACATACTTTTGTGACAAATGTTTTGGGTCACTGCTATGAAATGATTGGTTATTTTCTTGTGAGGTCTAGAACTCATGATTCTATGGAGAATCATGTTCTACAGATTAGTAACTACTTACAGGGCTTGTTAGGTCCCATATATGTATATATATAAGTTGGAGAATGTCAATAAACCTTAGCAGTTTCTTAGTACTAGTAAAGATGATGTGAGTTCCTGTCCAAATCCTGTTGACCTAGGCACCATATTGTGTTCGATGCTTTCTATTTATTTTGTATTGTGCCAAGACTTGACATGCTATTGGATGTGATATAAACATATATTTTTTGAAATTGCATATATTGGTCACCAATCTCTCTTAATAGACATTATATAGGATGAATTGTATTTGATCAGTATCTCTATCTAGTTTGCTTAAAAGTTGTGTAATTGGAATCCTTGAACTCCTGAAGTCAACATGGCAAATCTTGGGCATTAATCAAATTGTCCATGATATGTGCTATACACGAGTACTATTTCGGCAGGTTTATTTAGAGTCAATATAAATCTATGTGTTTTATATGTGGTTATCCAAATTGTTAGGACAAGGCAATCCTTTTTGTACATTGAGTGCCATCATATGTGCAATAAAATGATGGACACTAATGCTTCAATTTCTTTAAAACTGTTATTAGAGGATCACACATATTTTCTGTAGTAGGGTGCCTCTTTACATTCCCAAGGCAAGCAACATGCAACCCATCTCTTTTGGAAGTGGTGCCTCCCACTGTTTATGTAATCATTATTTATCTCACTTGTTCTTTCACGAATAATGCCATTTTATTGTTATTTCATAAATATATGTGTTATGTTGGGTTTATTATGTTGTTCTATCAATGTGTTCTCCATTTTTGATAATTTGTGGCAGAGGTTTCTTACTTTGACACCTTCAAGAAATAAGTGAACTTTTTATGGGGACCACCTCCAGTTTTAGGTGTTTCTTACAATTTTGGATAGAAGATACTAGTGACAATATTTGGTTAAACTTTCTTCAGAGTTGGCATAAGAACAATGGAGGTGCAATCAATACAAGTTAGTGTTACTACCTAGTGCTAAAACTATTAGGGGATGCCAAGATAAAATTAAAGTGAACCTAGTCCATAACAAATTATACCTCTGGGAAGATTATGGGTCCAATTTTCATTTCAGTTGATGCAAAATTCACAGAGATTCAGACAATGCAAATTCCCTCTACCGGGAGAGACTAAAAACAACAGGGCTTGGCAAATTGAGCATACCTCCACTAGCAGATCCAAATAAGGGGATACTTGTTACGTTCAGGAAGGGGAAAGTTAGATTGTTATAGG
This sequence comes from Pinus tabuliformis, assembly GCA_031772625.1. Taxonomy (NCBI): domain Eukaryota; kingdom Viridiplantae; phylum Streptophyta; class Pinopsida; order Pinales; family Pinaceae; genus Pinus; species Pinus tabuliformis. The sequence continues at coordinate 170,872,957 of CM062819.1, read as the reverse complement.
TTGAAATTACAAAGAAGTTAGAGTAGAAATATTAGATATAGAAAGTACATTGTTGTTATAGATGTGCAAGGTCTACATAAGAATGCCATAACTTTCGATGGGAATATATATGTGTGAAAGGTATAGGAAAATTTGGATAATCGTTGTAAATGTATGGGATTGGGAAGTTGGGTTTTGGGAAAGCCCTATTTTTGCTAAGATGTGCTTCACATGAACCCTGATATTTCTAGTTGCTTTAAGAGCCGCTCTCTAGACCAATATGGTAGAGATGTTTTAATGTCTTGTCTTATCCTGTCCTCAAATCATATTGACTTGGTCAAACTACATTAAAAAATAGGGGTGGGGGGGAGGGTTGTGTTACACAACAGGGGGACATGGGGGTCAAATGTGATTCACATGTTTACACCATTACCTTGTATATGCAAACAATTTTCCCTTGCACATGTGTAAGGCCCTTAGTAGACATCGTTATACTTATTGCATCCCCAATCCCCACTATCTCCTCATGCAGTGGATCCTAAACTTGTAACATGATTTTAAATATGATATTCACCATTAGTATTAACATTTTCACAGGGTTTTGAGGTTGTTTCTATGGACATATCATATATGTGAAGATGCAATTGAATGCAAAGAAGTTGAGAATATGCAGAAGATTTGCAAGAAACCCTTCTCCAATAGTTGAAACAAATCACAGATTTTCCACTCGTAAACCATCACCTTGTAACTTCAAAAATTTACTCTCCAAACCTGCAGTAACACCCTACATGACTATCTTTTTTTTAGAAGTTGATTTATACAACTTGCAAACTGACCCCCAAGGTCACAATGTCTTGTACTGTAGCTTCCTTTGTAATGCAAATCTTTGAACTTGATCTTAGAGATTTAAACCTCCCCCTTTGAAGTTTATGGTCACCATCAATTTCCAAGTAATGGTTTTTATCTTGGGCTTAGTGTACCACTTGTTGGATAAACGATGCTATCATTTCTTCCTAACTTGGAACGATTCTATCTCTCCTCATATAATAGACTATGGATTGGGTTTTTGCACTTACTTTTGATGCAACATTTCTTGTTGATTAGGCTTTGAATTTAACTAGGATGATGTGAATAACTACCCAAGTTTAAATTGAATATGCACCCATGTGCAGTATGATGTCATTTTTTCCCATGTAACAAAGTTTGAAAGTACCCCACCCTTTGATCTTGTAGGCAAGGGTAAGATATTTTGTTTATCTATTTTTGACTAAGTGGAGTGTCCACTATAAATTTTGAGGTTTCAATTTTTTTTATATAGTTTGTTTTGAGAAAGTCTGAGTAACAATATGGATAATTGTGAGAACTTACATTGTAACTTCGTTGGAACATCCAAAAACATTTCAAAAAATTGAAGTAAGAACATGAATAACTATGAAAACATATACACAAGGAATTATAAATTCGTTTGAATATCCAAAGATAATAATTTATGTATCCAAAATTGAGTTGTTGTAAATTGATTTGTATACCTCATGCCTATAATTGATTATGTATGTATGCAAATTTATAAAGCATAGGTTCATTCATATATCAAATTTTCTGATGCACTTTGAGTTGTAGTAGACTATGGGAAACCTCCTCTGCTAGCACCAAAAAACTGTGAAGCTTGATCATAGTACTCTTTCCATGCTTTATTTTGTGGTAAATGGGTTGTTATTACATATGTCCTCTCCTAGGGGCCTGCTTGCCGAAACCCATGAATCATGATAGTGTGTTGGGTCCATATAATACTAGTGATTACCCCATTACTATTGTAGTTATACCCCTTATTTATATTGTTGTGCCCCTATTATCCCAATATTGTTATTTATGTGCCCCATAGAATCCCTCTATTGTTATTTTTGTGGCTTTATATTATTATTGTTAGGTCGACTGGATTATATTGTGACTCCTTAGACTCCTATTTATAGAAAGGAGGTTTTGTCATTTGTATGATCCAAGAATTGTTCATTTATGTAATGTAAAGGAGGTTGCCCCCTCGAAGAGGCTGAATCCTAAGGCGTTGATCTATCTTTTCTATCTTTTCTTGAGTTGATTTCATAACATTTGGTATCAGAGCTTTGGATTCTAGGGTTTCGCTGCTCCAAACAGGTCATCGTGGAATTTTTGCTATAACTTTTTTTCTGTGACGTTTCAGAAGTCGCAAAAAAAACCCATTTGATAAGAAATCGAGCTGAACCTTGGGTCCGAATTTCAGAGTTTTTCGCGTGATATTTGCGGAGATATGATCTGAGGAAGTTGGTCTTTTTGCAGACTCCTGAATTACATTCAAAACAGGTGACCTAGGGAAAATCGTCATAACTTTCACTCTGGGTATCGGATTGAAATTTTATAAGAAGGTACAGAAAGAGGACGAACTTTAGTTTCTTGTATGTGTGTTTCAGATTCAAAAGTTGAAATAGTGATGCGTGGTACATCGTACAAGTTCGCTCTACTGAACCAGTCTAAAAGCAAGTCACTGTGGGAGATTTCACATAACTCTTCCTTGGAGAATCCAATTTGGCTCAGACTTGTGGCATTGGAAAGAGGACGCAGAAGGCTACTACAGGTAGCAATTTCAGAACTGGATGATCCGAAATTACAGAGATACATCAGATTCAATATCAGGCTTCTATAAAGTGAAAAAATGTGTGTAGTTTTTTTTTTTTAATTTTTGTGTAAGCTTGGTTTAACGGAATTCAAAGGGCATAGTAAAGCATTATTATTGGTAACTAATGCCCCGAGGAAAGAAAATGCAAACACCTAGTAAGGAACCTGAAAGCTCTAGCATGACTCATGAAGAAGAGGAAGAAATGCTACATGATATATCAAAATTACAAGAACAAGTGCAACAAATGTCACGCTCACAAAAGCTAACAGAAGCTAAGATAAGTGGCGTGGAATCTAAGATAAATGGCGTGGAAGCTAAGATGGATGGTTTGAAGATAGATTTGAAGACATACATGGAAGAATTAAAGAAGTTGCTACAAGAAAGGGTCACTAATGGTGAAAAGGTAGTAAAGGAAACTCATGATGAGAACAAAAGAAATGTTAATCATGATTCCATAGACGCTAATGTTGGATCAGAATCACCATATTCCAAAAATCGATATGAGGAATTTTGATGGCAAGGATCCCGCCACATGGATATTACAGATGGAGCAATTTTTCGATCTCAATAATGTGCAAAATGCACAAAAGGTACGTATGGAAACTGTATATTTGGAACCAAATCAGTTTGTATGGTATCAATGGCTTTGCTCTCGTAAACAATTTATCACTTGGGCAATTTTTACGGAAGAATTGATAGCACATTATGAAGATACAAAAAGCAACACTTTTTTTAGCCAATTGATAAGTCTCAAACAAAGGGTTCAGTAATGGAGCACATTGAGGAGTTCCAAAAATTGAACATAAGGGTAAAAGATATTCCAGAGGAGCATAGGATTGATGTGTTCATAGGGTCTTTAAAGGATAATATCCAACATGATGTTCGCCTTTGGGAACCTGATTCATTAGAGAAGGCATTCAGGTTAGCAAGAAAAATGGAAAGCAAAATTATGGCAACCAGGAAGCATACCACTCACAACTATAAAGATGGAAGTGTTGTTGCCCCTAGTCTTCCACAACCTATAAGGTTGACACCACAACAATTGGAAGAAAAAAGAGCAAAAGGGCTTTGTTACAGTTGTGATAGCAAATACACTAAAGGTCATAAGTGTGCTGAGAAGAAATTATTCTACATAGATTGTGAAGAGGAAGAAGAAAAGGAGCAAGAAAGGTCAAAAGAAGAAGATATACTCCAGGAACAAAGCCTAGATGAAGAACAAATAAATCCGACCATATCTTGTAATGCATTGGCGGGAATTACCACTCCTCAAACCATCAAGATAGAAGGACAAATCAAGAAGAAAAAGGTAATAGTGTTGATTGATTCAGGAAGCACCCACAATTTTATTCATTGTAGGGTAGCAAAAGAATTGAATTGCTTCCTATATCCAGCACCAGAGTGTCAAGTGATGATTGCAAATGGAGGAACAATAAATTGCTCTGGAAAGTGCCATAATATCAAGCTATCCATGGGAGAATATGTATTGACTAGCCCAATGCTTTCCATTCCAATGGGAGGTGCTGATGTTGTACTAGGAGTCCAATGGCTACAATCCTTGGGTACAATAGCTTTTAATTTTCAAGAACTTTTCATCAAATTTTCTACGGAAGGAAAGGAAGTTGAATTAAGGGGTATTGCAGGGAAACCAGGAAAGATAATCAGCTCTAATGGCATGACAAAGCTTCTAAAAAAGGAGCAAAGAGGTGTAATTGCACAATTATGTTGCTAGATGTTTCCACATTGGAATCATCTATTTCTCCAGATCTCCAAAAAGTCCTGGACAATCATTCCAAGGTATTTGAGACTCCAAAGGTCTCCCACCTATGCGTGATCATGATCATGCTATTCATCTGATTCCAGGAAGTGTTCCTCCAAACATCAGGCCGTACAGATATCCCTATGTCCAAAAAAGTGAAATTGAACGTATGGTTGCAGAAATGCTAGAGGCTGGTATAATTCAACCAAGTCAAAGTTCTTTCTCAGCTCCAGTAGTATTGGTGCACAAGAAGGATGGATCATGGCGCATGTGTCCGGATTATAGGGAGCTCAACAAGCTCACTATTAAAGATAAGTTCCCCATTCCTGTTATTGATGAATTACTGGATGAATTGCATGGATCAATTTACTTCACCAAGTTGGATCTTCGTTCGGGATATCATCAAATCAGAATGAAGATTGAAGACATTCCGAAAACGGCATTTAGAACTCATGAGGGTCATTATGAATTTTTGGTCATGCCTTTTGGCCTTACCAATGCACCTTCAACATTTCAAGGTTTGATGAATTCAATTTTCAAACCATTCCTTAGAAAATTTGTGTTAGTATTTTTTGATGATATACTAATCTACAACAAGTCTTGGAAGGATCATGTTGAACATGTTGACAGGGTGCTACAACTATTGGAGGAGAAACAATTATATGCAAAAAGATCCAAATGTTTCTTTGGAGTCCAGGAGGTGGAATATTTGGGTCATATTGTATCTCATGAAGGAGTTAAGGTAGACCCTAGCAAAATTAAAGCCATTAAGGAATGGAAAATCCCCACATCCATAAAGCATCTGCGAGGATTTCTTGGGTTGACAGGGTATTATCGCAAGTTTGTTAAGAATTATGGGAGAATAGCAGCACCTCTAACAACATTATTGAAGAAAGATTCATTTTCATGGACTCCGGAAGCAACAAAGGCCTTTGAACATCTTAAAGAGGCAATGTGCCAAGCACCGGTCTTAGCTACACCGGACTTCACAAAAACCTTTATTGTGGAATGTGATGCTTCAGGAAATGGAATTGGTGCTGTTCTAATGCAAGATGAAAGACCCATTGCTTTTGAAAGTCGTCCAATCAAGGGAAAGTTTTTAAGCAAAGCTATTTATGAGAAGGAAATGTTGGCAATACTCCATGCACTTAAGAAATGGCGACCCTACCTAATGGGAAGACACTTCAAGGTAAAAACGGATCATGATAGCCTTAAATACTTTTTAGAACAAAGATTATCCTCTGAAGAGCAACAAAAGTGGGTCACAAAGATGTTGGGTTATGACTTTGAAATCATCTACAAAAAAGGGAAGCAAAATGTGGTGGCAGATGCACTCTCAAGAAAGGATGAGGATGTGGAAGCATTGTTGTGTGCCATTTCTATTATCCAACCAGATTGGATAAACGAAGCAAGGGAGGAATGGAAGAATGACGAAGAAGTGTGGGCACTTATTCGAAAGCTACAACAAGATTCCAGTACTTCTGATACATTTAGCTGGCAAAATGATTCGTTATGGTACAAAGATCGCTTATACCTCTGTAAGAATTCCCAGCTAAAACAAAAGATTCTTATGGAATTGCACACTTCTCCCTTAGGAGGGCACTCAGGATTTTTAAAAACTTACCACAGGGTTAAGAAGGAATTTTTTTGGGATGGCCTTAAATCAGATATTCAAAAGTTTGTGGCGGAATGTTTGGTTTGCCAACAAAATAAAGTTGAAACAATTAAGACACCGGGTCTATTACAACCTTTATCCATTCCAAGCCAACGTTGGGAGGAGGTTTCAATGGATTTTATCACAGGTTTACCCAAGTCTGAGGGAAAGAGTGTCATCATGGTGGTAGTTGACAGACTTACCAAGTATGCACACTTTTGTGCATTATCACATCCATTTAAAGCCAGTACAGTTTCTACTGCATTTATGGAAACAGTTCAAAAGCTACATGGAAACCCAAAGATTATTGTAAGTGACAGAGATCCCATTTTCACTGGAAATTTTTGGACAGAATTATTTTCTTGTCTTGGTACTCAGTTAGCTCATAGCTCATCTTATCATCCTCAATCTGATGGGCAAACTGAGATAGTAAACAAATGTTTGGAAGGATATCTTCGTTGCTTTGTATCTGATAAACAGACACAATGGGTCAAATGGTTGCCTCTGGCTGAATGGTGGTATAACACTTCCTTCCATACAGCAACAAAAATGACCCCATTTATGGCACTTTATGGGTATCAACCACCATCCATCACATCATATTTAAGAGAAAATTCTAAGGTTCAGGCAGTGGAACATCACATCGAACATCAACAACAAGTCCTCCAACTCTTAAAGGATAACCTCGTGTTGGCACAAAATAGAATGAAACAACAGGCAGATCAACATCGCAGTGAAAGAAGTTTTGATGTAGGTGATTGGGTATTCCTACGGCTACAACCATATAAGCAAATGTCCCTAAAGCAAGCTAAGAAGGATAATAAATTATCACCAAAGTATTATGGTCCGTACAAGGTGTTGCAAAAGATTGGTACTATGGCATACAAATTGGAGCTTCCTGCAGCTTCTCGATTGCACCCAGTTTTCCATGTTTCATGTTTAAAGAAGGTTATAGGTGACAAGCTCCCAATTCAAACAATATTGCCAGAACTTGACGAGGAAGGAAAAATTATATTGGAACCGGAAGCAGTCACAGAAACAAGAACTCGACAGCTACGAAATCGATCAATTTCAGAGTATCTTATCAAGTGGAAGAACTTATCCGCTGAAGATTCCACATGGGAGGATGAGAATTTTATGCAGAAGTATCCAGAACTACTCAAGCGTTGAGGACAACACTTTTTTGAAGGAGAGGGGCATGTTGGGTCCCTATAATACTAGTGATTACCCCATTACTATTGTAGTTATACCCCTTATTTATATTTTTGTGCCCCTATTACCCCCATATTGTTATTTCTGTGCCCCATAGAATCCCTCTATTGTTATTTTTGTGGCTTTATATTATTATTGTTAGGTCGGCTGGATTATATTGTGACTCCTTAGACTCCTATATATAGAAAGGAGGTTTTGTCATTTGTATCATCCAAGAATTGTTCATTTATGTAATGTAAAGGAGGTTGCCCCCTCGAAGAGGCTGAATTCTAAGGCGTTGATCTATCTTTTCTATCTTTTCTTGAGCTGGTTTCATAACATAGTGGATGGAGGAAACACTTTTTTTTGCAAAGCATGTGGAATTCCAAAGGGATCAGTGAGTGGAGGTGTGTCTCCAGGATCTCCCAGATGGCTTGAGACTGGTTTGATTTAACTACAACGAAGGGTATGTGAAGAGATAAGGATGACACATTATGAGTTAATCCCTGAAGTTTGAAGTTGGACATTTGGACAAATTGGATTACCTCTTTATTGATTTAACTTGGTGAAAGAGAGACATCTATTTCTATTTTTGCATTATGAGACTCACGAAATTGCCTAAATTAGGTGTGTGTTTCCTAAGAAGAGAGAGACATTTGTTGTTGCATTATGAGACTGAATAAATCACCTAAATAGAGTGTTACCTGAGAAGGGGATGAGGTGGAAGATATGACTAGGTTTCCTAATAAGACGAGGCAACTTCAATTTTTAAAATCCGTAGGCAAATTCAGTACATAAATCTATTTTCTCTCATGGAAGCTATGGGATATTTAAAAGTTCAGCATAGAAATCTAATGGCTTTGGAATAATTGGTGAGAAACAAACAAAAAGAGTGAGTTCTAAATGTTCAAATCCAGAAATGAGATTGCTATGTTCTTGTATTTCATTTGTATTTGTTCAATCTCCAAAGAAAACTGGGAAGTGATAATAATGAGAAACAATCATGTTATGATCAACAAAGTAAAATTAATTGTTGGGAGCCCTGGATGCAAGTGGTAGATGAGAATTCAAGGAGGATATGACGCCGACCTGGCAGGTGGCCGTGTCACATAGTAATCCCTTCCTTCCCCTGTGGGAATTTATGGCAGAAATTTACCCCTCGAACACCACAATTATTTTACTATGCAGATCGAGACTTCACCTGCAAGCATAAAATCATGGAGCCAAGCCCTCTTCACTCATCCATTCTGCCTCTGAACTGCTCTTTCCACCCTGCTATTGCAGAGCCAAGCTCTCGAACCGAAATAGGAAGGCATCGCAGACTACTCTCCTGCGTCGACCTGGGCAATGGTTATCACTTCTCCCAGTCTATACACTGCACCCTACAAATTGAGGCCTCGGCCCCTGCCTCTGTCCCAGACCTGACATCCCCTGTTCTTTTCAGTATCACCTCAGCTATTCTTGCCCCACTTCTTTCCACTTTGTCTCCCTTCTCGCTACAGCATCCCACTCAGAGTAGTATGCATCGTCATTATCGTATGAGATGCAGGCGTGGTGGTAGCTGCGGTAGTGCCATCCACCCCTCTTCGCTTCCCCCCACTACTTCATCTTCCCTGTCAACCTCCCCGCCCTCCAGTCCTTCCTCTTCCCGCTTCCATGGCAGATATCCGGATACGCGAAGTGGAAGAGGACGAGCTCACCCCTGTGAGGCTCATTGGACTGACAGAGCCACCTAGTCAACCAATCTTACTGCGACAACCCAGTACACTCAATTCCGTTTTTCTTGCTCCATGAACCGACCAGTTGTCATTGCCATCGTCTCGGTGGATTTTAGCGAGGAAGCTGGTTCATGCATTGCTCCAACCTACAACCCTGCTAAGAACTAGGTTCCTCAGCCGCAAAAAAATGTTCAGAGGGATTTGAGCTCAAGCCATCCGTAGAAAGTTAAGGATTATTCGTCCATAAGCAGCTCAAAGACGTTGGGTGACAATGCCACCAGTAAAGCCAAAAGCATTCAGGTTGATGACAGAGAGCCACAGTGTTATAGAAGTTTTTGGGCACTACAATCCCAATCATAAATGTCCATAAACCAAGGGCTCTTAAGTCCCTAAAAGTGTTGTTCCAACTTCTAAAAGAACAAGGTCAACCGATTACATCTTCTCCTAGAAGTTCTCCATGAAAAACTACTCAGAACTGCTCAAAACTGGACCATCTCACCTGCTCCATGGTCAAAGTGCGCTGCATCCCACCTAAATACACACGAGAGGTGCGATGCATCTTGAAAAGCCCTTCTATGGGGTGCGATGGGCGAGAGTGGACAAATGGCAGGGACAATCTGCAAGGTGGAGGATCATGGAATCTTCCAGAAACTTCTCCGGTGACACTTGCCTCTCTGCATTCACCCACGATGAGTAAGAGATCATCAATCTCCAAGTGGAATCAAGAACTATCAGAGAGAGGACACTAATCAAATCTCAAAAGCTGACTCACCCCCCTTGCAAACATCTATATATGGATCCCTCATCCCAGAGATCCAGAGGCTGGAATTTTGTATCTTGTAAGGAAGTGCTGCTGGTTTCTTGGTGTAATATCATAGTGTTGGGTGATCTAAGCTTTTCATGAGGTGAAGAAGGGCTTTCTTGCTGAGAGGATGATGCTGGGTCAGAACAATTGGTTGTAATCCTCTTTGCTGTTCTTGATTATTAATAAAGCTATTCAAGTTTTCCTCCACATTCTTGTATGATTGATGATATATGCATTTGTGTGGTCAATATATATCTGGTCCTATATTGCTTATGATAATAGATCTATGTTCTTGGATAGTGTTATGCTGCTTTGATTCTACAGGTGCTCTTTGAAGCTGGGTAGACGAGGAAGCGAGTGACAAAAATCTATCAGAAGGGAGAGGAATCAAGCAAGGAACCAAGCGCAAGGCAGAGGTTGGTCTCCTTTATTCCCTCTTATCTATTTCTCATAAAGGAAAACGAAAGTAGTTTTAGTTTGTTTATTTCTAAGGTAGCTACCAGCCTTAGTGGGACTAGCAGCTCTGCATAGACATTAGATTTCCAGATAACAAAATGGCAACTCCACTGGGGAGCGAATAGATTGTTTATATACATTTGTTTGCTTTATAAACTTACAGACTGAGCCTGAAGTCAAGCCAGCTAGCCTTCGAACTGCATTTTCTATGCAAGTGCAAAGTAGATCAATGCTTCTTCAGTCTATCTCCAGGTTTTGTTTGTGAACTAAACAATCGATTTAAAAGCTCTCTAATTGCCCTTGTGGTGGCTCTAGTAACCCCCTTAGATCTACCCCTATGATTGATTTACTGATTACCACTTACTCGGACTAAATCCTTGAACTGAGCTGCAAACTGTGACCCGGAACCCAATTGAAGTCTCGTCCCTGGACCATCGCACTGTCTCTTCTCTGGAATCTGGATGCATCACACTTCCCGAGTGTAGTAGGTGCGCTGCATCTCTTTTTCCCTGTGTTATAGGTGTGCTGATCAGACAAGGCCTCTTCTGCTCTTAGATTTTGGTTTCCGTGTTCACTCTTTTCAGCTCTATTAAGGAGTTTTGCTGCCTGTAGTCAGTATACCTCTGTTGAAACCCCCTTCCTTGCCATTATTCCGCCTCCATTGTGCAAAGCACTATAAATGTTTTTATGTATTTTGAGCCATTTTTAGTTCTCTTTTACAAAGAAGTAGCGTAATTGAACTGTCGTTTCTTGATTTGAAAGTGTCGCAAGTGTCGTTTTCAGTCATAGAAGAGAATCCGATTGTTCTTGATAGTCGATTACACTATTACTCTTGTATTTGATTTGAATTAGTAGTTTTTCAAGTGTCGAAAGCAAGTTTTCAATTCCAAATCGCAAAGTGTTGTCATTGTCCTCATTTTGTCTTAAAAAGAAACTTGCTAGTAATGTCGCTTTGAAACATAATTCAGATTTGCGCTTAGATTTCTTTTTATCATTCAAACATGAAGAAGGCTGAAAACAAATACATGCATGTGCATTTGCATTTAGACTGTTTTTTGGTTTGATTTAGGACAGTGCATATAGTGTGTGCTCTCTGCTCTATGTTGAAAGAATATCATCTCTCTTTCCTTAGTAGCTAGGATTTTCATTGCAAAAAGAAGATTAAACGATTGTTTATCATCTTAGATTGCATTTTAGGAATTGTACATCTACATCACGCAGTGAACCTGAAAGGAAAATTTCTTAAGCAAGATCAACTGTAAAATAAATTTAATGAATCTAAAAACGCTTTGGAACCTATCGCACAACATTTAGAAGTCTAGGCTAGAGACGTATTCCGACGTCGTAAAACCTGGTAACTGTTGTTTTCATTGATGGTTGGGTGATTCCTCCACTTTGAGACGATAAGTGCCAGTATGGACTTGTGCTCCCACGTACTGTCGAGTATATATTGGGATACCACAATAGGCTTTATCCTTTATCCATAGGAAGCTGTGTCTGCCGCCCTATCGATCACAATGCACTGAACACAGCATTCGGGAAGATTGACTACCGTACCGTAAAAAGTATTCTGCAGTTTTGTGATTGGTTTGGTAATCCCTCTATCTAGATTTCCAGAGCAGTCTCTTTCTTTCCTTTTCAGACTCCTTAAAGGAAAAGGTCCATCTGAGCACTTGTCACTTCAGGCTCATTAAAAATCGAAGGCGACTAGAGTCATCTTTTGTTTTTTCTCTACTCTTAAAAATTGAAAAAACAAGTTGTGTCAAAGCGTCTAAAATTTATTTTAATCGGAATAAATATCACCTTTCCTACGTTGGTCTTAGGTTGAGAAAAATGGAGTCCACTAACCAAGGAGTTCCCCTTGGGGGAAATCCTAGTCCTTTCTTCTCTTGGGGAGATGTTGGCGCACCCCATATGGCCACATTGTTGCTTCCAGGATTGACAATCGGCTTGCCCGTATGGCTCTTCTCAACTTCTGTCGTTCAGAACACCGTGATTCCTTAACAATCAAGTCAACAACTAAACGATACCAGAGTTACCCCCAAACCCTCTACTTCGTCCAATTATTCCTCTCCTCATTCCTCTTCGCTTGATGAAGCTGGTAAAGCCAAAAATCAAGTAACTGAGAAGAAGAAGGAGAAGAAGAAGAAAGAGAAGAAGAAGAAGGAGCCAAAGGCGAAAAGGGGCGACCAGGCATCGTCTAGCGAAAATCCACACACTGCACCATCCAGGCCTAAATCGCCACGTGTCATTTGCAAAGGAGGCCACTATCATTGAGATTGTCCTTGCATCCCTCGGATCTTAAGGGACTGGTCTCCTCGTTTGCACAATCCGGTGTCATCAACCTCTGATGATCATGTTGAAAGTACACCGTCAACTAGTGAAAGTGAAGCCCCTGGACAAAAAGGAAGATGTAAATTTCCTTGTAAACTGTGTGAAGGCAATCACGCCATCCACCGTTGTCCCTTCTTAGGCTAAAAGAGTTTTGGACGACTGTTTGGTTTCACCGTTATGGCTTCCTCCTCGATATAAGAAGCTCTTGCCAAGTCCGTCACTAGTTGAAAATCCGGCTGACACGCCCTTGTGGTCGGCCGAAGCGTCTATCATTGAAGATAAACCATCTGAATCCACACCAGACGAATGTCAAAAGGTCGAGGCGGCAGTTGACCCTGTCTTGCCTTCAGAGGATCCATCTTCAGATGATACAGTCACTGGAGAGAACAAGAACGACACTGTTCAAATTCTCTTCGTAAGCACAGAATCCGATGAACATGGGGGCAGTCTACCCGTTCCTTTACTGCAGGAAGGAAGTTTGTCAGAGTCATATACGGCCGTCTATTCGGTCCCACCTCCAAGCAACCTGGTTGTTTCCTTCGATTGGAATCTACTAGGCAGACCCCGTTTACCGGCTAGAGTACCATTTCGAATCATTGCTCAAATATATAGAATGGTCATGGCCAGTACCATCATAGATGAAGGGGCTTCTGTGAGTATCCTTTCCTCAACTGCTTGGAAAGCACTTGGTTTGTCATCGCTTTTGCCTGAGATGAGAAATCTAACAGGCTTTGACAAAGGAACCATTCGACCGTTAGGGATCCTTCCTGATGTGCCGATAACATTGAGAGGGAAAACTGTTCACATGAATGTAATGGTAGTCCAAGGACCCCTGGATTATAATCTATTCCTTGGACGTGACTAAATTTATTGCATGGGAGCCATTGTCTCCTCACTCTTTAGAGTAATGTGTTTTCTGCATGAAGGAAGAGTGGTCAAGCTCGTAGACTAGCTTTCATTCCCCGGTTCACACATAGCAAATAGTCACACACCAACCCTGAATGTTCTTTTCACGCAAGGAATGCCTCATCAATCCCTAGTCCGTCCTCCTGATAAGCGCGAGTGATCCGGAGGATATGACTGAAACCCAGGGGGCATGCACCCTGGCCTGTTTCAGCAGGAAAATTTTGGGCATAGAGTAGGTTTCCGCGAAGGATATATGACTGGTTGATACACCTGCCCATTTAGGAAAATGGGGTTAGATTGGAATAAGATACCTCTGTTAGAAGGTAGGTCTTTCCCGATAGAACAAATGTTTTGTCTACAAATTGAGGGGTAACCTGGAAAAGGTAGGCCTTTCCCAATAAAACAAATGTTTTGTATGCAAATTGAGGGGTGACCTGGAAACTCTACTTCACTATACCTGGGGGCATGCAAACCTTTTGGCATGCAAGCGAAGAGCGACCATTTATTTTTTTAAATTTGTAGGTCCTCTAACCCTTTAAACTCGTAGGATTGGTCGTTTCCTAACTTGCATAAAGAAAGGATGTGGGGCAAAGCTTTGAAAAAATGCCGTTTTTATATGAGACATCCTTATTATACGACTGGATCGAGCAGTTTTAACGCGGAATTCAAGCTCGTTAAAAAATAAACATAAGCAATGAGCAAATGTTCCCCTAGAGTTTAAGCTCATTAAAAAATGAACCAATTTCCAGTAAATAACCTTCGTGAATGTATTATCATCAGCCTCTGAAGCCTTGGTTGTGTTCTCATCATCACCTCCACTCTGTATTGGCCGATCATTCACCTCCATTTGATTGTTTACCCTTTTTGAGGAACAACTGCGAAGAGTGATCCTATTAGCCATCCTTGTGACACTACTGTGATTGGAAAATTCCAAACCTTACCTGGAATCAACTGCTACCCGAATTTATCACTCATTCCTAAAAAGCGAGTCTCCTTTAAGCTCTTTTCAACTGACTCGTAAAATATGAAAAGATTGCCGAGAAATTGGCCTCTCCAGCTCGTTAAAGGGACCGGAAGTGCTATCCCTCCTTTATATTTTAATCTTTTTGGACTTGAGGGATCATTACACAAAAAGATCGAGCGCTTGTTTTGTTCGGCTCGTTAAAAGTACCGAAAATTCATCCCTTTTGTATTGTTTTATACTTTTTCGGACTCAAGGGATTATATGATGAAAAAGGATTATTGGAGTTTTCTTTATGTCCCTTTTCAGACTCTCTAAAATTGAAAAGGACCGAGTTATCCTTGTCGTTAAACTCGTTAAAACCGAATAGCAACAAACTTGTCCATACAGACAAGAACGAGTTTCACTATCGCTAGGCTCGTTAAAATATAGCGATGGGTTTGCCCGAAGGGAAAATTATAGAACAAGCATATGTTATCCTCCTCAAGCTTGACAAAAATAAAGAGGTACTGGTCAGCAGTGACTGGGGAAAAATTGGGAAGAAAACTTGAAGAAACTTTATTGGTAGCAAGTCGCTCTTGAACACGACACTTTTACTCCGCATCTAAGTCGGGTTGGGTTGTTTCGTTCACTGGTCATATCACCATGGGTCCATCACACCATCCACATTTGGGATTAACGCTACCAATCCATCATGTCTGTGTCGCCTATATGTTCAAGAGAAGTCGCTCAGAGAATTCACCTGTGTCTCATCCATTGCAATACATTTACGTGCCATTCTTTCATGACTGCCACCCTGAACCTTATATCACCAGATCGTTTTCACCTCCATTAAAATCATTTGCTCCGTTCCGTGTCATTGATGTGGGATTCACTAAGGCCCTCCTATGACGGATCGCTTCTTGTCGACATCAGCTCATTATCCAAGAGGTCGATCTAGGAACAACCCTTTCAGTACTTTGAAGCTTGCATGCCTCAATGGCAAGTTTCTCACTTCCGGCGACATGTTTACATCAATGATCTTCGACCAAAATATTTTGCGTGGTGTTCGACGCCAAGTTCCTTATTCACACCACGTGAATTGTACTGTATTACCTTGAGGGGCATCATCATTATCGGTGATTCCTCTCGCGCCTGTTAATAGCTCACATCATTGGCTGGTAATCAGGCAATGTCTTTCCATGTTCGACTCCAGAACATCTCTCACATGGATCGACTTGTACTTTGAGTGAAGATCGAATGAGATTGAAGACCCCAGATCTAGTTTCATCCATCTGGGCTGCGATATATATTCAGGAAAATAAAGACATCAAATGTACATCATTACTACACAGATAATCATCCAACCTAAGGGATGATGGCTCTACTAGAATCATCAGTCTACACTCAGACGATTGTCTGTCTTATGTACATGAAAATGAATTTATAAAGCTGAGCATGGGAATGCCCACCTCAGCTAGATCATGAAAATATTATGAAGATAATGTATTGTATTGTATCTTATTACACGTCGCCTTCCATCTTGAAAAAACTTCAGATCCTCATGATTGATAAATCATTTCACCCGACATCAACAGATTAACAACCTCATGCTTTAGGGGGCAACTGTTATGGACATTTTTGGGCACTGCAACCCCAATCATAAATGTCCATAAACCAAGGGCTCTTAAGTCCCTAAAAGTGTTGTTCCAACCTCTAAAAGAACAACGTCAACCGATTACATCTTCTCCCAGAAGTTCTCCATGAAAAACTACTCAGAACTGGTCAAAACTGGACCATCTCACCTGCTCCATGGTCAAAGTGCACTGCATCCCACCTAAATACACACGGGAGGTGGGATGCATCTTGAAAAGCCCTTCTATGGGGTGCGATGGGCGAGAGTGGACAAATGGCAGGGTCAATCTTCAAGGTGGAGGATCATGGAATCTTCCAGAAACTTCTCCTGTGACACTTGCCTCTCTGCTTTTGCCCAGGATGAGTTAGAGATCATCAATCTCCAAGTGGAATCAAGAACTATCAGAGAGAGGACACTAATCAAATCTCAAAAGCTGACTCACCCCCCTTGCAAACATCTATATATGGATCCCTCATCCCAGAGATTCATAGGCTGGAATTTTGTATCTTGTAAGGAAGTGCTGCTGGTTTCTTGGTGTAATATCATAGCGTTGGGTGATCTAAGCTTTTCATGAGGTGAAGAAGGGCTTTCTTGCTGAGAGGATGATGCTGGGTCAGAACAATTGGTTGTAATCCTCTTTTCTATTTTTCATTATTAATAAAGCTATTCAAGTTTTCCTCCACATTCTTGTATGATTGATGATATATGCATTTGTGTGGTCAATATATATCTGGTCCTATATTGCTTATGATAATAGATCTATGTTCTTGGATAGTGTTATGCTGCTTTGATTCTACAGGTGCTCTTTGACGCTGGGTAGACGAGGAAGCAAGTGGCAAAGATCTATCAGAAGGGAGAGGAATCAAGCAAGGAACCAAGCGCAAGACAGAGGTTGGTCTCCTTTATTCCCCTCTTATCTATTTCTCATAAAGGAAAACGAAAGTAGTTTTAGTTTGTTTATTTCTAAGGTAGCTACCAGCCTTAGTGGGACTAGCAGCTTTGCATAGACACTAGATTTCCCGATAACACACAGGACAACACGGGTGGCAAGCAAGCAGAGGATATAGATTCAGAAGACTATGGGTGTCCGATCGTGGAAGAGAAGCCATCGTCCTAAGACACCTAACATTTGCATGCCACAGGTCACGTGTCAAGCTCGGCCTTTTGAGTTTTTTTATTTTTTTGATCTTTTACAGTGGTTAATTTTGGCAGTCAATTTTGAATTTTACCATGGTAGAAAATTTTGATTTATGGAATTGTAGCCCCAACGTGAGCAGAATGTACCTATATTTCTCTCGTTTTCGGACTGGTTTCCCCTCTAGGGGCAGTCTCGATTTTAATTCTTGTTGTTTAAAATGGTCATATGGCTGACCTAGACCCACAGAGGCCGGGGCCTCACTGTACATTATATTTCTATTAATAGATTTAGTTTTACATAGAGAAAAAAAATTAATTGTTGGGAGTAGGCTGCTTGAGCAATATTTTAGAATTTCAGCTAAATAAGTCACAAGGTTTATCATTATGAACATTGATGTAGGAAAGATGGTCCTTTTTGGTTGTGCAGAAAAAATGGATTTATAATTCGAAACCGTAGAAATGTTATCACATATATCGAGAATGTTTAAGTTTAGATTTAATAAAAAGGTTCCAAGTCATTATGACAAAAAAATCCCAATTATTCAAGACAAACTCAATTAACTATCAATTTAATAATAATAAAATAATTTCCATTTTTTCCTTATTACTTTATAAAAGGGATATTGTGTCCTTATTATATTTTATTTCTTTGGAATTTTTGGCTGGAAACATTTATTTTTGGGTGAAATCTTTCTTTTTATTTTTGAATTCAGCGCTTAAAAAACCGCCACTATTATACAAAATTCACAAATCAAATTTTTGATTCCAATGAATTGCGAACAAATTGCGTAGGAAAATTTGACCAAACAAATATAGCCAAAAACTCTCGAAAACATACACTACGACCTATAAAAATGCACATCGAACTGTAAACACACTTGGCCTCTTCGAATGCAATTATTTTTTCATTTGGTTCTTTGTTTGCTTATCTTAAATTCTTACGATGTGAGTCAGTTCTATAGTTGTGTTGTATGTACCTTAACATATCATTTTCTTATGTTCTTGTCACTGATAGCATCCATCCATCAACCAACCAAAAATATATGTGTTTGGTGACTTGCAAAAATTTGACATGTGACATTGTTATGAAAACATCCATGTAGTTGGAGAGAGGATAGAAAATTTTGCAGTGCATTACCTATGGTTGTGGGTATTTTGCCTATTCTATATGTTGTGATCCTTGTTAGGTAGGTTTAATTTTTAATTTTTGGAGGTTGTGAAGCTGCTTGCAAGTAATTTATTATTTTTTTGGAATTTTAGAATTCAATTATATTATTAAAGTTATTATAATTTTAAATATTTTATTTTAAAAAAAATTATTTTTTTTTTTTAATAAATAATTTTAGTAAGCTTGGCAGATCCTTTCTATTCCATTTTAAAAAACAGGCAGGAATTAGATAAACATCATCCATAATTATATGGCCTCAACTTACTCATTGGGAAACCATGTATGTTGGCCATCTGACAACAATATATGCCATCCAAAATTTGAAAAGCCTGAGAATGTTAAGCAAGGCTATATAAACTTGAGTGTCTACGCGTCTCCTATTTACTCTATTTCTATAACAAAAAGATAAAAAATGCATACTATTCATTTATACATAGAAAAATTAAGAGTCAAAACTATGCTAAGAAAAATGATAATCATCAAAAGGTTCAATTGGCGTCAAGTATTTGGCACTGGAGCCCGATAGTTCAGTTTTTTGAAGGCAGGGAATATGATTCTCAATACGACTTAAGCCAGCATTTTGTTGTTGAATTTGGCATTGAATGAGTTGGAATTCCTTGTCGATTTCTTGTATTTTTGTTGCTAA
The DNA here is from genome assembly GCA_031772625.1 of Pinus tabuliformis. NCBI lineage: Eukaryota > Viridiplantae > Streptophyta > Pinopsida > Pinales > Pinaceae > Pinus > Pinus tabuliformis. Next base: position 170,853,981 of record CM062819.1, on the reverse strand, counting down.
CTATGAAATTCCTTCAAAGTTGGATGTTAAAGCTTTTGCCAAGAGATTTTTCATCATCCAGAAAAGGTAAAGGGTCTGTAGAACTGGGTGTATCAGCCTTTGGTATGGCCTGGGTTAGGGATGAGATTTTGCCATTCATTTAGCTCTAGTTCATTATATGTTTCTTGCTTCAATTCATTCTCCCAACCCAAAATAATCTAATGAGAATGTGGGTGTGCATTAGTTTGCTAAGACAAAGTTTCTTCAAAGTTTAAATCATTTTTATATATGTGACCTTGATTTCAGGTAGTTCAAGGTTGAGCTTGAGTTATTCCATGACCACAACCTTGGCCTTGGCTACGACCTTGACCATCCCTTGCATTTATCCCTCGAGACGAAAGAGTGAGGAGAAAAAACATAAGGGAAAATATTGGACTTGAGGGATGAACTTGGAGGGAAAGTAAATATGATAGATGGACTAACAACCCAATAGACTACAAATTCAAAGAGTTAGAGACCAAACCAACCGCGGGATACTAAATGAAAATTCATTATATGGAAATATACCTGAATGTATTTGTGTTAAGGAGAGAAAGCTCCTTGAGAATTAAACAAACTCTACTACCAGTGATACCCTGCCAAAGGCTATCAAAATAAAGCATAGGGGTTTGTTGGCAAGGAAACATAACACAAAGAGGTAAAGGGACGAGGCTAGGAGGATTGGTCCTTCAAATTTCTTGATTGTTATTGGGGAATATGCAAATATTTTTCCCCTTCATGCTTTGATAATGACATGCCGTCTAGTGCAAATAAAAAAAATAGAAAGAACTTTCCCAAACACCTCCTAAAATTCCCATAGAATACATCAGGATCAACACTATATTCAATGGCATCATCCATTTTCTTTAGTGCTTTCATTATGGAGTGAATGCAAAGAGATGATTGTATGCTCGAATGAAGGTTTGTGCAAAGTTGATTCAATGCGATTTGCAAACTCTCCTTGATTTGATGAATTCAGTGATGCATCGTGTAAGAAAACCTCAATTGGATACAACTACCCAACTTTTTGATCCTCTTCACTCATGCCTAACATAACAATTTGAAAGTATCACAATCTAAAAATGTGAAGGTATGTAAAGTCTACTATAAGGGGACCTATCTAAAAATGTGAAAGTATGTAAAGTCTACTATAAGGGGGTCTATCTAAATGTGAAAGTATGTGAAGTCTACTATAAGGGGGCCTTCTAATGCCCCCACAAGTTCCCAAGAGGGGGGCTCTTAATGCCCCCAAAAGTTAGTACGAGGGGGGCGCCCAACGTCCCCAAAATTTGCAACAAGGTCGTTTTAAACCACCCTCATAAGTTGCAACAAGGGGGGTTGTAAGCTTCCCTTGTACGTTGCTATGAGGGGGATTTTAAATTTCCCACATAGGTCAATTTTCGAGGGGGTTTCAAATCACCCCCAAAAGTGACTTTTTTTAGGTGATTTACAACCAACCTTGAAAGATGACTTTTGAGGGCTATTTCAATCACCCCTAAAAGTCACTTTTGTGGCTGGTTCATATCTCTTAAAAAACCTTTTTGTTTGTCCTCACAATGCCCTTAGTCTAGTCCACGTGAAGGGCCCTCATGCCTAAACGACCCAACTTTTGGGGCTTGACCCTGACGAAGCCAAGGAGAATTGAACCAACGCCTCATAACAGAGGGCCAATGACTTGGGAGATAAGCTTCAACCAACCATTTGGGCTACCCATCAACGCTATCTCTTCAAAAACCTTCCCTAAAAGGCTTGATATTTAGAGGTGATGCTTTGAAGGGAGGGGGGTTCTAAAAAATTCCACCCAAAGGTCACTTTTCAAGTTTGGAACCCCCCTTGAAAAGTGACACATTTGAGGGAAGTTCGTATCTCTTAAAAAACTGCCCCTAAAAGGCTTGAATTTTAGAGGTGATTCTTTTAGGGGCAGGGGGGAGGAGGTGTGATGGAGGTTTTAAAAAATTGTACCTAATGTTGATATTGCTTTTAATTTCCACTTTTGGAGGCAGATTATGACCCCCCTCAAAAGTGTTTTTTTGTAGTAGTGGTAGTTATAATTTTTGTCTCCAGAAGTCATTCTTTTTTAATGATTAACTATGCTTTGCCTCTTTCTAGGATATCCTCTCAAGCACATGTTTCAACCAATTCTCAAGTTCATTCTTCAAATTACTTTTATATTTATTTTTGAGATTTATACTTCTCTAATCTTTTGTAAGAAAAGGTCTTTCATTTTATATAGGGTAGGTGATTCCTTCAGTTAGAGGAAAGGAATATCCTTCCCTCACTAGTAAAGGGATTTCCCTATAGAAAAGGAAAATGATTTCCTTTCTTGAGAGAGATACAAGATTTTCCTTATCAACATTGATTGCATTACCAGTAGATGCATCGTCAACATTACAAATAGTTGGTGAAGTCTCCTTTTTAATCTTTGCCTCTTGAGTAATCTTCTAGTTATTCTGAGGAAATCTTCGGCCTCTCCCCTTCGCATTAGCATTATTAGATACATCCTTAATTGCTTTTGGTTTTTTCAAGCAATCAATCAAGGGTGCTTCCTTACAGATATTAGACACATCTTATAACACTTCACATTGTTTAAGGTGTTCAACAACAACACTGGATCCATAAATATTTGACTCCATTCCTACATGCTTTCCTTTTGGTTTACTTTGGACCGATGAAAGAGGTTGAAGGGGATTGTTCAACGTGGACTTTGCAACCCTTGCTTGTGTAATGTGGACATTGGATGTTTGGGTTCCAGTCATTGTTATTTTGTAAAGTTGTGAACAACGTGACTTTACACCTTTGAATTTGTGTAAACCTAGTAGCAAAATTCATAGATCCAGTCGCGAAAGTTTACCAGTTATTGCAGCCCACCCAAAGTTCAACTAGAATGCTAAAATGTTAAAGTGCATAGTGAATTAAAGTGTGTACTTCTCAAACTTTTTTCTCATCCAAAATAGTGGCTGAGTCATATGCTTTATTACTAAGCGATGGTTGGTTTGAAAAAATAAATGGATATTTTTTTGATAGAATGGTCACATCTTTGGCTTCCATATAACGAAAATACTAATCAAATTAAAATAACAAGAAAGAGGCATATGAAGCACACGATCACTGATTTGAATGATTCAAATGTATTCATTGTGTTCTTTAATTCTACACTTTTTAACTAATATTTTGACTCTCTTTTTTGGAAATTTATTGTTGAATGTTCACCTTTTGTAGATGTGTGTAACCAATCTAAGATCTTTCACTCAAATTAGCTTGTTGTAAATAATCTATATATTATGCAAGAACATGTACAAAGTTATTTTCAAAATTAGTAAATTTAGATGTAAATTAGAATGTATGGTTTTTATCTTTTGATGGCTCTAAGTCGAGTTCATGTGAAAGGTCTAGATGCACTCTTCAAGATCTTAAAGGATACAAATATTTGATGTCTTGTCACTTGGATATCCCATGCAAAAATAATGTCACTAAGTATGAGGCTTTGATACAAGGTCTTAAAAAAGTGATAGATTTGGAAGTTAAATAGCTCCAACTGACAGGGATTTACAAATAGTTATCAAACATTTAGGAAATTCAATTCACTGTATTTTAATCACCTTAAGAATTATATAGATGAGGCATGGATTATTATTTCTAATTTTGATACATTCAATATTAATTATGTACATTGAAGTCAAAATGAAAATGAAAATTTACTTTCAAACACAACTCCTATATTTATACCACTGAGAAAATTTTCTATGGACATGTTTTATAATGAACATTTTTTTAGGCCTTCTAAACGAAACAATATTACAAACTAGATATTTTTTGATGATGATGCCCTTATTTTAGAATTCCTCACATAGGGAGATACTTTTAGGGGATCACCATTGATGAAAACTGACATTGTGATCAAATTAATACATTGTTTCTAGATGCAAAACTAAAGAGTGAGAAACTATTTCTTAAATATGTGGTTCGAATGGAGAAGTATATAAGTTCAAGGGGGAAACAAACTATAAATCCAATACCTACACAATGCAATATCAGGTAATGAATATCTGTAACAAATAATACCCACAAAATATTAATCTAGGTATTAGATACATGCCTATTGAGAGGGCTACATTTTTTCATTTCTTCAAGGAATATACATATTTTTTTCTCCTAGAATTACACTGATTCAAAGATCCATGACACTAAAATCATTCAGGATGTGATATAATTCAATAATTATATGATCCTATTCAACAAACATTCTTAGATAGGTATTCAACAATATAATAACAAATGAAAATGAAACTCAGTAAGTTTTTGGAGGAAAAAATAATATTTGTCATTCATCATGTGGTAGAATTATTTTAGCATGCAATGTTGTTATGCTCTTGTATTTGTGCTAGAAGGAAATCTAACGCAAATTAGATTTATTGTACCTTGCAATGTAGTTATTGCTAAGATGATTATATTTGCAATAGAAGAAAATCTATTGTGTGTTAAATTTATTTTACCTTGGAATGTTGTTGTTGGCAATATAATTGTGGTTGTACTAAAAGTAAATCTAACATGTGTTGAATTTATTTAATCCTACAATTTTGTTATGTGCTTGTGGTTGTGCTAGAAGAAAATATAGCAAATTCTAGATTTGTTTTGCCCTACAGTGTTGTTGGAACCATGCTCGTGTTTATGTTAGAAGTAACTCTAACAAGCACTAGATATGTTTGAAGCTATAATGTTGTTATGTTATTATTTGTGCTAAAGGAAATCTAACACTTGTTAGATTTGTTTCATCTTGCAATGTTGTTATTAGGAACACACTTGAGTTTATTATAGAATGAAATCTAGCATGTGTTAGATTTCCTTTGCTTGATAATGTTGTTGTTGGCAATATGCTTGTATTTTTGCTAAAAGTAAATATAACACATGTTAGATTTTTTTCACCTTACATTGTTTTTATGTGCTTGTATTTCAGCTAGAAGGAAATTTAGCACGCACTATAATTCTTTCAAAATGCAATGTCGTGGTTTGAAATTTGGTTGTTTGTGCTAGAAAGAAACATGATAGAATTCTTTGACCTTGCAATGTTATTGGAATTTTACACGTGATTGTGTTAGAAGGAAATTTAGCACATGTTAGATTTCTTTATTGCAATGTTGTTATTGACAATATACTTCATTTTGTGCTAGAAATAAATTTAGTGTGTGTTATATTTCTCTAACCCTACAATGTTGTTATGTTCCTGTGTTTGTGCTAGAAGGAAATCTAGCACAGGAGATTTGTTTCATCCTATAATGTGCTTGTGTGTGTTAGAAAAATATGTAGCATGCACTAGATTTCCTTGCCCTATAATGTTGTTGTCAACATGGTTGTGTTTGTGTTAGAAGTAAATCTATCATGTGCTATAATTCGTTCACATTACAATGTTTTTGTCTGCTTGTGTTTATACAAGAAGTAAATCTAAAACACATCAGATTTCTTTCACCTTGCAATGTTGTTATTGGCAATGTGATTATCTTTGGGCTAGAAGGAAATCTTGCATGCATTAGATTTATTTTACAATGAAATGTTATTGTTGGAAATATGGTTGCTTGTGATAGAAGGAATTTAGCATGTGTTTTGTTAATTTTAGCTTGTAATCTACTTGTGTTTGTGATAGAATGAATCCAGCATGCATTAGACTTATTTAGTCCTACAATGTTGTTATGTGCTTGTGTTTGTGCTAGAAGAAAATATAGCATGTGTTAGGTTTCTTTCAGATTGAAATGTGCATGTGTTTGTGTTGGAAGAAAATTTAGCATATGCTAGATTTTTTATACTCTACAATGTTGTTGTTAGCAACGTGGTTGTATTTGTTGTAGACATAAATCTAACACATGTTATATTTCTCACTCTACAATTTTGCTATGTGCTTGTGTTTGCGCTAAAAGGAAATCTAACACATGTTAGATTTTTTTTACCTTGCAATGTGGTTATTGCTAACATGTTTTTGTTTGGGCTAAAATGAAATCTAGCTTGTGCTAGATATGTTTTGTCCTGTAATGTTGTCATTGGAAATATTTATATCTTTGTTTTAGAAGTAAATATATTGGAATTTTTTCTCACCCTATAATGTTGTTATGTGATTATGTTTGCATTAGAAGGAAATATAGTATGCATTATATTTCTTTCACCTTGTAATGTTTTTATTTGCAAGGTGCTTGTGTTTTTGATAGGAGGAAATCTAACATGTGTTAGAGTTTCTTTGTCTAGTAATGTTGTTGTTGGCAATATGTTTGTGAATTTGCACTAGAAGGAAATCTAGTACGTGTTATATTTTTTTTCACAATGCAATATTATTTTTAACAATATAGTTATTTGTGCTAGAAGGAAATCAAATGTTGTCATGCATATTTTTATTATGCAATATGCTTTTGTCTATGCTAGAAGGAAATCTAGCTTGCGCTAGATATCTTTTTTTCTTGCAGTGTTGTTGTTGACAATATGCTTGTGTTTGTGATAGAAGTAAATCTAGCACATAGTAGAATTATGATACCTTGCAATATTGCTACGTTCTTGTGTTTATGATAGAATGAAATATAGCACACATTAGATTTATTTCATCTTACAATGCTATTATTCGCAATGTGTTTTTGTTTTTGCTGGAAGGAAATCTTGTGGGTACTAGATTCTTTTTGCCTTACAATTATGTTATTGGTAATATGTCCGTGTTTGTGCTAGAAGTAAATCCAACATGTATTAGGTTTATTTAGGCATATAATAATGTCATTTTCTTAGGTTTGTGCTAGAAGGAAATATAACATGTGTTAGATTTTCCTTTACCCTGCTATAATGATGTTGTTCACAACACATTTGTGTTTGTGCTAGAAGCAAATCTAGCACATGTTAGATTTCTTTCACCTACCAATGCTGATATGAGTTTTTTTTTTTGTCCTCCAGAAGGAAGTGTGCAATGCTTAAATTTATGTTCCTTTCTAATGTTTTTATTGGCAATCTGCTTGTCTTTGTACTAGAAATAAATCTAGCATGTCCTACATTTAATTTTCTTTGCAATATTGTCGTTGGAAACATGTTTGTATTTTTGCTAAAAGTAATTCTCGCACATGCTAGATTTATTTCACCCTACAATGTTGTTATGTGTTCGTTTTTATGCTAAAAACAAATTTAACTTACGATGTATTTATTTCACCTTGCGATGTTTTTATTGGCAATGTGCTTGTGTTTGTGATAGAGGGTAATATAGAATGTTTTGTTCACAGTGCAATGTTGTTGTTGGAAACATGCTTATGTTTGTGCCATATCCCATTCTTAGGCCACATATTCCATATGAAGGGCCTTCTAATCATTTGAGGGTTTAACATTTTTTATATTGTAACAATAGTTTATGTAGGCATGGACTAAAACCTCATTGTTTCTAAAAGGCAATGTCAAATTACATAAGCATGGTGAAGTCTCAAGAAATATTATTATTGTAATGTTTTTATTGACAATGTTTTTGTGTTTGTGATAGAAGGAAATTTAGCATGCACTACATTTACTTTACAATGCAATGTTGTTGTTGGCAATCTTCTTTTATGCGATAGAAGGGAGTCTAGCATGTGTTACATTTCCATTGCCTTGGCAATATTTTTAATGACAATGTGCTTGTGTTTGTGTTAGAAGGAAAACTAGCTTGTGCTAGATTTCTTTCAGTTTGCAATGTTTTTCTTGGAAATATGCATGTGTTCGTGCTCAAAATAATTCTAGCGTGTGCTAGATTTATTTCACCATATGATGTTTTTATTGGCAATATCCATGTGTTTGTGATAAAAAGAAATCTAGGATAAAAATATTTCTTTTTCTTTGCAACATTCTTGTTGGCAATATGCTTGTGTTTATGCTAGAAGTAATTCTATCACATTCTCTATTTCTTTCACCTTGCAGTGTTGTTATGTGTTTTTCTTTGTGCTAGACGAAGATCTAGAAGAAAATATAATAATTGCCATAGTTAATGTTCTTTCATTGTGTTTTGATTTTATGGTTTCTAAAGCAAGCTAAGAATATACATGGCTATAAAAGATAAATTTTCTGTAAATATGATGTTGTTGTAGTCTCTACATTTTATTTATTTATTCACAATGTAATGTTTTTTGGAAATGTGTTTTTGCTCGTGCTAGAAGGAAAGCTAGTAGGTGATAACTTGCCTATAGTCACGATTAAAAGAACATAATAAATTATCTAGGGGTTCCCTTTTTCTAATCAACACCATGATTAGCTATTATTGTGAGTTCTACACTTGTTATTGTTCTTGTTCATTTTTGTTACACATATAATGATGCGATTAGTTATAATATTTATGAATCCATACTTTCTTCAATAATTTGAAACTATGTTAATAATTTTTTACTTTTTATTTATTTATTATTATCAGAAGCCATAGACTATGAAGTTAGTGAGAATTCAAAGGAAGCATCCAAGGGACAAGGATGTTCAAGAAACATGACACCAAAATATTTAAATGGTATGACAATTTTATAATTAGTTTATACTTTGTTACAATGGTTAGACATTATGCTAGTAAATGGTTGTTGATTAGCTTATATTTATTATTTTATCAGGCTAATGATGAAATGTTGTGCACCTTCTTCGAATGTCCAATTAGAATTTTTTCTGATAAAAAAATTCTCATATATCTTGTTCATCCTATTTGGGATAAATGGTACACTGTTTTTAACTGTTACGAACTAGGAACATTAAAGTGTTCTCCAAATCAACCTGATTTTGAGAACTACAAGAGAAATAATTTACACAATTTGACAACATGTACTCTTCGGCCCGTCAGGGATTGACCATGGAAGAAATTTATTCAGTAGTAGATAAGCTATTGGATGAAACCATTTGGTTTTTTATTCCACTTAATCATCCAACAAATGCCACAAAATTAAAAGATTATTGTTCAAACCAATAGAACATTACTGGAGGCAATGGTTACATATTGTCAAAGTCATGATGAGAAATTGAATGAGAATAATTTTACCACATTCGACATTCTTGAGAATTATGATATTATATTTTCCAATTTTTGCAACATGGTGGAGGGGTCTACTTATGTTAAAAGAACAAATAATACAAAGATAGAGTCCCTTTCTCAGCAAGCAAGTGGAGTCCTTGACGTGATGATAAATGGATCAACAAGTGTTCAACGGTTGACAACAATTTTGAATTTGGTTGTCATTTTGGGGGCTTTGATATTTTGTCAACACTTTTGCACTCTTTTCCAATGTCAATTGCAAGAAATTTTACATACTAGCCTTATTGTTCTAGATACACTTGCTTTGAAAAAAGAACCATTCCACAAGGATATAATATTGATTTTTTTTTCGATTTCTTATGGAAAAATGAGTTGAATGAATTTATTACAGTTCTCTTAGTAGAACTCTGGTTTTGTAATGATGTACGCAAGTTTTTGGAAATTGCCATAAAGAACTCCAAGATCAACTAGAAAATGACTAGTGGCATTTATGAATATAAGTCTCAAAACAGGTATAGTTATGATATAGTTTTTACTATACATTTCTATAATTAAGAATTAAAAATTTGGAAGCTTCAAAATACTCTCACATATTTGAAGACACATTTGATGAAAATGAGAGAGATTATGATTTCTGAATGGATTTATTGGAAAAACACCAACAATGTAGTGATGAAAAAGTGGTTATTACTCTTTATGTGGGGACAAATTTAATCAAGGCTTGTTGTACATATGGAAGAAGAATTGCATGTGTTGTGAAAACATAGTCACAAAGGATAATCATGTTGAATAATTACAAATATTTTCAACTATCAAATCTAGGATCTATTAACTTCTTAGAAAATTCAGATTCTACAGTTTCTTTGTTGTTTCTCTTATAATACTTTAGATAATATTTTGTTTATATTTTTAATTGTCAAAGTGTTTACTAAAATGACTAATGATAGAGATTCTAAAACAAAGAATGATGAATGTGGGAAGCAAAAAAATAATCAATATAGTGCTTATGATGTTGAAAAAAGTTTAGAAATGGAAACAAGAGGAGAAGAAGTTATCATACCAGGTACATAAGTTGTTTGGTTTTTGCTCTTGTTACTTTTTGAATTTGTTTAATTTCCATATTCATAACATTTTTGGATGTCTATTATAGGGAATTATGAGAAGAATGAAATTAATCAAGACAATGACCATGGAATGATGGGGAAAGAAATGGGTATTAATCATTGTAACTCTTTTTATTTTTTTAAATCTAAATTATTATTTTTATTATCGTGAATAATAGCATTTCATTTGTTGATTATAGTTGGAAATAAAGAGAATGAATATAGTGACTAAGGGAATGTCCCACAAAACTCCAATCAAGACCAAAATATTATATGGACAATTAAAGATGATCCGTTTTTTGTATAGTTCTTTAATGAATTTTGTTCATTGTCACAATTTATAACATTTTTTTTATGTTTATTATAGAGACAAGCAAGGAGAACAAAGACATTGATCAAATGAATGTGAAACAAAGCTTTAATCAAGGAAAAAATATAATATGAGGTACTTATAATTTGTCCACTTGTTTTACTTATTATTTAATGATTTTATTCATTTTCACAATTCAAAATATTTTATATGTTTAATTTAGAGAAAAATAAAGGTAACAAAAATGATGATGAGGTGCAAAGCTACAAATATTAAGATAATGTCATATCAAATACTTATAACTTGTCTTCTTATTTATTTTATTATTCTTTGAACTCTAATGCTTGTAACTACCATAACATTGTACATTTTTATTATAGGAACTTATAGAAAGGACAAAATTAACAATCAAAATAATGTTAAAGGTGCGTGTGGGTGTGTTTATTTTTAAAGGTTTCATTACTAATGTTTTTCTTGGTATTGCTATTTGATTGAATGTTTAATAAGAAGTACTACTGGTAGTTGATTGAATGTTTAATATGTTTACTCCAAGTTCTATCAAGATGATAAAAGAACTTATTATTTCATCTATAAATAGTGAAAAAACCACTGAAGGTAAGTGTATTGTTTCAACAATTACTTTAGTAGTTTTTGTAACATGAATAAAATGGTTTGACTAGATTATTTGTCATTGTGTTGCAGCCAAAATAATTGAAAATATATTAGTTATTTTTGAACTAAAGGACATTTTTTTATCATAGCATCGATGATGAAGCAACAAACAAAGGGCATATTTATAAAATGGGAACTAATGTTGATTACATAATAGAGAAAAACTTATTTTGGATTCATCCACATGCAAAAGAATTTTTTCAAATGTGTTTCAAAAATGAATATCTTGAAATTGCAATTTGGATGACAGATTTGAAAGAAAGCACAACAAGAGTTTTAAAAAAGTTGGTTTTAGAAACATTCAAGATAAACTTGTGTTTATATGGATGTTGTAGGGAAAAGTATCCAATACGGAATGACCCTATCCCACTCTAAGGGTGATAGTACCTCAGCAACAACCGAAGCAAAGCTATCTAAGATTTCTTCTTTATGAATGTAAAATAGGGGAGAAAGAGGTCCACTAACCGATGTCTTTCGCTAATGGTTGATCCAATCTTCTCTCCTTGCTGCTTGCTCCCAGCTCCTTGCTCTTTCACTGGCCCAGCTACACAAAGATCCTGCAAAAGGGCAAGAGAGGAAAACTACAAGAAGCATACATTCATAATTGATTCAAGGATTAGAATAAATCAAATACACAAGTATAACAATACACCATTGAGACACATGCATATAGAAGAACCTCAAATGCTTTATTAATGGAAGAAGTAAAGTTCTGAGAGTGTTACAACCATAAGAGGCCCAATCCAGCAACACCTCCCAGCAGAAAGAAATCTCCTCTTCACCTCCTTCAAAGCAATCACCCAATAGCTCTAAACTCAAACCAACAGCACTTCCTTACATTCACAAAATTCCAGCCTCCTTAGACCTCATGAGAGAGCTCTATATATAGGAGTTTTGGAGAAAGGATGAGTCAGCTTGAGAGCTGACTAGTGTCCTCTCCCACTTCAGTTATACTTCAGTTCTTGAGTCCACTTGGAGATCCTTGCTTCCACTTGGAGTTTAAGAACCTCTTACTCATCACTGGGCGAATTCCCTGATCCAAGTGTCATTTTGGAAGCTTCCTAGGCATTGACACCTTGAAGAATGACTGTGCCACTTGTCCAATCTCGCTCAGCGCAGGTAGCCTTTGTTGGATTTGACATTCAACGCAGGTACAGAGAGGGGCAGTTGACATTCAGCGCAGATGCTCAGTGGAGCAGTTGACATGATCCCGAAATTGCTTGTTTTTGAGTGTTTTCAGGTGGAGAACTGATTTTTAGTGCTGTGGTTTGCTGACCTTGCTCGTCTAGGGGTAGGAACAACATGTTTAGGGACTTTGGATCCCTTAGATTACGGACATTTCATGCTTCATGCTGTAAGGCACAAAAATGTCTATAACAGTTGCCCCCTAAAGTATGAGGTCGTTTATCGGGTGAAATGCTTTATCCAGAGGATCCGGAGTTCATTCAATCGCTGAGAGGTGATCTGTAATAAGATAGAATACAATACATTATTTTTCATTCTGCTTTCATGATCTAGCTGAGGCGGGCATTCCCATGCTCAGCTTTATAAATTCATTTTGGTACATAGAACAGACGATCGTCTGATGGTAGACTGATAATTCTCTGCTAAAATTATCATCCTTTGAGTAGGATGATCATCTGCTGCAATGATGTACATGACAAATGTCTTTATATTTCCTGAATATATATCGCAGCCCGGATAGATGAAACTAGATCCGGGGTCTTCAAACTCGTTCGATCTTCACTCTAAGTACAAGTCGATCCATGTGAGAACTGTGCTGAAGTCGAACATGGAAAGACATCGCTTGATTACCGGTCAATAATGAAAACCGTTAACAAGCGCGAGAGGAATCACCGATAATGATAATGACCCTCAAGGTACTGCAGTACAATTCACGTGGTGTGAATAAAGGACTTGGCGTCGAACACCACGCAAAATCTTCTGGTCGAAGGTCATTGATGTATACCTGTCGCCGGAAGTGAGAAACTTGCCATTGAGGCATGCAAGCTTCAAAGTACTGAATGGGGTTGTTCCTAGATCAACTTCTTGGATAATGAGCTGAAGTCGACAAGAAGCGATCCGTCAAAGGAGGGCCTTAATGAATCCCACATCAGTGACACGGAACGGAGCTAATGATTTTAGTGGAGGTGAATACAATCTGTGACATATGATTCAGGGTGGCGATCATGGATGGATGAAGGATAATGTATGGCAGTGGATGGGACACGGTTGACTCTTTCTGAATGACATCTCTTGAACATATAACAACACTGATGCGATGGATCGGTAGCATTACCCCAAATGGATGGTTTGGCGAAGACCATGGTGATGAGACCGGTGAATGAAACAACCCAACCCGATGAGGTACGGAGGAAAAGTGTCATGTTCAAGAGCGACTTGCTACCATTAAAGCTTCGAGGTTCTCCCAATTTTTCCCCAGTCATTTCTGACCAGTACCTCTTTATTTTTGTCAAGCTTGAGGAGGATAACATATGCTTGTTCTATAACCTGCCCTTCGGGCAAGCCCATCGCTATGTTTTAACGAGCCTAGCGATAGGGAAACTCGTTCTCGTCTAAAGACAAGTTTGTCGCTATTTAATCATTTTAACGAGTCTAACGACAAGGAAAACTCGGTCCTTTTCATTTTTAGAGAGTCTGAAAAGGTACAGAAAGTTAACTCCAAAATTCCTTTTTCGTCATCTAATCCCTTAAGTCCGAAAAAGTATAAAACAATACAGAAGGGATGAGTTTTCGGTACTTTTAACGAGCCGAACAAAACAAGCGCTCGATCTTTTTGTGCAATAATCCCTCAGGTCCAAAAAGATTAAAATCTAGAGGAGGGATAGCTCTTCCGGTCGTTTAACGAGCTGGAAGGCCAAAACTCGGCAAACTTTTCATATTTTACGAGTCAGATGAAAAGAGCTCAAAGAAGACTCGTCTTTTGAGGAACGAGTGATGAACAGGGATAGCAGCAGATTCCAGGTACAGGTTGGAATTTTCCAATCACGGCAGTGTCACAAGGATGGCTAGGTGAAATCACTCTTCGCAGCTGTTCTTCAAAAGAGGTAAACACTCAAATGGAGGTGAATGATCGGCCAAATGAAAAGTGGAGGTGATGGGCAAACACGACCAGGGCTTTTATGGCTGATGAATTTACGATCACAATGGTTATTTACCGGTTCATTTTTTCTGGATGAGCTTGAACTCTAAGGGAAAGCCTGCTCACAATCTTATGTTTATTTTTTAACGAGCATGAACTATGTGCTAAAACTGCTCAGATCTTGCATTTATTTTTTAACGAGCATGAACTATGTGCTAAAACTGCTCGATATACCAGTCATAAGATAAAAATGTCTCCTGTGAGATAGCTATTTTTTATGGAGCTTTATCTCACGAAGCTATGCTCCATATCCTTTCTTTATGCAAGTTCGGAAACGGCCAATCCTACGATTTTAAAGGGTTAGACCTACAGGTTTAAAGGGAGGACCTAAAAATTTAAAAAAAATAAATAGTCGTCCCTTGCTTGCACTCCAAAAGGTTGCATGCCCCCAGGTATAAAGTACAATTTCAAGGCTGCCCCTACTTTTCCGCCAAAACATTTGTTTTAACGGGTGAGGCTTACCTCTTTCTGGTTACCCAAAGATCGTTTTGTTAACTTCTTCAAACGAAAAAAATTCTTCGGCGATGTCTACCTAAATAGCCAACGGTAAGTGAAAAGTAGTTTATTCCACTCACATAACTTTGACAAAAGAATCCTATTCTAGAACAACCCTCTCTCCTCTTCGGACGGGGTACGGACTAGTCATATTCTCCCGCGGAAATTCTACCTTAAACCCGAGGTTTTCTCTGCCTAAAGCAGACCAGGATGCATGCCCCCTGGGTTCCAGTCCTATTTTTCCGAATCACTCGCATTCATCGGGAAGAAGGACTGGGGGTGGAGACATTTCTTGAGTGAATAGAACATTCAGGGTTGGTATTTGACTATTTGCGATGCGTGATCCCGGAAATGAAAGTTGGTCTACGAGCTTGACCATTCTTCCTTCGTGTGGAAAACACATTACTCTAAAGAGTGAGGAGACTATTGCTCCCATGCAATATATATAGTCTCGTCCAAGGAGTAGGTTATAATCCAAGGGTCCTTGAACGACCATCACGTTCATTTGAATGGACTTCCCTTTCAATGTTATAGGCACATTGGGGAGGATCCCTAATGGTCGACTGGTTCCTTTATCAAAAGCCGAGAGATTTCTTATCTCAGGAAAAAGCGCTGGGGAACCCAGTGCTTTCCAATCAATAGAGGAAAGGATACTCACAGATGCCCCTTCATCAATGATAGTGCCAGCCATTACCATTCTGTAGATTTGGACAATGATTCTGAATGGTATACTGGCTGGCAACCGGGGTCTGCCTAGTTGATTCCAATCAAAGGATACAACCAGGTTGCTTGGTGGTGGGACCGAATACACGGCCGGATATGACCCTGACGATGTTCCTTCCTGCGATAAAGGAATGGGCGCATTGCCCTGATGCTCATCAGAGTCTGTGTTGATGAAAAGAATCTGGATGGTGTCATCCTTATTCTCTTCAGTGAGGGTGTCATTTGAAGATGACTCTTCAGTGACGGTGTCATTTGAAGATGAAACTTCTGAAGGGAGAACCGGGTCAACTGCCATTTCGACCTTTGGACTTTCGTCCGGTCTGGATTCAGTAGGTTCATTTTCAGTGACTGACGCTTCAGCCGACCACTTGAGCGGGCCAGCTGTATTTTCAACCAACGAAGGACTTGGCACGAGTTTTTTGTATCCAGGAGGAAGTCTCAACGGTGAAACTGGACGATCTTCCAAAACTCTCTTCGCTTCGTCTAAGAAGGGACAACGGTGGATGGCGTGATCGCCTTCACACAGTCTGCAGGGGAATCTTACTCCTCCTCTTTGTCTTGAACCTTCACTTTCGTTGGTTGACGGTAAGCATTCAACATGGCTATCAGAGGTTGATGCTCCCGAATTGTGCAAACGAGGGGACCAGTCCCTTAGTATCCGGGGAATACAGGGACAATCTCTATGGAAGTGGTCTCCTCTACATATGACACATGGCGATTTAGGCCCGGTCTGTGCTGTGTGTGGATTTTTGTCAGATGTCTTTTGCTTGCCCCCAGTCACCTTAGGCTCCTTCTTCTTCTTCT
This sequence comes from Pinus tabuliformis, assembly GCA_031772625.1. NCBI lineage: Eukaryota > Viridiplantae > Streptophyta > Pinopsida > Pinales > Pinaceae > Pinus > Pinus tabuliformis. Next base: position 170,837,704 of record CM062819.1, on the reverse strand, counting down.
CCTTCTTCTCCATGGGAGCTTGGCTTTTGCCGGCTCTACCTTGCGAAGACGAGGGATTGGAGGAAGAGTTATAGGAAGTAGAAGGCTGGTGGGCAGCTCTAGACTGATCTAACTGTTGACTCGACTGCTCAGGAACCATGGTGTTCTGAACTACATTGGTTGAGAATAGCCAAATTGGCAGGCCAATTGTCAGTCCTGGAAGCGACAATGTGGCCATGTGGGGCGCACCAACTTCTCCCCAAGAGGAGAAAGGACTAGGATTCCCATCATGGGGATTTCCTTGGTTGGGGTGTTCCATGTTCTCAACCTACAGATCAACGCAGGAATAGGAGGTGATTATGTTCCGTTTAAAATGAATTTTATAACGACGCTTTAGACACAACTTGCTTTTTCACTTTTTAAGAGTCGAGAAAAAGCTAAAGATGACTCTAGTCTCCTTCGATGTTTTAACGAGCCCAAAGTGACAAATGCTCGGATGGACTTTTTCAGTTATAGAGTTTGAAAAAGGCCAAAAGAAACTGCTCTGGAGATCTAGGCAGAGGGGGTGCCAAACCTTTCGCGAAACCACAGAATACGTTTTACGGTACGGGTGGTCGATCTTTGTGAATGCTGTGTTCACTGCATCGCGATCAGTAGGGCGGCCGACACGGTTTCCTAAGGATAAAGGCTTTGTTCCTATAGGGGTCTCCCAATATATACGCGACGGTACGTGGGAGCACAAGTCCGTATTGATACTTATCGCTTCACCGTGGAGGAATCACCCAACCACTCAACGCTAAGATATCACGTTTAACGACGCCGGAACACGTCTCTAGCTTAGACCTCTATGTGTTTGCGTCATGTTTCAATGCGTTGTTATGTAAATTCAATTCATTTTAAGTTGATCTTGTTTAGCAGTTTGCCTTTAAGGATCACCACGAGATGTATATACAACTTCCTAAATGCAGTCTAAGATGATAAGCAAGCTTTTCAATCTTTCAACTTTGAAAATCTTAACTACTGAGGGAAAAGAAAGACATCATCTTTTCACACAGATCATAGAGCACACACTAATGCACTTTTCCCTAAATCAACATGCAAGCTGTCAAAATGCACATGCACAATGCAAGTATTTCTTTTCTCTTTCTTAATGTTGATGTATTACAAAAAGAAAGCTGTTGTATAATTTTGAATTCAATTTCAAGTGAAAACAAACAAGCTTGTCCAAAATCAAAAGACACGTTAAGATTTACTTGTTTCGACACTAGAAATATATAAATTCAAACCATATGACGAAAGCAAAAGCTCAATCAGCTATGAACAGCAAACAAACTAACTCTTAAGATCACTACGACACTTATTACAGGTCTAGATCTAAGAGGTCATAGCAAGACTAGTTCGCTTTTCGTTATGGGAAACTGTAAATGATGTAAGAAATACACAAAGAACAATCACAGTTTCTTTATACAACTGAGGAAGAATAGTGGTAATGAAAGTTGGTTTCAGATAGGTACATTGACTGGCAACAGGCAGCAAAAACAAGGATGAAAACAGGGCAAGAAACAGCAGGAAACCTCAGTAGCACAAGGCAAGACTGGTTCAACGCAGGTAGTACACTGTCCGTTTGACATTCAGCGCAGGTAGCCCCTTTGGGAACTGCGCTGAAATGCAGACAGCCTTCACACAGCCTGCACTGAAGAACGAAACTTTCGTTTCTCTTGGTTTCCGGGTCACAGATTGCTAAAAAATTCACAGTTTTTGGCCAAATCAGAAGCTATCAGTCAAGTACACACTAAAGGGTAATTAGGAGGATGAAAAGCTATCACTAAGAGCTGTTCAGAGTCCTTGTGGATCAGCTCTTCAAATCATAAACATGCCCAGAAACTGAGCTAGAGTAGCTGCCCTCTACTTTGCATTTGAAAGATCCAAATGCAGTTCGATTCGGTACTCCCTGTGTTTATGAAATGAATAGCAAAAACACAAACAACCAACAAGATACGTTCCCCAGCGGAGTCGCCAATTTGTTGTAGGGAAAAGTATCTAATACGGAATGACCCTATCCCACTCTAAGGGTGATAGTACCTCAGCAACAACCGAAGCAAAGCTATCTAAGATTTCTTCTTTATGAAAGTAAAATAGGGGAGAAAGAGGTCCACTAACCGATGTCTTTCGCTAATGGTTGATCCAATCTTCTCTCCTTGCTACTTGCTCCCAGCTCCTTGCTCTTTAACTGGCCCAGCTACACAAAGATCCTGCAAAAGGGCAAGAGAGGAAAACTACAAGAAGCATACATTCATAATTGATTCAAGGATTAGAATAAATCAAATACACAAGTATAACAATACACCATTGAGACACATGCATATAGAAGAACCTCAAATGCTTTATTAATGGAAGAAGTAAAGTTCTGAGAGTGTTACAACCATAAGAGGCCCAATCCAGCAACACCTCCCAGCAGAAAGAAATCTCCTCTTCACCTCCTTCAATGCAATCACCCAATAGCTCTAAACTCAAACCAACAACACTTCCTTACATTCACAAAATTCCAGCCTCCTTAGACCTCATGAGAGAGCTCTATATATAGGAGTTTTGGAGAAAGGATGAGTCAGCTTGCGAGCTGACTAGTGTCCTCTCCCACTTCAGTTATACTTCAGTTCTTGAGTCCACTTGGAGATCCTTGCTTCCACTTGGAGTTTAAGAACCTCTTACTCATCACTGGGCGAATTCCCTGATCCAAGTGTCATTTTGGAAGCTTCCTGGGCATTGACACCTTGAAGAATGACTGTGCCACTTGTCCAATCTCGCTCAGCGCAGGTAGCCTTTGTTGGATTTGACATTCAACGCAGGTACAGAGAGGGGCAGTTGACATTCAGCGCAGATGCTCAGTGGAGCAGTTGACATGATCCCGAAATTGCTTGTTTTTGAGTGTTTTCAGGTGGAGAACTGATTTTTAGTGCTGTGGTTTGTTGACCTTGCTCCTCTAGGGGTAGGAACAACATGTTTAGGGAATTTGGATCCCTTAGATTATGGACATTTCATGCTTCATGCTGTAAGGCACAAAAATGTCTATAACAATGGACTTCCTAAGATTGTAAACCACAAAAGGGACACAAGGTCATTGACAATCCAAGCAAAGTTATACACACTAAATCATTGAAAAAAGTGTGGGAAATGCGTACCCAATATGATGCAACCAATACTATTATAGTGGATTGTTCACTTGAGAGCGTGAAAGATAATCCCAAAGAAAATGTGATTCTTGCCCCTCCATTCACTGGAACAAATCAAGAGGATAATTGGTTGTTCGATGAGCTATGGAAAATGTTGCATAAACTCAAGAAGGCTACAGATGTGCGAGCTACTTTTAAAGATGTTCAATTACATTTAGAAGTACCTTGATATGACTGATGGCTATTTCATGTTATTATATGTATGACATCACAAATTATTAGTTTTATTTCACAACACTAATAAAATAATTTTTGATTTGGTTTGTCATTACTAAAAGCAAAATACTTTTATTTTCCTTATTTTTGGTGAGATATTGTGTTGATAATAATTATTGATTTGAATGGCCATTTAATGTTTTCATATCAAAATTTCCCATGCTATAGAATTTTTTACAATGGATTACATTAAATGTAAAAATTATTAGATAATTGGTATATTTTTTTGAATTAGATCATTACAATCATTTGTTTCAATTTTGGTTTAAGTTATCATTATACTTCTTAGAAATTAGTAATGTGAAGGATGGCCCATTGTATTTTTATAACATTTTTTAATCCATATAAGTTGAAAAATTATATTAGGTTCTACGTAGCACCAACAATAAACATAAAATTTGTACTAAAAGAAGCACCAAAAGATACTAAGGTAGAGACTCTAGAAATTAGCATATAAATAATTAGGTTTGAAATTTAAAAATTCTATTATATTGTTTGTGGAAATTAATATATAATTTATTTGTTTACTTTCACTAGACCATTGTAATTATATTTTTCAATTGCAATTAAAGAAATCATTATAAGTATTAAAATCAATGATTTAAATGGTGGGCCAATGCATTCTTAGAATATTTTTATTCCATACAAATTAAATAAAGGTATGTTGTATGTATAAAGTAAACATATCATTAGTTTGTCCATTTTACTGGGGCCATTGTATTTGTATTTTGCGATTACTATTAACTCATTGTAAAATTCCCTTTGCATACAAATGGAAATAATTCATAATAAATATTAACATCATTTTTAAATTGGTAGGTTTTTATGTCCTTAGTCAATGAAGTGTTGAAGTGGAGATGTGTTAATATCATACATGTGGTTGTAGTGTAGATGCAGATGAGCACTACCACAAGTAAAAAGATGGTGATATTTGAAATGGAAGGAGTATTCTTCCAATCATACGCCAACAATGAACTAAAATTTCATATTCAAAGAGAACCAGATTGGCAGTTTGTGATGGGTCCTATTTTTTAAGGCCTTTTCAGTGAAGTATGAAAATGTTGCTTAAAAAATTATGATGTCACAATATGGACATTAAATGTCACTGACAAGTACATTCGAAAAGTAGTAGAAAAATCAAATATTGATATAGAGGACTTTAAATTTGCATGGGAGAGGTCTCATTGTCATTTGCAAACAAAATTGGATGCAGGGAGAAAAAGACAACTTTATGAGAAAACGTTGACTGATTTGTGGTCCCAATATAGAGATAATTATGAAGAATCAAATGTATTGCTAATAGATACAACAAACCATACTTCTCAATTCATTGGATATCGATTAAACCACATGTTGATAAAATCCTATATAGGAAAAGAGCAAGATACTTCGCCTATGCAAGTTTTATTCCCCTTTCTTAAGACACCATCTTATCAATAAAAAACATTAGTACATTTGAATGTTCAATAGAACATGTACTTCATTGTATTGGATGGAGATAATTTCCTTTATAAATTTGTTGAAAAGTACATTCCAAAATTTTGATACATTTTGGACATAGATTTTGTTGAATCAATTTGTATGATTTTATATTTTTTGAAATATATGCGAATTGCCAATTATATTAATATGTATATTTCTTATTATTTATAATTTCTTTGCAATGCCTTTGTTGTATCAATTTTTTTCTAAGATGTGTGTGTGCGTTCTTAAATAAATTGTTTGTCATTTAAATTATCTTGCATGAACCATCGAGGCATTTTATTTTTAATGACGTATGTTTACTTATATGCATCAATAATCATAATATATAAATGTGAAATATAAGTTTTGAAATAGAAATCCTTACAAACAAAGGTGTAATTATTGCTAAAGAAAGTATAATAATTTACTTGATAAATGTTATGTGCACTATTCACTATTCACAATGCATTATTCACTATTAAGGCCAATGGGAAATGTGTCATAGGTGAATGATTTGAACTTTTTGAAGCATAAGATATGTGATTTCTTAATCCATAATTTTCATAGATTTATATGCTTAAATCAATTAATGGTTGTAACTACAATCATATCATATTGAAAATCAATAAGGCACAAAGTCGGTTATTCATTGTTTACATATAAAATGCACTAATATGAGTGCATAGATGTGATTTGTAATTTTTGAGATAAAAATCTATTGTAAATAATTTAGCATTTCTTAAAAAAAACATATAATTAATGATAATGATTGCTAAGTGGACTATCAAGGTTTGATTAGACACTATCATGGATGAATTATGTCTTTGAACTGTAAGGCATCTAATTTCATTACTTAAAGTTAATTTTTTGTAATTTGTATTTTAAATAAACTGAAATCATATGATTTGAGCTACAATCATATTATTGACTTGTACTTAGTTATGTCCATTACTATGATTGTATAAATGTGATATATAATATTTGTATACTATGATGCATTTCTTCCAAAAATAAGTCTTATAATTTGTTGATAATAAGTATTAAGTGGACACTTTAGGCTAATGGGTGATGGCTCATAGGTGAATACTACTTGTTAAATTGTAGGGAATTTGATTTTTAATCCATAACTTTTTTATATATTTTTAAATCGACTTTTGTATATGCAATCATCTCATCTCACATTTTTTTCCAAGGAAAAAATCCGTAATTTTATTCAAAAGAAAAAAATTACATGTTGTAGATGCAATAAGCATATGCAGAAGACTGTCCACGAAAGGGACAAGTTACAAGAAAAAAGAAAAGTAAAATAAAAACCGCAGACCTATACTTTTCTGCCCTTTTTCTTTTCCACCCTTCTCCAACCTCCCGAATCGGGAGTGGGTGAAATAATGGCCAGCTAGTTTTCCGGAGTGATCAAAGGAAGTTCCTTGTCAGATTCAGATCCCTCCAATCCATGAGTTCTTTTTATTCCACTAACTTCCAGTTGAGGTTCATGCTGCTGTTGTGTAATATTTGGCCCCAAATTAGCTTCTGGAGTAGATTCTTCCTGATTATGCTTCTGTCCTGAGAAAAATTCAGATTCCGTTTGGTTCTCTGGAGGTTCTGGTTGCATGTCCTCCTCTTCTTCCAGTAGGTCGATCTGCTGCCAGCCCTTGGGCTTTTTTTGTTGTTTCTTTTTCCCTTTGGGGTCCTTTCTGGTCAGCGGATAGTTGTATTGTGGATGACCGGTTTGCAGGCAGTTTCGGCATCTGAAAGCAATGTTCTCATAGTCAAGCGGTTGAGTCCTCGATGTGTTGTTGTATACCAATGTGATATGATCAGGCAATCCCTGACTCAGGTCCACCTCAACACATATTCTGGCAAAAGTGACAATTCCCTTGTTAACTCTGTCTTCATCTATTTTTAGGAAATTCCCCAATGAATTCCCAATAGCTGATAAAACTTTGTAGTGCCAAAAATGCAGAGGGAGGTTATGGAGCCTCACCCAAATAGGCATTGTAGAAATTTTCATAGTGTTTGCATCAAACCCATCAAACCATGGAGTGATGAAGAGGCCAACATTGCCCCAAAACCAAGGCCCCTGATGAATAATACTGTCTCGTTCCTGTTCAGTACTGAAGCAAACAATGAAAAATCCCTTTGAGCAGAGGTGTACATCACAGTTTGTTGTCCATGAGGAGTAAATCCACTGATGCAGAGCATCGGATTTTGGCCAGAAGCCATTGAATCTACAAATGACAACGTTTTTGGAAAGTTCAGTGTGTAGTTCAATTACCTCAGGTAGATGTACTTGGAGCGTTGGGGTTTCCTTTGTTTGTTCCACTATATAGGGACCTGGTAACTCTGTTTCTGGCGCTGGTTTATACTGCATTTTTCCCTTTCCTTTGACAGCGTCACGGAAGGAGCCTGAGTATTTTGTGCTGTCCCCATTGCAACCACCACGCAGACGCAGATTGAGAAATATGGTTGAGTCATTGTTGATACCATGCTCCTGAAGAGAGAGGTGGTCCTGTAGACAGCGTCCAGCGAAAATCAGGTTTTGGTGATTGATGGGAGTCCCAATCTGGTTCTGTATTTCCTTCTTTAGCTCCTGTATAAGCAGCCCCCTTTTGAGCCTCATACAGTGATGGCTTCCCTCTGTCTTTTTGATAAAGATATTAATCCGTTTTTCACCCACGCAGCTTGATTTTATAATTTTGGGGTCACAAAATGTAAAAATGGTCGATTTTCCTTCAAGCCCCACTGTACCCCAGCTGTTAATAGCTTGTCTGCTTCCTGAAAGATTCAGATTTGGGTAATACAGGTCATTTTTTATATATTCTGTCACCGTACCGATATCTATGTGGCCCTTTGTGGTCGACCCTCCTTCCCTCGTGCAGAAATACCTCAGAGAAGATTGGGGCCAGGACGCTGAAAATCCTTCTTCGCTTATCCACTCACGCATCAAGCCGATTGTGTTAAATCTGATGACAGGGGATGGCGTAGGCAGGACAGGGGATGGAATGACTGTATCAGAAGTCAGCAAGCCAAGAACCCCAGCCTCCGACCAATCGAATAGTGGCAGGAAAAAACGTGAAAAGCGCTCCGAGAAGGAAAACAGGAGGACAGAACCCCCGCCGAGGAAGCCGAGTTCCTGGAGCTGTGTATATGACCAGAAAAACCCATTTTGGAATTGAGAAAGATGGAGTGTTACCTGAACCGGACGTATATTTTCCTTCCAGAGCAAGGAAACGCCAAGCGACCGGCTACCTCCTTCTAGCGCTATATAGCGAGCCTAGGGGAAGGTCCCTGCACTGGTCAAAGGAGCGATCACCATAGAAAGTTGGAGCTCAGTTCCCGCCCTGTTTCCTCCGGGATTTTTCAATGCCTTCCTTCTCATCTTACATAATCTAATAAGGAATCGATTTATTGACTTGTATTTCATTATCACTTAATTTATTAAGAGTGTATTAATATCATATTGTACTGCTTTGAAACAAAACTCTATGTAAAGAAAAAATATCTTCTTAATAAAACATGGAATAATTAATTAAGAATGTGTTAGGTGGATGATCTATACTCATTAAAGAGAGGGGTCAAAAATAGTTGTATTTAAACTTTTTGCACCATAAGACATTGATTTTCTCATTCATATTAACATTTTGTCATTTTCAATTCTTAAATAGTTTATTTGTGATTTAAATAATTTCATATAAACCAATATGAGTTGAAGAATTCTATTTGGTTATATGCATTGATAGAAGTTTATAAATGTGATGCATTTTTAAAATGTAGCTCTTAATGTAAGTACACATATATGTGTGTGTGTGTATTTTACAAAACAAATTATAAGTAATTGATAATGAGTTCTAAGTGGCCTATATAAATCCATTTATCGAATTTTATTTTCCTATCATGAGGTTTAATGTAAGTGTATAAATGTGACATTTTTTTTTGAAATAAAACTCCATGTAAAATTAAATGTTTTTCATAACAACACATGGAATAATTATTTGGTAATGAATGTTAAGTATGTCGTTCAAGTTCATTCAGTATACGAGTTATAAATAAATGAATTTAAACTTTCTGCAACATACAACATTTGATTTTCCCACCCCTATTAACATTTGGTAAATTTCAGTTCTTAAATAAATTATTTGTAATTGAAATAATCTCATATAAGCCAACAAGACAAGTATGTATTAAATTCTATTTCGTATGTATGTATGTATGTATAAATGAAATTTATTTTTGAAATCAAGTTCTTAATGTAAGTAAGAATATATTTTTTAGAAAATTAATAATTTAAAATCAATTGTTGATGAGTTCAAACTCATTTATTTTATTTTGAATCAACAACTTTTTCTAACTCTGCATTCTTAAATAAATTATTCTATATGAAATCATGCCATATATGTCAATAAGTCAAGAAACCATTAATTGATTTTATTTAACTATCATGTGGTTTAATATGAATGTATAAATGTGACATTGCTATTTCTAGAATAAAAATCCATGTAAACAAAATGCATTTTCAAATAAAACATGGATTAATGAATTTACAATGAGCATTAAGTAGACTATTTAAGCTCATTCAAGAGATGGGCCACAAATGGATGTCTTTTAAAATTTTTTCACCTTATGACATGATTTTCCCATCAAGATTAACATTTTGTAAATTTCAATTCTAAAATAAATTATTTGTCCTTAAAATAATCTCATAAAATCCAACAAGACTTAGAAGCTATTTATTCAATTCCATTTAATTATATGTATTGATATAAGTTTATAAATGTAATTTATTTTTGATCCAGGTGGATATTGGTGGCCACCTACCAAGTCCACCTGGACCCCCACCATTGTTTCTCTCAGCATTTTCAGTTTCCTTAATTGTAGCACAACTTACTATTTTTAGCAGTTTTTCGGGTCCTAAACTTCTGGAGCCGTTTTGAGGCCCTAAACGACGTTTTTTTAGGAAATATGGGGGCAACATGGGTCCATGGATCGATGTTTCCCTTCCCAAAGTGGTAGTGCTCGGATAGATCTTTCTAACAAGCTATTGTACGCGTCAAACGGAGATCGTATGCCAAAGTTACAACCCCGGGAAGTTGATGTACCAATTTACCCAAACGGGGCCCACAGTTTGGTGTTTCATCTCCTAGGGTAAGGTTTTGGAATGTTAAGGGTTTTCCATTGTTTCTCAACAATAAATAGGCCTTCGAGCCTCATTGTAACACAGTTCAGAGGCATGTAGCCACCACATCTCTTCTCAGAGATAAGCTACCATCGCCCTAGTTGGTTTATTTCCATTTCTGGTTGTAAGCATTGTTGGGGAGGTAAATCCCCTCTGTGGACAGAGGCGATCCCACTAGCCCAAAATGGGTCTAGCAACAATCAATTAACGCTACCATGCAAGTTCCTAGTTGCAAATTGAAAGTGGATTATGAGAACCAACCTGGAGTCCAACGCTAGTGTCGTAGAAGAGTTGATACTCTCGTTCCCTTGCTCCGGTAGGTCACGATCCTCACGATCTCCGCTAATGGATACCTGCACATGCAAAGAACGAAGCGAATACAAGAATAAAATCCACTAAATACAACTATATATCAGTCAAAAAGGATATAGATCAAACATTATCATAACGAACAATAAGATCAGAACCATAATGATAGTCGTTTATTAATGAATAATCAACAGAGAAAAATACAACCAAAGTTCTGACGTTGAATCTCTCCTCTGGCTAGGCGAGCAGCTACATATGTCTTGCAATAGACCTTTCTCTCTCTTTGCTTATGAATACACAGCTCAGAATTCCGGCAGCATAACCTCCCTATGCTCCAAGACTCTTGCTATCACTCAAGACAAGCGTTATCACTACCAACACTATCACCACTACTCCAAAAACTAGCTTGTCAAATGCATGAGGACAGACTTTTATAGATGGAGAAGGGGAGGAAGATACACTGCATCAAGACACCCATTATGGATTGGCATTATCTCCAAAAAGCCGCTGTGGATAGATGTAAGGGATAGATGATGACTCTCGACATCTAGAAGATGAGCTTTATCCTCAAAAGACTTCATGACTTGAAGGGAAAAAACATCTGGGCGCGCGTTTGTTAAAAATCTTTTTCAAACTTGGTTGGCTCGGGTGTTACTCTAAGACAGAGCGCCAATGGGCGCGCATTCTTTTGAGGATCTCGTTCATGGGCGCGGGTAGTTCATTATGGACCCATGCTAATGGAAAAAGAGCACTTTTCAGGGATATTTTGCAGGAGGTGTCTTCAGGGCACATGAAGTCCATACTTAGGGGAACATAATGCAAGTGCTTTTAAGTTATGTCACTGCTCATAGGTCCCGGAATGAGTCCTCCAAAGTACGGGAAAGGGGTAATAGGGACGGTGACCAATGGTGACAAATTACTGTGTAACAAGCATATTTCAGTATTTTCCATTAATGAAATGAAGTATTATTTCCGCTGCATCTTTGTGTATATGGTTATCTCTGTAATTTGTTGCGTTCCTGTTTAAATCCGGATCAGTGGTATCAGAGCGGTCTGCTTTTTCTCTGTTTTTCTTTGCATGTCCCCAACAAGGTCGGGATATAAGGAGTTAGGGCTTGAACTGGTTGAACCTTTGCAAGACCAGCCTCGCAAATCCCGACGGCCTCCCATGGCGGATGAGAAGAAAGATGAGGGGGCAGGAGATCCCATCAAAATCTTGCTCGAAGAAACCCTCGAGTGACAACGGAACGCGATGATGGACAACATTGCCTAGATCCTTCAGCGGCTACCCATCGACTTCCAGCAACTACTCTGGAAATGCCACGCCCTTTAAGGTACAAGTTAATTTTGAGATCCACATATTTGAGGGTCAGATAGACATAGATGCTGTAGATAAATGGTTAAATTTGCTAGAGGGCTATTTTTCTGTTCATGAATTTTCGAGTCGGGAAAAGATTGTTTTCGCTCTTCTCAAAGTAGCCCCCCACGTCAAGGACTGGTGGGAAACCTACTGCGAGCAGAAGGATGAAAGTACTGGCTCACTATTTTCAGCCGCACCCACCTGGAATTCATTCCGGGATGCCATCAAGGAGCAGTACTACCTTGTCGGAAGCTATGAGGACGAATACATAAAGTGGACCACGCTGCGGCAGGGAAGGGACCAAGACGTGCTGGAGTTCACCAATCTTTTCCATACCCTTCACACAAAGTTGGGTATCAAGGATTCAGAGCAACATTTGATACTCAAATACCGTGGCTGCCTGCACAAGTACATCCAGGAAGAAATACAATTCCTGAACATCTCCTCGCTCGGCGCAGCATACCGATATGCCGTCAAGGTCGAGTAGAAGTTTAAACAAAAGAAGCAAGACTTTGGATCTATGAATCCAAAGTAGGGGAAAGGTGCCCCTAAACCACAGAACAAAGGACAAAGCCAAGGCAAGACAACCCAAGACAACCTGCTGAAGCTACAAGCAAAGAACAGCGCCGCGAAGCCGAAAAAGGACACTGGAAAATGGTGTGAGTTCCATAAGAGCTCCACTCACAACACAAGTGAGTGTCGGGCCATGCAGTCACTGGTGGCTAAGCTAAAGGTTTCAGAATCAGATGCATGTTCTGACTCTGAGTCAGAACCCGATAAGGGGAATGAAAAAGGGAAGCAGATCATTGATGCGGATCCCAACGCCACTGTTGCTACCGCCAAGATCCAGAAAAATGAACCTGAAGATCCAGAGGAGGAGGAGTGTCTCTTCCACTCCCAGATGTGGGTAAAGGGCTCCCCCATATAGTTCATTGTTGATAGCGAGAGTCAAAAGAACCTCATTTCGACAGAGGTCGTGAAGCGGTGGGGCTTACCGACCACAACACATCCACAACCATACACCATTGGGTGGCTTCACCAAGGACGAGATCTTCGTGTGAGCCAGCAGTGTCGCCTTCCATACAACATCAAGCCCTTCACGGATGAGGTATTGTGTGACATTGCTCCCCTTGAAGTTTGTGATGTATTATTAGGACAACCATACTTGTGGAAGCGACATGCTGTGTATGAATGAAGGCCCCGTGTTGTTATTATTACATTGGGAAATAAGTTGTATAGGATACTAGAGGTAGCACCACCTACCGCCATCTCTTTGATTACTGCAAAACAATGCAGTAAGATCATTTCCAAAACTAGGAAATTTGTTTTCCTGATGATACGCCCTCAAGGAAAGAAGAAGACAGTGGCCACGACCTCCAGACGGGGTCCCTCTGCATGACAACTACAGATGGACAAGGTTGTGGAGGAGTACGAGGACATCTTCACCTCCCTTGCAGGGGTTCCTCTGCACTGTCAGGTCAAGAACTCCATCGATCTGACCCCAGGTGCGCCGCTACCCAATGGACCAATTTATCGACGCTCCGTTCTGGAGAACAATGAAATCAAGAGGCAGATTCAGGAGCTCCTGCAGAAAAGTCACATCCGTCCGAGTTCATCGCCTTGTGGGAGCCCGATCGTGTTGGTACAGAAGAAGGATGGGACGTGGAGACTCTGTATTGACTATCGGGCACTGAACAAGATCACTGTCCATAATAGGTACCCGATCCCGCGGATTGATGACCTCCTGGACCAACTAAAGGGGGTGAAATATTTCAGCAAGATCGATCTGAAGTCAGGATATCACCAGGTACCAATCAAACCCTCTGATGTGTGGAAGACTGCCTTCAAATCCAAGGAGGGCCTTTTCGAATGGTTGGTTATGCCTTTCGAATTGACAAATGCTCCTACAACCTTCATGAGGCTAATGGATGACATCTTGCGGCCATTCACCAACTCCTTTATAGTAGTATACTTGGATGACATTCTGATCTTCAGCCAGAGTTGGGAAGAGCACCTCCACCACATTCGACAGGTTCTCCAAACACCGCGGCAACACAAGCTATGTGCCAATTTGGAGAAATGCACTTTTGGGATGACCCAGGTTCAGTATCTGGGATACATCATTGATGAACAGGGGGTGCATGTCGATCCAGCCAAGATCCAAGTCATTCGGGATTAGCCATCTCCAACCACTCTAACAGAGCTCCACAGCTTCCTAGGTCTTGCCAACTTCTACCGCAGGTTCGTGTTGGGGTTTTCTCATATTACTTGGCCCTTGAGTCAAGTCACCAAGGGAGGGGCGAAAGCAAGATTCTTTTGGTCTAAATATCAATAGAAGGAATTCATGGAGTTGAAGGGTTGCCTTTGCACGACACCAGTGCTCATGTTACCAGATTTACAACAACCATTTGAGGTCGAGACAGATGCCTCTGACTATGTTATTGGGGTAGTCCTTACTCAACATGGACATCCAGTGGCATATCACAGTGAAACACTTTCAGACACAGTCCGGAAGTACCCCACTTATGATAAAGAGATGTATTCCATTGTACAGGCCTGCCGACAATGGAAGCATTACATTTTGGGGAAGGAAACGGTCATCCACACAGACCACCGACCCCTGCAGTTCATACAGACCCAAGGGAAATTGCAGAATGATCGCCATCAGAAGTGGTCTACATACCTGCAACAGTTCCACTTGAATATCAAGTATAAGAAGGGAAACACCAATAATGTTGCAGATTGCCTCAGTCGACCACCGATCATGGCGTTAACCACCGTGCTCAACTCTTGTGGGCACGAGACTTCTGATTGGCCACTTCTCTACAAAAGCGACCCAGAATTCGGCCACACATACCAGACACTCTTGGAGGGTCGGCATGTTCCAGATTTTCACCTCCAGGATGCCCTATTATGCCACCTGGGTCACCTTTGTGTTCCTTCAAGCGAGCGTGCCAAGATGATTTGGGAAGCACACTATAGTCGGGCTGCTGGGCATTTCGGGGTCGAGAAAATAGTGGCAGTACTGCAAAATTATTTCTATTGGCCGAATCTTCGACAGGATGTTGGGAAGTACATCAGATCATGTACTGCCTGTGCCATTGCCAAACTGACCATTAAGAAGCACGACCTCTATACCCCGTTGCCTACCCCTAGTTGACCTTGGGAATCCATCTCCATGGATTACATGTCAGGCCTTCCTTCCACTAAGCATGGAAATGACTGTGTTTTTGTGGTCGTCGACAGGTTTTCGAAGATGGCCATTATGGCAGTCTGCAAGAAGAATATCATAGCAGAAACCACTACTAAACTCTTCTTTGAACGAGTGTGGGTGCACTTTGGGATCCCACAGTCTATCATCTCAGATCGGGACAGTCGGTTTCTCAGCACATTTTGGTCCAGTCTCTGGTCAATGCTGGACACCAAACTCACGAAGTCCACAGCCTTCCATCCTCAAATTGATGGCCAGACAGAGGTTGTTAATAGGATGATTGTGCACATTCTGCGCATGTATAACTCAAAGCATCCACGCACATGGGACGAGAGCCTCCCCTATGTTCAACACAGCTACAACCGATCTCTTCATAGCTCCACTGGCCATAGCCCTTTTTAGGTGGGTTTGGGATTCCAGCCACTATGCCCCATTGATGTGGCCATGCCACTTGCAGCTACTCACATAAATTCAGCTCATGTCCAGTCCGAAACAGATAAGTCCACCAGCTTCATTGAGCGCATCCAACATATTCGCCAGCAGGTCCATGACATTCTTGAGAAATCAAATGCCAAGTACAAGCAGCGACATGATCAACATCGGGTGCCACACAAGTTTCAGGTGGGTGACAAAGTCTGGTTGCATTTGCAAAAGGAACGCCTTACTGGAGCCTATCGGAAATTGAGACCACTCCTATATGGTCCTTACACTGTTAATAAGGCTATGGGAGACAATGCACTTGAGCTCAGCATTCCCCCATTCCTTGGCCTGCACCCAGTGTTCAATGTGGACCGCCTTCGGCCATACTTTCCACCATTGCTAGACACATCTGACATTGCAGAACAGCTTAAACCCACAGAACTAAATCTAGATTGCATGGAACAAGCTACAACTGATCAGATCATGGACACACAGATCAAGAACACTCGCCAACAGAATATCCAACTGTATCGAGTTGTCAAAGCAGGCCAACTCCTTCAACAGGGCAAGTGGCTCACAAGGGAACAAGTTCAGCAAAAGTTTCCTCATCTCATGGAGGAACTCAATGCAATGGGGACTATTGCTTCCTAAGGGGGGAGGAATGATCCAGGTGGATATTGGTTGCCACCTACCAAGTCCACCTGGACCCCCACCATTGTTTCTCTCAGCATTTTCAGTTTCCTTAATTGTAGCACAACTTACTATTTTTAGCAGTTTTTCGGGTCCTGAACTTCTGGAGCCATTTTGAGGCCCTAAATGACGTTTTTTTGGGAAATCTGGGGGCAACATGGGTCCATAGACTGATGTTGACCTTACCAAAGTGGTAGTGCTAGAATAGATCTTTCTAACGAGCTATTGTACGCATCAAACGGAGATTGTATGCCAAAGTTATGACCCCGGGAAGTTGATGTACCAATTTACCCAAACGGGGCCCACAGTTTGGCGTTTCATCTCCTAGGGTTAGGTTTTGGAATGTTAAGGGTTTTCCATTGTTTCTCAACAATAAATAGGCCTTCGAGCCTCATTGTAACACAGTTCAGAGGCATGTAGCCACCGCATCTCTTCTCAGAGATAAGCTACCATCGCCCTAGCTGGTTTATTTCCATTTCTGGTTGTAAGCATATTTCAGTATTTTCCATTAATGAAATGAAGTATTATTTCTGCTGCATCTTTGTGTATATGGTTATCTCTGTAATTTGTTGCGTTCCTGTTTAAATCCGGATCAATTTTTGAAAAAAAGCTCTTAATGTAAGTAAAGATATATCTTTTACAAAACTAATTAGAATTAATAGATAATGAGCTTTAAGTGGTTTATTCAGACTACATGAAAAATCAAGTGTCATAGATGAATGCCTTTTAATACATATTTAATATGAAAAATCAATATCTTAATGATAATTTATTTGTATTTAATAATTAAAGAACACAGGGACTTATATAAATTTCAACTAAAATCCATGAGTTATGTTTCACAATTATTTCTTCCTCATTAAAAATTCTTATCATTTCTCCTCTTAGTGAAAGTAATGATTGATCATGGTTTTCCATACAATTGGTTAGTACTATTACATCGAGACTATTATTGCTTTTGACTCTGTTGACAAGGAGAGATAATTATCCACACTACCATCAACTATACTAATCTTTGAAAACCCTTGGCTCCACTACTTACAAGAATACCGCTAATTCTTGTTTACTTCAATTTGTGACATTGTCCATCACAATGGAGTGACTCGAATACCCATTTAAGAACTCTCATTTGATGTACTTGGCTTTGACTGGAGATAGATCAATGGTGCCTAACCTTCTTAAATACCTAGATCAACAATGCATAACTTTTATAATGGATGCCTGGATGCTATGAAGATGAATGATCACCCCCTCATTAGTGCTTCATAAAGGCACAAGGGGACCGTAGGAAATTGAGCACAAAAACATTTTACTAAGTTTTTAGTAGACTAGTTTCAATGCAATGCAAGGGACGCACATCCTTTCCATTTACACTAAGATCCCTGCATCAACATCATTCAATCAACAAATCCTTCATAGGTTGTTGGAAAGGGGTTTAGAGTCATCAGACACAAAATTCAAACATCGAGGAATATATTTTTTTATCCATAACTATAATATCTTTATTTGATGTTAGACATACTAATATGATTTAGCTTGAATCAATTGCTTCTAAGAGTTTGATTTCACATTCCTATTGTGTATTGATACTATTGTACATAACAACTCATGTTTGACCTATTCATGATCTCTACTTGGTTTGAAATTACTTAATTATTTTTATGTTGAATTAAGTTAATATGGTGATTTACAAAATAATGAATGTTGTTGAAGGCCTTGTAATAGAATACTTCCAAATTTAATGAAATATGTGCTTCTTACTACCAAAGGGGAAACTCACCCGATTTTGCTTCCCATATACACAATTTTCACAGAAATCAAAATCTAGAAAGCTATTACTCATACCTTCTACCATACCTTTACCATGAAGTATTCAAAGGCCCTTCTCTCCAATATGTCCAAGCCTTTGATGCCACAACATGGTCTTTTCTCAAGAGACCACTAGATTTTTTGCTCCACTTTCAGGAACCACAGAACTATTGCACCCATCAATAACAGTGCTACCTTGCAGCTTGTACATAGTTCCAATCTAAATTCCTCGCATCAATACCAGTGCTCCCCGAACCATCTTGCAGGTATCCTTCTCAAACACTCTTTTTACACCTGCATCATCCAACTTGCTTATAGAAATCAGATTTCAGGCCAATGCAGGAATATGCAGAACACCCGGAAGTGTTCTAACCCTTCCACCTTGCAGCTTCAACTTTACTTTTCCACGACCAACAATTCTAGCCTTCCTATCATCCCCTAAGAAGACATCACCACCATCATATTTCTCATACTCGCAGAACCACTCTCTATTGGGAGTGAAGTGAAATGATGCACCTGAGTAAATTAACCATGCCTCATGATCTACATGTGTACTTGAAGAAGCCAAGTACACATTCCCACCTTCATTTGAGGTGGTTTTTGCCTTTGCAGAAGGAGCATCATCAGATCCCTTTTCTTTATCAGGAGCTTTAGATTTACAGTCCCTTTTGTAGTGCGCTTCCTTTCTGCATTTCCAGCACACCACCTTTATAGGTTTTCCTGGAGATTTAGATCTCCCACTCGATGAATTATTTTTGTTTTTGTTCTGGGACTGTCCTCATACAGACAAGGCATCACCATTTTGGCTCTCCATATTTTTTTGTCTCATCTCCTTCGTCAGCAAGGATGAGACTATTTCATCAAACTGCAAGGCAGTTACATTGCTACCTATTGAAATAACCAGACTATTCCACGAATCTGGTAGAGAACACAAAAAACTAATGCACTTATCTTCATCTGAAATTTTAATATCAACAGATGCTAACTGACTTACCACAGTATTAAATGTGGTTAGATGCTCTGTCACCGAGTCTCCATCTTTCATCCTCAGGTTATACAACTTTTTCGGTAGGAACAATTTATTCACAAGAGACTTAGATTGGTACAAAGTCCCTAACTTGTCCCACAAAACCTTCATCGTAGCTTCCCCTGATACATTCAACAATACTGAATCTGAGACACACAATCGTATTGTGCTCTTTGCCTTCCGATCCAACTTCTTCCATTCTTCATCGGACACTCCCATTGGTTTAGTACCTAGATCTACCACGATACACTGATCTTTATCCACCAACAGATCCTCCATCTTGAGTTTCCACAACTCAAAACTCTGACCATTGAATTTCTCGATCTCTATCTTTCCATTGCTCGCCATATTCTTTCACCACTAGAATCGATCTCGCAGATCTACCACTGAATAGGGTCTACCACATGCCCAAGCAAAATACCTCAGCAACAAAGGCATCCCCTTGAAGCTAAAACTGCGCTCTGATACCAAATGTAGGTTTTAACCCCGTACATAAATTACCTGCATACAAATTCTAAAACACAGAAAATAAACAATGTGAGAGCATAACACATAAAACACATATAATTTTCCCTTGGATGCCAAAACTGGGACTACTAGCTTGATTTTTCATTATATTCCTCTCAATGTTACATACATATTTGTACACGCAGAAGCATCCAATAGCATGGACCAAAAACCATCGTGTCCAAAACCATGGACAAAAAAACCACCGCGTCCAAAAAACATGTGCGAAAATCATGCACAAAACCATAGGTGGGTCAACCCAACCTAATGTAGGTTCGAAAACCAAAATTTTCTAGGGCAGTGGGGTTATTCGTATGCCTCAAACCCCCTGTGACCTCCCCCCCTCTAACCCCCGGTTAACTACGTGGCCTAGTCGTGGAAAGAATATAACATAACCCAACAATCTAGTCAAAGGGAGTAATTTCTACATTCTTGAAATGTAGTTATGATGAATTATCCTACACTACTATGTTCTATCAATCATACAATCATGCATTAGACACATTCCCCAAGTCTTGAGCATTATTTCACTACTGTCATCACTTGTGTTGCAAAGTGTATCTTAAGTGTCACACTTAGAGGAAAGTATTGTATTGCTATTAGGAACATGCTAATTGTGGGTGGTAAATGATTCCATGTTAAGTGGTTGATTGTATACAAGTGTTTTATCATTGTCAAGTCATGTTCTAGTTCCATATCTCGCCTCTTCAATCCCACACTTTGTCATTTTCTATAATTGATCCTTCTCCAGTGAACCGCCTCCCAAACTACTTCCCTAAACTATGAATTGCGTAGTCTCAGGCCACAAGAATCTTGTCCTTTCCTCAATAACTACATGATCCATAGTCACTACCTCCAAGGACTATGCATTATGAAATCACAGTGATCAAGGACTACCTCTTTCTCCCCAAAATTGTGCAATCTTTCCTCCTAGTCCGCCTCTTTATACACATTACGTAGTTACAAGTAGCAGCCTATCTCCCTATCTCCCTAAACTACATAATTTTGCAATACACTGGCTCTCTTTCTCTCCTAAATTGTGCATTGCATAGTTACAGTGGGAAATCCTACCTCATTGTGACCCTCAACTACGCAGTCTTTCTTCTCAGACCCCCAGTTGCTACGTATTACATAGTTGCAGTCATCAATCCCTCATCCTTGTCCTCTAGAACTATGCATTGCATAATCCTTAGCCTTCCTCCTTGTCCAGTACCTAATTCCAAGTTGATTGATGGATTTCATAAGGAGGGTTAGACTAGTGGATTTCCAAACTGATGTGATCTTGTCATGAGTGGATTTCACTTGTAGGTACTATATCTTGACATGACAAGATTATTTCTCATAAAGGAGGACAAGGAAAATATGTTATAAGACACTAAGGAATCTGTGAAAAAAAGATGATAATTGAACATGAAGATGAATGAACACTAGATCGTGACATAAGTTATAAGATCTATATCACATAAAAGACTCTATTTCTTCAAGCCTTTTAGAGGAGAAAGAGGAAGAACATGCAACATTTAGCATGAAAATATAAATAAATCAGTACGAAGAGTACCCTGGCAATGACAAATCATCATGAAGTGCCATGTTATCATTGACAAGTCACGACTTTCATAAGTGTCATGTGTCAATGAGTCTTGCCACATTATGTGGAGTGTAATTATGTATTTCCAAAATTGAAAAAATGTAACTATATAGAAGTCGAAGAGTCACATGTGGAATATGAAAATTGACATTTAAACTAAAGAGTCACTGGTATAATTCCAAGAGTCTTGTAGAAGTTCAAGAGTCACTTTTAAGTCCAATAGTCATGAAGGAAGCTTAAGAGTCATAAGATGAAAGGTCAATCCTCTTGTTATAAATACATCCTCATAACTCAAGCAAAGTGATTTTGGAGTTAGAGACTTTGCAGAGCTAGCCTTGGCTTCTCAAGTAGGTTTTAACCCTGTACAGAAATTACCTGCATACGAATTCTAAAACACAGAAAATAAATAATGTGAGAGAATAACACATAAAACACATATACACAAAGATTTTCCCTGGATCCCAAAACTGGGACTACCAGATTGATTTTTCATTATATTCCTTTTCAGTGTTATAATACATATTTATACATGCTGAAGCATCCAATACACCTCAGGTACACCTCAAACCCCCTATGACACCCCCCCCCGCTACACAATCGGCGCAATGAAGGGGGGCTCCGCCCCCCCTCTAACCCTCTAGTTAACTATGTGGGCTAGTTGTGGAAAGAATATAACACAACCCAACATTCTCCCACTTGTTGTTTTCTTTCCATAGGGGGCCACAAGAGAGCCTAGTTATTTTTCCAGCCCTGAAATGCCCATTGTCTCTCTACACTAAGAGAACTTCTCAGAGCTCACAGATTTTGTTAATGCATCTGCAGTATTATTCAATGTGTCCACCTTTACCAGCAACACATTTTTGTCTTCTATCATATCCCTCACAAAGTGATACTGAACATCAATGTGCTTTGTCTTTGAATGATATGCGGGGTTCTTTGCCAAGAAAATTGCACTTTGGCTGTCACTATCTATCCTTATAGCTCCTTGTACTAACCCCATAGTTGAACACAATCTCTGCAACCAAACTGCTTCCTGCAACCAAACTGCTTCCTTGCTTGCATGAGTGGCTGCCATGTATTCTGCCTCTGTAGTTGATAGTGCCACTACAGATTGCTTCTTACTCATCCAACTGACTACACCTCCAAATAGGTTAAACATATACCCACTTGTAGATATCCTCTGATCCAGATCTCTAGCCCAATTTGCATCAACAAAGCCACAAATATCCAACATTCTGTCGAATATTGATCTTCCTTAGTAGCACAAACCATAATCACTAGTGCCACACAAATACCTGAAAACGCGCTTCACTGTTGTCCAGTGCTCCTTCCCTAGTTTTGACATAAACCTGCTCAATACTCCCACTGCATGTGCAATGTCTGGTCTAGTACAGACCATTGCATACATCAGGCTACCGACTGCACTTTCATATGGAACACGGGACATGTCCTCTTCCTCTTCTTGTGTCTTGGGACACTGTTTAGTAGATAAGCTCACACCTATAGGAATAGGAACCTTCACCGGTTTAGTATCCTACATATTAAACCTCTGCAGTATTGTCTTGACATACTTCCTTTGGTTTAACCAGAGCTTCCTCTTTGCCTGATCTCTTTTAATTTCCATGCCCAAAATATAGTTTGCAGCACCAAGATCTTTCATGTCGAATTCGGAGGACAATTGGGTCTTCAAATCCTGGATAATTTCTTTGTCATTTCCAACGAGCAACATATCATCCACATACAAGACCAAATAAATAACACGGTCACCAATTAATTTAAAATACATACAGTGATCTGCTTTGCTTCTGGTGAAGCCAAGTCCCCTATAAATGTATCAAATTTCTGATACGACATCCTTGGTGACTGTTTTAACCCATACAGAGACTTCTTTAACTTGCATACCAGTTCTTTCTTACCCTTCACCGCAAACCCTTTAGGTTGCTTCATGTAGATTTCCTTTTCTAGATCCCTGTGAAGAAATGTTATTTTCACATCCATCTATTCTACCTCAAAATCAAAAGCAGCAACAATAGATAAAAGTAATCTAATAGAAGTTACCTTGGCAACAGGAGAAAAAATATCACCAAAATCAATTCCCAGCACCTAGGAATAACCTTTTTCTACCAATCAAGCTTTGTATTTCTTCACTTTTCCTTCTGCATTTGTCTTCTTTTTGAACACCCATTTGCTGCCAATGGGTTTCCTTCTAGCCGGCAACTCCACCAGATCCCAAGCCTCATTTTTGTGCAAAGATGCCATTTCATCAACCATGGCCTCTTTCCAGAGTTTTCCATCCTCTGAATCCACTACTTCCTTCACAGTTCTCGGATCATCATCAGTAATAGACAAAGAAAAATTTGAATAGAAAGTAGATGGACTATACCTTTATGGCTGCCTTCTTTCTTGAACTAATCTTCTCACAACCAGAGTTTGTGGCTCTTCATGTTCTGGTTCCTCCTCTGTTGTAGAGTTTGATTCTTCCTCCTTTAGCTCAAACTCTATCTTCTCAGGTTCCTTTGGTTGGAATTCATGTTTAATAACATCTTTCATCTCTCTGAACACCACATCTCAGCTGTACACAACCTTCCGTGTGACTAGATTCCGAAGCTTATAACCCTTTAAACCATCCTTATACCCAATAAAGATGCACTTTTCAGATTTACTATCCAACTTGGTTCGTTTCTCCTTTGGAACATGTACATATGCATCACATCCAAATACCCTCAGATGTGAAAGAGAGGGTTTCTTACCATTCCATACCTCTTGTGGAATCTTATCCTCCAAAGTTGATGAAGGTGACCTGTTGACCAGGTAACATGCAATATCCACCGCCTCTACCTAGAATTCCTGTCATAACCTGGCACCACTGAGCATGCTTCTTTCCCTTTCCATCAACATCTTATTCATTCTTTCTACAACTCCATTTTGCTGAGGTGTATATGGAGTAGTCTTATGTCATGATATACCACACTTCTTACAAAATTCTTCAAATTCCTTGCTGCAAAACTCTCCACCATTATCTGTCCTCAGCACCTTTATCTTCTTCTCTGTCTGATTTTCCACGAGAACCTTAAATTATTTAAACCTGTCAAAGGCTTCAGATTTCTTCTTAAGTAAATATATCCATGTATTTCTTGAGAAGTCATCTATAAATTATACATAGTACACAGACTTACCCAGTGATGGAACCTTCACAGGTCCAAACACATCATTGTGCACAAGCTCTAATATCTGTTTCACCTTCTTACCACCAGAGGGGAAACTCACCCGATTCTGCTTCCCATACACAATTTTCATAGAAATCAAAATCCAAAGAGCTATTACTCATACCTTCTACCTTACCTTTACCATGAAGTATTTGAAGGCCCTTCTCTCCAATATGTCCAAGCCTTTGATGCCACAACATGGTCTTCTCTCCAGAGAGCACCAGATTTTCTGCTCCACTTTCAGGAACCATAGAATTGTTGCACCCATCAATAATAGTGCTACCTTGCAGCTTGTACAGAGTTCCATTTCAAACTCACCACATCAATACCAGTGCTCCCCAAACCATTTTGCAGGTATCCTTCTCGAACGCTGTTTTTACACCTGCATCATCCAACTTCCTTACAAAAATCAGATTTCTGGCCAATGCAGGAATATGCAGAACGCCCAGAAGTGTTCTAACCCTTCCACCCTACAGCTTCAACTTTACTTTTCCACGACCAATGATTCTAGCCTTCCTATCATCCCCTAAGAAGACATCACCACCATCATATTTCTCATACTCGCAGAACCACTCTCTATGCGGAGTGAAGTGAAAGGATGCACCTGAGTCAATTAACCATGCCTCATGATCTACATGTGTACTTGAAGAAGCCAAGTACACATGCCCACCTTCATCTGAGGTTGTTTTCACCTCTGCAGAAGGAGCATCATTAGATCCTTTTCCTTTATCAGGAGCTTTAGATTTACAGTCCCTTTTGTAGTGCCCTTCCTTTCCGCATTTCCAACAACACCACCTTTACAAGTTTTCCTGGAGATTTAGATCTCCCTCTAGATTTAGATCTCCCACTCAATGAATTATTTTTGTTTCTATTCTGGGACTGTCCTCATACAGACAAGGCATCACCATTCTGGTTCTCCATATTCTTCCATCTCATCTCCTCCGTCAGCAGGGCTGAGACTATTTCATCAAACTACAAGGCAGTTGCATTGCTACCTATTGCAATAACCAAACTATCCCAAGAATCTGGTAGAGAACACAACAAACTGATGCACTTCTCTTCATCTGAAATTTTAATATCAATAGATGCTAACTGACTTACGACAGTATTAAATGCATTCAGATGCTCTGTCATCGAGTCTCCATCTTTCATCCTCAGGTTATACAACTTTTTTCACAGGAACAGTTTATTCACCAGAGATTTAGATTGGTACAAAGTCCCTAACTTGTCCCACAAAGCCCTTGCTGTAGCTTCCCCTGATACATTCAACAATACTGAATCTGAGACACACAATCGTATTATGCTCTTTGCCTTCCGATCCAACTTCTTCCATTCTTCATTAGACACTCCCATTGGTTTAGTACCCAGATCTACTGCGATCCACTGATCTTTATCCACCAACAAATCCTCCATCTTGAGTTTCCACAACTCAAAACTCTGACCATTAAATTTCTCTATCTCTATCTTTCCACTGCTCACCATATTCTTTCACCAACAGAATCAGATCTCCCACTGAACAGGGTCTACCACAGGCCCGAGCAAAACCCCTCAGCAACAAAGGCGTCCCCTTGAAGCCAAAATAGCTCTGATACCAGAAATTACTTGCATACGAATTCTAAAACATGGAAAATAAACAATGTGAGAGAATAACACATAAAACACATATACAAAGAGATTTTCCCCTAGATCCCAAAACCGGGACTACCAGCTTGATTTTTCATTATATTCCTTTCAATGTTATAATACATATTTGTACATGTTGAAGCATCCAATACCATGGACCGAAAACCTTCGCGTCCAATACCATGGACCGAAAACCATCGCATCCAAAAAACATGTGCGAAAATCATGCACAAAACCATAGGTGGGTTTGCCCAACCTAACATAGGGTCGAAAACCAAAATTTTCCAGGGCGTTGCCTCGGACCCCATAAAGTGGGGTTACGGGTACACCTCAAACCCCCTATGACAT
Source organism: Pinus tabuliformis (assembly GCA_031772625.1). Taxonomy (NCBI): domain Eukaryota; kingdom Viridiplantae; phylum Streptophyta; class Pinopsida; order Pinales; family Pinaceae; genus Pinus; species Pinus tabuliformis. The sequence continues at coordinate 170,811,544 of CM062819.1, read as the reverse complement.
CCCCTCTGATACACAATTGGTGCAACGAAGGGGGGCTCCGCCCCCCCTCTAACCCCCCGGTTAACTACGTGGGCTAGTCGTGGAAAGAATTTAACACAACCCAACATCTCTAACTTGGAATAGGAGAGAATATCATCCTTTGGTGAAGCAAGGAGTGACTTAATGTTCCATTATTAGAGCTAGTGTCTCACCGTTATAACTGTGTACTTGGATCTTTCACCAAATAATTAGAGGCTCGTAGAGCCAGCACATTCTCATGCATGTATCTTGAATGTTGTAATATTATTATTTAGATGTTATCAGTATATGTCTTGTTCATATGTACTAAGGAAATTGAACTATTTCATTGGATTTGGTACTTATCTTGTTGAATATGTGTTGTATTTTCTCTAATGTTCATTGTGTCTATGTGAAATATTTCAATATATAACCAACAAATATTCCCTTTCTCTAGTGTGCACCTCTTAGCATAGTACTATTACTTTTCTTCTAGAGACTCACTCTTACTTCCCTCTCCTAAAAGTCTCCTTTTACACATTGCAATTGGTGTTTCACGGTGTCAACTTTTTCATTTCAAAGGTTATATGCATACTCTCTTATGTTATTCGTTGCAATTGAAGCAAACCTTTGAATTATGGTGGCTAGTCGATACTCCTAATGTGGATCCTACTCCAAATGGTGTGAGGTCTAATTGGGACTTCACATTGGAGAGACCCCCTTGGTTAATAGATTTACAACACCATCAACAAAACCTTGCACCTTAAAAATGATAAGAAACCAATAATTATATTCCTCTTTGAGGAGGAAACATCCTTTGACAATGAATAGAATGTACAAGATAATATTTTATGATCCTAAGACTAGGTCTCCTTAATGTGTGTGTGTGTGTGTGCGTGCATGTGTGTGTAAGAAAAAGGGTACAATTATAATAAATTGGGATTATGAGAGGTTCTAGCCCACATAACAATATAATAATAGAAATGTAATCACTCAATATATAGGGCTTAATAAGGGACTTTAGGGTGAACATGGGGCTTATATAGGTCTTAACATTCCCCTCACCTTCAAAGAAATAATTTTTGTCCTCAACACTTGACTATTTGTCAGTATTTTTGCATGAAAAATGCATCTACCCATGTCACTTCTTCCACTGGTAGGTTCTTTCATTATATGAGGTACTTAGTAATTTCTCAATTTCTTAGTTGCTTATTCCATGTTTCTAAGATTGTTTTTGGTTCTAGCATTATTTTCCCTTCTTCATTAAATTTATATTAAAATAGTTTGGAATGGGATCTCATTACCAATTACCTTGTTTATGTAAGAAAGATGCAAAACTGGATGTACACATGAAAATAGAGGAAATTCAATTTTTAAGCCATAGTTTCAATCCTTTGAAACACTTTATATGGGCCATAATACCCCTATGCTAATTTATAATCATTATTTTGTTACATGAGGAACATTTTTTTTATATGGTTGTAGTCTCACAAATATCCAATCCCCCACTTCCAATTCCCTTTCACTACGGTGCTGATTTATTTATGATTTAATCTTATTTTGTGACATAACCAAGTTATCCTTCAATAGTTTGAGAAAGTCCCTTTCATGTTGTATGTGGTCCTCTATTGCTTGAGCCTTTATAGTCTCTTTCAAGGGGGATGTGATGGATGGAGGATGCTATCCATAACATTCCATAAATGATGACATTTTTTATTAGGTATGGAAGGATGTGTTATACCGCCACTTTTACAACTTGACCCATTGTGTATGTTTATCAGATGGAAACCAATGTGGATATCCTTCTAAAAATTTATTCACAATTTTAGTTTTCCCATTAGATTGAGGATGGATAGATGAATTATGAGCCAATTGAGTACCCAAACAAAAAAAAATCAATCCAAAAATTTACAATGAAAATTGGATCTATATCATTTACAATAATATTTGGTATTTTGTGTAGATTTTGGATAATGTACATGAATTATCTTTCCATTATACTTGATTTAAAAGGATGAGAAAGAGAGAAAAAGTGGGCATACATTTTCATTTGATCTACCACTACCATAATGACACTCTTTCTTATTTGGGTGAACCTATACTAAAATCCATTGAAACTTATTCTCAATCATGGCTTGGTATAGCTAATAGTTGAAGAATCCATGGGGTATTGATTATCTCTACCTTATTTTCTTGGAATACCATAAATTCTACCACAAAAAAAATTCATATATGTTTTAAGAACTTCTCAAAAACAAATCTTGATACTATGGTATGTCTTCAAGAACGCTAAATGTCCTGCTACAAAAGGATTGTGTAATTCCAGAAGGACATTTTGTTTGAGTTGACAATTCTTACATAAGTGACCTCAATACCATAAATAATAATTTTTCCACTACAACAAGGTATTCCTATATATGTTGAATGATCTTTCATATCTTCTCATCTTGCTCCCAGTCTATATCTTCTTCTTCCACCTAGTTAAATTTTGTAATGGATATAGTCAAAATTGGTGTTGTTAGTGGACAAACTTAAATGAACACAACATTTTAAATAATGGAAACATTGCATACATAAACATAAACTAAACAAAGAGGTACATAAACAAATCAATGCTTAAATGGAGAAAACAAATCAATAATATGTGGAAAAATATCCCTTTATTGATTGTTGGTGGTAGAGGTTGAATACAATAGATGAATTTTAGACACTTGAAGAGAATTCTTTGAGCTATGGGGCTCAAAACTCCTTAGCAAGGGGGTTCTTTCCTTAATCTCTTTGCATGTTTCTCGTCTCTCTCAAAGAAGTGTGAAGACTCTCCAATGGTGGATTCCTCTTCTCTCACTAAGATTATGGATTTCTTAGAAGCAATATGACCAACATGCTAATTATCTTCCCTTGTTTGGATTCGAAAATGCAATGGTGGTTTTCTCAAACATCAATTTGGCCATCATAACAATGTCTCATATTTTGGTTCTCCCATGGCTTGTTTATATATAATTTTTTGAATCCTTCTTCCCTCTCTTGGTACATGTATGATAAAGACACATGAGTAGGAAAATATGATTCCATTGAGGGTTGCATATCTCCAAGGTGACTCGAATTAGGCTATATTGGACTGAGCTCATGTCATAGAATCGGCCCCAAGTGTGTAAATTGGTCTTGGATCCTTGAGTCATCCTTTTCTGTAACAACATGACCTTTTGAGATTATTCCGTGTTCACACGTTTATCAAATAAATATATGTGCTTCCTTAAATTTTTTTTCCTTTATAAACTTTGGACCTTAGGAGAACTTTTAGTTTTTTAAACTTCATAATTTATTCGGTGGGAAAATGTTCACCTATGCACTCTACTAGAGACTTTTTAGTGTCTTATAGATTGTACTAATAGGTGTATGATATTTTAGTGTTAACACCATTGGTGAAGAGAAAGTGTTATTTCTAGGTTGAATGATTCCCACCTCTATCATTTTTTTAACCATGTGCTCTATCTCACTCTTTTGTTCATGTGGATACCTGTAAGATATAATATTAAGTGGTACACTTCCAAGTTGAAAATGAATAGCATGGCCATGATCTCGAAAATGTGTAGGACCTTTAGCTATCTCTCCAATTACCTCAAAATGATTTTTGATAGCTCTTTTCGAGATCCACTAGAGAAGAGGATATAGATGTTTAAACATTTAAAGAAAAAAATTGTGCAATTACACCTTGGTGTCTAATTTTTAGCAAAATTTTCATGTTATTAGAGCTTATCATTTGACTGAGCTTCCATTGTATATCTCTAAGTTCAGATTCCTTACCTTCTAATAAAAATATTATGAAAAGATCTTGAAAATTAAGGGCCACAATTCCTAATTATTGTAACCATTTGACTCCTAATACAACATCAACACCACCCATTTGTATTCAAATAATAGGCCTAACAAAAAAATATTTCCCCATATTTATCTTAATACTATGGCATTTTATTAAAAAAATTATGTTACCTCCATTTTCAATCATTACTTCAATTATGTTGTTGGATATACAAAGAAATTAAGAAGATTTCCCAATTTCTAATTATTAAAATTATGCTCACTACGTAAATTAATCAATACTATTACCTTTTTCTTTTTAATAAATTCTTCTATATTGTTGTTGGGAAAAGTATCCAATACGGAATGACCCTATCCAACTCTAAGGGTGATAGTACCTCAGCAACAACCGAATGCAAAGCTATCTAAGATTACTTCTTTATGAGATGTAAGAGAGAGGAGAAAGAGATCCACTAACCGTTATCTTCCGCTAATGATTGATCCAATCTTCCCTCTTTGCTGCTTGCTCCCAGCTCCTTGCTCTTTAACTGGCCCAGCTACACAAAGATCCTGCAAAAGCACAAGAAAGGGAAACTACAAGAAGCATACATCCATAACTGATTCAAGGATTAGAATAAATCAAATATACAAGCATCAATCCGCCATAGAGACACATGCATATAGAAGAACCTCAAATGCTTTATTAATGGAAGAAGTAAAGTTCTGAGAGTGTTACAACCATAAGAGGCCCAATCCAGCAACACCTCCCAGCAGAAAGAAATCTCCTCTTCACCTCCTTCAAAGAAATCACCCAATAGTTCTATGCACAAACCAAAAGCACTTCCTTACATTCACAAGATTCCAGCCTCCCTAGACCTCATGAGAGAGCTCTATATATAGGAGATTTGGAGAAAGGATGAGTCAACTTGAGGCTGGCATGAAGCTGACTAGTGTCCTCTCCCACTTCAGTTATACTTCAGTTCTTGAGTCCACTTGGAGTTTCTTGCTTCCACTTGGAGATCTAGATCCTCTTACTCATCACAAGGCGAATTCCCTGATCCAAGTGTCATTTTGGAAGCTTCCTGGGCATTTGACACCTTGCAGAATGACTGTGCCACTTGGCCAATCTCGCCCAGCGCAGGTAGCCTTCATTTCTTTTGACATTCAGTGCAGGTACAGAGTGGAGCAGTTGACATTCAGTGCAGATGCTCAGTGGAGCAGCTGACATGATCCAGAAATAGCTTGTTTTTGAGTGTTTTCAGGTGGAGAACTGATTTTCAGTGCTGTGGTTTGCTGACCTTGTTCCTCTAGGGGTAGGAACAACATGTTTAGGGACTTTGGATCCCTTAGATTATCGACATTTAATGCTTCATGCTGCAAGGCACAAAAATGTCTATAACAGTTGCCCCCTAAAGTATGAGGTCGTTTATCGGGTGAAATGCTTTATCAGGAGGATCCGAAGTTCATTCAATCGCTGAGAGGTGCCCTGTAATAAAATACAATACAATACATTACTTTTCATTCTGCTTTCATGATCTAGCTGAGGCGGGCATTCCCATGCTCAGCTTTATAAATTCATTTTGGTACATAGAATAGACGATCGTCTGGTGGTAGACTGATAATTCTCTGCTGAAATTATCATCCTTTGAATAGGATGATCATCTGCTGCAATGATGTACATAACAAATGTCTTTATATCCTGAATATATATATCGCAGCCCGGATGGATGAAACTAGATCCGGGGTCTTCAAACTCGTTCGATCTTCACTCTAAGTACAAGTCGATCCATGTGAGAATTGCGCTGAAGTCGAACATGGAAAGACATCGCTTGATTACCGGTTAATAATGTAAACCGTTAACAAGCGCGAGAGGAATCACCAATAATGACAATGACCCTCAAGGTACTGCAGTACAATTCACGTGGCGTGAATAAAGGACTTGGCGTCGAACACCACGCAAAATCTTCTGGTCGAAGGTCATTGATGTATACCTGTCGCCGGAAGTGAGAAACTTGCCATTGAGGCATGCAAGCTTCAAAGTACTGGGGGGGATGTTCCTAGATCAACTTCTTGGATAATGAGCTGAAGTCGACAAGAAGCGATCCGTCAAAGGAGGGCCTTAATGAATCCCACATCAGTGACACGGAACGGAGCTAATGATTTTAGTGGAGGTGAAAACAATCTGTGAAATATGATTCAGGGTGGCGATCATGGGTGGATGAAGGATAATGTATGGCAGTGGATGGGACACGGTTGACTCTTTCTGAACACATCTCTTGAACATATAACGACACTGATGTGATGGATCGGTAGCATTACCCCAAATGTGGATGGTTTGGCGAGGACCATGGTGATGAGACCGGTGAATGAAACAACCAAACCCGATGTGATACGGAGGACAAAGTGTCATGTTCAAGAGCGACTTGCTACCATTAAAGCTTTTAGGTTCTCCCAATTTTTCCCCAGTCATTTCTGACCAGTACCTCTTTATTTTTGTCAAGCTTGAGGAGGATAACATATGCTTGTTCTATAACCTGCCCTTCGGGCAAGCCCATCGCTATGTTTTAACGAGCTTAGCGATAGGGAAACTCGTTCTCGTCTAAAGACAAGTTTGTCGCTATTTAATCATTTTAACGAGTCTAACGACAAGGAAAAATCGGTCCTTTTCAATTTTAGAGAGTCTGAAAAGGTACAGAAAGCTAACTCCAAAATTCCTTTTTCGTCATCTAATCCCTTAAGTCTGAAAAAGTATAAAACAATACAGAAGGGATGAGTTTTCGATTACTTTAACGAGCCGAATAAAACAAGCGCTCGACCTTTTTGTGCAATAATCCCTCAGGTCCAAAAAGATTAAAATCTAGAGGAGGGATAGCTCTTCCGTTCCTTTTAACGAGCTGGAAGGCCAAAACTCGACAAACTTTTCATATTTTACGAGTCAGATGAAAAGAGCTCAAAGAAGACTCGTCTTTTGAGGAACGAGTGATAAACAGGGATAGCAACTGATTCCAGGTACAGGTTGGAATTTTCCAATCACGGCAGTGTCACAAGGATGGCTAGGTGAAATCACTCTTCGCAGCTGTTCCTCAAAATGGGTAAACAATCATAAGGAGGTGAACGATCGGCCAAATGAAGGTGGAGGTGGTGGGTGCAAACACGACCAAGGCTTTTTATGGCTGATAAAATTACGATCACAAAGGTTATTTACCGGGATAGGTTCTTTTTTTAGTGAGCTTGAATGCTCAATCTTATGTTTATTTTTTAACGAGCATGAACTATGTGCTAAAACTGCTCGGAGATAAGTTTGCATGCCCCTAGCATAATAATGCAAATCGAGGTGCACGCCCCCCAAGCTTCATTGCATTCAACTCGGTGGTTGGAATGAAGGTTTTCCTCGGGGATTTGTTTCATTTTTTAATGAGGTTGACACAAGATTAGAACCGTCCTCAGAGTCCAAATCCATCAGACATAGAAGGTTTCATATTCCACTGTGGCCACTTCCGCCAGATTACTTGGGGGCGGTAGGGCAAAAGTACCCATTAAGGCAGGGTCTTTTAAGAGACCTACTCCGATATTTTGGAGCGAATGATTCCTTCCATGGATCATTGGAATGCTTCCTGTAACCTGTGAACTGTTGTGGAGAAAAGTTTGTTGGTCGACGATTGTAATTCCTCCTTGGAAGGGAAATGCAATCTTCCTGAAGTAGGTCGACACAACTGCGGCCATGGCATAGATCCATGGTATTCCGAGTAGGATGTTGTAATCGAGGTTTCCATCAATTACTTCAACATCAATTCCTACTGTTTTTCCCCCCAGTTCAACTTGCAAGTTACTTAAAATCCCGTATGGAGTGTATGATCGTCCATCAAATGCTTTTAACGTCGTTGACGATTTCGACAGGCGTGGTGAGCCTAAATCTTTCCAGCAACTCATCGACATAAGACATGTAGATGCCCCCTCATCAATAATTGTTCGATGAACAGTTTTGTTGAGGGCTTTCACTTGAATAAGGAAAGTTAGTTGAGCTGGTAACTGAGGGTCATATCCTTTATGATCAAAGGCGACAAGATTGGAATCCATTGGGTCAATTCCACCTATTGCTGATAATAAAGCTTGTTCTTGGGAGAAGCAATTTTGCGGTACCTCAAGTGTCGACATAACGGACGGTGATTGGGCCAGGTCCTCTATCTGTGCTATTTTCGCACAAGGATTAAATGTCGATTTGTGTACTGCTCCCTTTTGCAACTTTATTATTGGCTCAGGGACGATGGGTGGCACAACTTCGGTTAAAGTTGTTGTCGAACTACTAGGTTGTTCATTAGCCTTGTTGTTCGACAGCTTTGGATTCCTGTAATCCTTATTCCTCGTCAAAGCATTATTTTGCTGCTTTGAGGTAGACAACATAAGCACTTGGGATCGGGAAGCATTTTGATTAGCAACCAGATTTTGACCTGGATTAGGAAACGGATCAGTCAATACTGCTGGGGTTTTTGAACTCTTAAAGAGTTTCTTAACTTCAGCTATATATGGACAATCTTTTGTCCAATGATCCTCATCGCATATATGACACCCTGCTGGGGGTTTCCCTTTTCTCCCTTTCTTTTTCTTCTTGCCCCCTGGTTGCTTCAGTTGTTTGCCCTTGTCGGTCGACATGGCATTTACTTCTGAGGCAAGAAGTTATTCATTTGCATTTTGACTATAATTTTTTTGCTTGCCAATCACGCCATCGCCGGCGTGAGAGTCATTGTTTGATTTAGGAGGAGGAGGAATTGAGAATTCCGGTCTAGGGGCGTCAGGTATTTTGTCGTAGAGCGTGCCGGACTGAGTATAGACCAAGCCCAGATATTGCACACGAGCGATAACCTGCTCTTTCGTTACGACCCCCCCCTTTGCCACATCTTCCGTGATGGCAGGAAGTAATGACTTGATAAACCATTCAGCTAATAGCTGATCGGGAACGTATGTTTTTACCATCCTACGACGACGTCGCCACTCATGTATATGATCAGATATGTGGGTGGCAGTCGTCTGTTTGAAGTTGGTAAGGAGTTCTGTTCCCGTTTCATACCTTATCGGTAATTGAAAATGGGTTAAAAAGGTTGTGGATAAGGTACTGAAGTTGTCGAACGAAGCTCTAGGCAATTCAATGTACCATTTTGCCGCTGGACCCGTTAACGTCCTCTGAAAGAGGCAAAGTCTTATCGAATCATCATTCAGAGTGTTCGATGAACACCATAGATGGAATGTCATCACATGATTCGACGGATCTTCACCCGGATTTCCATTAAATTTAGGAATATCTGACGAAAGTTTATGCGGAATCGCTGGCCACCAAGGGGCATAAGCAATTGGATCATTCGTCAGCCGGTTTAGATCTGGTAATTCTAGAGTTGCTACAAAGGGCAACTGTTGGTTCAGGTTAGACGAAGCATATCCAGGATAAGATGGTATCGCCTGAGCAATGGGTCTTTGCAGACCAGCATAATGCTGGCAACTTTGACAAGGTTGATGGGCATAACCATTATAGTATGGTTGCCCATTACTTACAAAGACTTGTTGCTCAGGTCCTTGATATGATTGCTGGAATGGCGGTTGTTGAGATTGAACCAGCTCTGGTTGTTGGACCATTTGCTGTTGACCAATACTGGATGATTGACCGGGATGAGGAGTCACAGTACGTGTTTGAGCCTGAGTCACTCCAGATAAGGAGGCACTACCCTGAGATTGTGATTGAGTCGTTGAGACAAGAGGTTGTTGTATTGCAACCTGAGAAACTTGGGGTTGACATACAACAGGTGGAGCTTGTACTTGCGACACATTCACTATAGCAGGTATGGTGGGAATATTCGACACAGGGTGTACTGGTTGCATTGAATATACAACCCCTGGTTGTTGAGGCAGTATTGGTACCCAACCGCTGGATGTAATTCCAGTTTGACCTGAACTTTGTTGTAAACTCCCATATGGTTGTTCTCTGGGAGGGAACAATGAAAGAGCATACTGCCCTCCATATGGTGGAAATCCAGTACTTAAAGGGTAAATTGGCCTTTGAAGACACATTGGATCAATTTGTTGAGTTTCAACATAAGAAATACCAGATGATAATCCGGATGAAGAAATAGGAACTAACCATGTCGTCGTCCCTGATGGGACTCCGGCTTGTTGTTGAGGACAATTTGCCGGGACAGATGGTATACCAGCGAACATCGTTGGAGTAGCAGCAGGAGGCTCTGCTGCTGCCGTGTCGGACGACACAGTCCTAGATGTCGACGGTTGTTCAGACATATCTAGTCTATCCAAAAGATTTCTTAGCGATTCTATAGGAACTTCCACTTGTGGTGGACTAACTTCGAAGATCAACGAGGGAAAGGTGATGATTATTCCGCTTAAAATAAATTTTATAACGACGCTTTAGACACAACTTGCTTTTTCAGTTTTAAAGAGTCGAGAAAAAGCTAAAGATGACTCTAGTCTCCTTCGATGTTTTAACGAGCCCGAAGTGACAAATGCTCGGATGGAATTTTTCAGTTATAGAGTTTGAAAAAGGCCAAAAGAAACTGCTCTGGAGATCTAGGCAGAGGGTGTGCCAAACCTTTCGCAAAACCACAGAATACGTTTTAAGGTACGGGTGGTCGATCTTCGTGAATGCTGTGTTCACTGCATTGCGATCAGTAGGGCGGCCGACACGGCTTCCTATGGATAAAAGATATATGCCTATAGGGGTCTCCCAATATATACGCAACGGTACGTGGGAGCACAAGTCCGTATTAGTGCCACCGACTCTCAAGAGGAATCACCCACCTTCGTCGAGATCGACAGTCACTACGTTTAACGACGCCGGAACACGTCTCTAGCTTAGACCTCTAGATGTTTGCGTTATGTTTCAAAGCGTTGTTAGGTTCATTCAATATATTTTAAGTTGATCTTTTTAAAGTTTGCCTTTCAAGGTTCACCACGAGATGTTTTGATACAAATTCCTAAATGCAGTCTAAGATGAGAAGCAAGCTTTTTCAATCTTTTCGACTTATGAAAATCTTAACTACTGAGGGAAAAGAAAGACAACATCTTTTCACACAGATCATAGAGCACACACTAATGCACTTTTTCCTAAATCAACATGCAAGCTGTCAAAATGCACATGCACAATGCAGGTATTTCTTTTCTCTTTCTTAATGTTGGTGAAATGCAGAAAGAAAGCTGTTGTATAATTTTGAATTCAATTTCAAGTGAAAGCAAACAAGCTTGTCCAAAATCAAAAGACACCTTAAGATTTACTTGTTTCGACACTAGAAATATATAAATTCAAACCAAATGACGAAAGCAAAAGCTCAATCAGCTATGAACAACAAATAAACTAACTCTTAAGATCAAAAACGACACTTTATCACAGGTCTAGATCTAAGAGGCCACAGCAAGACTAGTTCACTTTCGTTATGGGAAACTGTAAATGTACAAGAAATACACAAAGAACAAACACAGTTTCTTTATACAACTGAGGCGGAATAGTGACAAGGAAAGTTGGTTTCAGATAGGCCCACTGACTGGTAACAAACAACAAAAACAAGAGTGAAAACAAGGCAAGAACCAGCAGGAAACCCCAGCAGCACAAGGCAGGACTGGTCCAGCGCAGGTGGAACACTGCCTGTTTGACCTTAAGCGCAGGTAGCCCCTTCGGGAACTGCGCTGAAATGCAAACAGCCTTTGTACAGCCTGCACTGAAGAACGAAACTTTCGTTTTTGGTGGTTTCCGGGTCACAGATTGCTCAAAATTCATAGTTTTTGCTCAAATCAGAAGCTATCAGTCAAGGACACACTAAGGGATGACAAGGATGATGAAAAGCTATCACTAAGAGCTTATTAGAGTCCTTGTGGATCAGCTCTTCAAATCATAAACTTGCCCAGAAACTGAGCTAGAGTAGCTGCCCTCTACTTTGTATTTGAAAGATTCAAACACAGTTCGATTCGGTACTCCCTTTGTTTATGAAATGAATAGCAAAAACACAATCAACCAACAAGATACGATCCCCAGCGGAGTCGCCAATTTGTTGTTGGGAAAAGTATCCAATACGGAATGACCCTATCCCACTCTAAGGGTGATAGTACCTCAGCAACAACCGAATGCAAAGCTATCTAAGATTACTTCTTTATGAGATGTAAGAGAGAGGAGAAAGAGATCCACTAACCGTTATCTTCCGCTAATGATTGATCCAATCTTCCCTCTTTGCTGCTTGCTCCCAGCTCCTTGCTCTTTAACTGGCCCAGCTACACAAAGATCCTGCAAAAGCACAAGAAAGGGAAACTACAAGAAGCATACATCCATAACTGATTCAAGGATTAGAATAAATCAAATATACAAGCATCAATTCGCCATAGAGACACATGCATATAGAAGAACCTCAAATGCTTTATTAATGGAAGAAGTAAAGTTCTGAGAGTGTTACAACCATAAGAGGCCCAATCCAGCAACACCTCCCAGCAGAAAGAAATCTCCTCTTCACCTCCTTCAAAGCAATCACCCAATAGTTCTATGCACAAACCAACAACACTTCCTTACATTCACAAGATTCCAGCCTCCCTAGACCTCATGAGAGAGCTCTATATATAGGAGATTTGGAGAAAGGATGAGTCAGCTTGAGGTTGGCATGAAGCTGACTAGTGTCCTCTCCCACTTCAGTTATACTTCAGTTCTTGAGTCCACTTGGAGTTTCTTGCTTCCACTTGGAGATCTAGATCCTCTTACTCATCACAAGGCGAATTCCCTGATCCAAGTGTCATTTTGGAAGCTTCCTGGGCATTTGACACCTTGCAGAATGACTGTGCCACTTGGCCAATCTCGCCCAGCGCAGGTAGCCTTCATTGCTTTTGACATTCAGCGCAGGTACAGAGTGGAGCAGTTGACATTCAGCGCAGATGCTCAGTGGAGCAGCTGACATGATCCAGAAATAGCTTGTTTTTGAGTGTTTTCAGGTGGAGAACTGATTTTCAGTGCTGTGGTTTGCTGACCTTGTTCCTCTAGGGGTAGGAACAACATGTTTAGGGACTTTGGATCCCTTAGATTATCGACATTTAATGCTTCATGCTGCAAGGCACAAAAATGTCTATAACATATATCAAGGTTTTTTGGAGCACTAATGTTGGCCAATGCATGACAAGAGATTGTTGGAGTAGTCTCTTCTATCTCTAGATCTTATGAAGTTTCCAATTCTTGATCTTCTCCATCTTCATAGTCTATGTAGAATAATTTCTTCTCATTGCATTTATCCCCATTACTAACTTGCTATCATAGTGGAAACTTATTTCCTTTTCTATTCTTTCATACATTTAATGAGGAGTCAACCTTGTTGGTTTAGGAGAGGAGGCATGATTTTATCTATATTCATTAGTGGCCAATTTTCTAGTGGCCATATTTTTACTTTCAACCCTCCTTACTAGATTGAAGCCATGCTCTAGAGGTTTAGGCTTAAAGAGACACACTTCATGTTGGATGTGTTCCTTTTATGTTCCATTATAGGTATAACATATTATGTTGGCTTTGTAGTGTTGCCATTGATGTCAATAAGTTGGAGATGTTGTTGGTCATAGGTATGTGTGATGAGTGATGAGTACTTGGTGATGTGTGTTGGCTTGATGGTATTGTTAGTTTGCATTGATGTCAAAATCCTTATGACATAAATTAGCAGAGATGATTTTGGAGGTTCAGTAGACATGGATATGTTAGTCCACATGTTATTTTGATGGTAGATGTTGCAATTGTAAGAGGTTGGAGTATTGCTCTAGATGTTGCATATGTCTCTTTATGTCTTGGATACGTTGCATATGTTGGTACATGTATGAGATGTGTTTTCTTGTGTTGGAGGTGCTTCTACCTATGATGGAGACAATTGTATGACTTGATGTTTATACTGCAGGAGTTGGTGATGCTGCTACAGGTGTTGGAGATGTTGCTACAATTGTTAGAGATGTTGTGGTTGCTGCTTGAGGAGTTGGAGGCGTTGGTATTAGTTCTAAGGTTGGTAGAATAGGTCTTGCATGTCATTTACTTGTTCCTTGCCTATTTCATCGGTTTTAGACCTATTGGAGAGGCTTGGAGGAGTGTTCAGGTGTTAGAAAAGATGATGGAATAGGTGGTAGAGGTTCAGAGCTAAGACACTGATGTTTTTACTGAACTTTATCCATAGTCGCATGAAAAGATGCCTATGGCAGTGACTAGAAGGATCTAGTCGCATGGAGGACAACCTATGGGAGTGGTTATAGCCCCAGTCGATTTCAGACTGTGTTAAGGGTGTGATTGAGGATTCTTTCAAGAATTTCTTTGCATTCCTTTCACTGTTGAGCTAATTTTTGTGTTTTCGCGACATCCTTTAGTGAAAATGTAGTAATAAATTCATAATTTAATTTCCCCTTCAATTAAATTAGGAGAAAATCAAAATTGCACATCACAAGACAACTTGAATGAGTTAATTGAGTTGTTATCAGTCACTTAGATTAGTTAATTTGATTTGAGGGCTTAACATGGGTTTTGTATAGTGATTCCTAAATTTTAGGAGCCTAGGTTGAGTTAATTTCAGTTGTAACAATTTAATTAAGTTAAATTGAGTTAAGGTTAGTTAAACTAGTTCCAACTGTTGGAGGAACTAGTAGGAGGTCTAGCAATGGGTTGCAGCTTTAGTGTCCAACAAGTTGGCTAATTAATCAACCTTAATTAACTCATGCATGCATGAAATTTGAGTTACCTAGTTGAGATTGGATTTCAAAGGGCAGTGTGCTATCAGTTGTATAATTATCCAAGTTGTACAAGTGGTGCATGCAGTCAAAGAAGGGGGCTAATTCCTTGAGGAATAGCGAAAGGAAATGGCGACTTGGGAAAGCTTGGATTTGGTTAAGCATTGACCAAACCTTATTAAGGAAGAATCGAGACAAATTATTGCAGAGGTTTCTTGGGCTTGAGCAAGCATTGCATTTCTTCTCTATTTTCTGACAATGCAATATAGACAGGAAGGGGTTTTGAGCAGTTACTTTCCTCTTAGATAAATCTCTGAGCATATGTGATTGAATATTGTCTCATGTTTATGTTGTGATCTCTCAATTGTTTAATTGTTTTCCACTAATTAGTAGAATAGATTCAATTCTTATTTTTTAGCAAATTACATAAGCAGGTTCAATCTAAAAGTAATTTCTACATTGTATCAGAGCAGGAATCACAATAGAAGAGAAAATTTTGAGTTTGTCTTTGTAGGTGAATCGAAATTGTAGTATCACTATTCAAATTCAGCAGGATGTTGTTCTATGGATTAAGACTCGAGTATGCCCTTGATGGTAGCTCAAATTATATTTCTTGGAAAGACAGGATGGAGGAAGTGTTGGAAGATAATAGGTTAAAGGAGTTCATATTTAATGATATTCCTAAGCCTCTAATAACCGATGCTCAAGATCTCACAGAGTGGAAGAAATGTTTTACAAAGGCATGGAGGATCATATGAGAAGGAGTTCAAGATCATATTATCTCAAATCTCCATGAGAAGGATACCCCATAAGCAATGTGGAAAGCCTTGATAGACTTGTTTGAGAACAACAGTTACCACAGGAAAATGTCACTAAAAGAAAAGCTTCGGAAGATCAATATAGAGAAGGGTGACATAATACCACATTACCTCAGCAGGTTCACATAATGTCAGGATGGACTTGGGAGTGTTGGTATTACAATTTTTGAGGATGATATGGTAAGCCTAGCACTTCTAGGGTTTCGCAAGAGCTGGAACAACTACCACGATTCAGTAAATGGGAGGGAGAAGCTACCAAATTGGAAGCAGTTGTGGTCTGACATGGTGTAAGAAGAGATAAGGCAAAACACCAGAGATGGAACCTCATCCAAACATGAAGATGAAGAGAATTGTGCCTTGGTTGGAAAGGAAAAGAAAGGGAAAGGGAAGAAATCCCAATCCAAAGGGGATTCCAATCAGGGTGGTGTTATGCCCCTATACCAATAGGTGTCATATATCATGATTGACTTGGTTAAGCTTTGAAATATGTTCATACCTTTACTTGTTGCAAAGGTTTTCCACATTTGTAAAAAATCAAAAAAATAAAAAAATGTAAAGAGGATATACCCTAAAAGAAAAATCAAAGGGTGAAAAGAATATAAAGAGGTCAAAAAATGAAAGAAAATGAACCCCAACAAAAGAAAAGACCAGGAAAGTGTGCAAGTCTAAATCCCACTACCTTTTTACTTTTGTATAAAAGATTGTGTGCAGTTTGTCACCTATGCCACAATTCATGAATAGTCAAATAGTTTAAGCTTGACTAGTTCATATTTCAATTTCATGTTGTGGAAATAGAAAACAAAGATCTGACCAAATAGTTTAATCTTGGCAGATAAGTAGATAGGTAGAGTGAATAAAAGGAGCTCAACAGTTTAATCTAAGCCCTTGGATGTCATAAGTGTAGACTTAGCTAGGCACCACTATGTAAAAGAAAATAAAATTTTATAAAAGTTTTCCAGTCCAAGTGCACCCTAATAAATAAGTGAAAATGCTAGGTTAAAGTAGGTAGGTGTCAGGCGGAAAGAGTTGACAATGTGGACACAACCAACCTCCCTAGGAGCCTAAGACTCTCTAGTGACAAACAAAACAAAGTAGAGCTATCCTTCTCTAAACATGCATTATTATATGAGAAATCAAGTACGTGGCTCTTACCTTTGTCCAAACGCTGTTGTAGAAGTCCAAGCTTTGTTGATCTGGATGAGCTCCTCCTTTTCTCCAAAACCTTCAATCACCAACAGTCAAACCATTAAATAGCACCTGATTATAACATAAAACAAAGCATATTCAACATGTAGACCAAGGAACACATGAAACAACCCATAAACAACAAGTTATTGAGAAGAATGGACTAATTTGCATTAAAGGTAACAAAAGGAACAATTACAACCTGAGCGCCTTGGTGTTGTGCAAGTTCCTCCCAGGGTCCACAAGAGTCTTCCTTTACTTTGACAAAGCTCACCCACTTCCAAATAGAACAAGCAAAGATGGCAATCTCTCCTCACAAGCTTCTAAATGGGAGTCCTAATTCCTGCAGCATTTACCCTTAGAAATGTATAGCTTTCAACCTCTCCTCCTTCTGGCCCAAGGCCTTTATTTATAGTGCTCAAGAGGAGGTTAATCAGGTCCACCATCAATGGGATAATCCCCTCTTTGGGTGGGATAGCTCCCTTATTGATGGGATAAGTTCCTCTTTGATAGGAGTGCATGAACCATCTGGAGGCGCCCAATACACGTTGAACAACCTTCTAGAATGCTCTAGAAATGACCACAAGTAACTTTTTAAAGATGAAACTTGCGCATTCTAACCTTTATAGGGGGACGCACCTGTCCCTTTACATACAGAGTGTCTTTGGACGCAGCTTTTGTGAACATTGGGAGCGTCCCCGCAGGTAAGGTTGAGAGAACCTGCGTCCCCAGAGATAAATACATTTATACAAGACTTTCTCTCTTTTTTGGAGTTTGACATGGAGAGCAGAGGCATAAGACTTGCCTAAGAGGGTAGCATGACTGTTGATTGAGCCATACTAACTGTAAATAGTCATGGTGACATTTTTTAGTGTAACAGATTGCCCCCTAAAGTGCGAAGCTTGGAATAGATTAGGGTTTGTAATATCTAGGAAGGGTGAAGTGCTTTATCATTTCAAGGATTATCCCGTGGAGAGCCTGGTTAGAACCTGCTATTTTCAACACAAAATACATGTATAAGATTATATCATCACTGAGGTAGGCATTCCCATACTCAGATCAAAATTTTAACTAACAAACTAACTACTCTGATACTGGAATGATCTTGCAGTACATCACAATCATAGACTTTTGTAGACACAGTATGGATGCAGCCATCTGTTTATGATTAGTCTACTTAGATAATGAATACAAAACTCCTCGCAGCCTGGATGGTGGAAACTAGATCCAGGGTCTTCATTTCTACTTCCCGAATTGGTACGATTCTAGCCATGCGAATAAATGAGTTGATGTCGAACATGGTAGAAACCACTTGATTACCAGTCGATGATGTAAACTGTTAACAAGCGTGAGAGAGACCACCAGTAATGTCAATGGTTCTCAAAGTACCCAGTACAATCCATGAGATGTGAACGAATGAGTTGATGTCGAACATTTCACGGAATCCTTCGATCGAAAGTCATTGATGTAAACTGACATCAAAGGCGAGAAACCTGCCATTGATGCATGCAGACTTCAAGGTACTGACGATTTCTAAGTCATCTCTCTAGATAATGTGCTGATGTCGATAGAAAGCGACCCGTTGCAGGCAAGCCCGCGACACGAAATCATTGTTCAAGTTGAAGAAATGTTGCTGTAAGGACTGACTCAGGGATGGTCAAATGGATGACAAGTATTTTGCAGATGAAAGTTTTGCTTGCAGACCTCTTGAACACATAACGACACGACAGATGGCTTGGTGACGAATAACTCAAAGTTAATCCCCGGAACCCGGTTAAAGACTTTCAAAGTGGTTTGATCAACTGTGAGGTAAAAGATTTCCCAACCCAGGTGAATGAAAAGTGTCGTGTTCAAGAGTGGTAATAAAGTTTCTTTTGAGACAAAAGGTAACAAACAGGTTCATTCTTCTCTCTTTTCCCCCACCATTTCTGGCAAGTACCTCTTTATTTTTAACAAGCTTGAGGAGGATAACATATGCTTGATTATAAGCTCATCCTTCGGATGAGTCCAACCTAGTTTTGATTCGAACCCTAGGAAGGAGTGGTTCGTTCCTGTTTGTAATTGAACAGGTCCTTTACTGTGAAATGTTTAACGAGCCCAGTATAGGAGAAACTCGATGTTTTTCAATTTTAGAGAGTCTGAAAAACATAAGAAGACTCCAAGTTGAACTTTTTCATAGATTTGTGTCCCTCAAGCCCGAAAAAGTATAAAATAATACCTGGGGGAGCCGCTTGATCTTGCAATCAAGGAGTACTTTCATAATTAGTGCCACTGACCTGAAAAGTAAAAAGCGATCAAGGACACGTCGTTTTATTTCCGTATCGAGTTTGAAACGACAAAAACCCGGCGATCTTTTCCTGTTTTTTCGGTCAGAAAAGGGCTATAAGGGGACCATCTTTTAGTTCCGTTTTAACGAGTGTAAAAGAAACGCTCGGCAATCTTTTCATGTTTTGGGAGTCAGAAAAGGGCTTAAAAGATGACTCTGAGATTTCACTTTTTCGTAAGTTTTAACGAGTTCGAAAAAAATGATAAAAATGTACTCATGGTTTTCACTTTTTCATAAATTTTAATGAGTTCGAAAAAGGGATAAAAATGTACTCATATGGCCGACTTTCAATTTAATTTACGAGCAGGAAAAGACGGAAAGAACTCGGTATTTTCATTTGTTTTACGAGAATGAAAGATAACAAAATAATCTCGAGATTTTCATGAGTTTAACGAGTCTTGAAAATGACTAAAATTGACTCGAAATAGGTTTCATTTTTACAAAAGCTTGAAACAGAGAAAAACTATGCTTCAAAGTAGTTTCATTTTTGCACAAGCTTGAAACAGAGAGAAAACTGTGCTTGATGCCCCCTAAGCGTAACTGCTAGAGCGCATGCTCCCCAGCTTCATTTCATTCAACCAGTTGGATGAAATGAAGGTTGAGTTACGAGATCATTTGAAAGACTCGACCTAAAACTGTAAGAAAATTATGCAAAAACTGAAATAACTAACCTAAATACTTAACATTTACGAGATCTAATCAATCTCTCGACTCAAGTAGAGGAGGATTTGTTTCCTTTTTTAACGAGCTTGACACAGGAAAAGAATTATGCTCGGATTCGGTTTCATGTTTACGCAAGCTTGAAACGAAAAACTATGCTTGTTATAAGTTCACATGCCCCCAGCATAATGACGCAAAACGAGGTACATGCCCCCCAAGCTTCATTGCATTCAATGAGGTGGATGGAATGAAGCTTTACTTTCAAAGACTTGTGGGAGTTGTTTCATTTTTTAGTGAGGTTGACACAGGAAAAGAACTATCCTCAAAACCCTTGTTTCATTTTTTAAACGAGCTTGACACAAGATAAGGAACTATGCTCATAACGACTCTCTACAATCTACCTAACAAAAACTCTACTCTAAAAACCTTGATTCATTTTTTTAACGAGCTTGACACAAGACAAGAAAAGAACTGACACAAGAAAAGAACTATCCTCATACCTGATTCATTTTTTAACGAGGTTGACACAGTAACAGGAACTATCCTCATACCTGATTCATTTTTTAACGAGGTTGAGAATAGAAGAAACTATCCTCACACCTGATTCATTTTTTAACGAGGTTGACACAGTAACAGGAACTATCCTCATACCTGATTCATTTTTTAACGAGGTTGACTCAGTAACAGGAACTATCCTCAAAACCCTAGCTTCTACAATCTACCTAAATATCCTAAAATCTAGCTGATTCATTTTTTAATGAGGTTGACTCAGTAAAAGAACTATCCTCATGACCTCCTATTTCATTTTTTAACGAGGTTGAGACTAGAAGAAACTATCCTCACAAACACTGATCATGGCTTCCAACTGGAAGAAAGACATGTCAATGGACACACCTTGATCATGGCTTCCAAGAGGTCTTCATCAGAAGGAAGAATACTTCTCTGGAAGGAATACATGTCAAGGGACTCAAAAGGGATAAGAACATCGTGTTCAAATAATCCCATAGAGTTTTCCATGTCAATTACCGGATCTAAATCAAAGGAAGATGAGCAAACAGTGGGAGGCTCACTTACATCGGTAACTGAAAACATGGGACCAGTTGCCACATAATTAACCCGTGGCGGGGTAGATACCACTTTAGAATCAGGAACATTTAGGGGTGTCATATTATTGGTAGTTGAAACAAGACTAGAGAATGAAAGCTGGTCTACAGTCACAATATGTCCATTGTGAGGGAAAGACATCACGCGAAAGAGTGTCGATACGACATCTTTCATTGCATAAACATAGTCTCGCCCAAGGAGTAAATTGAAATCCAAGGGACCTTGAACTACCATAAGATCTATACAGACAGTTTTACCTTCCAAGGTAATAGAAAACTTAGGAAGGATCCCTAAAGGTTCACTAATGGTTCTGTTAAAAGCTTTCAGATTCTGCGTAATAGGCGCAAGCTGAGGGGAACCCAAAGCTTTCCAAACAGTTGAGGATAAAATACTAACAGAAGCACCTTCATCTACCTGAGTACGATGTATGTCCCTACCACCAGCCTTGACAATGATTTGGAAAGGGATGGAGGAAGGAAGACGAGGTTCTGTCAGTCTATTCCAATCAAAGGAAAAGACCTCAGTGCTTGGAGGGGGTTCTGTATGAACAGGTAAAATGCCCCCCGGCATAGAAGAATCTGATGTAACAAGAAGAACCTGAGCGGTATGAAGTTCACTCTCTAAAGGGAAAGTGGGATCGACCGAATGTGAAATTGAATCGACCACTTGATCAACTAATTGATCATCAACCTGAGTGACATGAGTTTCACTCTCCAATGGGAGAGTGTGATCGACTGTACTTGAATTTAGATCAATCACTCCGTCAATTGACGGTAGGTTGGGAGAAAGTTTACGGTAACCAGTTGGAAATTCTTGCTGTGGAACAGTAAGGTTTTCCAACAATGTTGAGGCTTCATCCATGTGAGGGCAAATGTGAGTTTGATGACTCCCTTTGCATAACTTACAAGGAAACCTAACTTTACCCTTTTTCCCAGGAACCTGACTATCACTGGTTGATGGATCAATGGAAAGTTGATGAGATTTTTCTGACCATACTTCCAAGACCTTTGGTATACCAGGACAATTGACAAGGAAGTGGTCACCCTTACAAAGCCTGCAAGGGTATTTGGGTTTACGGTGCATGTCGGAATTTTCCTCAACACAACTAACACTTACAGTCGCGGATGGTTGGTTGACTTCTTTCTTATCTTGCTTCTTCTTCTTTTTCTTCTTCTTCCCTTTCTTCTTCTTCTTAGCCTCCTGGTTACTAGCATCAAGGCTTTTACCAGGCAAAGAGGAAGAAATGGAGGAAGAAAAATTAGGCAAAGAAGGTAAAGGGTCAACAGAAGGTTGGTGATGTTGAGATGGTGAACTCTGTTGAGGTGGAACAATTGGAGTACTTTGGGTCAACGAAGTTGAAAATAACCATATTGGTAATCCTATTGTAAATCCAGGTAATGACAAAGTAGCCATATAAGGAGGACCAACATTTCCAAAGTAAGGAAAAGTACTAGGATTCTCGTTAGGAGGAGTTCCTAGGTTGATAAATTCCGGAACATTTGTCATTATATTCAACTTCAGTGAATTTTATTAACAATTTAAAACTAAAATTAACAATTCACAATTCACACCTAACAATTAAAATTCACAATTCACACCTATGGTCTCTAAAAGTAAAAACAAACAAATTAACACGCGCTATCAAATCTAGGAGGCAAACCATACACAAACAGTAGCCTTCCAGACCGAAAACACTAGTTGGAGATGAAACCTAACGTCGCCGAATTCAGTACAGAAGTGGTGGGTGGAATAGTTACCCCGGCAACCTGCTTAATGAATAGACTGGACCAAGTTCCTCCACTTTAACCGTCTCAAGTGAAGTGAACCCCCCAGAAAATCCAAGTGAGTATAACCGACGTCTGCTCCAGGTACAGTGGGACCTTCCCTCCACCGTCACCTCGGTAGAATCCTAAATATAATGGCCACTAAGGTTACCAACCGCAACAAATGCACCTGGGGGAACAGTCTACACTCCGACAGCACGCAAGGGCAGAGTATCAAGCTCAATCCCCTTACCGGCTCCTTGACAACAATCCAAGGTTTACCGATAAGTGACCCCTGGCTCCTCGACAATGGTTAATCCGAGGTTTACCGTTGTAATACGTGCGTGTCTGGCGTCGTTCCCAACGAGGGAGGATTGATCCCCTCACTGGTTCGGACACGAGCTCGTGCTTCTCCTTTAAGAGGAGCTTTCCCAGAGTATAAATGCAACAGTTGGATTTATCCTACCACAAGATGAGCTACTTGTTTGGTTTTGCTGTCTTGGAGAGTTAATTACTCTCCTACTCCAAGACACTAGCCTAAGCTATGTTGGTGTTTCAGAGCCCTAGAAATGTAAAAATTACTAGATGAATTTTAATTAAGCGCTGTGTTATTAAGGGTGTTATTACTCAAATGGGTAAATGGATATGAAACCAATGGTGTTATGACCCGACTCAACTGAATGCAATTGAATATGATAATGTAATCTTTTCAATTCGATGAATCCTAACTAGAGTAAGGAGAGAGTTTCCATTCACTTCCAACAATGCAAAAATTGATCACTAAGAGAAAATATAACAAATTCTCTAATGCACTAATTTCATCAAGAAAAACTAATGCAAATCAATTCCAAACCATTTTTTTTTTATTTTTATTTTTGTGTAAATTCAAATCAAAGAAAGCTGATCTAAATCTACAATTGATTTTTCAGAATGTAAACTATGCAATTGTAATCTAAGCACAATTCACTTGAAAAGTATGCAAATGTAATCTATGCACATTTTTCATTCATATTCTGAAAATGAGAATTCTAATTATGCAAATGTGATCTATGCAAGAGAATTCTCAAACACAAGACGATTCTAATGTGATCTAAGAACCAATCAAGTGCAAGTCGAGAAAATTGGGTGAGAGTTCCAAAGATCAAAAATAAAAACACTCAAAGGCGATTAACACTCATACACAATTCAGCCCCCCCGGCGAATGAGGGGGAAATTTTTTCGCAAAAACACAAGCAAAAAGATGCAAAATTGTGAAAGGATTGAGAGAAACCTCCAAGTAATGACCAAAGGAAAACAAATCAAGAATTTCTCAAGAAAGAGACTCAAAACACCCAATTGATGAAAGCTTAAAGCAGGAATGCTAATGAAACAAGTTCAGGTGAAGATCTTTGACAGGATACTAATGGATCTGGGCAGTAAAAACTAAGAAAAAGCAAAATCTAAGAGGAAAAAATTTAAAAAATGAAATTTTCTCAAATTTTGGCAGGGGACGCAGGCAACCCGTTAGCACAGGTGCGGGCCCGCTCTGTGCGCACAGCGACAGTGCGTCCAGGGACGCACTGTGCAATACTAAGAGGGCGCGTCCTACTGTAAAAATCAAGAAAAACTAAATCTATTTTACTGCTAAGCTAATCCACCCAAACACAAATTCACACAGTCAAAAACCAGAAAAATAAATCAATTTTCTCAGAGCAAAGTTCACACAAAGGAAAAGACTTTTCACATCAATGGAGTCCCCAGTGGAGTCGCCAATTTGTCAGGCGGAAAGAATTGACAATGCGGACACAACCAACCTCCCTAGGAGCCTAAGACTCTCTAGTGACAAACAAAACAAAGTAGAGCTATCCTTCTCTAAACATGCATTATTATATGAGAAATCAAGTACGTGGCTCTTACCTTTGTCCAAACGCTGTTGTAGAAGTCCAAGCTTTGTTGATCTGGATGAGCTCCTCCTTTTCTCCAAAACCTGCAATCACCAATAGTCAAACCATTAAATAGCACCTGATTATAACATAAAACAAAGCATATTCAACATGTAGACCAAGGAACACATGAAACAACCCATAAACAACAAGTTATTGAGAAGAATGGACTAATTTGCATTAAAGGTAACAAAAGGAACAATTACAACCTGAGCGCCTTGGTGTTGTGCAAGTTCCTCCCAGGGTCCACAAGAGTCTTCCTTTACTTTGACAAAGCTCACCCACTTCCAAATAGAACAAGCAAAGATGGCAATCTCTCCTCACAAGCTTCTAAATGGGAGTCCTAATTCCTGCAGCATTTACCCTTAGAAATGTATAGCTTTCAACCTCTCCTCCTTCTGGCCCAAGGCCTTTATTTATAGTGCTCAAGAGGAGGTTAATCAGGTCCACCATCAATGGGATAATCCCCTCTTTGGGTGGGATAGCTCCCTTATTGATGGGATAAGTTCCTCTTTGATAGGAGTGCATGAACCATCTGGAGGCGCCCAATACACGTCGAACAACCTTCTAGAATGCTCTAGAAATGACCACAAGTAACTTTTTAAAGATGAAACTTGCGCATTCTAACCTTTACAGGGGACGCACCTGTCCCTTTACATACAGAGCGTCTTTGGACGCAGCTTTTGTGAACATTGGGAGCGTCCCCGCAGGTAAGGTTGAGAGAACCTGCGTCCCCAGAGATAAATACATTTATACAAGACTTTCTCTCTTTTTTGGAGTTTGACATGGAGAGCAGAGGCATAAGACTTGCCTAAGAGGGTAGCATGACTGTTGATTGAGCCATACTAACTGTAAATAGTCATGGTGACATTTTTTAGTGTAACAGTAGGGTAAGTAGGTGATGGTTGTAGAATAAATGTGTGGTGAATGATAAGTTTAAATGTGCAAATATTTTAATTTCGTCACAAGGCAAATGCATGTATCACATGGAAGGCACATCAAGCAAGCATAGTAAAAAATAATTAACTTCCCTACTCATTTCCCCTAATTCCTCACTAATTCCCTAAGTACTAAAGGTAATTTCCAAAGTTAGAGGGGCTCAGAGCATTTCTCTGACTTTTGGAGGGACCGGATCCCCGGCCCAATAATTTATAATACCTTAAGTACTTAAGCCCCTTCACCAGTAATCACACCCCTTCATAAGTTATTCATTTCCCTAATAAATCTTTTCCTAAGTAAAATCCTATTTTACTTAGGGAAAATAAAACACTTTCCATATAAACCCTCATATTCACTTAGCCTAAGTTTTAAATATATATATATATATATATATATATATATATATATATATATATATATATATATATATATATATATAGATATATATATATATATATATATAGATATATGAAAATATATATATATAGATATATATATATATATATATATATATATATATAGATATATGAAAATATTTTAAACTTAGCGCGCATTTCACAAAGTTATATTAACCACTAATTCATATTATTATATAATTCCCCCATATAAAGGTTACCCACTCCCTATTATTATGAATATGAAAATACCCCAAAATTTTATATATCCCGCCCCTCGGTTAAATATAACCATAATAACACTCATAAATGGGATTAATTAACTAATCTGTAGTTAATTAAGAACCCGATCCCCGCCATGCTAAGACAAGGATTAATTAATCCCCATGGTTAATTAATAACTTTTTGAACCAATTGCTTTACCTCCGATATGATTAAAAATATTAATTAATATTGTGCATGCCCTCCGTTAACCTTCTGCTACTTCGCATCCCTGACAGCCATCTGATCGGATCCTGCAGATTCGACGGTCATCGCGCATATCGCACGGGCTCCGCGGTCGACCTTTAGCATGTGATAGAGAGCAGTTTCATAAATAGTACATGTACTACGTGTCAAAAATTGTATGGAATCACGTGGTCTCACCCAAATACCACTTACCCTCTGCTAGCAGTGTGATGAAAACTGCTTACTGCCTCCTGCTATCAACAAAAAATCAAATCACTTCCCTGCTCACGTCATCTGTCCAAATCCTGAACTCGCCAAAAGCTTTGACTTTGTATAAAAACAAAGTTAAATAGTTTTTCGTCCTTATTCCACAAACGCATGCATGCAACCTGAACGTTGAAGTTGACCAGCTTGTACACCCAACCATCAGCCACCCTGAAACTTGCAGTTCGATGCCACTCCAAGTCCACCATTCACACCCAGTGAACCTACATTCCATTGCTCGTCACTAAAAACAGGTGTTTACCAATTTCCCTCCAGAAACCCTGTAAATACTTGCTTTCCTCTGTAATTAATTTGAAAAAAACCAAATTTCATTATAATTCAGTTGCTGAATTTAGAATTCAAGATTCCCAAGACCCTCTGTTTTCACCAACTCCACTTAAAAAACCCCATTTTCCTTTCTGAATCCACAAGAACCAAAATGGAAACCCCCGTGGCCCTCAGTATAGCGCCTATCACTACCCCTCATCGAGAATTGGATTATCTGCCCTTAGCAGATAAATATTTTCAAATAAAAGACCTTGTAACTGAAGACAATCCCGTGAAAGTATTTTTTCAATGTCAGGACAATTACCTGAATAATTCTGATCCCATAGGACTTTGGGAATCAAATCTCCCAAGGTACATGCTCCCCTCTGTGTATATTTCCCTGACATTATCCATCAATGTCACGTCAATTACAATCCCACCCTCAGAGCAATAATGTCCCCCAATCAAACTGTTCTCTTCACAGTTACTGCAAATTCAATCAATGAGATGCTTCAGTTTCAGCCCAGTCAAGACCTCACCCCCATTTCCCTTGGTGAATTACTAGAAAAATCATCTAAATTGTCACAGTCTAAAATCAGTCCCCTGTGGCGGGTTGTTTATGGATAAACATAATCAACCCAAAGATCCTCCTCCCTATATGTCATCTTTCTTCACACAGATAAGTAAAAACATAGTCAATATGATAACTGCAGTCATGGGTTTCAATACTAGTGAGCATGTGGATGAATTGGCCCTAGTTTTAATGTCCATTTTTACCCCTGGTCAGTCTTTTGCTGTCAAATATAACTATGCTGCTTTAATTACTAAGAAAATCCATGGTCAGTTCATGAGACTAGAGAATGACAAGGTATTTAAGTATTCCACAATCATATATCACCTTTTCCTTTATTATCAGTCTGACTAGTTCCCATTTTTTGTCAATAAACTTGATACAAAAGGCAATCCCATATTAGTTATTTTTTGGACTTCCATCTTTCATGATTCACCTAGTCCATACTCATATAATGAATTCACTGACCAGTTTGTCCACCCAGTGACCACCATGCTGACAAGAAGCCCTCCTCCTAGGATTAGTGATGAAATCAAAAGAATTCTTCAGCCCTCTAAGCAGTACAAGATAGGTGATTGGTACTTGTACCAGAATCACACAGAGATCAGAATTTATGGTTGTGAACTTCCTCCGTTCAAACTACCAAGGTATGTTCCTATGAGGTTGTTTGCCTTGGAATATTATAGGCAAATGTTAGACTCTGATTAGACTCATTTCACCAAGGCCAAGAAGAAAGCACAATTGAGAATTAAAGACCGCCTAGGCCCATTTGTCTACAACAATAGAGAAGCAGGCAAAAGAGTAGAAGTAATCCTAGAAAGAATTAGAGTAAAGAAAAGTTTTGTTTGGAGGTATGATCCACAAAGTTTCATTTGTGATAGGAGAATGAAACACAAGCTGTCACCATATTTCCATCACAAAATCCCTAAAATAGAATAGTATACAAATATGGATGAATGGAAGGAAGGGACTCTAGTTGAAATGGATAATGATCAAGTTGATGTAGAAAATGTGATGAAAGACTTAGAAAAGAGGGTTGACCTAGAATCTTGTGAACAGGTACCAGTTGGATCCACCCAAAAGCCAACACTAGAGACTAGTGCCTCTACAACAGAGACTTCTCAAAGGCACTCACAGGAAACTAGTGCACCCCTTGTAGAACCACCACAAGAAAAATATCAAGGAACAAGTATTCCAACATCAGAACAACTAGAGATGTTAGAGCAACCTTAAATCTCTGAAGAAGAGGCCCCCCCCACAACCCCATTCAGCTCAGGTAAATATGGGAAATCCCCCAGTTTTGTAGACTCTTCTGAATGAGGAAAAGAACTTGAAAAGAGATAGGGAAGTAGCTACCCCTGCGAGTGGTCCTTCAGACCAGCCTAGTGCTAAGAGGCACAGGCTAAATCCATATTCAGAGGAAGAATTATTTGAGGAAACAATAGGGAGTTTAAGGAAAGAAGGTGGAGAAAGTCAACATACATTTCCAATAGGTGAGACACCTTCCAGTTCACAAAGGCAGGAGCTTGAAAGACAGCAAAGTACTGAAGTTTCTTCTTTCAGGTCTTCATCTAACAAGACCGTAGATATAAAAGAAAAATTCAATGAAATAAAGGCCAAAAATGAAAAAATAAAGGCCCAAGCCTACACTCAATACTTAAAGATGGCCCCAACTAATCAAACCAGGTTGATGTCAGCTTATGACATCAAAGAAGGGAAAATTCAAATGAGCTTTCTAAAGCCCACAATACATCAGCCCAAATCACTTGCAGACTACCTCAAGATTGATTTTGAGGTCTTGGCCAAAGATATCCACCCCATAGATAAGATAGAATTGCATAAGCAAACAGGGGAAATGGTTTATTCTACACTGACAAGTAAGGCCATGATGGCACACAGGTTGGAGAATTCATTGAACAACACTACTACCCAACTACAACTAGAAAAGGCTTCCTTACAGGAAAAATACAATAGAATTAAAACATTGGAAGATTTGATTATTGAGTTGGGCCATAAACCAAAGGATATCAAAGCTGTAGAGGCCCTGATAAAGAAAAAGAATTAATATATAGTTTCCCTGAGAAAGCAGTTGAAATTACCACCACTCATGCATCCGCAGACTGCTGAAGTGATTGAAAAGAAGAATGAAGAAGAGCTTATGGACTTGGTCCTCAAGCTAAATGAGCAATTAAAGGAAACATAGCAAGAATTAGAGAAAACAATACAAAGCAGGCATAATGAGTCGACCTCTCAGTGTCAAAATGTAGTACCAGTGGTTTCTACAACAGTCCCTTCTACATTGGCAATTGCTTTAGCACCAAATGTCCCTTTAGCAATAGTTGAAACTTTAGAAGTAATAGGTACAGGTACATCACAGGCAGGAACTTCAAATCAAAGCACCGAAGAATTAATGAAGTCCATGGAGGAAATGAAGCTCCAGGTCACTGAACTACAAAAAGTAAAGGAGAAATTCATTACTTTAGAAAAAAAAAGTATGATGTGTCAAAATTTAATTTTGTTGAAGAGGTAAGGAAAAACAAAGGCTTGACTCAATAAGTTAAAACACTAGAAAAGGATCTTATATTTGAAAAACCTTTGACTGACATCAGAAAGATATTATGGACTAATATCATTGAACCAATCAATGTATTTGGTCATCAATTCAAATCATTTTTGAACAAATTGACTTGGAGAAAGCTACTCTCCAAGATATTGAAAAAACTGAGGAAGAACTAGGAAGGAAGCCTGAAGAGGCTATTAGGTTGATAAACTTTCTAAACAACAGAAAGAGGTATCAGTTAGAACAGCTAAACATTGAGGATAGGATTGGAACTATCCTTGAAATTAAGAAAGTACTGACCAAAAGGACTTTAATGCAAAACCTAGAACACAAATGTTAGAATATGCAAGACATAGATGAATTTATTGGGAAATTTAGCATTTTACAAAGTAAAGGGCTTCCAAGTCCTTTAGTCATCAATGACAAGCTAATGAAGTAGGATGATTATGTCAACAAACTATACCAGTATGCTAATAATCAATCCAGTTCATCTGCACCCAAGGCATTGCCCATAGGAAGAGTTATTTATGATAGTTTGGAGAACCTGTTTTATATTGAGCATGAAGTAAGGCACTTGTTTCCAGTACAACCAAATTTTGTAAAATACACAGAAGTAGATGAAATCTTTAGGAAACTAACAAGGACAAGAATACCAAGGGATGATTGGTGGATCAATATGATAGACGTTTTATAATTTACCATGGTAAAAAGTAAATTGAAGGATTTACCATAGTCAATTTTGGTAAACAAGGATGAAGGAGGATAAGACAGGTAAAGAGTATCAGTCACAGGTAAAAGAGTATCAGTGAAAAGCAAAAATCAATCAGCCAGCATAGAATTACGAGCAAGACAACAAGATGGACATTCATAGGACCTGCCTCTAGTTGCTTCAACAAAAACAGGGACAACAACCAAGCAGTTCACATTTAGTTTCTACTTTCGAGACCATCTGTCTCTACATTCATGTAAAAGATATTTAGTTTTCCTAGAATATATCTCTCTTTGTTAGGAGATATTTTGATGTAAATTTTGTATAAGTACTTCCTCATTCGAGGTACTGAGTGTGGATTCTTAGACATTTCTGTAGACTCTTTATTTTGGAATAGAAGTTCTATTGAATAACTATTGTATGGATGGCTGGACAAAGTAATAAAGCAAAGGACTTTTACAGGATTCCTGTGTCAAATGAGAAACAAATAAGTATTCTATATCTTATGTTTTTACAGTTTTCTTGTTTAAATATTCATATGTGTTCCATATCTGAATGATAAACGAAAAAGTATATTTCAGAAAGAGCTTTACTGCATTCTGTCTTTAAAATCATTTATATTCTTAATGTTTTCTTCCAAGTTATCATAAGTAGGGAATTCTTAATTGCTCCCTTCTTTTTAGTTTATCATTGTGGGCATTTAACAAAGAACTCTTAATTTCTTTTTGTTAATGATCACCCACTTTCCCTAATCTTGAACTTTTTTGAAGGATTCTTAATTGCCCTTCCTCCTTTTCAAGACCATTTCACCCTTTAAGCTATAATTTGTATCTTGTTTAGTTATCTTGCCCTGTGAAGCCTTCCTTTGTTGAATCAACCTAATCCAGTTAAGCCATCTTCAGTTGACTCCATAACCCAATGGCTTGAAATACTTTGTTATACCCTTCTGCTCCTGAATTCCACCACCAAACAAAATCATAACTCCCCAAGCTTTCATAACTAGCCTAATATTTCATAAACAAAGCTAAATCATAAAGAAAGATCCCTCTCTAAGTACATATTAGCTAGATTCTTTACTTAAAAGGTTGGTTTGTGGTTACCTCAGACCCCTTTCATTCTTCTGACAACTTCAAGGAAAATCTGAGTGATAACATAGTGGCAACTCCACCGGGGACGAACAATTCCTCAGTCAAAACAGATCTTTAAGAAAATTTAAACTCTAAATCTAAAAGCATCTTAAAGAAATCATAGAAGTTGTTTGTTTGATATCAAAAACCAAAAACAAAACCGAAAAATTTGGCTTTAGAAAGGACTCGTTACACTAGAGCTAATCCTGGTCCCAACACACCACAAGTGTTTGAGAACCCAAATCTGATCCCAAGAATTCTTAGAAGACAAGAAAGTTTTGTTGGTCCTCAACCCACCTTCAGATCTTCATCCTGTCCTGTTAGGTGGATTTACCTCGAAGACCAACTCTTTGATGAATACTTTGAAACCTCTTTGTTTAGGACTTCATTCGATTCTGAATTAGTTGACCTAGTCCAAGACCCAAAGTTCATCAGAGAAGTAGAGCTCCAAGAAGCCAATTTGTCAATTGATAGATATTTGCAGAACTCACCACAATCTGATCTTACCACTAAAGGAACCCCTAATCCCTCTGTAATCACTTCTATTTCTGTGAGCTCATCATCGTTCCCTCGTATCCCTCAACCTCAGACCACTCCACATCAGATCATTACCTCTAGCTCTTCGTCCACAACTCAAACATCCACTGTTATTCCAACCCCAAATTTTGTTTCACCATTACCAACAGCAATGGAAAACAGATATGCCCCCTTGGTACTACCAAGAAACTTGGGTGCGATGCCCCAGGATTACCAAAGTACAATCACTACTTTTGATGGCACTGGTACCTATACAACCCAGCAACACACCAAGAAGATGACTGATTATTTTGAAATTTATGAAATAGATATTGATGATGTGCAAATGATAATATTCGTTCAGAGTTTATGTGGGGAAGTTAGAACCTGGTTCAGAGGTTTAGCAACAAATAGTATAGACAGCCTAGGAACTCTCTATCAACAATTCCTGAACAGGTGGGAGAATAGAAAAGACCCTCTTTATATTCTATCTGAATACGAAAACCTAAAGAGAGTAACGCAAGAAACTGTGCAAGATTATTGCACTAGATTCAATAGTGTGTATAATGCCATCCCTCTAGATCTCAGACCCCCACCTGGTTTAGCCTTAATCAAATTCCTAGATGGATTTGATTCTAATATGGCTTTCTAGCTAAGAGAATGAGCCCCTCCTACTTTGGAAGATATGCAAAGCATAATAGTCAGTGTTGAAGCCAACCTACTATCTAAAAAAGCTAAGGCTAGGAGTGAAAGGAGGATACCATTAAAGCTAGAAAGCTCACCCTTTGAACAAAAGCTAGATGCCATAATTAAAGGAATGGATAGACTAGGAGACAGAGTGGAAATAATTGAAAGGAAATCCCCTTGGGATAGTCAGCAAACCAATACAGGGAGAAATCCAAATTTCACGAAAAATCAAAACCTGAACACTGGAAAGAATGGTCTTGACCAAAACATTAGACCCCCTTTCCAGGAGAATTATGCAGAAGCTTCCAACTCTGAAGGCCAAGAAGAAGATACTCAACTTAATTTGATGGGGCTTAGTAATGAAGGAGAAGTTTTCTTGACCCAAGAAGATCAAGAGGCTCACATTCTTAAACAGTTCCAAACTCAATCAAGGGAATCATTCGACTTTAGAGAAGGATACAACACAACCATATTTGAGGTGCATAAGCAATACAACCTAAGAAGTAGGAGAATTGATGTCCCTGGAATGAATAAGTAAAAGGTTCTAAATCAGCCGAAAAAAGGTAAGACAGTAACCATACCTGTACATATTATTTCTAGATCAAACACTAATCCTTCGAACCCCATAATTGAAGATGTCTTCGATAATCAACCAAACAATAAACAACCCTCCATTTCCCTTCCTTCCAAGGGAACTGTGGAAGAACCTCCAGAGGGTGATTCAGGAAAATCATCAAATCATAATTCTACCCCTGAAAAGGAGAAAAACACAGAAAACATTGAAAATAGAGAGAATATTGTTGTTCGAAATCCAAAGGCCCAAATAGAAAAACCCTTTAATCTAGAAACTAAAGTAGGTAAGCTAAAAATTGCGGTCCCATTATTTAAATTAGCTAAACATGATGCCTACCGAACTCAAATTAATAGATCACTGAAAATTACTGGAATTGAAGACTCAGTTAATCTTTTTGATGACCAACTCGAATTAATCTTTGGCCCAGAAGTTAATGGAAAACCACTTGAAGGAGGAATTCCTCCCTTCTATGTGAGCTTAAACATACATGATAAGATTCTTCACAATGCCATGTTTGACTCTGGGGCATCTCATAATCTTAATCCCAAGTTTGTAATGGAAAATCTAGACCTAGACATCTCTAGACCATACAAAGATTTGTTTTCTTTTGATTCTAGTCAGGTGAGATGTTTAGGACTGATAAAAGACTTGTGTGTTTCATTGGTTCAATATCCTGCAAAAACAATTTTAATGGACATAGTGGTAGCAGATATACCACCCAAATATGGCATGTTATTGTCCAGATCCTGGGGTGCTAAGCTTCAGGGATCACTTCAATTGGATATGCCATATGCTACTATATCGTTTTTTGGACAACCAAAGAAACTATACAGAGAAACATTGATGAAATATGTAGTAAGTAGTCAAGAAAGACCCCAAAATTTCCCCATCTACTCAGTACACTTTGATATGGATTCGTTCATCCTTTACAATGCAGAAACCAGTCCTTCCAATACTTTAGAGGTTGTAGTAGCGGAACCAAAAGGAATTGAAAAAGAAAAATCAAGTGTTAATATCTAGGAAATATCAGATAACAAAGAAAAGTTAGATGAAATGAAAATCGACATCCCACACTTAAACAAGTTCCTACTACCCTAGACACCAATTATGAGAATGAAATTATTTGGCATTTAGAATTTGATGGCTCAGTCAATAAACTGGGAGCAGGAGAAGGAGTTTGGGTGTACAATTTATAAAATGATCATGCTGAAGGCCATGCCTACATATTAAATTTTAGATGCACCAATAATATGGTAGAATATGAGGCTCTCTTGTTGGGTCTTAAACTTGTTAAAAAATTAGGAGCAATCAGGGTATCTGTCATAGGAGATTCAGAATTCATAATTAAACAGATTAAAGGAAAATACTTAACTAGGGATCCTAGACTAGGATATTATAGAGGAATAATTATAGAAATTCTCAACACTTTTCTGGAAACTCAGATTGCTACAATCCCTAGAAAACACAACCTACAAGCCCACAGCCTAGCCATGTTTTCCAACACCTGCAAATTACCTTTTCAACCTAATCATCAGTTTATTGCTGAAATTAGGCACAGTCCAACCATACTTGATAATCTGAAGAATTGGCAAGTTTTTGATAGTGATGAGCAGATCAATAATTTTTTTACTTTAGATGAAGAGTTTTCTAATAATAACATAGATATAGATACATTTATTAGTTCTAATCAAATAGATGAGGTAGAAATTAACATTTCAGAAGAAAGTTCAATAAATATGCTTCATCCCACAAAATTCACACAAAAAGAAATTCAAGACCTGAAACAAATGGACCTAGATGAAATAATTGAAGAAGAAACAAAGGTTATCAACCTAAAGGACAATCATTTACCTAAAGGATTGACTCCTCTAGAAGATCTGTTTGACTCCAATGACATCCCCAAGAAACCTAAAATGGAGCCATTAAAAGCAGATATTCAAGAATACATCTTAGGAACACAAGATAATCCAAAAATGATAAAATTGTCAAAATCTTTACCTCGTGATCAAAAGCTAAAGTATGTTGAACTTATGAGGGAATTCCAGGATGTCTTTGCCTGGAGTTATGAGGATTTAAAATCCTATGATGCCTCTATTATTCAACACACTATACCTTTGAAAGAAAATCAAAATCTCTTTAAATAAAAACTCAGAAGAATTAACCCTGTGTTATTACCATTAATTGAAAAAGAAATCAAACACATGTATGAAGCAGGGATTATTGCCCCTATTCGATTTTCAGAGTGGGTGTCTAACTTGGTACCTACTAGGAAGAAGACTGGGGAAATAAAGTTATGTGTTGATATGAGAAATGTAAATAAGGTCTCTCTTAAAGATAACTATCCTTTACCAAAAATGGATCATATTTTGCAAAGGGTAGTGGGGTCTTCTAGAATTTCACTTTTAGATGGGTTTTTTAGGATATAACCAAATCTTGGTTCATCCTGATGACCAAGGGAAAACTTCTTTTACAACACCATGGGGCACTTTCATGTACATCAAAATGCCATTTGGACTAAAAAATGCAGGAGAAACCTTCCAAAGAGTAATGGACATTGCCTTTGCCAAAGAAATTCATGACTTTCTTGTTATATATCTGGATGATCTAACTGTTTTTTCTAAATCAGATCAACAACACTTGGACCATCTCAGGCAAGTCTTTTTAAAATGCAGAAGATATGGAATTTCTTTGAATCCAAAGAAGTCCTTGTTCGATACGAAAGGAAGACTAAGACGACACTTTTCAATTGCGAATGGGAAACTTCTTTCGACACTTCAAAGAGTTGACAATTCAAATCAAATACAATGGAAAAAGTACAATCGACTATCTAAAAGAGGAAGACTTTATGACACTCTTTTTCTTGACTGAAAACAACAGTTGCAACACTTTCGAATCAAAAGATGACAGTTCGATTAAGCTACTGTTGCAAAGGAGGACTGTAAATGATGAAAAATACATAAAAAAAAAACATTCACAATTCCTTATCAATGGAGGCTAAATAATGTAAAGAAAGCAGGTTTCAACAGTGATATACTGATCATAGGCACCAAAAATACTGAATAGAGCTGAAAACAATGAAGAAAAAACCAAAATCTATAGAGAGAAATAGTATCATTCAATCATCACATCTGTCCTTAAGGGAAACATGGATGCATGTCACTTGCAGCACACATGAGGTGCGATGCATCTAGACTGCCAATGAGAGATAGTGCGATGGTCCAGGGACGAGACTGAGCTTGGTTTTCACCCACAGTTTGCAGCTAAGTTCAGGGATTTAGGCCAAGCTTATGATAGACAGTAAAGACAAAGTACAGAGGTATGATCTAATGAGGTTATTGAGCTACCACCAGGGCACTTAGGATGTTTGCAAGTCAGATGTTCAGTTCATAAACCAACCCAGAGATTGACTGAAGCAGTGTTGATCAAATTTGCAATTGCATAGCAAAAGCAGATCGAAGGCTAGCTGGCTTAACTTCAGGCTCCGTTTGTAGTTTATAAAGCAAACAACAGTGACAAAAAAACAAACTATTCTCTCCCCAGTGGAGTCGCCATTTTGTTTCCGGGAAAACTAGTATCTATTCAGATTTGCTAGTCCCACTAAGATAGGTAGCTATCTTAGAAACAAACAATTCAAAGTAACTTGTGTTTTCCTTTATGAGAGATAGATGAGAGAGAAGCAGAGAGTACCAACCTTAGTCTTTCTCTTGGCTCCTTGCTTGTTTCCTCTCTCCTTTGATAGAGATTCGCCACTCCTTTCTCACTTGTCCCGCTTCAAAGAACACCTGTAGAGGAAAAGAACCAAAATACCATCAAAGCATAGAGATCTATAACCATAAACAATGTAGAATCAGATGTACATTAACCATACAAATGCATACACAAATACAAGATTCATAAATATACAAGTATATGGAGGAAAACTCAAATAGCTTTATTGATAGAAGTAGTAGAAGAGAGGATTACAACCCAGCTGTCTGATCCAACGCCATCCTCCCAGCATGAAAGCTCTGTTCACCTCATGAAAAGCTAGATCACCCAACAATACAATGCTTCACAGAGAAACCAACAACACTTCCTTACAAAATACAAAATTCCAGCGTCCGGATCTCTAGGATGAGGGATCCATATATAGATATTTGCAGGGGGTGAGTCAGCTTTTGGGATTTTGATTAGTTTCATTTCAATGATAGTTCTTGGTTCCACTTGGAGATTTCATGATCTATTACTCATCCCTGGTGAATTCAGAGAGGCATGTGGCATATAAGCAGTTTCTAGAAGATTCTCTGAGTTTCCACCTAGCAAACTGCCTTTTCCATTTGTCTGCTCTCACTCATCGCACCCTACAGAAGGGATTTTCAGTATGCATCACACCCCTTGTGTGTAACAGGTGAGATGCATCACACCCTCAGCATGGAGCAGTCTGTTGTTAAGAAATTTACT
The DNA here is from genome assembly GCA_031772625.1 of Pinus tabuliformis. NCBI lineage: Eukaryota > Viridiplantae > Streptophyta > Pinopsida > Pinales > Pinaceae > Pinus > Pinus tabuliformis. The sequence goes on along the minus strand of CM062819.1, from coordinate 170,773,756 downwards.
GCATAACGTAAATAATTACCGAGAATTATGAGAGGAATAAATATAAAAATAACAAGCAACAACCATAAACACAAATGTTTATCCGGGTGTTACCGGGAAAAGTGTCTATTTAGAACTGCTCTATCCCACTAAGGTGTGACAGTTGCCTTAGAAACAAACAGAGAAAAACTACTTTTGTATTTCCTTTATGAACTATAAATAAAGAGGAATAGGAAGAACCAACGTGTGTCTTGCGCTAGTCCTTTGATCCAATCTCTCTCCTCTCTGACAGCTTCCAACTACCTGCTCCCTTACTTTCCCAGCTTCACCAAGTACCTGTAAGATCACAGAAGAAGAAAACTATACAAAGACATGGATTTATATTCATAAATAACTTAGGATCAGATTTAAGTTAACCATACAAATGTAACCAGCATCAATGATACAAAAGCATGGAGGAGAAACTCAAATAGTTTTTATTGATATACAAGAAGATCCAGGAGGAGTTACAACCGATGATTCCTGACCCAACATCAACCTCCCAGCAAAGAAGCCCCTCTTCACCTCCAACAAAGCATAGATCACCCAATTCTCTGATGTTTATCTCAAAACCAACATCAATTCCTTACAATGTGCAAAATTCAAGCCTCTGGATCTCTGGGATGAGGGATCCATATATAGATGTATGCAAGGAGGATGAGTCAGCTTGTGATTTGATTAGTGGCTTCTCTCTATCAGTTCTTGCTTCCACTTGGAGACTGAAGGCCTCTTACTCATCCTTGGTCGAATTCAGTGAGGCAAGTGTCATAGGAGAAGATTCTGGAAGCTTCCATTGTCTCTCCACCTCACGGAATGACATGGCCATTTGTCATTTCCCGCTCAACGCACCCTGGTAGTGCATTTAGGTGCGTTGCAACGCACCTAGCTAGTGGATTTAGGTGCTATGCAACGCACTTAGCAAGTGGAGTAGCTGAAATGATCCTGTTTTGACTTATTCTGAGCAGTTTCTGGTGGAGAACTTATGGGAGAAGCTGTAATTTGTTGACATTGTTCCTTTAGGGGTTAGAAAAACACTTTTAGGGACTTAGGAGCCCTTGGTTTATGGACATTTCATGCTTGGAGTTGTAAGGCACAAAAATGTCTATAACAGTTGCCCCCTAAAGTATGAGGCCGTTAATCGGGTGAAATTCTTTATTATGAGGATCCGAAGTTCTTTCAATGCTGGGAGGAGACCTGTAATAAGATACAATACAATACATTATCTTCATACTGTTTTCATGATCTAGCTGAGGCAGGCATTCCCATGCTCAACTTTATAAATTCATTTTCATGTACATAGGACAGACAATCGTCTGATGGTAGACTGATGATTCTGATAGAGCCATCATCCTTTTGGTAGGATGATTATCTGTGATGCAATGCTGTACATTTTAATGTCTTTATCTTCCTGAATATATATCGCAGCCCGGATGGATGAAACTAGATCCGGGGTCTTCAATCTCGTCCGATCTTCACTCGAAGTACAAGTCGATCCATGTGAGAAATGTTTTGAAGTCAAACATGGAAAGACATCGCTTGATTACCAGTCAATGATGTAAACTGTTAACAAGCACGAGAGGAATCACTGATAATGATAATGATCCTCAAGGTACTGCAGTACAATTCACGTGGTGTGAATAAAGGACTTGGCGTCGAACACCACGCAAAATCTTTCGGTCGAAGGTCATTGATGTGAACCTGTCGCCGGAAGTGAGAAACTTGCCATTGAGGCATGCAAGCTTCAAAGTACTGAATGGGGTGTTCCTAGACCAACTTCTTGGATAATGAGCTCATGTCGACAAGAAGTGATCCATCATAGGAGGGCCTTAATGAATCCCACATCAATGACATGGAACGGAGCAAATGATTTTGATGGAGGTGAAAACGATCTGATGATATATGGTTCAGGGTGGTGGTCATGAAAGAATGGAGTATAATGTATGGTAGTGGGTGGGACACAGGTGGCCTTTCTGGATGACTTCTCTTGAACATGTCGGCGACACTGATGTGATGGATTGGTAGCATTAACCCCAAATGTGGATGGTATGGTGTGACCATGGCGATGTGACCGGTGAATGAAACAACCCAACCCGACTCAGGCACGGAGTGGAAGTGTCATGTTCAAGAGCGACTTGCTACCAATAAAGATTCTTTGAGTTTTCTTCCCAATTTTTCCCCAGTCATTGCTGACCAGTACCTCTTTATTTTTGTCAAGCTTGAGGAGGATAACATATGCTTGTTCTATAATTTGCCCTTTGGGCAAACCCATCGCTATGTTTTAACGAGCCTAACGATAGTGAAACTCGTTCTCGTCTAAAGACAAGTTTGTCGCTATTAATCTTTTTAACGAGTTTAACGACAAAGATAACTCGGTCCTTTTCATTTTTAGAGAGTCTGAAAAGGTACGTAAAGGTAACTCCAAAATTCCTTTTTCGTCATCTAATCCCTTAAGTCTGAAAAAGTATAAAACAATACAGAAGGGATGAATTTTCGATAGCTTTAACGAGCCGAACAAAACAAGCGCTCGATCTTTTTGTGCAATAATCCCTTAGGTCCAAAAAGATTAAAATCTAGAGGAGGGATAGCACTTCCTGTCCCTTTAACGAGCTAGAAGGCCAAGGACTCGACAATCTTTTTATATTTTACGAGTCAGTTGAAAAGAGCTTAAAGAAGACTTGTCTTTTGAGGAACGAGTGATAAAATGGGTAGCAGCTGATTCCAGGTAAGGTTTGGAATTTTCCAATCATGGCAGTGTCACAAGGATGGCTAGTGAAATCACTCTTCGCAGCTGTTCCTCAAAATGGGTAAACAATCAAATGGAGGTGAATGATCGGCCAATGAAAAAGTGGAGGTGACGGTGCAAACACGACCAAGGCTTTAATGGCTGAAGTACTACATTCATGGTGGTTATTTACCAGGGAATAGTTCATTTTTTAACGAGCTTAAACGCGGGTGGAAACATTTGCTCGGTCCGGGTTTATTTTTTAACGAGCTTGAACCTCGCGGTAACAATGCTCGATTAATCCAGTCATATGATAAGAATGTCTCATATAAAAACGACAACTTTTAGATTTTTGCCCCACATCCTTTCTTTATGCAAGTTAGGAAACAACTAATCCAAAAAAACAGATAAATAATCGCTCTTTGCTTGCACTCCAAAAGGTTTGCATGCCCCCAGGTATAAAACAGAGTTTCAAGGTTACCTCTACTTCTATCTGCCAAAACATTTGTTTTACCGAGAGAGGCCTACCTCTTACAAGTTACCCAAAGATTGTTCTGTTCGCGGCGCAAACAAAACACTTCTTCGGCGATGTCTACCGAGATAAACAAAGGTGAGCAACGATGCCCGCCAACTTGTTAGGATATTCCGACACATAGGAAATAGTTAAGTTCAACTTGGTCTAGTATAGAGTTAGGTAAAGTGTGTTTCTTTACCGTTGTACATTTTGTAACGTACAATCCGACGGTCACGATATGTAGTGATCCGACGGTTCACTCTCTCCTCGGTATTACCGACACTTGATCCGTGGCTTGACACCCGATTGGTCCATGAGTTCTATTTAAAGCGCATGGAGGGTCATTGTTCGGGTAATCCGTGCATGAGAGAAGCTTATGTAAATTTTCATTCTTTGATTAATAAATTGCTTGTAGTACCCACGTTGGGACAGGCCGTGGACTGTTTCCCTCTTTGAGGGTTTTAACCACGTCAAAAATACTGGTGTATTGATCTGTGATCTGGTTGTGAGCGGTGTCCTTTTGGTATTCTTTCTGAGGAACTTACCCTGTAAATTCCTACGTGGTATCAGAGCTATTTGAGGGCCGCGTCCGTTGGTGATCCAAATCTGAAGCCGGTAGAACTACATGCGGCTGTCGTTTCCTAGATCTGCTGTTTCTGACTGCTTTCGGGCTGAGAGGACTGCTCTGTTGCGTTCGGAGCATCTGTTCCAGTGAGGAACCCCTTTCGTTTCACGCGAAAAGGTTTCCGGTAGCCCTAGCTGCGTCATTTTTCAGATCGGGAGGTATACAGTGTCTTTGCAGTTTACTGTTATTTTCTCTCTGCTTATTTCGGTTTTGGTTTATTTAGCCCTTTTTTTTAACCGGATCTATACCTTTCATTTCTGCGTATGCTCTTTGCCCTGCGACTCTGTGCGATCTGGGCAAATCAGAAACATAAAGGAATGATTTTTCTCATGCGTATGCTCTTTTCCCTGCACCTTAGTGTGATCTCGGAAAATCAGAAACATTGAGAAAAATATTTAGTTTTTCGGCTAAAGCTAACTTTGAGATTTTTTTTAAATATCTAGTTTTTTGGCTAAAGCTAACTTCGAGCCGCAAGGTTCGTTTTTCTTTGCATATTCGTGTTGGGTTTTGTGTTTTGTGTTTTGTAGGGAAAAAGAGCTTTCTCAAGGCAAGCACGCAAACCAAGGCCCCCTCTCTCTCTCTCAAATTTTTTGTATAGATCAATTGGTTCAAAGCTATTTTAAGAGAGTAGAGGTCTTGGGTTCAAGTCTCCATTTTGTGGGGGCGGATTTTTTTCATTCCCGCACATTCGCGCACTTTGCCGGCAACTTCAACAAATTTTTTTCAAAAAGCCATAACTTCTTCATCCGGAAGCCTTTTTCAGAGCCGTTTTTTTTAAAACAGCCTAATTTTTCGAGATCTATCCATTGGAACACTTACTTTCAGCATCTTCAGCTTCAGTTTTTAAAAAAAAAATGGAAAGTCCATGCCAAGTCATTCTTGACAGCACTAACTACTTCCAATGGGTAGCCTACATGGAAGATTTACTTAGAAGTAAAGGTCTCTACAGAATAGCCACAGACCAAGAGAAGAAACCAAAAGATGAAGACAAGGCTGCAAAATGGGAAAATAGACAAGATCAAGCACGTGGTTTGATAGGGATGTCTATTTCTCCTGATCTTAGATTCCATATTGCAGAACTTGATACTCCTCATGAAGCATTGGAAAAAATCGCTAAAGTTTTTGGGATTAAAAATGAAATTAGAGCCCATCAACTTGAAAATGAGTTGCTTACTTTGGATCCTAATAATTTTTCTTGCATTGAAGATTTCTTGTCCAAATTCAAGACCCTTAGATATCTCTTGGAAGGTGTTAAGGTTAAGAAAGAAGATGGTAACCTTATTTATTCCATCCTTACTAAGTTGGGACCAGCCTACTCTGTATTTGTTTCCACTTTCCATTCTACAAGGGAAGCTTTCATTTGTCAAGGAAAAGACTACAAGGCCCCTTCCTTTGACTCCTTTTGTGATTCCTTAATAAGAGAACAAGAAAAACTCTTACACCTTGGTCTTCTTAATCTTGGAAACTCTTCCAAGAAAGCGTTAGCCGCCCAGCAGCAACCAAATTCAAAGAATCCTAAGAAGTCATATCCTAAAAAGAATGGTCCTAAACCAAACAAGGGTCCTAAGCAAACTCAACCTCAAAATGAAAGATCATTTCAGCAAAATGATAAGACCAATAAAAACAAATGGAAGAAGACTGATAGACATTGTAACTTTTGTAATCGAGATGGCCACTTAGAATCTAAATGCTTTAAGAAGATGGAAGCCTTGGAAGCCGCAATGAAGAAACATAACATCCATGTGGAGCATACTTCAACTTCAACTTCTGGAATGGCACTTTCTGCATGTCGTTGTCAATCATCTCAGTCTGGTTATGCATTAAATGTATCTTCTTCTTCTCCTTCTCATGAGTGGCTCATTGATTCTGGAGCCTCTTATCACATGGCCAAAAACCAAGCCATGTTTTCTTCTTTAAATGATTGTAACACCAAAAATATATATGTTGGTGATGATAGATCTCTTAATGTTGTAGGGACTGGAACTGTTCATCTAGACAATGGTCAGTTTAATGATGTATTATGTGTTCCAACCTTATCCTGCAACCTTCTATCTGTATATCAGATAACTCATTCAGGTGAAGGTAAAATTGTTGAATTTTCACCTCATGATGTTGTAATCAAGGATCTAAGAGATCCTAAACAGATTCTAGCTACTGGTATTGCTGATGATTCCACAAGGTTGTATAAGTTTCACAACTTTGGGTCATCAAATCTTCCCTCAGTATTTGTTGCTCATAATGATGAAGTGAGCAAACTTTGGCATGAGCGATTTGGTCACTTAAACTATCGCTCCCTTCAGCATCTATGTAAAGAAAATATGGTGACAGGTCTTCCTATGGTATCTTGCAGAGATGGTGTTTGTTCCGGATGTGTACTCGGAAAACATCATCGGGACAGTTTTGAAAAACGTGCCTCTTGGCACGCCTCAGCCCCTTTACAGCTTGTGCACAGTGATTTATGTGGTCCACTTCCTGTTGCTTCATTCTCTGGCTGCAAGTATTTCTTAACTTTCATTGATGATTTCTCCAGACGCACTTGGGTATACTTCTTAAAACTCAAGAGCGAAGTATTTAACACATTTTTGGCCTTCAAAGCCTTTGTTGAAAAACAATCTGGACATCAAATTCTTAAGCTAAGAACTGATAATGGTGGAGAATATGTTAAAAACACATTCATCAACTTTTGCACCGAAAATGGAATTCAAATGCAACATACTGTTCCATACACTCCACAACAAAATGGTGTAGCTGAAAGGAAAAATCGCACCTTAAAGGAAATGGCTAATTGTATGCTGCAATCTAAAGGACTCAGTCTTAGTTTTTGGGCCGAAGCAATTAATTGTGCAAATTATATAATCAATCGCACTCCTACTAAGGTTCTAAAGAATATCACTCCAGAAGAAGCTTGGAGTTCCATTAAACCAGATGTAAGTCACTTTCGTGTTTTTGGAAGTGAAGCATGGGCCCATATTCCAGATGAAAAGCATAAAGCTTTAGAACCTAAGAGTGAGAAATGTACTTTTGTTGGATATTCTGAAGATGTAAAAGGTTATAGACTTATTCCATTTAAGTCCAAAAATGTTATCATTAGAAGAGATGTAAAATTTGATGAAAATAAATCGGCCTGCGAGCCTAGTCCGGCGGATGTGCCACCTCTTCCTATCTCTTCTACTTTTGAAAACATTTCTTCTTCAGATGATGAAAGTGAGGATGATAATCCTCCCCCACCTTCTCAGGATCCTCAACTTCCAAGATGGGTCCGTGCTACTCGGGATGCAGCAGGTGATCTTGCCGGTGATCCTACAGATCAGCGACGTACACGTTCTCAGTTTGAAAGAGCCTCTTCTTTACTGGCTCAAGCTCCAGTAAATCATGATCCTGACACTTTTGCAGAAGCTTCAGGCCATCCACATTGGGAAGCAGCTATGAATGAAGAATATCATTCATTGATGACAAATGATACATGGGATCTTGTTCCTCTACCAAAGGGACGCAAACTTGTTAGATGTAAATGGGTTTACAGAACCAAGTATGGACCAGATGGGAAAGTTGATAAACATAAAGCTCGTCTTGTTGCTAAGGGCTTTTCACAGGTTGAAGGCATTGACTACACTGAAACCTTCTCCCCTGTTGCCAAAATGAACTCTATCCGCCTTGTTCTTTCCCTTGCTGCCTCTTTAAAATGGGAAGTCCATCAGATGGATGTTAAATCTGCCTTCTTGCATGGGGACTTGCAGGAAGAAATCTATATGGAACAACCCATTGGCTTCATACAAACAGACTCCAGCCTTGTTTGTCGACTTAAGAAATCCCTTTATGGTCTCAAGCAAGCTCCTCGGGCTTGGTATGCCAAAATGGATAGCTTTCTTTTAGAATCTGGCTTTTCTAGGTGTCATTCTGACAATACTGTCTACACCAAGAAAGTGGGCAACTCTCTTATCATCCTTGTTCTTTATGTTGATGATCTTATCCTTACTGGTAGTGATCCCAACCTTATCAACCATGTGAAGTCCAGCCTTAAAAAGAAATTTGAAATGACAGACTTAGGACACTTACACTATTTTCTCGGTCTTCAAGTCTTGCAATCCAAGGAGGGTATTTCCCTTTCCCAGTCCAAGTATGCTTGTGATATTCTTCGTCATTTTCACATGGAAGACTGTAAGCCAGCCCCTTCTCCCTTTCAGTCTGGAGTCAAACTTTCAGTCTCTTGTACTTCTCCTGAAGTTGATGCTACATTATACCGTCAACTTGTAGGAAAACTCTTGTATTTAACCCATACTCGTCCTGACCTTTCCTTTGCTGTTGGCCTTGTTGCTCGGTTCATGCAAAACCCCCGTGAAAGTCATTGGAAAGCAGCTAAAAGAATACTTCGTTATGTTCGAGGTACAGTTTAGTTTGGGATTCATTACAGTGCCAAAGCAGCTCCTCTATTAGTTGGTTTCACTGATTCTGATTGGGCTGGTGACCCTGATGATCGGAAGTCTACTGCCGGTTATGTCTTCACTCTTGGTTCAGGACCTATTACATGGGCTTGTAAGAAACAGGCTGCCATTTCTCTTTCGTCAGCAGAAGCAGAGTATCGTGGTGCCGTGGAAGCTAGTAAGGAAGCCTTGTGGCTTCGTCAGATCCTATCAGAGTTTGGCTTTGAGCAGCAGCATCCAACCACACTTTGGTGTGATAATCAAAGTGCCATTCAGCTATGCAAAGATCCAGTCCAGCATCAGCGCAACAAACACATTGAACTACACATGCACTTCATCAGAAAGCTCATTCATGACCATGTTCTTGAAGTGCAATATTGTTCAACAGATGATCAGGTTGCAGACATCTTCACAAAGGCTCTCACAGAGGCGAAGTTCACTAAACTTCGATATATGCTTGGAGTTCAGGAAGTTGTCACTAAGGGGGGATAGGCTCTAGTGCCTCCTTCCTTCTCCTATTGTGTCATATTTGTAAATCCTTCAATCCTATCCCAAGTTGTTCTTAAGGGGGGATGTTAGGATATTCCGACACATAGGAAATAGTTAAGTTCAACTTGGTCTAGTATAGAGTTAGGTATAGAGTTAGGTAAAGTGTGTTTCTTTACCGTTGTACATTTTGTAACTTACAATCCAACGGTCACGATATGTAGTGATCTGACGGTTCACTCTCTCCTCGGTATTACCGACACTTGATCCATGGCTTGACACCCGATTGGTCCATGAGTTCTATTTAAAGCGCATGGAGGGTCATTGTTCGGGTAATCCGTGCATGAGAGAAGCTTATGTAAATTTTCATTCTTTGATTAATAAATTACCTGTAGTACCCACATTGGGACAGGCCGTGGACTGTTTCCCTCTTTGAGGGTTTTAACCACGTCAAAAATACTGGTGTATTGATCTGTGATCTGGTTGTGAGCGGTGTCCTTTTGGTATTCTTTCTGAGGAACTTACCCTGTAAATTCCTACACAACTCACATAACTTTGACAAAAGAATCTTGTTCTAGAATAACCCCCTCTTCCAATCACGGACGGGGGTACAGACTAGTCATATTCTCCCGCGGAAACCTACCCTATACTCGAAGTTTTCCTGCCGAAGTAGACCAGGATGCATGCCCCCTGGGTTTCAGTCATATCCCTCCGAATTACTCGCGCTCATCGGGAGGACGGACTGGAGATTGAGACATTTCTTGCGTGAAAAGACCATTTAGGGATGGTATATGACTATTTGCTCTGTATGATCCGGGAAATGAAAGCTGGTCCACGAGCTTGACCACTCTTCCTTCGTGCGGAAAACACATTACTCTAAAGAGTGAGGAGACAATCGCTCCCATGCAATAAATATAGTCTCGTCCAAGGAGTAGGTTATAATCCAAGGGTCCTTGAACTACCATTACGTTCATGCGAACTGTCTTCCTTCTCAATGTTATGGGCACATCGGGAAGGATCCCTAAAGGTCGACTGGTTCATTTATCAAAGCCCGTCAGATTTCTCATCTCAGGCAAAAGCGATGGCGAACCAAGCGTTTTCCAAGCAGTTGAGGAAAGGATACTCACAGAAGCCCCCTCATCTATGATGGTACCAGCCATAACCATTCTATATATTTGAACGATAATTCGGAATGGTACGCTTGCTGGTAAACGAGGTCTGCCTAGTTGATTCCAGTCGAAGGAGACAACTAGGTTGCTTGGAGGTGGGACCGAATAGACGGCCGGGTATGGCTCTGACGAACTTCCTTCCTGCGGTAAAGGAACGGGTAAATTGCCCCCATGTTTGTCGGAGTCTGTGTTTATGAAGAGAATTTGGACGGTGTCGTCCTTGTTCTCTTCAGTGACTGTATCATCTGAAGATAACACCTCTGAAGGCAAGACCGGGTCAACTGCCGCCTCGACCTTTTGACTTTCGTCTGGTATGGATCCAGATGGTTTATCTTCAATGATAGGTGCTTCAGCCGACCACCTGAGCGGGCCAGTCGGATTTTCAACTAATGACGGACTCGGCAAGAGCTTTTTATATCCAGGAGGAAGTCGTAACGGTGAAACCGGACGATCATCCAAAACTATTTTAGCTTCGTCTAAGAAGTGACAATGGTGGACGACATGATCGCCTTCACACAGTTTACAAGGAAATCTACATTTCCCTTTTTGTCCTGGGGCTTCACTTTCACTAGTTGATGGTGTACTTTCAACTTGATCATCAGAGGTTGACGACACCGGGTTGTGCAAACGAGGAGACCAGTCCCTTAATATCTGAGGGATGCAAGGACAATCTCTGTGAAAGTGGTCTCCTTTGCAAATGACACATGGTGATTTAGGCCTGGTCGGTGCAGTGTGTGGATTTTCGTTAGACGACACTCATTTTCCCCCATTCGCCTTTGGCTCCTTCTTCTTTTTCTCTTTCTTCTTCTTTTCCTTCTTCTCCTTAGGAACTTGACTTTTGGCTTTACCAGCCCCATCAAGGGAAGAGGAAGGAGGAGAGGAAGAATTAGAGGAAGTAGAAGGTTGGTGGGCAACTCTGGACTCGTCTAATTGCTGATTCAATTGTTCAGGAATAGTGGTGTTCTGAACGACAGAAGTTGAGAAGAGCCATACAGGAAAACCAATTGTCAGCCCTGGAAGCGACAATGTGGCCATATGGGGTGCACCAACATCTCCCCAAGAGGAGAAGGGACTAGGATTTCCACCAAGGGGAATTCCTTGGTTGGTAGACTCCATTTTCTCAACCCAAGATCAACGTAGGAAAGGGGTAATGAATATTCCGTTTAAAATAAATTTTAACACGCTTTGACACAACTTGTTTTTTCAGTTTTTAAGAGTTGAGAAAAAACAAAAGATGACTCTAGTCTCCTTCGATTTTTAATGAGCCTGAAGTGACAAGTGTTCAGATGGACCTTTTCCGTTAAAGAGTCTGAAAAGGAATGAAAGGGACTGCTCTGGAGGTCTAGGTAGAGGGAGTACCAAACCAATCGCAAAACTGTAGAACACTTTTTACGGTACGACAGTCAATCTTCCCGAATGCTGTGTTCAGTGCATTGCGATCAGTAGGGCGGCCGACACGGCTTCCTATGGATAAAGGATTTAAGCCTATAGGGGTCTCCCAAAATATACTCGACGGTACGTGGGAGCACAAGTCTGTACTGGCACTTATCGTCTCAAAGTGGAGGAATCACCCAACCATCAGCGAGGACAACAGTTACCAGGCTTTACGACACTGGAATATGTCTCTAGCCTAGACCTCTAAATGTTGTGCGTTAAGTTCCAAAGCGTTGTTAGATTCATTGAATTTATTTTAAGTTGATCTTTCTTATGAAGTTTGCCTTTTGGGTTCACCACGAGATGTAGATGTAATTCCTAAAATGCAATCTAAAGATGATAAACAAACTTTTATCTCTTTTCGGCAATGAAAATCCTAGCTATTAGGGGAAAAGAAAGACACAATCTTTTCACAAAGAGCAAAGAGCACACTATAAATGCACTTTCCTAAATCAAGCCAAACAGACTGTCTATATGCAAATGCACATGCATGTATTTGTTTTTCACTTTCTTAGTATTGATGCTAAAAAGAAAGTTGATGTACAAATCTGAATTTGCTTCTAAGCGACAAACACAAACAAGCTTCTTTTCGAAATCAAAAGGTAGAGATGATTACGACACACTATGATTTTGAAATAAATACTCGTTTTGACACTAGAAAGTCACAAATTCAAACCAAAGGCAATAGTAAAAGCATAATCGACCATCAACAGCAAATAAAATTTCTCCTATGATCAAAATCAACACTTGCGACAGATCTAAATCAAAGGACGACAGTACGACTATTCTACTTTTGCAATGGAAAACTGTAAACGACTCAACAAACACACAAAAACATCTACAGTTCTTTTGTACAAACGAGGCGAAATATCAGTAAGGAAAAGGGGTTTGAAACAGTCATATACTGATCACAAGCTGCAAAATTCAGAGACAAAACTGGAAAGAATGAAGCAAAGAACCTCAGCTGCACAAGGTTAGGCTGATCAGCGCACCTGTTACACAGAGAAACTGCATTGCAGTGCAGGTTGCCCTTTCGGGAAGTGCGTTGAAATGCAGAACCTCTTCACAGTGCCTGAGCTGGGGCAGAAACGAGAATTCTATCCAGGTTCTGGGTCACAGTTTGTAGTTTAATCTTTGGTTTTTGGCCGAGTAAAAGCAACCAGTAATGCACAATCAGGGGTAGATCTAAGGAGGGTCTAAGAGCTATCACAAGGGCAATCAGATAGTCTGTGAATCAGCTGTTCAAATCATAAATAGATCCAGTGAATGGATTGAAGCAGCAGATGTCTAATTTGCATTTGTTATGGCAAATGCAGTTTGATTTCTACTTATAAGTTTATGCAACAAACAACAATAGATACACAAACAAACTAATTAGAGAATATCCCCAGTATGGTCGCCATTTTGTTACCAGGAAAAGTGTCTATTTAGAACTGCTCTATCTCACTAAGGTGTGACAGCTGCCTTAGAAACAAACAGAAAAAAACTACTTTTGTATTTCCTTTATGAACTATAAATAAAGAGGAATAGGAAGAAACAACCCGTGTCTTGCGCTAGTCCTTTGATCCAATCTCTCTCCTCTTTGACAGCTTCCAGCTACCTGCTCCCGTACTTTCCTAGCTTCACCAAGTACCTGTAAGATCACAGAAGAAGAAAACTATACAAAGACATGGATTTATATTCATAAATAACTTAGGATCAGATTTAAGTTAACCATACAAATGTAACCAACATCAATGATACAAAAGCATGGAGGAGAAACTCAAATAGTTTTTATTGATATACAAGAAGATCCAGGAGGAGTTACAACCGATGATTCCTGACCCAGCATCAACCTCCCAGCAAAGAAGCCCCTCTTCACCTCCAACAAAGCATAGATCACCTAATTCTCTGATGTTTATCTCAAAACCAACAGCAATTCCTTACAATGTGCAAAATTCCAGCCTCTGGATCTCTGGGATGAGGGATCCATATATAGATGTATGCAAGGAGGATGAGTCAGCTTGTGATTTGATTAGTGGCTTCTCTCTGTCAGTTCTTGCTTCCATTTGGAGACTGAAGGCCTCTTACTCATCCTTGGTCGAATTCAGTGAGGCAAGTGTCATAGGAGAAGATTCTGGAAGCTTCCATTGTCTCTCCACCTAGCGGAATGACACTGCCATTTGTCATTTCCCACTCAACGCACCCTGGTAGTGCATTTAGGTGCGTTGCAATGCACCTAGCTAGTGGATTTAGGTGCTATGCAACACACTTAGCTAGAGGAGCAGCTGAAATGATCCTGTTTTGACTTATTCTGAGCAGTTTCTGGTGGAGAACTTCTGGGAGAAGCTGTAATTTGTTGACCTTGTTCCTTTAGGGGTTAGAACAACACTTTTAGGGACTTAGGAGCCCTTGGTTTATGGACATTTCATGCTTGGAGCTGTAAGGAACAAAAATGTCTATAACACCGGGAAAACCCCAAATCTGGGGAAAAACTCAACCATAATGAAATTTCATTATCCTTGGCCAAAACCCTGGCTAATCCGACCAAATGAGCCTTCACCGCTCACCTCCAGGTCTTTCATTACAATGAAGTCCTTCTAGTCTTTTATAAGCTCCATTACATATAATAGCATTGGCAGAACACTATGAGTGCACACTACCATGTGCCCCAAAACCATCACTGTTTAACCTAGTCAACTTTGACTCTATCCTGAGTCAAGTTTACCTAAAAATTCCCCCCTTAAACTTGACTTGGGGTTCCTTGACTAACTCCAGCCAATCTTGCTAAGTGAGACAATCCCGCTCACTCTAGCTCTTACCCCCCTCAAAGTTTTTACCCGGATCACCTAGGTCTAACCCAGAATTTACCGGTGATTACCTAGGGGTACACATGCCTTACCAGGTCTTACAGTAGTATGCCCATTTACATGCAATAATTTTGACTTCATTAATTTTTTTTGTTTATTGTTGCTGCTATTCTGACCCATCTTCTCTCAATTGCGGGCATCCTTGTTTTGTTTCTTTGCTACCTTCTTGCCAAGTTTAAATCCAATTGATCAGATCTGAAGCCCAATGGCCTGTCTTAGTCCTTCAACGCAGGCCCTGACCACATCATTGATGCATATTGATACCAAATCTAAATTCAATTATCTCTTTAACCATTTTCAATGATGATCTCATGAGAAATAACAAAAAAATTTTGTGCTGATCCTTTTATCCATTGGGCTAAAATAAATCCTTCACTAAAGGCGTACATTCGAAGCCCAAACTCTCAACCATGGCTCTGATACGAGTTGTTAAAAAATTTACTCCATAACATAAATAATTACCGAGAATTATGAGAGGAATAAATATAAAACCAGCAACAACCATAAACACAAATGTTTATCCGGGAAAACCCCAAATCCGGGGAAAAACTCAACCATAATGAAATTTCATTATCCTTGGCCAAAACCCTGGCCAATCCGACCAAATGAGCCTTCACCACTCACCTCCAGGTCTTGTGTTACAATGAAGTCCTTCTAGTCTTTTATAAGCTCCATTACATATAATAGCACTGGCAGAACACTATGAGTGCACAATACCATGTGCCCTAAAACCATCACTATTTAACCTAGTCAACTTTGACTCTATCCTGAGTCAAGTTTACCTAAAATCTGTATGGTCTAGTTTTGACCAGTTCTGAGTAGTTTTTTAGGGAGAACTTCTTGGAAATGATGTAACCAATTGACCTTCATCATTTAGGGTATGAAACAACACTTTTAGGGGTTTGAGATCCCTTGGTTTATGGACATATGTGATTGGAGTTGCAGTGCCCAAATATTTCTATAACACACCTCCATCTCTTGCTCATCGTTGTCATGATCATCATCTATTGAAGCATTCTTGTAGTTTCCTTCGTTCTACAAAAAAATATTGATCTCCTTATCGTCCCAAAACACCTGCCAATACCTTAAATTGTCCAGAACAATAGGGCGGTGTTTGACATGGATTTCAAACTTGTTGCTAGAGTTCATTGGGATCTTTAAATTTCTAACAACAGTGGTGAGTGAATCTGCAATAATATTTTGAGTCCGGGGGACATCTGTCAAAGTATAATCGGGAAACATTCACAAAATGTCTACAACTACATTTTTGTAAGCTCTCATCCACGAGTGCTTTGCTTGGTACTCTCACTTTACTTGTTTGATTACTAGATCTAAATCTCCATAAACTGAAATCCTTTTAGCATTAAGCTTCTTCAAAATTTTCAGACCTGCAATCAAGGCTTCATACTCAGCTTCATTGTTAGAGCAATCAAAAGCCAATTTGTAAGAACACACTGTAACATTACTAGGGACATTATTTGGCTGGAAAGCAAGTCTGTGAATCCAAATCCCTATGCCGACACCATCCTTACCCACAGCTCCGTCAAAATCCATGCTCCAAAGACCTGCCTCTTCTTCTAAATGTTGAAATTCAGTTTCCTTCTCTTCCTTACTTTGACTGATCTTTTCATTTTTCTGTTGTTCCCTATCCTTTTGCTGCTACTGATAAGTGGACTGCTTAAAAGAACTTGCTATTTTCTTTCTTTCTTGGTCAAGGGCTGCTCTAAAATTTTCTGAAATCTCTGGAACATCTTCTACTTCAATTAACTAACTATCAACATCATTCAAACCACTATCTAAATATAGTACAAATGACTCTAAATCTGTATGTACAACATTAATTGGATGATTAAGTGGTTTCTCTTTGCTAGTAATCATGTATTTCATTTTCTTCTCCCTGTAAAGTTTTCTCAATTGGCCAAACACGGGAATGGTAGCATAAGAGAAATCAAGTTGTAAAGTTCCTTTTAGCTTTGCACCCCACAACCTAGACAAAAGCATACCAAACCATGGTGGAATGTCTGCAACAACCACATCCATCAGAACATTCTTGGCTGGGATTTGGTATAAAGATACCACCAAGTCTTTGATAAGACCAATACAATAGACCCTACCGGAATCAAAAGAGTACGGGTCATGATATTTTCGAGTAATGTCAAGGCCCAGTTTCTCCATAATGGCTTTTGGCATCAGATTATAGGAAGCTCCAGAGTCAAACATGGCATTGTGGAGGACATACTCGTGTAGTCTGAGGCTTATACAAAATGGAGGAACTTCACTATCCTCAGACTGACCTTCTAAGGCAGGGCCAAAAATAAGCTCATGGTGATCATCTTCTACATTGACCATATCAGATAAAGGATCTATAAGAAAATTTTTGGACACCTGGTGTTTATAGCTACTATTCTTAATCAACTCAGCCAAAGGAATTGAAACTTTTAATTTAGCAATCTCATTTTCTAAACTAAAAGCTGAAACTTTATATACTTCTTTGACTTGAAGGTCCTTCTTTTAGACTCTTTCTTTTGTTGCACCTTGCTGATTGTTCTTCTCGTTTGCAATGCTATTTGCTAATTGTCCTTTACTGGAAGTCGAATCAGCAGGCTCTTTCCCTTTCTTTTGAATTTTTGAGGAGTCATTTTTGGTTTGCACTTCCTTTCTATTTTGAATTGGAATGACTAGTACATCCCTGCTTCTCAATGAATATTGCTTCTGCTGTGCTATCAATGCATTCATATATCCTCGCTGATAATCATCCGAATCATCCTCCAAAACTGCCTCATTTGCTAGTATATAATCTTCATCCCTTTGGGTATCTGGAACCTCCAAATATTCTTCATCTTCCATTAGAAAGATGGGCAATCCATTAGCAGTGAAGAAATGATTTGCCTCAACCACTGGATCATCATATCTTCATCCTCCATTCCGTGCACATAGTTTTGCTGCAAAGGAGTTCTGACTTGTTGCTGTTGCGCTGCCTGATCTTGTGCCTTTTGCTCCCTTTATTTAATCCTGAATTGGGGCTGCTACTGCCCTCTGAAGTTTGGATTTCTGATTGGTGTTTTAGGTTTATCTGCAACCGTCAACCGGTCAAACATCTTATCAATTTTCCGGAGTAAATTATCTTCTTTAACATCTCAGGAAGATGCTTCTTATTTTATAGTCACCTTCTTTTCAAATTTCACCCTTGCTCTTTTGGCCAACATATTGGCTTCTACACTCACAGCATTCTTCTGCATATCTTCAAGTGTGGTAGGATCTCTTTCTCGTAACTGATATGCCATATTAGCATCGAAACCATCTGGAAATTTGATCAATGCTAACCCCATCAATGGTTTAATGTCAGTCGGAATAGCATTATAAACTGCATTGAACCTTACACAGTAATCTTGCACACTTTCACCCGCATTCCTTTTGATATTTTCATACTCAGATAAAATTTGGAGTGGGTTCTTCTTTACCTCCCACTGGTCTAGGAATTGTCTATGCAGAACCGGTAAAGTATTGATAGAGGCAGCTGGTAAGGCTTGGAACCATTTCCGAACCTTGCCTCCAAAACTCTGTACAAATAATCTCATGGACACATTTTCTGCATCTACCTCATGAAGGTCAAAGAGGTCATTCATCCTGTCAACATTTTACTACGCTATAATACTTTGAGTGGCATCAAAAACATGTATCTTACTTTGGTAATCAACAGGTATATCATCCAGATTTTGAGGCAGAACGAGGGATGCATATCGGGCAGCCATGACTCGAGGTGGATTTGAAACTGGTGTTGGGGTAACTGGGGGATTTGAGACAACAAGGGGAGTTGATGTAACAGTGGTGATGGGTGTTTGAGGGGTAGTGATAGGCTGATGAGGGAGTGAAGGTATGAATAGAGATGAGGGATGATTTTCAGAAGTGTGGGGAAATGATGGTGAGGTAAAAGATGTTGAGGTTTTTTCAGAAAGTTCAGGGAGTCTATCAGTGGTAAGGGATGACTGAGGGGAGTTCATAAGGTCTCGGTTACTTGACAAGTTGGCTCGTTGGATTTCAAGTTCTCTGGTGAATTCTGGATCTGGCACTATGTCCAGCAGTTAACTATCAGATGTGGTTCTAAATAGAGAGAGACCAAAATACTTGTCAAAAGGGATGTCTTCAAGGAACTACCACTCAACAGGGCATGAATGAGATCTAAAAACAGGTCTAGGACTTGGTGAAATTTCTTGTCTGAGTATTCACGGAATGAGATTAGGATTTCCAAATACAGGAGGAGGATCCGGATCGGGATTGGACCTCGTGTATCTTCTTAAAGCTAGTGTGTTCAAATTCTCAAGATTTTACTATTGCCTTACAACTTTCCAATTTTCAACCTAATGAATTCTAAACTTATCATCCAAAAGTTCAGAACTTCTTAGTAGTACTGGGGTGTAATGAGATTTTCTCCCCAGTATGGTCGCCACTATGTTAGAGCCTAGATTGACTTCAGGTTGAAGGAAGGCAATCCTAGGATAACCACAAACCAAACTTAACCTGGTAGCTAGACCTACCAGGTCATGAGAGGGATCTCTCCTTATGAATTTCGGTAAAAATGACTGGATCATGAATCAAGATTTTATGCTAAGTATAGTAGCTCTAGGGTTTTGATTTGATTTTGATGGTTTTGTGTTGGATCGGATGGAGCTAGGCAATTTGGGTCTGGGAAATTAGGTCAGGATGTAGGGTGTTCTATGGGGTAATGTAGATATAGGCTTTGGCACTTGAAATCTAGTGAAGTGGGATGTTTAAGACTGGTGAGGAGCTGAGGAGGGCATGTGAATATCATGTATCCTTATCAAATAGCAGAAAACATAAGATATTGAATGGTTTCCCAAGGTAGAGCACTGTAAACAATGAATTCTACCTATCCATCTTGATATCATTCAGTTAGAGGCAATTAAATAGATTGTGGCATACATAAAACATGTGAAAAACTGATAACAGAAGAAGGAACTATGAAAAAGTACCATACCACAAGTATCCCATAAAAATAGTTACAACTCCTTTTAAATTCCTTGCCAAACTACTTACAATGATGTACAATATTGTTCAGAGCATCCAAGTGAATCCAACCCTTGCAAATGAGAAAGAAAATACATAATATAGACATCAAAACTACTCATCTTGATCATCAAGGGTCGAATCCATGAGAAGAGGGGATATTACAACTATTTCCAAACATGGACTAGGAATATAGACAGTCAAACTACTTGCCTCTATAAGCATGGAAACTAATTCATTAGCCTCAAAACCACCTCTAACTAATGAATCTACCTTCTAAGACTATTTACCATTACAATTTACATTCCATGTCATTAATTTCATCATTGAAATCATCCATGAGGAGAGATAAAGTGAATTTACAGTGAAAACAAGCGAAATTTTGATTTTTTGGGCAAACTGGTTAAAAGCGTAGCACCACTGGTCAAAAACGTAGTGTCACTTTCCACCTGCTTTTGGAGGCCTTCCCCTTAACCAAATTGAGCCCAAGATATCTCATTGGAAAGGTCTTCAAGTCTAGTTTCTAGAAAAATTTGAATGTTTGAAATTGGAGGTCATTTTCCCCCTCAAAACTTGAATATCCCAATACTGTTTCTGTGTGTCCAAAATGAGGTAGAGAGATCATTTTTTGGTAGTTTTTGAACCTTTTGGTGACCAATATTTTCTTCAAAACTTCTAAAATTTCCATGGTGCATGTTATCATCCTCTTGAATACAAATATGAAAACCTTTTGTCCATATGATGCTCCAAGGAAAAGCGCAGCACCTTCTGGGCCAGTTTTCTGTGTTGAAAATTTCAAAATTTGAAAAATGCAAAAAATCTCCAAAACTTGCCCAAATTTGGCATGGGACACCACCATCAGCTGCTTTTATGGGCTAGTGAGGCTTCAGCTAATATTTCCAACCTATCTTGCTCTTTCTTGCCCTCTAAGGCTCTCCTCAACCTAGCTTTTAGCTTCCTAATCCTCATATTGCAGATTTTGTTGCGGGTCATGTAATGGTAGGCCATGTGTTGGAGCATCTTCTTATCCCTGTTGGCCTTCTCAATCAGCCCTTCAAGATGTATGTTGACCCTCTCAAGCCATGTTTCCCTATCATTCTCAATCTCTTGCTCAATAGGAGTAAACTTGACATGAGCCTCTTTAGCCATTTGCCTGTTTGCTTTGATCATTTGCAGCTCCATGAGGACTTGCTTGTCACTCAATTGTTTGTTTTCCTGCTCTAAATATTTGATGATAAACTTGGCTCTCTCTAAGTTGTCTGCCAAGGATTGTATTTCAGCTTCTCTTTCTTGAATGATGAGGTCTTTGATGGTGTTTTCATCCTGAGCCTCCAAGTCAATAATGCCACTTCCATGATGAGTGAAGTGCTGTTGTGGCTCCTCATGCTCAATAAGGTCAAAATATCTTTCCTGCTCATCACCAAGATCTTCCTCTTGCATCTTTTCCTTGCCTTTGCTCAACTGCTCAACCTGTACCTGTTTTGTTGATGTAGAAGGCAAAGCCCCTTCCACACCTTGTGGAGCAAACATTTGCCTGTGGACTGATGACGAAGGCAAGGCCCCTTCCACAGCTTGTGGAGCAAACACTTGCCTAGCAGCTGCAAAAAGTC
Source organism: Pinus tabuliformis (assembly GCA_031772625.1). Classification (NCBI taxonomy): domain Eukaryota; kingdom Viridiplantae; phylum Streptophyta; class Pinopsida; order Pinales; family Pinaceae; genus Pinus; species Pinus tabuliformis. The sequence goes on along the minus strand of CM062819.1, from coordinate 170,752,883 downwards.
TCCTTGTGCCTCTCTGATATGTTAAATACACTGGCACCTTAGCATTTTTTCTTTCCTTGGCCTCTTCCCTTGTTTCTCCATGGCTAAAAGGCCCACCTTCTTCTTTATGCACTGGTGAAGGGATCTGTGGACCTTTGAACATCTCATGAGCAATGAAAGTCTCCCATGGAATGTTAAGAAGGCTAAGCTGGTGTAGAACAATGATTTTAATCAAAGAGTAATGATAAATGTTGTTCAACTATTGTGGGTATGATTTCCTCTGTATAATATGTGCCATTTTCTCAATGTTTCTAAACATGAAGTAAGGGAGATTCAACATATTTACTCTAGCGAAATGCATGAGGAGTCTAATATGATAGGCATACAATGGGGAGAACCTACCTTCACAAGTGAAATAATTGATAATAATCCTCATCAAAGGAACATACCTTTTTCCAAAAACTTAAAGCGGAATAACCTCTTCACTTGATTTCTGTATTTAGCCTTGATATATGGCTCGTAGTAATCCTTATCAAGATCATGACCCTTGTACCATTTTTCACCCACATTAGGAATTCTAGTGGCCTCTGAAATGATAGTTGATGATATTGTGAAGGTTACTCCGTCAAGTGTCACCTCATTGTTATGCAAATGAGTCACAAAACGCCTGGCCAACTCATGGTAAAATTGAACTCTCTCCACTATCTCACAAAATTCAAAACATGCTTGATTCCTGAAACAATAAACTGCAAGTGGGCAAGCTTGTAATTCCCTCAAACTAGTGGGCTCCTCTCTGATGATTTCTCCTCCTTTATGGGGCTTCCTCTGTTGTCTATGTCTCTCCATGGAGCTGTCATTAAGTGTCTCTTCTTCATACTCATAATCACTGTCTCTTTCCATTATTTTCCTTTGGATTTGAACAATATGGTTATATATGGATAGTTGTGAATAATTGATGTGGAGGAATGGAATGGGCAGAGTGTATGGATGAGGGTGTTTGGGAAAATTTGTGTGGGAATAGGGTTTAGAGAGAATATATTTGGGAGTGGGGTTTAGGGAGAGTGTGAGTGGAGTTTAGAGAAAAATAAAAGATGGATAGAGTAAGAAAACAATAGTAGAGTGAGGATTTCAATTCATGAGACAGTTTGTAGGAAAACTAGGGTTTTGCTCTAGAAACTAGGGTTTAGATTTTGGGAGTGAAAAATCACAAAAACTTGATGTAAAAGCCCTAAACCACAAGAGATTTCGATGTACTTGCAAAAGAGGCAAACTTGGAAAATATGAGGTGAAATTGGCGTTTTGAGGTGATTTGGGGCTCTGCTGGGCAAAGCGCAGCGCCACCTATAGGAGCATAGTGCCGGCCTGAAAATGCAACGCCTGTGTATTTTTACATTGTGAAAATTGGCTAGAAGCGCAGCGCCTGGCTGAAAGCACAACGCCACCTCTTAGAAGCGCAACATCGCTCCAAAACTCCAAAACGCAACACTTTTGCTCTGTTTACTCAATAACACTTGAAAATTGACCTTTGCTCTCTTCTTGACTCTTTAATCTTCAATAATGACACAATGGGATGAAAAATAGGAAGATGGGTTTATATAGTTTCACCTTTTGATTTTTTTGTTTGTGAAAACCCACTTTTATAATGTCTATTTGTCTTTTACGATGCTTTGTTTTTCATGCTTGTTTATTTTGCTTGGCAAGTGAACTGATGCTCAAAATCACTTGATTTTTGCAATGGCAGATGCTTGGCAACATCACAAGCTTAGGAGGAGCTTGGGAACAAATATTACATATAGAAACAATAAAATTACATCACGAAGAAAGATAAAAACAATAATACTATGTTTTCACCTCAAAACAAGTTTTGAGGTGAGAACTACATTAAGCTTTCAAAATAACAAATTTTGACTTTACCCATCATTATTGGCCTTCTCATGTGCTTGCTGACCATTATTAACACATAATCACTGAATTTGACCATGGAGGAAACCCTAAGACCTAATGAGACCAAACCCTAGTATTTGATGACATGGACTGCAAAATGAACATGAATCATGACTGAAAAGTATGAAAGAAGATCAGCAAGTACATATCATGAGGGAAAAACTGAAGTAAACCCTACCATCAATGGATCCATGACCTAATGGAATGAAACCTCATCAGAATGAGACTCCTACTATGAAATGTAAAAGAGCATATTTTGATCACTGATGGTAGTGTGAAGACACTGACACTAACACACTCTAACTGAATTCGCTCAATCAGTACCTGTCAACAGAAATAGAAGACGAAAACGATCAAAGTATACAATCTATCTGCTTTAAATAAATGGAATCAACAACATTGAAACATATATGCATCATAGATATGAACAAGAATATGGGAAAAGGAACAAACAACTTTATTGATTGTAGAAGGAGGAGTTACACCTAATGCAGTTCGATCTCGTGTCACTCATCCAGCTTAGTCCAAACCCTCATCACACCAATAGCACATCAATCCAACAGCATAACATTACTTGACAATGAACTCAAGTCTCAAACCAATAGTATTTCTCTACAATCTTCAAATTCCAACCCCCTGATCACTATGATGAGTGGTCAATTTATAGGGAAATGCAGGTGGTTATGTCATAAATTGGCCATTGAATGGTTTTCCAAAATTGGAGTGAGTTTCCATGGAGAAAGTGATGAGAGGATAGAGGGATAATTGATCCATAGCCTATCCAAAATTGACCTCATAAGATGATATAAGAGCTGGGTATCCTTTTAGAATGCTCTAGAATCAAGGAATATTCCCAAACTCCTATGCTAATTTCGCTCATTCTTGCCCAGCGTAGGTCAAAGTGGGCCTAAGTGCACTACAGTATAGGCCTGAATGGGCCTACCCGCTCTACAACGTAGTTACCCCTGACCAAGGCTATGCTGGTGTCCCAAGGAGGCATTTCAGTAGGGTTTCAAGCTAGGAAACTTTCATGGATGGAAGCATTCAATTTGATGACTTGTCTAGGGCATGTAACAACTGAATTAGCGTTTGAGGAGCCCTAATTGTATTGATTTGATCGCCAGGGGTAATGTTCCCAAATAGAACTATAACAATCGGCTGCAAGGGTTTAATGATGATATCGATCTTGAATTATTGCAGAATCTATAGAGCGAGAGAACAACTATTAAATGCAGGACCATAGTAGTCACTGAAGCCATTTTGGAAAAGGTCATAGGTATTCCTAAAGAAGGCATAAAATGGGTAGAAAAGCACATGATACTCCACGAATCTGTAGAATTATTCAAAGATCTTGGCGAGAAATTAGTCCGGAAGGGCAAAGGTCTTTATCCTGCATCTCTGAGTGAGCCATGGTGTGAACTGGCAAAGGTCATCCAGAAATACATCACATCCGATGACTGCCATGATGTGGTAAGGCCCCGACACCTTAAATTAGCATTGTTAAAAAAATATATATAGTAATTAATTTTCCATTTTTCCTGAGCTCATTATTACATGAAATTGCTAGTAGAGTGAGGAAATCCAAAAACCCACGGGTTACAATCAGTGATCATGGTTTGATCAAATTGATAATCACCAAGGAACTAACTCAGTTGCAGCTAACATGGGACAATTTTATAAGTGATAGTGTACCACCCTTGGAAGGAATCCCTAAAAATTCCCAGCTAGAGGAATAACATCAGACTATGGAGGTACAGGCCCCAAAAATGAGACAAAAAAGGAAAGCCCCTATCCTGACATCCACTCTTGGTAAACAAATATGATTTGAGAGAACCAACGACGAAGCATTAATGTAGCCATAGATGAGGTGAGATCATCCCACAGATCCCCTAATAGCCAACGAGTCGATTTTCCTCAGGATTATGAAGAAGAAGCGACTCAGGTCTTGTAAAATTTGGGAACCCTTTTTGAGGAGATATGTAAATCTAAGAACCCACAAGAACAAGTCCCTACTCCTATCCCTTCTACTTCTCCTCATAGTTCTCACCACACATAGATATTACCTTCTTTTAGAAATGACAGAGATACACAAGAATTGGAAGGACAATTTTTTTCTGCAGCTGAAACCCAGGAGCCAAAAGCTAATTTAGGAAACACAGTCTTACTTGAATGAGACCCTAAAATTTTTGAAACTTCTACTATTTTTGAAAATATTTTCGTTCATCCTTCTTCCCCAATGAAGAAATCCATTGTAAGAACAAAGAAGAGAGACAATCATAAGCTAGAACTGATGCATAAGTAAAATAAGAAATTGAAAAGAAAAATCAAGCAACTTAGGAAATGGCTGAAAGACTATAAGAGAGATTATAAGAGGAAAGTGCAGTCGAAATCAATAGGAACCTAGAGCGAGAATTTTCTTAATTCCACTAGAATAGAAATGGAAAACATTAGCACTCATCCAACGTGGACTCAAATAAAGGATGTTTGTACTAGTTTTGTAGAAACCCAAACAATTTTTTGTTCTTCTGTGGAATTGATAGAGGTAGCTATTTAGACAAATTTTCAAACAAACCTTTGTGTTCCTATGTCAACAATGGAAACCACCATTCAAACATATTCGGTAGTAACTTGCAGCAAGACTACTTAGACTAATGTCATACCTCCTTATACACTTTTGGTAGTAGAGGCTAATATTCAGAATTTGCAAACATAATTAGCAGAGTCACAACAAGTTCTACAATAGAATAAAAAATAAGTTGCTCTTTTGAAGAAATACCAGGAGTTACTGAAAAAATTTAATGACTTGACTATGATAAAGGATGAGACCTGTTATCACCCCAAGAAACTCTCCTAGGTTGTATATCAGAGATGCTCGAGAACATTACAAACTCAACAAAAATGGTGGAAAATGGTGGATGAATGAAGAAATGATGCATATTCAAGTCAGATAACCACTTCTACTATGCTTAACCCTAGACATGGGTGAACACCCCCAGACTACAAGGCTTTAGACCACCAATTACTCACAGTTTGAGGATTAAGTGGAAATGGAGAATAATGATCACAACAACAGATGCGCAGGACCCTATGATGGCCAGCTGCAACCAGTAAGGAGGTCTGCAAATCTATTTCCTAATGCACAGACAGGATGAAAGCTCTCTGGCATTAAACAACAGAAACCTACATACACATTCAATAATACTAACTAGATTCTAACACAGAGGTGGGATGACAGCCCCTCTAATGCTCAACATCAAGAGCACATGAACAATGCATAACAGGCATAGCCTGGAACAAAGAAGAAGTGGAAAGTGAGAAATTAACAACAAAAGAAGCTTGCATTAGCTGAAAATGAAGACCAGATGCTGCAGGTATCACAGTAGTTACAATCTCCAGAAGTTGAACTTTACATCCAAATAACATTCATCCACCCCATTACATCTTGTTTGTGGGTATATATAGAGTTTGATTACAAAAAATCTCTGCTAACCTATGCGTGGAGGGGTCATAACTGACCACCAACCACATTTACAATCAGATATGGTCTTTGACATAATTTGATTGTTTTTTTTATGAACAAAATGACTTTTCTGGTACTCTGATGTCCTTCTTGCACAGGCGGAGTACTGTATGGAACAAAAACTCCATAACTGGTAAATGAATTCAACTGCTCGAGGTAGTACTCTCCTTCCTTGGCCGTGCTGCTCTTTGAATGTGGTAGCTGAGGATTTAATGTGCAGATTATTGAATCATGGGCTCCTTCCTCCTTCGAGTGTACAGGACTGCCAAAAACACGAAAATTGCGTTGAAAACGAACAAGGAGCTGAGAATGAATGCTAGCCGTTGGATGGCTCAGCCGGATGGCCGATATCTGATGGCGGGAGGTGATGAGAAGACGCAGAGGCGCAATTTATTATAAGCCATCGGATCTGATATATTGGACGGCGGAGATCGGGTTACGTGGGCTATTAGAAGGTAAATGTGCGGGAAGAACATAGGTCGTTGGATCTTGGGCAGGGATGATTGGACGGCTATCGGAAGCGGGAGCTGCGCGACGGTTAACAAGCAGGAGGACGTACGAGAGAGGGCGGTAAGCGGTTTCCCCACACTACTCACAGGAGGCAGGCAGTTTTTGGACGCGGGGCGCAATCCAACAGATTTGTGACGCGTGGCTAGCGAGACTCGCAGGAAACCGCTTTCCCTGCTAACTAACATGCGTGCAGGTTCGCAGGGAGGGAGCAGCGTATACCATCGGATCTTCGCGGGATGATCAGACGGTCGACGGGTTACAACACGTGCTTTTAATGGATATGACGGGTGAAAAGACGTGAAAAAGGCTAGCGAAAGGGTTAGAACGGGTTATCGGGGTTTAGACGGATTATCGGGGTTTTATAGAGTTATAAACAAAAAATCCCCGGGAGCTAAGTAAACAAGGCTTTTATGCCAAATGTGGGTGTAAAACAGGGTAGCGGGAGTTATAAGGAGAAAAGGGAAAATGAAGGAGGAAGCGTGAAAAAACTGCTGCCAGCCTTATGCAACCAAAACCAATACTGCGCAACCTAATTTATCCCTCAAATATTGAAGAACATAACAAATCTAACACTGGCTCCTTTTTGTGATGAGATCCTCCCTGTGAGGTCTCAAGAACCTGCAGATCAATGCCTTTCTGATGAAAAGAAATTAGCCAAAATTCCTAGTGTTCCATTGGGCATGGAGTCCACTGCACCTATACTAAAACTGATACAGACACAATATTTACAACTTTTAAGGCCAAAAGACGTTAAACAACATAATTTTTCAGAAAATGCCCATTAACTAGGTCATAAAAAACTATCTCTCCTCCCATACTTTTCAGTATGAAGGTGTTGTTCCCTTGAATCTATGAAATGATGAATGGCCCTATCCTGAAAACATCAAATTTCCCATGGTTGCCTTTCTTTTCCTTCAATGCATCCCACTTCAAAACCAAGTCTCCAACCTGAAAATTATCTGTCTTTGTCTTCCTGTCAAAAGCATCCTTGATCTTTTTCTGATGTGCTGCAGCCTTTTCAATCAGTTGTTCTCTAATCTGATGTACCTCTGCTAAATCAGTGATCCTTTTTTCCATTTCCTCTTCTTCATTCTTCTCTTCTTGAAGGAATTTAGACACAGGGAGAGTTAGCTGAATTGGGAATACATCCTCAGTGCCATATACCAGCTTGAAAGGAGAATTCCCTGTGGATTTCTTAATAGTTACTCTGTCAACCCACAGTGCATACTTGAGCTTGGAATCCAAATTCTTTTTATTATCTTCCAGCAACTTCTTAATTATCCTTATCAGGCTTTTATTTGAAGATTCTGCTAGACCATTTCCTTGAGGATAATAAGAGGTGGAATGAACCAGTTTAATACCCATTGAATCACACATTTCCACCAATTCTTTTGCCCTGAAGGCTGCTGCATTATTTGTGACTAGTTTATGTGGACAACCAAATCTGCTGAAGATATTTTCTATTAAAAACTTGATGACCACATTATGATCAGCCTTCCTAGTAGGGACTGCTTCAATCCACATAGTAAAATAATTAGTGGCTATTAATATCCACCTGTGCTGGCCACTGGAATGTGGATTGATTTCTCCAATAAAATCCAAGCCCCACTACTGAAAAGGTCCTTTTGCAAGTATTGGTTTCAAAGGTAGGGACTTCAATTGCTGTCTTCCTTCAAATCTTTGGCACCTATCACAAGATTTAACAAATGAAAGCACATCTGAAAATAAAGTGGGCCAATAGTACATAGCTCTGAGAATATTATGGGTTGTAGTCTTCCAATAATGGTGCCCTCCACACATGCTGGAATGCAACTGCTGCATAACTTCTATTGACTGTTCTTTGTCCAAACACCTCAAAAGCATTCCAGATGGATCCCTCCAGTAGAGCAGATTTTCATAAATATTTTGCTGCCCTGAGTTTTAAAGTTCTGGCTTGACTTGTGCTTAAGCCTGAAGGGATTTCTAGCTTCAGCAAGAAATTAATTATTGCATAATACCAATCACATGAAGCTAGATTCTCGACCAGTGTCTGATTCTTTTCTGGTTCAGCTGCTTCCCTTTCTTCTGTTTGACCAATTTCTGCAATTGTATACAGGAAATCTAGATCCAATGATCTGCAATTTTCTTCAGCTAACAACCTGGCAAGCCCCTTACCTCTGACAAGCTTGGTGGGCTTCAGTTCTATATTAAATTTTATTAGCTTTGCAATCCATTTTTCCCTTCTTCCATCAACATCAGGCTGTGTTAGGGCATCTTTTATTGCAGCAGAGGGTACATATGCAATTATCTTGGAATGTAAGATGTAAACTCTGAAAGCATTCAAATATTTAATAAGGGCATATGCATGTTTTTCAATAATACCATACCTCAGTTCAGCATCTCTCAAGTTCTTGCTGAAAAATGCCACCGGATGTTCTGAACCTTCTTCATTTGCCTGTAATAAAACTGCTGCAATGGTGTCTTCAGAGGCAAATGAGAATATATGGAACTCCTTGCTGTAATATGGACTTATTAATGTGGACTTCTTCAACATGGAGGTAACATGCTTCACCAATTCTGCAAAATTTGGAATAAACCTCCTCACAAAATTTATTTTTCCCAGAAAGGACTGGATATCTTTCTTCGATCTTGGGACAGACAAAGTCTGTATTGCTTTTACTCTTTCTGGGTCAATTTGAACACCTGCAGTAGAAACAACATGTCCTAACAGCTTGCCTTCTTCTAAAGCAAATTGTGACTTTTTAGGATTGACTGAAATTCCAAACCTCCTGCACTTCAGAAATACTTTTTTCAAATGCTGCAAATGATTTTGATGGCTGCTGGAGTATATTGTTATGTCATCAAGGTAGATAAGGACAAATTTATCCTTCTCTCCCACAAATGCTATATCCATAGCTCTCTGAAAGGTTGCTCTAGCATTCATCAATCCAAAAGGCATCTTAGCATACATAAAAGTGCCCTAAGGAGTGGTAAATGCAGTCTTCTCTTGATCGTTTAGATGCACAACAATTTGATTAAACCCTGAAAATCCATCCAAGAAAGACATTACTTTGGCTCCTGAGACCTTCTGTAGCAAATGCTCCATCTTGGCTAAAGGATAGTTGTCTTTCTTAGAGAATTTGTTCAAATTTATGAAATCAACACACAGTCTGATTTCACCACTTTTCTTCCTCACTACTACCAAATTTGCTACCCATTTGGAATATCTAAGAGGAACTATAATCTTGGCAGCCAACAATTTTTTAATTTCTTTTTCAATTAAAGGAAGAAGCATCTGATTTATTGGTCTCAGCTTCTGTTTGAAAGGAATGGTGTCTTTCTCCAGAGGGATTTTATGCTGGATGACGTTCTTATCATACGTTTTCAGATCACTATACTCCCAGGCAAACACATCAGCAAATTGCCTCATTAAATTGCAGTATTCAACACTTTGATCAGCTAACAAATGAGTGGACAAATTTACATATCTAGGCTGACCTGGACTTCCTATATCATGCTTACAGATTGTAGATTGCTCTTCTTTTTGGGCAGCTTGATAAGGCACGTCATTTTGATCAAACAATCTTTCTAAAGGAATTGAACCCTTTGGAATATGATTACTAGGAAGCTGGACAATGTTATTTTTGCCAATTTTATTTTTAAGCTAGGCTTTGGGGTTTTCTAACAAGGCATCATTCTCTTGGTCAATTTGCATTTCAGAAAACTCATTAATGACTTGAAGAAACCTATTTCTCTCATCATCATCATCAAAAACTTTCCAATGCTGGACATTATCAGGCAATGATGGCCTGTACTTCATTTGGACTTCATAAACTAGTCTGGGAGGCATGGGAGATATAAATAGACTAGCAGACACAGCAAGGGAATCGACAAGCTGATTTTGGGCTCTAGGAATATATGAAATAATTATCAAAGAAATCTTTGAGTCTCCATACCTCATCTCTGTACGCTTTCAGCCTTGGGTGCTTTGCCTGAAATGTTTTATTTACTTGCTGAATGATCAGATCAGCATCTCCAAACACCTTTATGTTCCTAATTCCTTTGTCTTTTGCTGCATTAAGGCCCAATAGCAGAGCCTCATATTATGCTATATTATTTGTGACTTGAAAAGCCAGCTTAAAAGACAGTTGTGTGCTTTCTTGTTTTGGAGATATCAGTACCACCCCTGCTCTTGCAGTCTCCCTGGAACATGTTCCATCAAATAACATCTCCCAAACCTGACTTCCTTGCTCTTGCTCGGCCTGAACTGTTGGTTTCTTGAGCTGCATTGAGGCCTTCTGAGATTCTTCTATTTGGAGAATGCATGCTCCAAAGTCAGTGTCCACTGCATAAATAGGATGATTAGTAGGATTTTTCTCATCACTGATTATGTATGCCAACTGTGCTTCTCTGTATAATCTCCTGCTTTCCCCTCCAAAAACTGGGACAATGGCCTAAGATAGGTCATTCTGTAATGTCCCACTTAGTCTCTTAATCCACCCTCTGGACAACAACATGCCAAGCTTGGGAGGGACATCTGCTACCACAATATCCATCATCATACTCTTCATGGGCAGCTGAGTTAGGGTAATGGCCAGATCTTTAATCAATCCCAGAAATTTCACTTTCCTTGAATCAAAAGAGAATAAATCATGATATGGTCTAGTGATCAAGGCCCAACTCTTCCGTGACTGCTTTAGGCATCCAATTGTGACTGGACCCCGTGTCTAGTAGGCAATTGTGGAGGATTTTGTCATGAATGGTCAAAGAGACATAAAAATATGGGGAATTATTATCAGCAGGTTCAATCATGGGACTAAGCACAACAACAGGCTTATCATCTTGCAAATTGATAGAGTCAGTGGAGGTTTATGTTGTTTCCAGCTCAAGAGTTTCAAGGATAGGCTTTATAAACATTTCACTCTTGACCAAATCCATCAAAGGCACAAATATTTTCATCTTCTGGACTTTTGACTCAAAGCTAAAAGAAGAAGATAACTTATCAGGACCTTTTACCTCTTGAATTGGAGCTTCAAGGATGACTGGATCAACTGCGGGTCCTCTCTGTCTGATATTTTGTGACTTTGTTTGGACATCAGCTCTTTGGGCAGGATTCTCTTTGACATTTTTTGCATTTGACCTTAGATTATATCTTTGCTGCTCCTGAGTCTTCAGAGCAGATCCTCTGTGCCACTCATGACTGTCTTGTTCCTGCAGCAATGATTCTTCATAAGCAACCAAAGTCAAGAATGCAGCATTGCCTTTATCTTCCATGCAGTGAATTTCATCCTCATCTTCAAATTGTTCCTCCTCCATGACTACATTTTGGAAAGGAGATTTAACTTTCTGTTCTTCTTTTGATTCTTCACCCCTCTGCATTATTTGCAACTACTCATTTGCTCTTCTGAATGGATTTGAATTTTTTGGAGCAAATGTGTTATGCTGCCTTGTTTTTCCTGAATTTTGCTCAACCTTTAGCTTAGAAATTTCAGCAGCCAATGACTCTATCATCTTAGTCATTTTATCTAATTTAGGCTCTGAATATGATGTAGAAGAAGTAGAAGCCTAACCTCCCTGCCTCCTTCTGTCAGCTTGACTTTTTAGCTTTTCTGCAGCCATAATATTAGATTCCACCTCCAGTGTTGCATCTTGCATATCAGCTAGAGTGGCACATCTTCTTTCTCTCAATAACAAGTAGAAATTAGCGTCAAAAGCATTGGCATAAGTGAGTTTGGCAGAGGTGGGGGTAGGCTTTACCTCAGCTGGTATCTTACTATACATACGGTTGAATCTTTTGTTAAAATCAGGCAATGGTTCCCCATTTTCCCTCTTTAGGTTACCAAACTCAGTATGGTAATATAGCAAATCTTTTTTATCTCCCTAGTGCTTCAAAAATGCTTCATCTAATGATTCAATATCTGTTATAGATCTCAGAGGTAATTCTCTGAACCACTTCCTGGCCTCTCCATCAAGGCTCTGGACAAAAACGCTCATCCACACATCATTTTCACTTATATCTAAATTATCAGCATAATTATAAAAAGCTTCTAGGTGTTCTTCTGCTGTTACTCCATCTGTGCCAGTGAACTTAGGCATATACTTTTGATATTCTCCCACAGGCATGGGATTTAAAGGAACAGGAAAGACCAAAGGTCCATATCTAGCAACAACAATTCTTTCTATCTTCGTGGGTGCTTGCTGGCCTACCATGATTGGGATATGTGGAAGAATATTGGCAGATTGAATGGTAGGAAGTAATGTGATGGATGGCAGAGATAAAGGGATGGTATGGATTGTATGGGAAGCTTTCTTTGGACTGAGATTCAAAGGGGAACTAACTGCACAAGGGGATGAATTAATCTCTGAAGGAATTTCCTTATTAATAGCGTTGGGCTCTAAATCTTCAAATTGTATATCTTCAGATATAACTTTATCTTTAAGAGATGAATGAGATTTCTTAGGTTTACCTGATCCTGATGCCCCTTTTTGTGATGATTTCTTCGATTTGACAGTCCTCTCCGGGTCAGACACTGGTTCAGCTGGTGATTTCTGAGGATTTCTTCGAGTATGTATCACAAACTGAGCGAAAACTTCAATGTGGAGTTGCCAAAGGTTGGTCTTCCTCCAATGGAGTTGCCAGATAGATGATTACAACCAAATTATGTGCCCAAACCTTGTCTATCATCAAAATATGGAACTGTGTTGTTCTCCCAGGGAAGCCGAGCTTCAATTCTCCTCTCCCTGGCAACGACGCCAATTAATGTTATCACCCCAAGAAACTCTCCTAGGTTGTATATCAGAGATGCTCGGGAACATTACAAACTCAACAAAAATGCTGGAAAATGGTGGATGAATGAAGAAATGATGCATATTCAAGCCAGATAACCACTTCTACTATGCTTAACTCCAGACATGGGTGAACACCCCCAGACTACAAGGCTTTAGACCACCAATTACTCACAGTTTGAGGATTAAGTGGAAATGGAGAATACTGATCACACCAGCAGATGCGCAGGACCCTGTGATGGCTAGCTGCAACCAGTAAAGAGGTTTGCAAATCTATTTCCTAATGCACAGACAGGATGACAGCTCTCTGGCATTAAACAATAGAAACCTGCATACACATTCAATAATACTAACTAGATCCTAACACAGAGGTGGGATGATAGCCCCTCTAATGCTAAACATCAAGAGCACATGAACAATGCATAACATGCATAGCCTGGAACAAGGAAGAAGTGGAAAGTGAGCAATTAACAACAAAAGAAGCTTGCATTAGCTGAAAATGAAGACCAGATGCTGCAGGTATCACAGTAGTTACAGTCTCCAGAAGTTGAACTTTACATCCAAATAACATTCATCCACCCAACTATATCTTGTTTGTGGGTATATATAGAGTTTGATTACAAAAAATCTCTGCTAACCTATGCGTGGAGGGGTCATAACTGACCACCAACCGCATTTACAATCAGATATGGTCTTTGACATAATTTGATTGTTTTTTTATGAACAAAATGACCTTTCTGGTACTCTGATGTCCTTCTTGCATAGGCGGAGTACCGTATGGGACAAAAACTCCATAACTGGTAAATGAATTCAACTGCTCGAGGCAGTACTCTCCTTCCCTCGCCGTGCTGCTCTTTGAATGTGGTAGTTGAGGATTTAATGTGCAGATTATTGAATCATGGGCTCCTTCCTCCTTCGGGTGTACAAGACTGCCAAAAACATGAAAATTACGTTGAAAATGAACGAGGAGTTGAGAACAAACGCTATCCGTTGGATGGCTCAGACGGACGGCCGAGATTTGATGGCAGGAAGCGATGGGAAGACACAGAGGCACAATTTATTATAATCTGTCGGATCTAACAGATTGGACGGCAAAGATCGGGTTATGTGGGCTATCAGAAGGTAAATGCGCGGGAAGAACATAGGCCGTTGGATCTCGGGCGAGCATGATCAGACGGCTATCGGAAGCGGGAGTTGCGTGACGGTTAACAAGCAGGAGGACGTATGAGAGAGGGCGGTAAGCGGTTTCCCCACACCGTTCACAGGAGGTAGGCAGTTTTCGGGCGTGGGGCACGATCCAATAGATTTGTGACACGTGGCTAGCGAGACTCGCGGGAAACCGCTTTCCCCGCTAACTAACATGCTTGCAGGTTAACAGGGCGGGAGCAGCGTATACCATCGGATCTTCGCAGGATGATTGGACGATTGATTGGTTACATCACATGCTTTTAATGGATATGACGAGTGAAAAGAGGTGAAAAAGGCTAGCGAAAGGGTTAGAATGGGTTATCGGGGTTTAGATGGATTATCGGGGTTTTATAGAGTTATAAACAAAAAATGCCCGGGAGCTAAGTAAACAAGGCTTTTATGCCAAATGTGGGTGTAAAACAGGGTAGCGGGAGTTATAAGGAGAAAAGGGAAAATGAAGGAGGAAGCGTGAAAAAACTGCTGCCAGCCTTATGCAACCAAAACTTGTACTGCCCAACCTAATTTATCCATAAAATATCGAAGAACATAGAAAATCTAACAAGACCTATGTTCGTATCATAGTGGAACGAAAGAAAGTGGATGAAGTACAGGGAAAGCTTCAGAAAACCTTGGAGCAAATCAAAATTATTTTCTCTATTTATTCAGATGCACTAGCCCGTAGGTCGCCTGCTACAGACTATGCACCCTTTTTGCTTGAGCAATACTCGTTGTTAAAAGTTAAGGCTATTAGAGCTGGCCAATCTTTTGAGTTTAATTCTACTGCTGATTTTATTAAATGCTGCCAAAAATAGACTGCGAATGTGAAACATTTTCTATGTGAATTACATTTGCACAAATTTTTTCTAGACGATGAAAGGGATGCTAATCCCAACCCCTTCATCAAGGATGTCCAGTTTAGGCTTTCATCTCCTTCGCCAAAAACCAGCTCAAATGGGCTAATGCCTATAATATTTTCTAGAAGAGAGAAAGTGGATTGGATATTTGGGTAAGAGGTGAACCCACAAGGCCCCTGCAGATCTTTATACAACATAAAAGGTTTATGGAAAAACAAGGGGTTGTGTCTACCTTGGCCCCCATCCACAAAGATGTTATCAAGTCAGGTTTGGACTATTTTGAGGACATTAGCAGAGCAACTCTCCTGGCTGCAAAGCAAAGGTGGAAAACTTATCCCAACAGTGTCAGAAACTGAGAACCCTTTGGTTACAAAAAATTTAAGGCAACTGCAGGTAGACTTGTCATTGGATTGGATGTCATTGCAAAACCCTTGTTATTTGGTATCCACCTGATGGATATCATTATGAGTATGAGCTATCAGAATTTCATGAAGGCCAAGCCTTTGCAGTACTTAAGAATAAAAATGGATTTCGACTTTACAAGGAAGAAACATATCCTGCATATTCTTTGACTTAGTTGCATCTTAATTATCTTATTGCATGAGGACATGCAAAAAGGTAAGTTGGGGAGTATGTTGGGTCATGGAAAAGGTATTTTTTTCCTCCTCATTTACTTGATTAATAATATGGTTTTCATGAATTTGCTCTCATCTTGAACATGTTCTTAAAGAAAAGACTGTGAAAAATGAAGTTGAACAAGATACATACTTTTAGCGTTAAAAGCCTAAGTTTTCGCTTGTTTGTCTGCAGGATCACTGGATTGGACAACTATTGTTCCTTTGGATAAGAAAACAGTGCCAAGAAATGAATATTATTCAGCCAAGTAAGGAAAAACGTGGAATTGACGTGGATGAAAAGGGATTTTAACTTTTAATCATTATTAATTAAGAGCATGACTATGAATGCAAGTGCAACCTTAAAGGTTGCAGTGATTTTGTAATTTATTTTTGATAGTCAATGAAGAACTTGGGTTTTCACATTAAATATGTGCATTGAGTTTCTATAGCAGTTTCTTCTAGAGGCTTTGGGCCCAGTTGTTGGAAGATCTACTGCTCATTTGTATTATGTTAATTATTCTTTTCTGTCAAGATTTATTTTCTTGTTCCTTCTACAGTTTGAGATAGATTAAGTTTTACATCTCAGTTAATGTCGTTTTATAATTCACAATGAAGTAAGTCTTGTATTTTATTGTTGTTTTCTCTTTACATATGCTTTCTGCGATTACAAAATTCATTATTTCTAGCTTTGGATGCTCCTTGTGATTAGCGTAATTTGAGCATTTCCTTAAATACGTGTGGATTGATTGTTGAGTTTGATTTATTTTTGGCATTTATAATGTTAGATTGAGATCCTTGTCTAAAAATAGTTTGCAATTGATTTATCTTTCCAATTTTGAACCATATAACAATTTTTGTTTTTCATTTCAATTTCTAGAGTTAATGAGTTGTTGAGTAGTTGTTTATTTCTGCAATGATCAGTTAGGATTTAGGATTGTTAAACTCACATGGACAGCACAAAATATATGAAAGATAAATCAGTGAGTTCATTTTTTAATTAACATAAGATACACATTTATAGTACAATAGGTGACTCTTGGGATTCAGATCCCAAGGTCTCTTGGACTGCTATTGTCCATTCGAATTCCACACTAACCCTTTAGGATTAGGTGTCCAACATTCCCCCCCTTAATCCGAAGGGTTATGTATGAGTCCAAGAAGAGAGCTGTAATACAAAATGTGCAAAAAATGCATGGCAGCACTAGGCTAAATGTGCTCTATGAAATGTTGGTAAAAAAGGGCGGTGGTTTAAGGATGACCACCAACACTGGAACGCTTAGTGCAGCTCCCGGAACTCTTCCAAAACTGGCAAGAAACTGAAGTTTTCTGCTAGAGGAAGTGATCCTATTGTTTTAAAGAGAGAAACCTTCAACCATAAAAGGGAGGTCTCACCCCGCATAAAAGGTAAAACTTCAACCTGAAAAGGGAAGTCTCAACCTGTGATGGTTTAAGGATAACCAACAACTCTGGAATGCTTAATGCAATTCCTGAACTCTTCCAAAACTGGCAAGAAGCTGGTGTCTTCTGCTAGAGGAAGTGTTCTCAATCTGTGATGGTTTAAGGATGACCAACAACTCTATAATTCCTGGAACTCTTCCAAAACTGGCAAGAAGCTGGAGTCTTCTGCTAGAGGAAGTGTCCCAGATTGCCAACTGAAGGCATGTTCAGGCATCTTTGTCTCTGGCTACAACTCTGAAACTGGTGTGGCAGGTTGTGGCTCAGGCTCGCTTGATGTGACTTTGAAGCTTGTAGATGACCATCATTTCCCCCCCTGTCAGATACAAGGTGAGATGATGGAGAAAACTCAACTGCAAGACTGTTTAATACTCTGGAACAAGTTCTGACATGTGTTTGGAATATCTTCTTGGTTGTTGATGCCCATTGCCAAGAAGCGATCCATCCAAGATGAATCTTTGTTCTTGCAGGACGTTTGTTTTTGAAGCATCTGTGTGAAGAATGGCTGGTTTTATGACAGTGCTCACATGGATGAAGATCAAAACAGTGATCTTTCAGATGGCCAACTCGGTCACAGTGTTGGCATTTCACGATTTGTTGTTTTTGTTGTTGTTGTTGCTGTGGAAGAGGGGCAGAATCTGGAATAGCTGGAGGTGAACTGTCATGAGGAACAAGTGAACTGTCATAAATGAATCCAGCACTCTGAAACTGAATGGGCTTGGCATAGTCTGGAATATGAAAGGACAAGTCCTTGTCATATCCAAGACCAGTTCTGTGCTTGTTGTGGACAAGCTGTTCCCAAGGTCTGATGATGGGCTTGGGAAGTGCAGACTGAGTTTCTGCATCTGCATGTACGACTGCTGCTTTATTTGAATGAACTGTACCATTATTAACATGCTGCTGATGGGTGGTTGTCTCAATGTTCTGAACAAAAACAGGTTCAGAATGGTGTCTATTTTGATGTAGCTCTTCTTGCTGTAGCTGAGATTCAAGCTGTAAAAATTCGATCTTTTCTTGTGCATCATGCAGGCAGGTCTGAATGTCACAAAGAGTGTCTTTGCTAACATTTACCTTCCCACCAATAGTGGAGTGTATTAGTGTATTCAGTAACTCTAATACATCATCAAATCTAGCCATTGTCTCAACAAAGAAATGAATACTCAGCAAGTCTAGACAAACCCCAGCTATTGAAGATTTCAAAAATCAGTTTGAAAAATACATTGCCCAATACCAGATTTGTGTCCAGCAAGAATGAGAGGCTCAAAGTCCTTCCCACACAGATACAACAGATATGTTTCACCCTTAAAATGCTCAGGTATACCAGTATGGATGCACAACTAAATGACTTCTTCCTTCTAAATACTACTTTATGGGCCTCCAGGAACAGGAAAAACACTCATGGCTCGTGCATGTGCTGCACAAACAAATGCAACATTTTTAAAACTTGCTGGTCCACAATTAGTCTAGATGTTCATCGGAGATGGTGCCAAACTCGTTCGCGATGCTTTTCAACTTGCAAAGGAGAAAGCCCCATGTATTATCTTTATAGACGAGGTTGATGCAATTGGAACAAAGCGTTTTGACAACGAAGTAAGTGGAGATAGAGAAGTGCAACGCACGATGCTTGAGTTACTGAATCAGCTTGATGGATTTAGCAGTGATGAACGTATAAAGGTCATAGCAGCAACAAATCGTGCAGATATTTTAGATCCAGCTTTAATGCGTTCAGGCCGTCTAGACAGGAAGATAGAATTCCCTCACCCAACAGAGGATGCACGGGCACGGATTTTACAGATTCATTCAAGAAAAATGATTGTTCATCCAGATGTCAACTTTGAAGAGCTTGCACGTTCCACTGATGATTTTAATGGTGCACAGTTAAAAGCTGTTTGTGTAGAAGCTGGTATGCTTGCTCTGCGTCGAGATGCAACTGAGGTTACCCATGAAGATTTCAATGAAGGAATAATTCAAGTTCAAGCCAAGAAGAAGTCCAGCTTGAATTACTACGCATGTAATTTCTCACCTATCCAACAAGAAGAGGAATCGAGATTGTCTTGGTCGGTTTGGTTCAGCAATTGAACGGCCAGAAATCTTATGCCCCCGGATCTTTCCCTCTCTGCTCTTATTTGAGATTTTTTTTTTTTTTTTTTTCTGTTTTATGCTCTCAGTCACAGGCGTTGATTTCACAAACATACCATGCGTGGGATTCAAAACCGAAATACGGCGGAAGAAGCGGACCAGACGTTATTATGGCAGTAAAGCTGTTACACAGGAGGAGGAAGGCCGAGGGACCGAGGTAACGTATATACCTTCAACGGATCTGCACATATTTCCAAGTTGGTGTAAGGCGGCAGGTTTTAAAACGCATATGGCAGAGGCAGCAAACGTTCCCTTCTCTCCATCAAATGCGCTCGTCGTTGTATTCTTCGCTGTCTTATTCTGGGCTGTCACACTTGGCAGTTACACAAAATATAGGATTTCGTTTCGTTTGTTACCTTTTTTTTTTTTTTTTAGAGAGAATTCCTTTTTCATCTCCATAAACTTTTTTTTTGATTCAAAAATTTTACTGATAAGTACACTATAGTTTCTTTTCACCGATTACTTCTCTGCCAATATATCTAGTTTTAAAAACACGCTTGATTGCTACTTGAAATCCACAACGAGGAATCTATCGTTGATATACCCAACGTCGATATACCCAAACTAGTCATACAGCCCTTGTTTGATGAATAATTTGCTTAAAATACGTTATACTCTACAAATACTTTAATTACTTTTTACTTTAAAAAAAAAACTTATCTTCCACGCCAGAAGACTGGTCATAAGAAATGATGGCCCGATTCCTTATGGATGCCAGTGATACACTATTAAACTCACTCCTTCAGAGATCTTCGAACATGAATCATCATGCTTCAACGGCGGCCGCAGATCCAAGTAAAAAAATAATATTTTCATAGGATACAACAACTAATGCGACAACTTTTGGTGGTGGCAGCGGCTCTGATTCGCTAACAGTCGTGGCAGCTCGTAGGATATAGCAGCGATTCGGACAGCTTTCAGTGGTGGTGGCTGCGGTGGTATGTCGATTCAACAGAGGCATTCTTCTGCCTTCCGCTCTGGACCAAGTAATCATTCACCAAATTAATCCTTCAGAGGACAGAGGTATTGAGGACAGTGCTCAAGTCAGAATGACAAAGGCCAGTGCACAAAACTACACAGGCCACACATCATGGCTCTGATACCATGTTAAACTCACATGGACAGCACAAAATATATGAAAGATAAATCAGTGAGTTCATTTTTTAATTAACATAAGATACACATTTATAGTGCAATAGGTGACTCTTGGGATTCAGATCCCAAGGTCTCTTGGACTGCTTTTGTCCATTCGAATTCCACACTAACCCTTTAGGATTAGGTGTCCAACAAGGATTAATTTCCTACATTTGAATCTCTGATTATTATCGCACAGATAGTGCTAACAACCTTGAAATATAAAGATGAATCTCGGGTTTACATATTAATGTAGGATTAAGATTGATTTATAAAGTCATCTTAGTGCACCAACAGTAGGATATACGGTAAAGCCAAGAGGTGGAATTTCTCTTCGTTGGGACTCGTGTTTCGGGAATGGAATGCACATAAAGCCTGGAGAGTATGTCTCGATGTATGGCCAAGTGATCTCTGGATTGGACGCGGAGACACGGTAAAGCCTAAGAGACTAGCAAGCACTAAAATTCCTCATGGTGTAGGTGAAGAACTCCAGTGGCATCCACATTGATTGGTGTTTTTTTATATGTTCTATGAGTCCCACATTCAAGCTTGGAATATGGCACAGGGGCGATTGGCTAAAGAGAGACTTGGCTCAACCAATCTATGGTTGGGTGGCACATGGCAGTCTCATCACTGGTTGGTTCATTGCATTTACTAATGAGAAATTCATTCCCTTGATTTTCATGTGCAAATGTACTGATGTATATATGGATCTTGATAGTTGATATGCTTATAGTATTTTTGTTCCTATTATGTTGGTTATATGCATATTTTATGACAATGGCTATGTATGACTTTCAACATGTTTTTACTTGTATGTGAATGGAGTATGTGTCGATGACCTAATAAATGATAAGGCAACAAATGACATGAGAAAACAATGGTTCATGGCAATTCTCAGATAAGTATGAGATCCCTACGCTTAATTTTGTTGTTTACACATGTAGGTTACATGTTGATGATATGTTTGACAAAATGTTTGTCATGGCTAGTAGGGGTCTAGTTATGGTCTTGTTCAAATTATTTCTTTTGCATCCTTGTTTCCTTGTATTCCTACCAATTTCAAGTGATCTTTCCATTCTGGGCAGTGTCCCAAGCTCTGGGCTAAAAAAGGTGGCTCAATTCCTGGAATGCTAGCAAGTAGAGCGTTAGTTTAGAGACTAACTCACCTGGGCAGTGTCTGAGGAGCATTATAACTCTCCTTAAAAGTGTCTCAGAAGCATTATAACTCACCTGGGAAGTGTCTCAGGAGCGTTACTCTACCCTAAGTTTCTCAAACAACAATAAGACCTAGGGACACGCTGTCTGAGTGGCTGACTTGTCTCCTGAAGGTTTTGTGGAAGATGTTGGATGGCTGTGTGTGATGTTTCGTTGATTCCACTTCCTTAAGGTCCCCTAGGAGGTTGAATTCGATCATAGTAGCCTCTCGTCTCATGTTTACCCCGGTTGGCAGGGTTACTTGGGTGGATGTGGGAGGAGGGTGTTACATGTGTATCGCCATAAAGTTCGTGGTAACCTTAAAACCACTTTGTATTTGCAGTGTTGGTTTGTGGTACGCTAGAAACCATGTGCAAGAGTGAAGTGGACAGGGATTCCTGTAGGCATGGTTAAGGGTGAGCCAAGAAAACCCTGGGCCTAGTTAAGTTGGGTCTATGGTGAGCCTTAGTGGCTGAATTGAGTAACTTAGTGGTCGAATCGAGGGCCTTAGCGATTGGAGTGCCTTAATGGCATAATCAAGTGCCTTAGTAACAACAGTGGAGCCCTATTTCCTAGAGAGCCTTAGTGGCATCAGTGGAGCCTTGGTGGCTGAGAGCTTTTGTTGGCATGGTTGAGGGTAATTCAATAAAACCTAGAGCATGGTTATGGGTAATTCGATAAAGCCTGTGATTATAATGATGGAGGGGGGTTTGCAGGTGCAAGTACATGTATGCAGTTATAATGGTTGACAGAACCACGTATGCGAAGGGCATCCTAGTAGATTGACAGTTGCAGCCGTTGGCACCCATGAATTTTGGTGGATAGTTGCTCCTTTATATGAATGTCGACATATTCTTTTGTTATGTTTGACCACAACTAGACTTTGCATATTGAGATCGAGACAAGTAGTCATTAAGGGGCTGACTTGGAAATTGTAATTCCTACTTGTCTCAGTTGTGATTCTTTCTATCTAGAGAAGTCTGTTCCTATTCCTATTCGTAGATTGGTGTGTGGTTGAGATATTTTCTCAACCAAGTGATTATGTGTCCAAATTAGTTTACCTATCTTTAAACAAAACTTCATATATATATATATATATGTATTTGATTAATAAATATAGTCTACATGCTCAAAATTTTACTATAAATATTCCAAAATTAATATGATGTTAAAATAGTAAGAAATAACTAAACAATAATAAATATGGCATAAAAAACTTTAATTGTGATTAATATAAAATTGGTGATATGTAATCACTATCACAAATATCAAATATGCAATTCCATAAACTCAATATCAATTTGAAACTATTACCCTAAATTTTATAAAAATAAAACAAAAAGCTATGTTATTCAAAAACAAATCTTAATACTATAAACAATATCAAAACATAAAACAATATTGTATATTGTAAAAACATAAAACAATATTGTATATTATAAAAGAATACATAAATCATTATCGATACATAAATCATTATCAGTAAAGATGTATGCCAATTCATTATTTAAACAAAATGCTCGCTAAAATCATCTTCACAAGTCTATTTGCATTTCTAATAAAAAACTCTATTCATGTTAGAACACCAACTTATCATATTTATCCACATATGCAACATATACTCATTTATTACTAATTGTAATATATATTTTTGCATCTTTGATACAAACCAATCTATTCTATCCAAATTTACCAATTTTATTAAAAATCATTGGATATGGACCTTAATTTAGTCAATTTCATGACTAATATTTTTTTGATTCGAGATAACTAATTTTGTGAAAATTGACCTTAAAAAATAGAGGACATCAACTTCCAAAAAAAAGTGGCCTATAATGCAAATTGTGTAGAAGGATCTGCGTATCAATAAATAATATATTTAATGTAAACCACAAATATAAAATATTTAGGTTTATTGTATTAAATTTATACTTTACCGTTAAAATTGGTTCCAATGAGAAGGGTTGCTTTTGTCCCCTAACCGACTATGCGCTGAGATAGGCTGTGCACCCCGTGGCGCATGCATGAATGCTTAGGACCCCACACTTTTAAGTAATGATGGTTTGCAAGTGGCATCCATTCATTGATATGCCACCCATTTATTTTATGTTTATGTGTCAACATAGCAATATGGGAAACTTTGGGCATCTATAGCCTCCTTGAAACCAACAAGAAGAGAGTGGATTTCACTGTCCCAAAAAGGGGCCAAGGAAAATGACAAACGAACTTGAGAGTGTATATCCAATTTACAAAATAGAACAAATCCGCTTTCATCCATTAACGTAGCCTAGCCTAGGTGCAATTAATCAAAAGTAAATTGTGCTTTTGTAATTCCACTATAGCTCAAGCCTAGCCTAGGTGCAATTAATCAAAAGTAAATTGTGCTTTTGTAATTCCACTATAGCTCAAGTGATAGCCATATGAACAAATAAACGTACCTTTATATATATATAAAAGATGGGTAAATAAAAATATTTTAAAATGTTATATATATATATATATTTGAGACGTTGATTTTATAGTTAGTATGATGTGAAATTCATTATACAGTTTACCCTTTATATATATATAAAAGATGGGTAAATAAAAATATTTTAAAATGTTATATATATATATATATTTGAGAGGTTGATTTTATAGTTAGTATGATGTGAAATTCATTATACAGTTTAGTATGATGTGTAATTCTGTTTGTTCGTCATGAAAATTGAAATTTTTCTTATATCTACTTAAATAAAAAAAATAACAAATAAAAATAAATAAATAAATAACTATACAAAATATTTAAGTAATGTCGATTCATAAAAGAAATTGCACGTGAAGAAATTGGATCCTTCTCCACTCTTAGCTCATGTTAGATCTATATTTAAGATGGATCTATGCTGGTTTAAACTATTTAAAGTTTGTTAAAATTGGAATTTTAGGTTTGAGTTGTGTAGTCTCCATATTCTGAGTGCTCCATTGTAAGTTTAAGTTGTATAATTAAGTGGAGTTTGAGTTGTGCAGTCTCCAAAATCAAAGTGCCTTTTTGAATTGTGTAGTCTCTATAATTAGAATGCTCCATAAATAATTTGAGTTGTATAATCTCCACAACCCTAATGCTCCATTACATATTTGAGTTGCTTAATCACCACAATCTAAGTGTCCCATTATAAATTTAGAGCATATCAATCATTCCTCCCACTATTAAAATACACCCATATATATATAATTATAATATTTTAAATATTTAATTAAATATATCTTATTTTAGAAAAAATATTTTAATAATAATAATGATAATATTTTATTACAAAACTAAATTTTTATTATATATTAAATTTTATTTATATTTATATATATAATTATAAATTTTACATTAAAAATAAATATATTTTAATGTAAAATTAAATGCTTTTTTCCAACCTATATGACGTATTTAATAAACATTTCGTTTATATTTCAATAAAAAATTCCTTAATTTTTAAAAATTTATTATCACCCTTTTGACAAAAAGCTTTCACAATAATTCAGAATTCAGGTTCCTCTTCTCCTGTCTCTCACGGGGAGGGAGGAGGACATTTGTCCTCTTTTCCTTTCCATCTTGTAAAAGTAAATTGGTTTGTAAAAGTAAAATTGTTTCTCTAGTTTACGCTTTAGATATGGATTATTGTTTTTTTTTATATATATTTTCAGGGGAAGAGCATCCCCGCTGAAGAAACAACATTTACACATATTCGCCGAAGCGAGCAGATACAACAGTAATATTCGTCGAAGTGAGCAGATATAACAGCAATATTCGCGCACATATTCGCCGAAGCCAGCGCCAAAGTGAGCAGATACAACAGCAATATTCGCTGCGCAGATACAATAAACATTGCCGATATACAAGTAAGATGAGACAGATTTGCTGCCGCGCAGCACCACATATGAGAATCGATCATGGGCGGGGTGCGTGAAAACCGACTTCCATATGATTTGTCTCTTAAAATTTATAAATTTTTTTCATGATTAGATCTACTCAAATTATACATAATATTAAAAAAACGTATAAAATAATTTTTATATAAATATTTTATAATTATCAAAATTATATTTCTATATAAGATATTTTATTTATGAAATTGATACTCTAACTATTTTATCAAAAAGGAACCTAAAGATATTTTATTTATAATTTAAATTGAATTTTTTTATTATTAATATTATATGTCATTTTCATATTTCTCTTTTATTGAAAAGTTAAAAATGGTTATAGATATAATAATTAAAAAAAAAATCTTTTGGGATTTTTTTGTTAATTTTTCTCACTAATTAAGCTATGGCTAAAATAATATAAAAAGATATTATTTAAGAAAAACATTTAACATATTTTATTCACTAGCATAGATTTATTTTAAATACAGATCTAACATGAAGCTAGAAAGATCCAAATCCAATTTCTTCAAATGTAATTTTTTATGAGTTGACATTATTTAAATATTTTGTATAATTATTTAAATTTTTGAAGTTTTAAATTTTTCAAAATTTTTATTTTAATCTTATAAAAAAAGTTTCAATTTTCATAACACAAAAATATCTTTACACAAAATACTCAACTGTACAATAAACTTCTATACCCAATAAACCTTTCAACTCAATCATATACCATAAAATAATTTCACTTATTATCTTCAACCAAACAGAAAAAGTATAACCCATCTCTTCCCTATTAATTTCTGCATCAATGTTTCCATATGATCGCAAAGATGCTAGTGTTTTTAGCTCTTACTGTATCTCATATGTACTCTTTATATTGTCTCAATATAATACTATACAGATTTTTCTCTCTGAAAAAAAAAACTCCTGGATCATAAAATACATCTTTAACTTTTACATCGCAGAATTACGTCTTTGGAAAAATAAACCAACAAAAATCATTAAATTAATAAACTATCAGCGAAATAATTAAAATTACTGATATCTCAGTGCGAAAGTAATCACAAAATAAATGAAAATTCATTACATTACATTTAAAATTGATGCCGTTGCCAAGAAAATTGGCCCTTTGGTCCAAGAATCCCAGCTCAGTTATCTACAGATGACTATAACACTATGCAGAAACAGTACATCAGATGAAACAAGGAATTGGAGAAACAAATATCAAAATTCAAATGCGGGAGCAGCATCTTCTTGCGAGGATAGCAAAAGCTCCTCCAAGTAATCCACATCCAGAGCCTCCAACTCCAATATTGACTGCGTTTCCTCACGCTTTGGCTCCGCCATTAGTAACACTCCGCTAGATTTATCGACGCTTTGGCTTTCATCGGATATATTGGTCGCCAACCTATCTGCCGGAGGAGGGGCCAGCCGGCGTCTTTTTCTGCATGAATCAAGCCTAACAGCGGCGGGCCTCGCAGGCGCCGAGGTGGCTGTGCTGGACTGATATTCGTCGAGCGGCTGGATCCGGCTGTGGCAGTCGGAAAGCTGCGTACTGGAGGTGGTCACGCCGGAGGAAATTTCAGAAGTACCGCCGGAGAATTTGACGCTGGAAGCCGGAAGGACCTGGGGGCGCTTGAAGGAGCCGCAAACAACTTCAAGGGGGAAATTGAGAATCGCGTTGGAGCCTCTCATGGCGAAGGCAGCCTGATCATAAGCCATGGCCGCCTCCTCGCCCGTTTCAAAAGTCCCCAACCAGACTCGAACTCCGTGCCTCGTGGAATCTCGGATCTCCGCCGCGTATTTTCCCCAGGGCCTCTTCCTAACTCCTCTATAATGCTTTTCACCAGAGACCTTCGATTCTAATTTCTTCGCGGGTTTCGATCTCTGGACCGATTTTCTCTCAACTGCCCCGCTCTGCGACTTTTTCTGATGAGAACCGGCACCACCCATCACAGCACCGCCGCTCTCGGGCTCCCAGCCATGACTGATGGCTTCCTTGAGAACTCCATACAAAACCATGTCCTCGGAATCATTCTCGTCCAGAGGAAACGAATTCAGCTCTTCAGAAAAGCCGCGAACCAGAGGCGTTGGATCAGCGCTGGAGATGTGATCTACAGAATAATTCTGGACCACATTGCAGGGTGTGCCCGAGATCTGTAACTCCCAAGCCATACTTCTGCAACTCGACCCACGTCCCCAAATACTCGAATTCTCACTATAGCTCGCGCATGTGCTGAATGTAGAGGCCATTGCTTCAATTACAGTTCACCGGAGCTAGCAATGGTTCTTAAACCCAAGCCATGTGTGCATATATATATATACACACACTCGCACAAGCGGTCAATAGATTCGGCTCGTCATATTCCACGTCAACTTATACCTCACGTGAGGTATCTATCTATCTATCGATCGATCACACCTCAACGTATATACAATGTATATCTATCGGACCTCGACGTATACACAATGTACATATACACATGAGAAGAATTTCTCCCTGTACGAATTGCAAAGAAATTGGAGGCATGTAAGTAAAGCAGGGGAAGAAACAGGTGTGTTTGAAAGGTAAAGGGCGTGGACATGCATGCACCTAAACCTAACCTCTTATCATATTTCTAGGGTAGGCCATACATGTCACCTCACACTTCACCTTTCCTTCTGCAATCACGTCATTCCGAGCAAAATTCCATTTTGCGTCTCGCCCTTCCCAGTGCCCACTCCAAATATTGACATGTGAGTCTACTCAGTTCAACTTCCCGTCCTCAGACCGAAAACCAGACATTGTGGGATGAATCTGAAAACTGTGACTGACCTCAAATTAATAAAGACCGTTCTGGTAATAATAAATATAAATATAAATATAGTACAGTGTGGTTTGACAGTAAGTCATATGGGCGAAGCCTGGGCAGACCGAAGTTCAAATCTCATTGAGTACAATGACCTGCTGTGGTGGCAGCTAGAGGGGTGGATTCCCCTTTCCTGTGAGTCTGTTCTTGCTAAAATCATAGGAACTTAGTATAACCGACTTGCAGGTGGTTGGTTATGCTCTTGGTGTTATAGTAGCAGCTATGAGATTTGATCCGTGGTCTCCCATAGATTAGGCCTAACAATTACCGATTCACCTTGTGATAAAAAAAAATAATAAATATATATATTCCAAACTCCATATGATCCATGACCAAAAAATTCTTTCTTCCTTTTTTTTCTCTCAAAAAAACTGCCATTGCCGTACTGACATCGCAACAATTTCAAAAAATCACCTTGAAAAGTAAGTACCATACTTACAATCATAGCAAATTCAAAAATAACTTTTCAAGAATTTGGTAAGAAACAAGTATCTAGAGGGTGGTTATTTTTTGAATTTTGATCTTCACACCCAATTTTTCCAAATTTTAACTTACTCAACAGTTTCACAAACCAATTAGGAAAAAAATAAACTAATTTATGTTTTTTAAAGTTGATTCAAATAAATTTTAGTCTTCCGAAAGTATGGATCTTCTAGAAATATAGCATTCTCAGAATTTGGTCTATAGAATCTGAGTCTTCTAGAACTATGGCTTTCTGGTGAATTGGCGTACTTTGCAATGTGGATAAGTGCGGCGTGACCTGATGTACTTGGGTACGCAGGTCGCTTATGAAATAATTGCGTGGCTTTATTCTCATGTATATTTGTTTTTACAATTTCATTTAATTTAAAGATTTTAAAAATAAATAATTGCGTGGCTTTCTTCTCATGTATATTTGTTTTTACAATTTCATTTAATTTAAAGGTTTTAAAAATAAATAAGAATAAGAATATATTACTGAATTGTAATTTATTATTTTAAATAAATATTATAAAATCAATATATAGTAAAATACCATAATGTTGGAAATTAAAATATTAAGAAAGCATCATCATAACTGTCTGGATAATAAAACAGTCTTATCCACTTACCCTATTTCGGCGTCCGCATTCTTTGAACCTTTGACTAATGCTTTAATATCTAGCACATGGGAAAAGTGTCTAAACACTTCAAGAAATAAAAAATAGCATAGGATTAAATTCATTTCAAGAAGCATCAGGTCCCCATGCATCCTATCAAGTACTTAGAAACCAACGCCTAGAGCCTATGAAATGGTTCACCAACTTACGCTCTAACCAATCATGTCTCTAGGTTAGAATTCTCTCCATTAAAACAATTCTGCCCGTTAATCACATGAAAAAATTCTGCCCCTTCATCATATGTTCCCTAACAAGCAAGTATACAAATATAGAATTAATCTTTATACAATATAGCCATTCCCATTATTAAATTTGTGAAATTTATATTTTCACCCATATTATGAGAAATGCTTAGTGTTAATATTTTTTTATTATATTTAAGAAATTAAAAAAATTCGAAATGTTTAATGTGGTGCATATTTAAATGATATGATAGTATGTGATTCATTTATATATGCATTATCAATATAGAGAAGGTAAATTTTTGCAATGGGTTATTTGGTGATTATTTTTTAATATATTTTTTAGTTTTCGTTAATGTAGGGTTTGTAATATTTATTTCAATTATAAAATTGATGGTTGGTTGTGACATTAATGAATATATGTTTTTGAAAAAATAATATAAAATAACACCCCTAAATACCTTTACCTTTCGGTGAGCTTTAGGAGTGTCAAAAGTTGGATTCTCCTTTAGTTTCTTAAAACACCTTGGTTTCACAAGTTATATAAACTTTAAATAAGAGTTTTTTGTAAAGCCTAAACAAAGCAAATAACGATGGGAGTTGATTTTAGTTGATTTTGGACTTTAATAACTGGATGGATGTCATTTCATTAAGAAACAAGATTGATAGTTGCAAAGCAACATAATCCCTACCTCTACTACTAATTAATTGATTAAGGCAGTGCGGTCTACATTTTCTCGTTATTCGAGAATGCTTTGTTTACATAATCATTTATGCAATCTGTCATTATTCCCACCTCTGCACATGTTTCCTTCGCACTCTGCACCATGAAGCCACCTCCACACATCGTCCTTTGCACCTTCGCACAATGAAAGCAACCTCCACACAACTTCCTCTGCACCTCTGCACCTCTGCACAATGCAAGCCACCTTCACACTCCACAATCTGCACAATGAAATCAACCTCTACACTCCACACAATGAAAGTTTCCCTCGTATCTCCGAGGAAACATGATAGCACAACTAAGGTGGGTTAAGACATATAAAGTTGCAACAACTTTTGACAAAATTTCTATAAATCTGTGGTAGCACCTTGTATATCCAAGGAAAATACATACCTTAGTCTATGTGCGGGGTGTAGGTAGTGCAAGAATTACCTCTATTTTCGTTGGATCTACCTGTATTCCAGCCGCAGAGATGTAGTGTCCCAAAACCACACCTTCAGTCATCATCATCTGACACTTTACATGGCTTAAGAATAACTTGGTAGCAATGAATCGTTGAAGTACCTTTTCTAGATTTCGTAAACCCTGCTCAAAGTCACTTCCATAGGGGGGAAATCATCCATATAAATTTCAAGTCCTTCGTTAATCAGATTGGAAAAAATGCTCAATATTTCTCTCTGAAATGTGGCTAGGGCATTGCATAAACCGAAGGGTAAAAATCTGTATGCAAATGTACCCCAAGGTCAAGTAAACATAGTTTTATCCTCACCTATATGGATTCACTGTTTAACAATATTAATCTTATTATAGCTGATGAAGCCATCAAGGAAGGAAAAAAATCATTTCCCTGCTAAGGTATCGAGAACTTGATCAATAAAAGGAAGAGGGAAATGGTCCTTCTGGGTGGCTTTGTTCATTTCTCTATAGTCCACGCAAATTCTCCATTTCCCATTTTTCTTGGGAACAACTACCAACGGGGAGACCCACTGACTATCTGAAATAAGATAAATAAAATTTAGATCCAACAACTTTTGAAGTTCTTCTTTCACAATTTCTCTGAGGTGTGGATTTAACCTTCTCTGAGGCTACCGAATGGTGCGAGTGTCCTTCTCGATATAAATATGATCGGTACACAACTAAGGATCTATACCTTTCATGTTTGAGTATTCCCAGGCAAAATATTCTTTATATTTCTGAAGAGCCTGAATAAGTCTTTTCTGTTGATGACTGTCCAAGTTACCGTTAATGTTAAGCATTTTACCTGGTTCAATCTCAATTGGTCTGTTGTTATAAACAACAATTGCGGCTATACGTTGATTGTCAGCGTCCCTCAAGGATCTCGTTGTGCTTCATTATCGAGGATGGCTTTTAACACTTTGCATGTCATATTATTCGTGGAATCTGGTCTATTAATGAAGTTATTAATCACATCATCTTTTGTTTGATTCTTAAATTCAAGAGCTTCTTCCAGTGTGAGAGGAGAGCGTATTTTTTCTTTTGGGTATCTATTTGGGTGTAACTGAGCATTTACAATAGGTAGAATTAGTTTAGCTGGGGGATACAAAACAAGATTTTTCATAGCATTTCCTTGGGTGATAGTCATGCTGCCTGCACGACATCCTATATAAGCATCTGTTGTTGCTAACCAAGGTCGACCCAATATCAAAGGATGTCCATCTAGCCTACTGCTTGGGTTGATGACTAGAAATTTCACAGGATATTCTCAGGATTCG
Organism: Pinus tabuliformis; assembly: GCA_031772625.1. NCBI lineage: Eukaryota > Viridiplantae > Streptophyta > Pinopsida > Pinales > Pinaceae > Pinus > Pinus tabuliformis. The sequence continues at coordinate 170,721,057 of CM062819.1, read as the reverse complement.
ACAGAGACAGTCACATCTTGTAAGGTTCCTTCAGGTCTAACCACTGATCTGTTGGCAAGTTCTAATAAGGTTGAGGTGGGTTCTAAAGCTATAATGCCTAGAACTTTGCAGGTTTCAACAGTTAGAATATTAATGGTTGCCCCAAGATCTACTAGTGTGTTTGGAAAGGTACAACCTTGTATCTAAACTGTAACTACAGGATTTCTTGGGTCTTCATATTTAATCAGTGCTTGTTTACCCAAAAGCAGATTAGATAAAGTTCCTACCACATGTATTGTTGGTGGATTTTTTAATTTCCTCCCAGGATTCTTCCCACATAATTCCTTAATTGTCTTTGCATAAATCATGATGTGCTGTATGGCCTAGAGGAGTGGAATCTTTATACATAAAATTTTCAATTCTCGTAAGATATCAAAATCAAGATAGACAGCTAGTTTAGCTATCGCTAGTCTCTCAGGGAATGGGGGAGAATAAATTATAATTTTATCGGAGTTTTTCTGCTCGACTGTGTCTTCTCCCTATTTTATTTCTGTGGTAATCATAGTCGAAGGATTTATTGCAGGTTGTTTTTCTTTTTCACTTTCTTTATTTTCTTCCATAGTAATAATGTGCCCTGACCTTAGCCGAAGCTCATTGCATTCTACTGGTTCTGTGTCATTATCTAAATTCTAAAAAATATGCACATATTGAACTGGTCTATTATTAGGATTCAAATTTGGTTGAGTTGGCAATTGGGGGTGTTTTGAAGGCTGAGGGTTCTGGAATGGAGCTGGAAATATGGGTTAAGGTTGCGAACCCATTCCCATGGGTAGATTGGTCATCCCCATAGGGCGCTTCCAGTTTTGAGACCAATTCGAGTTATGTGAGGTGGAAGTAGCCCACTATGAAGGGTAAGGATTACTAACTGAATTTTTCCTGAAGGGTGCAGAGCATCGTGCGTTTGGCTAGCTAGCCCCTAGGAAGGGTTGTTTTGGTCAGGGTGACATGGAGTATGGTTGGGATTGCCAGGCAGAGAAGGGTGGTTGACCTTGCCATGTTGTTCTAGGATTCTGTTGTTGATTATATTGCGTAGGAAAGAACAAAGAAGGGTCTTATGGCATACCTGAGGGTCGTGCTTTCCATTGTCAATGTTGAGCCATTAAGTATGTCGGCTATGTTCCTTCCTCTACTTCTTTAAACACTACTTTTAATGTGGGAAGTGATGGACACTGATCCATTGCATGATCTTTGGTACATATAGAGCATACCTTAGTCATGTCTAAAGGACATTCTCTTTGACTGTGCTTCTTTCGGAAGTGCAAAAAAAATATGGGGAGCGTTTGTTCTGCTTTAGCTTGTCTTTGTTTGGCCTGTAAGATGTCTAATTGTGTAGTCAACGTGCCTGGGATATCTGTCTTGAAATCTTCCAAGAGGTTGTCGATCTATGTTCTCGTCACGCCTCCACTGGGAGGTCTGCTACCTCTAGTAATGGAATCTTGCCCTCTTGGTTTGATGTATGTACTGCCTTGCGAACACCTGATACAAAATCAAACAATTTTGTCATATTCCTCTTGATAAATGTCACCTTTCCCAGTAGATTTAAAGTTTCTACCCATACAAAGAAGGGTCTTGTGGCATACCCGAGGGTCGTGATTTCCATTGCCAACGTTTAGCCATTGAGTATGTCAGCTTTGTTCCTTCCTCAAATTCTTTAAACACTGCTTTTAATTTGGGAAGTGATGGACTCTAATTTGTTGCATGATCTTTGGTACATATAGAACATGCTTGAATCACGTCCAAAGGACATTCTCTTGGACTGTGCCTCTTTCGGCAGCGTGGACAAAATATGGGTAGCATTTGTTCTACTTCAACTTGTCATTGTCTGGCCTGTAAGATGTCTAATTGTGTAGTCAGCATGCCCAGGATATCTGTCTTGAAATATTCCAAGAGGTTGTTGATCTTTGTTCTCGTCACGCCTCCACTGGGAGGTATTCTGCCTCTAGTGAAGGAATCTCGCCCTCCTGGTTCGATGAGTGTACTGCCCTGCGAACACCTGATACAGAATCAGATAATTTAGTCATATTCCTCTTCATAAATGTCACCTTTCCCCATTAGATTTAAATTTTCTACCCATTCTTCATTCATTACCTTTATCAAAATGGCTTCCAAGACTTCTTTTGGTAATGTGGCGTAGGGGGATCTCTACAAATTATACTAAAACTATTAAACACATTATTCTAAAGTTTCATTATCCTTCACAGACATTTTGAAGGTCTCATCCTTTAGATCCCTAGTCCTACAATAGTCCTGGTACTTGGTGAGAAAAGTGTCCTTCACTTCATCCCACGAGTTAATGGTACTTCCGCCTAAACCCATAAACCATCGCAAAGATGCTCCCTTGAAGGTAGAGGGGAACAACTTCAATTCTCGAGGATCGATGGTGTAGTTGCATTCTCTACATAGGACATCAAACTCAAATAGAAAATCATCTGGATCCTCTGAGGTCATCCAGTGAAAAGTTGGGATATTTTGTAAAGGAATGGCCCTCATCGGGGCATTGGCTACTTGGTTGATGATAGGATATTCCAACGTCAAGGTCTAACATTGAGGTGGTTGATTTTCCATTTGATCAAAGATGTGCCAGTAATCTTCAGGGATTTCTTGGTCAGGGAGTGTTATTTGGGTGGATGGAGTATTCAAAATTCGAAGGGGCTTTACTACACTACTTAGATATGGGATATCAAGTACTTCGTTTTCAGCCAGGGTCACAGGAGATCCCAATTTAGATGGTTGTGGGTCTGCTTTAGCAGCTCCACTAGTTTCTCCCTCTCCTTATTTTAAATTACATGACTTTCCCTCTTGTGAAGGATTAGAGTGTAGATTATTTGTGTTTTGAAAACTCTACTCAGATCCTTCAGTTTTGCTATGGATCTTGGCGTAAGATACAGTTGGTGATTCTGTTGCTTGAGGGACCAAAGTAGAGCCCTTTCCAGATACTGTTCGGGGTACTACTGATGCCTAAGATTCAACTCTCCGAATGATTTTGTCTATAAAGGTTGGTCTCCCAAGGGTCGTTGATCCCTGGGCTTTGGTGGTTTTTGGTACTGATTTCTGATATATTGGTGTCTTTCTTCTCCTAGTAATTCATACATGCACAACCTCTACATATCTACTAAGAGCGGGACTAGGAAGAAGATTTTTGCTTGCTGTGTATGCAGGTTCTTACCTCCCATCTTCAATACCAAATTATCCTTAGAGATACAATTTAACTATTATCTTGACAACCTCCGCGGTAGTGGCGCCAAAATGTTGGCGCGCTAAGATGACTTTATAAATCATTTTTAATCCTACATTAATATGTCAACCTAGGATTCGTCTTTCTATTTCAAGGTTGTTAGCATTGTCTGTGCGATAACAATCATATATTGGAATGCAGGTAATTAATCCTAAATCCTAACAAATCATTGCATAAATAAACAATTACTCAACAACTCATTAATTCTAGAAATTCAAATGCAAAACAGAAGTTGTTCTATGGTTCAAAATTGGAAAGATAAATCAATTGCAAACAATTTCAGACAAGGATCTCAATGTAACATTCTAAATGCCAAAAATAAATCAAACTAAATAATAAATCCACACAAATTGAATGTTGGGTTGTGTTATATTCTTTCCATGACTAGCCCACGTAGTTAACCAGGGGGTTAGAAGGGGGGCAGAGCCCCCCCTTCATTGCGCCGATTATGTAGCCGGGGGGGGGGGGGGGGGGGTCACAGGGGGTTTGAGGGGTGCAGGTAACCCCACTCTATGGGGTCCAGGGCAACGCCCTGGAAAATTTTGTTTTTGGACTCTATATTAGGTTGGGAGGACCTGCGTATTGATCCAGGTGGATGTTGGTTGCAACCCACCTATCCCACTTGGACACCCATAACTGTCTCTTTCAGTTTTTCAGTTTCCGTAATTGTAGCACAATTTACTATTTTTAGGAGCTTTTTAGGTGCTGAACTTCCGGAGCCGTTTTGAGGCCTTAAACGGCGTTTTTTGGGAAAACTGGGAGCAACATGGGTCCATGGACTGATGTTTCTCTTCGCAAAGTTGTAGTTCTAGGATAGATATTTCTAATGAGATACTGTGCATGTCAAACAGAGATCGTACGCCAAAGTTACGACCCCGGGAAGTTGTTGTACCAATTTACCCAAACGGGACCCACAGTTTGGTGTTTCATCTTCTAGGGTTATGTTTTTGGATGTTTAGGGTTTTCCATTGTTTCTCAACAATAAATAGGCCTTTGAGCCTCATTGTAACATAGTTCATAGGCATGTAGCCGCCACATCTCTTCTCAGAGATAAGCTACCATTGCCCTAGCTGGTTTATTTCCATTTATGTTTGTAAGCATATTTCAGTATTTTACATTAATGAAATGAAGTATTATTTTCACTGCATCTTTGTGTTTATGGTTATCTCTGTAATTTGTTCCCTTCCTATTTAAATCCAGATCAGTGGTATCAGAGCAGTCTATTTTTTCCTCTATTTTTCTTTGCATGTCCCTAACGAGGTCAGGATATAAGGAGTTAGGGCTTGAATTGGTCGAACCTTTGCAAGACCAGCCTCGCAAATCCCAATGGCCTCCCATGGTAGATGAAAAGAAAGACGAGGGGGTAGGAGATTCTATCAAAATATTGCTCTAAGAAGCCCTCGAGCGACAAAGGAACGTGATGATGGACAACTTTGTCTAGATCCTTCAGTGGCTACCTAGAGGCGATGCATCGGCTTCCAACAGCTACTCTAGAAACACCACACCATTTAAGGTATAAGTTAATTTTGAAATACCCATATTCGAAGGTCAGATAGACGCAACTGCCGTAGATAAATGGTTAAATCTACTAGAAGGGTATTTTTCTGTTCATGAATTTTCGAGTCGGGAAAAGATTGTTTTCGCTCTTCTCAAAGCAGCCCCCCACGTCAAGGACTGGTGGGAAACCTACTGTGAGCAGAAGGATGAAAGTACAGGCTCACTATTTTCAGACGCACCCACTTAGAATTCCTTCCGAGATGCCATCAAGGAGAAGTACTACCATATCAAAAGCTATGAGGACAAATACATAAAGTGGACCACGCTGCAGCAGGGAAGGGACCAAGATGTGCCAGAGTTCACAAACACTTTTCATATCCTTCACACACAGTTGGGTATTAAGGACTCTGAGCTACATTTGGCACTCAAATACCATGGCTTCCTACACAGGTACATCCAAGAAGAGATGGAGTTCCTGAACATCTCCTCACTCGACACGACGTACCGATATGCTGTCAAAATCGAGCAAAAGTTCAAACAGAAGAAGCAATACTTTGGATCTACAAATCCGAAGACCAAAGGACAAAGCCAAGGTGGGGTGACCCAAGACAACCCGTCGAAGCCGCAAGAAAAGAACAACACCACGAAGTCAAAGAAGGACATAGGAAAGTGGCGTGAGTTCGATAAGAGCCCCACTCACAACACAAGTGAGTGTCAGACCAAGCAGTTGCTAGTGGCCGAGCTGAAGGCTTCCGAATCAAATGCATGTTCCAATCCTAAGTCAAAACCCAACGAGGGGAATGGAAAAGGGAAGTAGATCATTGACGCGAAGCCCAGCGCCACTGTTTCCACCACCAAGATTCGAAAGAATGAGCCTGAGGATCCAGAGGAGGGGGAGCGTCTTTTCCACTCACAGATGTGGGTGAAGGGTTCGCCACTGCAATTCATTGTCGATGGTGGCAGCCAAAAGAGCCTCATTTCTGCAGAGGTTGTGAAGCAGTTGAGCCTATCTACTACACCACACCCACAACCGTACAGTATTGGGTGGCTTCACCAAGGACGAGATCTTCGAGTTTGCCAGCAGTGCTGCCTACCCTACAGCATCAAACCGTTCATAGACGAGGTATTGTGTGATGTTGCACCTATAGATGTTTGTGATGTATTATTAGGCCAACCATACTTGTGGAGGACATGTTGTGTATGAGTCAAGGCCTTGCGCTGTTATTATTTCTTTGGGTAATTCATTATACAGGATACCAGACGTAGCCCCACTTACCGCCACCTCTTTGATCGCTACTAAGAAAGGCAGCAAGCTCATCTCACAGACTAGGAAATTTATTTTCTGTCTGGTTCACTCCCAAAGTAAGGGGAAGATCACTTCCACATCCATGAGCCCCGCAAAGGGTTCCCCCATGCAGTGCCAACAGCAAAGGGATACGGTCATGACATAACATAGGAACAACTTCTCCTCACCCACAGGGGTACCACACAAGTTTTAGGTGGGTGAAAAAGTTTGGTTACATCTACAGAAAGAATGCCTTACAAGAGCCCATCAGAAGCTCAAACCACTCTGACATGGTCCTTACAACATTACCAAGGCTATGGGAAACAATGATTTGGAGCACAGAATTCCTCCATCCCTTCGCTTGCACTAAGTGTTTAATATAGAATGCCCTCTACCATGCTTCCCACCATTACTGAACACATCAGAGATTATAGAACAACTCATCAAGGACCAAGTTCAGCAGATGGAGGAACTCAACGCAATGAGGACCGTTGCTTCCTAAGGGGGGAGGAATGATCCAGGTGGATTTTGGTGGCCACCCACCTATCCCACTTGGACTCCCACAACTGTCTCTTTCAGTTTTTCGGTTTTCGTAATTGTAGCACAATTTACTATTTTTAGTAGTTTTTTGGGTCCTGAACTTCTGGAGCCATTTTGATGCCCTAAACGACATTTTTTTGGGAAAACTGGGAGCAACATGGGTCCATGGACTGACGTTTCTCTTCCCAAAGTTGTAGTTGTTGGATAGATCTTTCAAATGAGATACTGCGCGCATCAAACAGAGATCGTATGCCAAAGTTACGACTCCAAGAAGTTGATGTACCAATTTACCCAAACGGGGCCCACAGTTTGGCATTTCATCTTCTAGGGTTTGGTTTTTGGATGTTTAGGGTTTTTCATTGTTTCTCAACAATAAATATGCCTTTGAGCCTCATTGTAACATAGTTCAGAGGCATGTAGCCGCCACATCTCTTCTCAGAGGTAAGCTACCATCGCCCTAGCTGGTTTATTTCCATTTCTGTTTGTAAGCATATTTCAGTATTTTACATTAATGAAATAAAGTATTATTTCCACTGGATCTTTGTGTTTATTGTTATCTCTGTAATTTGTTGCGTTCCTGTTTAAATCTGGATCACCTATGGTTTTTTGCATGATTTTTCGCACATGGTTTTGGACGCGATGGTTTTCGATCCATGGTATTGGATGCTTCGGCATGTATAAATATGTATTGTAACATTGAAAGGAACATAATGAAAAATCAAGCTGGTAGTCCCGGTTTTGGGATCCAGGGGAAAATCTCTGTGTATATGTGTTTTATGTGTTATTCTCTCACATTGTTTATTTTCTGTGTTTTAGAATTCGTATGCAGGTAATTTCTGTACAGGGTTAAAACCTACATTTGGTATTAGAGATGTTTTGGATTGAAGGGGATGCCTTTGTTGCTGAGGGGTTTTGCTCGGGCCTGCAGTAGACCCTGTTCAGTGGGAGATTTGTGAGATCGATTCTGGAGGTGAAAGAAGATGGTGAGCACTGGAAAGATAGAGATCGATAAATTTAATGGTCAGAGTTTTGAGTTATGGAAAATCAAGATGGAGGATCTGTTGGTCGATAAAGATCAGTGGGTCATGGTAGATCCAAGTACTAAACCAACGGGAGTGTCCGATGAAGAATGGAAGAAGTTGGATCGGAAGGCTAAGAGCACAATACGATTTTATGTCTCAGATTCAGTATTGTTGAATGTATCAGGGGAAGCTATGCCGAAGGCTTTGTGGGACAAGTTATGGAATTTGTACCAATCTAAGTCTCTAGTGAATAAACTGTTCCTATGGAAAAAGTTGTATAACACGAGGATGAAAGATGGAGACTCGGTGACAGAACATCTAAATGCATTTAATAATGTGGTAAGTCAGTTATTATCTGTTGATATTAAAATTTCAGATGAAGATAAGTGCATCAGTTTGTTGTGTTCTCTACCAAATTCATGGGATAGTCTGGTTATTACAATAGGTAGCAATGCAACTGCCTTGCAGTTTGATGAAATAGTCTCATCCTTGCTGACGGAGGAGATGAGACAGGAAAATATGGAGAGCCATAATGGTGATGCCTTGTCTGTACGAGGACGGTCCCAGAACAGAAACAAAAATAAGTCATCGAGTGGGAGATCTAAATCTAGAGGGAGATCTAAATCTCCAGGAAAACCTATAAAGATGGTGTGCTAGAAATGCAGAAAGGAAGGGCACTACAAAAGGGATTGTAAATCTAGAGCTCCTGACAAAGGAAAGGGATCTGATGATGCTCCTTCTATAGAGGCGAAAACCACCTCAAATGAAGGTGGGGATGTGTACTTGGCTTCTTCAAATACACATGTAGATTATGAAGCATGGTTGATTGACTCAGGTGCATCCTTTCACTTCACTCCCATAGAGAGTGGTTCTGCGAGTATGAGAAATGTGATGGTGGTGATGTCTTCTTGGGGGATGATAGAAAGGCTAGAATCGTTGGTCACGGAAAATTAAAGTTGAAGTTGCAAGGTGGAAGGGTTAGAACACTTCCAGGTGTTCTACATATTCCTGCATTGTCTAGAAATTTGATTTTCGTAAGCAAGCTAGATGATGCAGGTGTAAAAATAGTGTTCAAGAAGGATACCTGCAAAATGGTTTGGGGAGCACTGGTATTGATGCTGGGAGTTCAGATTGGAACTCTATACAAGATGCAATATAGCACTGTCATTGATGGGTGCAATAGTTTTGTGGTTCCTGAAAGTCGAGCAGAAAATATAGTGGTCTCTGGAGAGAAGACCATGCTGTGGCATCAAAGGCTTGGACATATTTGAGAGAAGGGCCTTCGAATACTTCATGGTAAAGGTATGAGTAATAGCTCTTTGGATTTTTATTTCTGTGAAAATTTTGTATATGGGAAGCAGAGGTGGTAAAAGGGCGAAACATATATTAGAGCTTGTGCATAGTGATGTGTTTGGACTTGTGAAGGTTCCATCACTGGTTAAGTCTGTGTACTATGTATCATTTATAGATGACTTCTCAAGGAATACATGGATATATTTCCTTAAGAATAAATCTGAAGTATTTGACAGGTTTAAAGAATTTAAGGCTCTGGTGGAAAACCAGACATAGAAGAAGATAAACGTGCTGAGGAAAGATAATGGTGGAGAGTTTTGGAGTAAGGAATTTGAAGAATTCTATAAGAAGTGTGGTATAGCATGGAAGAAGACTACTCCATATACACCTCAGCTAAATGGAGTTGCAGAAAGAATGAACAAGATGTTGATGGAAAGGGAAAGAAGCATGCTTAGTGGTGTCGGGTTAGGACAAGAATTCTGGGGAGAGGCGGTGGAGACTGCATGTTACCTAGTCAACAGATCACCTTCATCAACATTGGAAGATAAGACTCCACAAGAGGTATGGATTGGTAAGAAACCTTCTCTTTCACATTTGAGGGTATTTGGATGTGATGCATATGTACATGTTCCAAAGGAGAAAAGAACAAGTTGGATAGTAAATCTGAAAAGTGCATATTTATTGAGTATAAGGATGGTTTAAAGGGTTATATTAAGCTTTGGAACTCCATAACAAGGAAGGTTGTGTACCACCGAGATGTGGTGTTCAGAGAGGTGAAAGATGTTAATAAACAGGAAGTCCAACCAAAGGAACTTGAGAAGATAGATTTTGAGCTAAAGGAGGACGAATCAAACTCTACAGCAGAGGAGGAATCAGAAGATGAAGAGCCACAAAATCTGGGTGTGAGAAGATCAGTTCGAGAAAGAATGCAGCCAGAAAGGTATAGTCCATTTAATTTCCATTCAAATTTTGCTTTATCTATTATTGATGATGATCCCAAAACTGTGAAGGAAGCAGTAGATTCAGAGGATGGAAAACTTTGGAAAGAGGCCATGGTTGATGAAATGGCATCTTTGCACAAAAATGAGGCTTGGGATTTGGTGGAGTTGCCGAATGGAAAGAAACCCATTGGCAGAAAATGAGTGTTCAAGAAGAAGACAAATGCAGAAGGAAAGGTGGAGAAATACAAAGCTCGGTTGGTAGCAAAAGGTTATTCCCAGGTGCTCGGAATTGATTTTGGTGATATTTTTTCTCGTGTTGCCAAGGAAAATTCTATTAGATTACTTTTATTTCTTGCTACTGCTTTTGATTTTAAGATAGAACAGATGGATGTGAAGACATCATTTCTTCATAGGGATCTGGAAGAGGAGATATACATGAAGCAACCTGAAGGTTTTGCGGCGAAGGGTAAGAAAGAACTGGTATGCAAGTTAAAGAAGTCTCTGTATGGGTTAAAACAATCACCAAGGATGTGGTATCAAAAATTTGATACATTTATACAGGGACTTGGCTTCACCAGAAGCAAAGCAGATCATTGTGTATATTTCAAATTAATTGGTGACCATGTTATTTATCTGGTCTTATATGTGGATGATATGTTGCTGGTTGGAAATGACAAAGAAATTATCCAGGATTTGAAGACCCATTTGTCCTCCAAATTCGACATGAAAGATCTTTGGTGCTACAAACTATATTTTGGACATGGAAATTAAAAGAGATCGGACAAAGAGGAAGCTCTGGTTAAACGAGAGGAAGTATGTCGAGACAATATTGTAGAGGTTTAATATGCAAGATAGTAAACCGGTGAAGGTTCCTATTCTTGTAGGTGTAAAGTTATCTGCTGAACAGTGTCCCAAGACACAAGAAGAGGAAGAGGACATGTCCCATGTTCCATATGCAAGTGTAGTCGGTAGCCTGATGTATGCGATGATATGTACTAGACCAGACATTGCACATGCAGTGGGAGTATTGAGCAGGTTTATGTCAAAACTAGGAAAGAGCACTGAACAACAGTGAAGCGGGTTTTCAGGTATTTGCGTGGCGCCAGTGATTATGGTTTTTTCTACCAAGGAAGACCAGGATTGGATGGAGTGTTGGATATTCATGGCGTTGTTGATGCAGACTAGGCTGGAGATCTGGATCAAAGAAGATCTACAAGTGGGTATGTATTTAACCTATTTGGAGGTGTAGTTAGATGGATGAGTAAGAAACAATCTGTAGTGGCACTATCAACTACAGAGGTAGAATACATGGCAGCCACTCATGCAAGCAAGGAAGTAGTTTGGTTGTAGAGATTGTGTTCAAGTATGTGGTTAGTACAGGGAGCTATAAGGATAGATTGTGATAGCCAAATTGAAATTTTCTTGGCAAAGAACCCTGCATATCATTCAAAGACAAAGCACATTGATGTTCAATATCACTTTGTGAGGGATATGATAGAAGACAAAAAGGTGTTGTCGGTAAAGGTGGACACTTTGAAGAATACTGCAAATGCATTGACAAAATATGTGAGCTCTAACAAGTTCTCTTGGTGTAGAGAAAAAATGGGCATTGCAGGGCTGGATAAATGACTAAGCTCTCTTGTAGCCTGTTGTGGAAAGAAAACAACAAGTGGGAGAATGTTGAGTTGTGTTATATTCTTTCCATGACTAGCACACGTAGTTAACTGGGGGGTTAGAAGAGGGGCGGAGCCCCCCCCTTAATTGTGCCGATAGCGTAGCAAGGGGGGGGGGAGGATCATAGGGGGTTTGAGGGGTGCAGGGAACCCCACTCTATGGGGTCTGGGGCAGTGCCCCGAAAATTTTGTTTTTGGACCCTATATTAGGTTGGGCGGACCTACCGATGGCTTTGTGCATGATTTTTCGCACATGGTTTTGGACGCGATGGTTCTCGGTCCATGGTTTTGGACGCGATGGTTTTCGGTCCATGGTATTGGATGCTTTGACATGTATAAATATGTATTGTAACATTGAAAGTAACATAATGAAAAATCAAGTTGGTAGCCCTGGTTTTTGGATCTAGGGGAAAATCTCTGTGTATATGTGTTTTATGTGTTATTCTCTCGCATTGTTTATTTTCTGTGTTTTAGAATTCATATGCAGGTAATTTCTGTACGGGCTTAAAACCTACATTGAAGGAAACTTCTCAAATTAAGCTAATCAAAAGGAGCATCCAAAGCTAGAAATAATGAATTTTGTAATTGCAGAAAGTGTATGCAAAGAGAAAACAACAAGCAAATACAAGGCTTACTTCACTGTGAATTATAAAAATGACATTAATTGAGATGTAAAACTTCATCTATCTCAACTTGTAGAAGGAACAACAACATAAATCTTGACAAAAAAGAGTAATTAACATAATACAAATGAGTAGTATATCTTCCAGCAACCAGGCTGAAAGCCTCTAGAAGGAACCGCTATAGAAACTCAATGCACAAATTTAATGTGAAACCTCCAAGTTCTTCATTGACTGTCAAAAATAAAAACAAAATCACTACAATCATTAAGGTTGAATCTGCATTCGCAGTCTTATTGGAAATTAACAATGATTAAAAGTGAAAATCCCTTTTCATCTACTAGCGTTATATATTCTCTATGAAATTCTAACAAATCATAGCTTATCGTGAGGATTGGAAGATCCTTAGGATTACTCGGATGAATTATCAGATTTTCCACGTTAATTCCATGTTTTTCTTCCTACCTTTAGCTTGGCTCGCGCAGTTGAAATAACAACACCTTCCTTTATTGGCATTGCTATAATATCCAAAGGAACATCAATTGTACAATCCTGTCATTATGCACATAAACAAGTGAAAACTTAGGCTTTTAATGCTAAAAGTATGTAACTTGTTCAACTTTGTTTTTCATAGTCTTTTCTTTGAGAACATGTTCAAGACGAGAGAAAATTCATGAAAACCATATTATTAATCAAGTAAATGAGGACAAAAAACATACCTTTTCCACGAGCCAACACTTGCCATTCACCGACAAGGATTCCTAGGCCCACCAAGGCACACAATCTGGCTTTACCACTACTCACATTCAGGTTCAGGGTTTACTAGGCTAATGGCTTCATGCATCCTTAGTTTGGTTTAGGGACCATTAGCACCATGTGTTTGTCAATTCAGAGATCCACCCCACTAAGCTTCGAATCTAATCTAGCTATCGCACACAAACCGCATGAGAGAACTTATCTCATCGAAGCTATTAGGAAATGGAAAGGCTAGGCTGAAAATATTGTCACACCTGGAAAAACCCATGTCATGGTAGAAAAGAAACACATGTAATATCATGCATGCCAAATCTGGCAAGGAAAATACACATGCAAGTTGATACCTGCAATGAAGCCTGTTGTAGTTGCTTGATCTTCCCTTTCCCTTCTTGATCTTTGCTTCCACTTGCCTTCTTTTCCTTTCTTGCTCCAATGCCAAAGTGCTCTAAGAAAACTCTAAGTGTCCAAGAGTATGAGAGAGAGAGAGAATAATAATAGAGCTCCAAAGCTAAATTGAAAAAAGGTTACCAAATGATCCTCAGAAGCCTTTTATGAACGAGGCCTCTATTTTCTTCATTTTCAATTATTTTCCTCCATTTTCCTCCTCACATGCAACTTGTGACCTTTCACCTCCCTTTTCTCCTAATTTCCATTATTTTCATAAATAAATGTGTCAAAAATGACATTTTGCATTTTAATGCCTTAGCCATTTCATTTTCCAAATACCTTAGCCATAAACAACCAAATGAACACACACTAGGATGTCCTGCCCAACATTCGACTTGGAATAAGTGTCCCAATCATCCGTGGTTAACATTTATTACATGGGATGTTTTCACTAGGGCTATTACAGAACCCTCCCCCTTGGGGGAAACCATCCTCGATGTTCAATTGCACATATACCTCATCAACCTATTGAAAGAAGACATACTTCTTGTGGAGATTTATAACAGAGCTCGATGCAGTATTTACAATGAAATATTGGCTCAAGACATAACATCATGACAACATGACAACATACCACATAATGAAGCTTTATATCACAACTCATCATGGTATTTACAATGATCATCATGCTTAGTGCCAATCCACATGACATCATAACATCATGACAACGTACGCACATGATAACATAGTAACATAACAACATAATCTTAATGACATGACACCCATACCACATAGTGGAGCTTTATAACACAACTCGTTAAGGTATTTACATCCATACACGGGTGTACATATAGCAACATCATCAAAATCATATATACCAAAACATATGCCAAATCATATACCAAAACATATATCAAACATATACTAACATCATATAGCATATGTCAAAACATCATAAAGCATATATCAAAACATCATATAGCATGTATCAACCATCATAAAGCATATATAGATCGTCGTAACCCATATACTAAACCAACATAAATAAAATATTAAACCACCAAGAAGCAACTAGCAAGCCATCATAAGAAAATACTAAACCACCATAAATCAACTACCAAACCACCATAAGAAACTAGCCACCATAAGAAATCATCAAACCACCATAAGCAATCACCAAACCACCATATCAAAGTTGCTTTTCCTCAACTGCAAAACAAGAAGGATGCATAGCCCGCATCTGATCCACCATCTCCCATGTAGCTTCATTGAGCCCAAAGTGCTTCCATTGCACTTTAACTTTCTCCATTGCTTGGTTATGGAGAATGAGCACCTTTTTCTACAATATACACTAAGGCTCTGGCTGGAATTATCCATCTAGTTCCACCTTCAATACAAACTATTCAATCACATGATCAAAATATTTAACATACTTCTTAAGCAATGAGACATGGAAAACATCATGGAATTTCACTATCGAAGGCAGTGCAAGTCAATAGGCTACTGGCCCAATCCTCTCAATAATTCCGAAGGGTCCACAAAATTTTGGTGCCAACTTGCCACATGATCCAATCTACAAGGAGCTCTTCTTCGGTTTGATGCACAAATACACTTGTTCCCCAACCTGAATGGTAAGTTGTGCTGAAGGCCAACTCAGTGCCCAAACCTATGAATAACTCCTTCCAAAACTTGGAATTGAACTTCACATCCCTGTTTGACACAATCTTCTTCGGGACAACATGTAGTCTATCCACATCTTTGATAAATACTTGTGCCACATCACTAGCTGAGAATGTAGACTTTACTAGAATGAAGTGTGCAACCTTTGTTAACCTGTCCATAATGACCATGATGGAATCATGTTGTTTCACTATCTTTGGAAACCCTATGATGAAATCCATGGAAATGACCTCCCATTTCCACTTGGGAATAACGATTAGCTATAGAAATGCACTTGGATGTTTGCACTCTGATTTCACTTGCTGACAGTTGAAACATCTCGCCACAAACTCTGCTACATCCCTCTTCAGATTCTGCCAATAGTAACATCTCTTCACCGCTATGAGTGTCTTTTGATAACCTGGGTGACCCAAATAAGGTTTCACATGAAATTACCTGAAGATCACCTTCTTGAGTTCATTGTTATCCAATACATATATCATGTCTTCGACCCTGACCAATCCCTCTAGTGTAAGACAATAGTCCATGCCCTGTGCACCTGCACCTGCACCTGTACTTGTACATGTGCCTATACTGCCACATGTACATGCACCTGTACATGTACCATGATCTGTACCTATATTATCACCTTGCTGCAACCTGTGTACAATCTCCATATACCTGACATCCTGTTGTCTTCCGAGCAAGATCTTATCCTGTAAGTCTGTCCCATAGGAGCTCATAGTTGCCAAGTGATGTACATGTACCCTTCTGTTGAGAGCATCTACCACCATGTTCTCTTTACCCTTGATATACCTGATCTCGAATTCAAACTCGTTAGTCATGGCCAACCATCTAGCCTGACTGGCTTTCAGATTAGGATGGTCAAACAAATACCTCAACCCAATGTGATCAATCATAAGCACAAACTTGCTACCAAGAATATAGTGCCTCTACATCTTCAGTGCATGTATAATTGTTTATAACTCAAGATCATGCGTGAGATAGTTCTTCTCATTCTCTTTCAGTTTTTGGGACTCATAACATACCACTTGTCCATCCTGCATAAGGACTCCACCAAGTCCTCTCTTGCAAACATCTGTACATACTAAAAACTATTTTATCCAGATTTGCAATCTATCATACTGGTCCATGTGTCAACAACTGCTTAAGCTGGTCAAACCTACCCTCACACTCTTTCGTCCATTTAAAATTCTTACCTTTCCTTTGTAATGATGTGATATGATAAGCAATCTATGAGAAGTTCCTGATGTGACCTTGGGAAAATCAATTTTTTTTCTAGCTTGATTGTCCAAATGACTTTCTTGATGAGTAAAATGATAACTAGATAGAAGGATATTTCCAATGAGTCATCATGGGTGCAATTTGGAGTTGAGAAAGACGTCCAAACTTTTCCTGGAAGATCACACTTAATTTTTGCACCATCATTCTACACTTTTTGACCAGTCTTTGGATAATTGATTTTTGAGGAGCTATAATTGATTAGTTTTAGTGCTTGATAGGTCCATTGTGTCGCCAAGAGAGAGATATTTCTAATGAGCTATCATGGGCTCAATTTGGACTTCGGGAAGGCACTCAAAATTTTATTTGAAGTCGGCGTTGGGAACTTGCTTCTGGCTCTACACACTTGCCAAAGAGGCACTTCCTTGTGGCGCTGCGCACTTCCTTGTGGCACTGCTCACTTGTACAGGAAAGCTATAATCACCTCCAAAGTTCATGAAATCACCTCCAAACCTTCAGCAAGTGAGTTATAGAAAAATATAACATTCTTCTCCTCCTACATTCATTTCTTAAGGTGTTTTAAAAGTTTATTGAAGATTTGGTGTTTTTTCTCACATCTAAAACCATAGATCTCCCTCAAAACCACCCTTGAACTCTCAATTCCTAAACTTAAACTCCCCTACACTTTCATACACTCTTGTACACTTTCATTCCTTTTCCTTTCCCTAAACCCTTTATCCCAATACTCTCTAAACCTTTGTCCCAAAACCCTAAGCCATAGGGTCTACAACTACTTAGGATCCCAAACCCCAACCCCAAAATCCATCATATTAATACTCCCTATCCCCTCCTCCATTACATAAATCCCTTTACCCATCTCATTCAATTCCCCTTCCCCATTCCTTACTCCCAAAAAACCACATTCCAATAACCTAATACCTCCCTGGGGTTTGACATTAAAACACCATTGTAGAAGAAGAAAATAGACCATACAGTGAGGTAGAAAAATCCAAGGTTTTGTTAGAAGAGAAACTTGAGAAGCATGGTTTGCTTGAAATGGAAATATGAACAAGCACTAAGAGGCAGGCCTAGAACTAGAGGTTTGAAAAGAGCCTTGGAACATAAAAGACAAAGGCAAAGAGAGATAGTCGATGAAGCTTGTTACACTAAAAAATGTCACCATGACTATTTACAGTTATTATGGCTCAATCAACAGTCATGCTACCCTCTTAGGCAAGTCTTATGCCTCTGCTCTCCATGTCAAACTCCAAAAAAGAGAGAAAGTCTTGTATAAAAGTATTTATCTCTGGGGACGCAGGTTCTCTCAACCTTACTTGCGGGGATGCTCCCAACGTTCACAAAAGCTGCGTCCAAAGACGCTCTGTATGTAAAGGGACAGGTGCGTCCCCCTGTAAAGGTTAGAATGCGCAAGTTTCATCTTTAAAAAAGGTTACTTGTGGTCATTTTAGAGCATTCTAGAAGGTTGTTCGAGTGACGTGTATTGGGCGCCTCCCAGATGGTTCATGCACTCCTATCAAAGAGGAACTTACCATCATAAGGAGCTATCCCACCCAAGGGGATTATCCCAATTGATGGTGGACCTGAAAAACCTCCTCTTGAGAACTATAAATACAGTCATTGGGCCAGAAGGAGGGGAGGTTGAAAGCTATACATTTCTAAGGGTATATGCTGCAGGAATTAGGACTCCCATTTAGAAGCTTGTGAGGAGAGATTGCCATCTTTGCTTGTTCTATTTGAAGTGAGTGAGCTTTGTCAAAGTAGAGAAAGACTCTTGTGGACCCTGGAAGGACTTGCACACAACCAAGCTCAGGTTATAATGTTTCCTTTTGATTACATTTAATGCAAATTGGTCCATTCTTCTCATAACTTGTTGTTTATGGGTTATTTCTTGTACTATTCTTGGTCAATATGTTTGAATAGCTTTGTTTATGTTATAATCAGGTGCTATTTAATTGTTTGACTGTTGGTGATTGCAGGTTTTGGAGAAAAGGAGGAACTCATCCAGATCAACAAAGCTTGGACTTCTACAACAGCGTTTGGACAAAGGTAAGAACGAAACACTTGATTTCTCATATCATAATGCATGTTTAGAGAAGGATAGCTCCAGTTTGTTTTGTTTGTCATTAGAATGTCTTAGACTTCTAGGAAGGTCGGTTGTGTCCGCACTTTTGACTGATTCCGTGTGACAAAGCTATGCTTGATGATCAATTCTTGGATATGATCAAAGAAGACAACAAAGTTAGGCTTCAGGCCATCAATGATCACTTGGAGAAGTTATTGAAGAAATCTAAGAAGTACAACAACATTCAAGTGAGAATGGCCAAACACTATGCCAACAGAGAAAGGAATGTGAGGGAAAAACTCAAGGTTGTAAAGGCAAAAATTGAAGCCCTAACTCACCAAAAGGAGAAGGAGAAGATTGAAATACTTTCAGAGGCTTCACTCCAAGCCTAACTACACCAAACATCATCTCCTAGACCAATTTTGAAGTCTCTTAGCATATTTTAGCAAAGATATGTTTTTTGTGTTTTTTAGGTAATTTAAATATCAGTTGCATGGTCAAACGCGCACACTTTTTTAGGACACTTTTGGGAGGAATGGAAGCCACCAATGGATGAAGAAGGACCAATACATCTAGGGAAACTATGTTTCTGGCCCTAGAATGAAAAACTGGTAGGTGAAAAGGGAAAAACACTAACAAAAAGTCATGTTTTTGCCCTCTTTTTCAGCCAGGCGTTGTGCACTTGACCAGTCTTAGTAGAATGGATTGTTTGAGAGTCAAATCAAGCTCATTTTGAAAAATAAAGGAATATTTGGAAACTAGACAGGATAAGCTTTCCAATGAGCTATCCTAGACTCAATTTCGACACTGAGAAGGCATGAAAACGTGGGTCTGAAGATGGCATTGTGCACTTGCCATAGGCACTATGCACTTGACACAAGCACTGTACACTTGAGAGTTGGCCTAGCTTTTCACTGTTCTTCTCTAGATTTGAATTTTACCTATGGGAAATCAATATTTTATTGATGTAATTGATATGGTTGATGTTATTATGGTATTTTACTATTACCTAGGGGTAAATAAATTAGGTTAATAGTCTTCATCGAGTTAGATGAATCAACTGCAATGTAATTAGGATGAGTCACTTTGACCAGCCTATGCTCTAGCTATCAGTTTATATTTTGGTGGAATTTCTCTTGTTAGCACAATTCTAGGCTAAGTTATGAGTAGGTTTTAAAATTTTTATTTTTTAGGATTAATTTGTAAATTAAAAAAAAAAATTAAAACGCTACCGGAATTTCTGGTAGTGCCTGATTTTCTTGTTCAGACAATCTCCCCTATTTTTCGGGATAGTCTTTTTCGTTACTGTTTGTTTTTGTTTTTTGTTTTTTTTTTTT